>JAKZAP010000008.1:12658055-13858055 GCA_023053575.1 Branchinecta lynchi
GAAAAAAGCTCCTTGGTTTCTTTTCTAGAATGGACGCAAAATGGAAGAGTTTGTCGTCAGGTCTATTGCTATTATGCCGAAGAGGCCTGCTTCTTTCTTGAACACTTATCCTGTTATCCATATTTTAGAGCAGCTTGGCCCTTCCCCTGTTCCCTTTGTTTCTTTCCTCTAAATGCGATCAGATTGAAATAATAAATCAGGAACTTAATATCAGCCAAAAGTCAAATGTTTCAGCTGAGATTTGTTATTCATTTTATAATGATCTTTTCTTGTGTCGTAATGTTTTACATGTCAAATAAAATAGAAAAAACGAGATTTTCGTTTTTTTTCTTGATCAGCTAGTCACCTCTCCAAGATGATGTGGGAGGGATAAACAACATTTCGGATATTTCGGTTCCACTTCGGCAAACTGTCCTCAGCGAAAGAAACAAAACTAAATCATAAAATCCACCACAATCACAACAGGAAAATTATTTGGGACCAACAGACAATCAGACGACATGTAACTAGAACCAGAAGAACGATGCGGACCCAACAACATAAATAACGAGAGATAAAATGTGCATGTTCAAAGTGTATATGTAAAAATCTGTGATTATTTACAATTCTGAATTTTGTGGATATTTAAAATTTACCACCCATCTGGGACAGCGCAGAAGCTTTCACCCAGAAAACAGCCCACTCCAAAAATCCATGATATGTTTGACCACTTTGAATAAAACCTTCCACAGAACTGGCCACTGCTAACAAGATTCATACGTGGCTCGCGAAATAGCCTCTTTGCTCTGTATGCGCCGAGGGTGTTTTACAGCTTTGTCATTTGTTCAGCCAGAGGCGTTACTAGCCAAAATGCTTGGGGGGGGGGGACGAGGCATTTACCGACTGGCTGGTAATTTTTACCAACTTTTTCTGCAGAAAAGACGACTGTTACTAATTACATTTTTGAAGAAAATTGACTGATTTTAAAAAAAACGACTGTTTTGAAAAAAAATCAACCAATTTTCAGAAAAAATGACTGTTTTCATGAAAAAAAATCAACTGTTTTTATGAAAAATCGTGGCGCTTCGCGCCAACTCAGTATTTTTTACCAACTGGCCGACGGCTTTGGGGGGGGGGCTCCCCCCCTCCTGTCGTGATGCCTCTGTATTCAGCGCCTTGCAAATTCGTATGTTCGCAACAGTGGATGCTTGTCTAGTCGGTTGCATATTAGTGGAAGGGATATTTGAAGTAACTGGTAGGAAAACGGAACATGAAGTAGGGCTTGAGGGGGTCTTGGTTTATGCTGAACTCTCCAGTATCTCTGTTCAGAGCTAGGTCCCTTATTTTGTATTTTTTTTTTATCTCAAAGGCTTCCCGGATGAACTGCCCCAGACCTGTCTCTCTGCCTATTATTTTACTTTCATCAAACCGGATGTTGTGATCAGGGTGGTCATAAATGTGTTCAGCCAGAGCACTAGAGAAGTTCTCTGGTCTGTTTTGGCACCAAAGAGTTGCGTCTATGCTGGTTCTGTGTTCAATAGGCAATCAGACAGGTGCTGGTGTGTCCTACGAATATACCATTTATCGCAAGAACATGGAATCTTATAAACCCCTTGGCATTTGTCTTGGAAATTGGATCTTTACCAGAGTAAAGATAAGAAGATATCTTGTTTGCGCTTGAAAAATGCCGAGATGTTATGAGGGCTCAGAATGTTTTTGGACATAGGGAAGTGGCACATAGCATTTGCAGTTTAGCATATTTGGTGTAGTAGGTTTGACGGGATACCCATGACTTCGTTAAGTGTGTCCATCTACTAGCGCAATAACTCACAAAGGATTTGAGGTATTTTTTCAGACTAGGTATGCTGAACCACTGGATCAAAGTACAGGTCAAGTTCGTAGATGGGTCCTGTCCTGTAGCGCTATATTGAGAGCTGGGGGAGGTGGCTTCATATCAAGAGTAAAATGATATGTTTTTAAGCCAATGAAATAGTTGTTTAAGGGGTAAGGAGACGCGCTGAATCCTAATCTGAACTTTGTTTTCTTGCCTGACAAGTAGTTCACCCGGAATCCAGAAATTTGATTGAAGTTGAAAGTTGTTTCTGAAGCTAATTAGAGATCCGGGATCGGGTAAGGAGACATGATGAATCCCTTTTGAACTGTATTTCCTTGATGGAAATTACTACGAATGAGCAAATTCTGGCGAGATTTGTTTAAACCCAGACATTTGGACTGAAGGGCTCTTAGGTTGCCTTTAAATTCACCAGCTTTCGCTGCATGCAGCTCGCCGGGAATACAGCTAAGACAACAAATTTATCGAAGTAAAAGACTTTTGTAAAGTCGATTAGAGGTGTAGGAGTAAACATGCATGCTGAATAAATATCTGAACTTGGTTTTCTCATCTGATTAATTGTTTGGACGACAGAATGTTGCATTTTTCGTACATATTCGTTGATTATGGACAAATTGCAAAATGTTAAAGGTGTTCAAAGATTCAGTTTTTGGGATCCCATAGAAACCTTTGGTCTTGTTCCTTAGGAGATCTGTGAATTGGTTGTCCTTTTCTTTCAGCACCACAGCTTTCAGAGCAAATCCTGAAGCAGCTTAGATGTCGGAAGCTTATTAAGAAGCACCACTATGATATTCTTGTTACTCCATCCACTAGGGTTCTTGATCTTGCTGCAGAGCAGAATGATGTTGGGCATCCATTGACGCTGGCTGCTATTAGAACTTCTGTAAGTTATTATAATTTTTTTTTAACTCAACAATCCTTTTCTTGCACAAATCTATGTCTTGTCTTCAATCTTACACCGCAGTAGGACGTTTACCTAGTTATTTGTCTGTAGTGGCGTTCTTAAACACTGGAGTACTTACTAGTGGTCTTTCGTTGCTTTTGACTGCTGTCTATTGTAGTGCTTTAACCAGAGGTGTTACTATCCAAAAAATTTTTTTGGGCGGGTGGGGGGGTCGAGGTATTTGCCGACTGACTAGTCATTTTTTCCGACTGTTTTTGCAGAAAAAATGACTGTTTTGAAGAAAAAATCGACCGTTTCCAAGAAAAAAATCGACTGTTTTTACGAAAAATCGCGGCGCGAACTATTTTTTACCGACTGGCCGACAACAGTTGGGGAGGGGGGGGGGGGCCCTGCCTTCCCTGCTTTAAACTATTATCGGAGTCTGTTTCTGTCTGGGTTTACCTCATCTGTGGGGACCCACCAGAACCTGGTAGTGAAGCAGGTTCTAGAGAGAAGTCACCTGGAGAGGGTGAGAACCAAAAACTACTAATAGAGAAACACATACCACCAATGTGAACGCGCCTTCTGTTTCTAAAAGCGCTCCGTACATAAGTCCATCTGTAGAAGATTGCTGAAGTTCTCTCTACGATTGTATCCCATGTGATGCAACGTCACGGGATGGATTGGCACACAATAGGCAAGCCCGTGATGGCGCTTGCTACTGAGATATAATATAATGAATCGGTAGTTAAGTTTTTGCAGATACCATGGAATCCGTTACCACGGTAACTTGATCTGCAATTAGTCATTTTCGCAGTTACCGTGGTATCTGATATACGGTTTGTTCTGCAAAAATGACAGTTGCCGAAATCGCGCTTTTCGAAGCCATCACAAAAGAAGTCACATCACTAAGTGCCTAACTTCTTTCCCAACAGTTTGACAAAAATTTATGAAAGTGAGATGACTTTCTCAGATACCACGTAACTGGCGAGATACCACGATAACTGCACAAACGACTTTGGGCCGTGGTATCAGATGCATGGTATCTGCAAAACGCAACTAGTGTACTTTGCAACTCTGCTTTAAGGAACTTTCAGCCGTGCATTTTGGGCATCCACAATAAAAGTTGTCAAGAGGTGGGTAGATAACAAAGGCCAGTCAATGGATCCAGCTGTCCTCGTCAGTTGCTTAGCTTAGGTTGTTTTAGGGAAACTAACAATGATCTACGTTTTAGAGCTGCTTGAAAGTTCTGAATCTTTCTTGCTGCCAAAAAATCCCGAAGAAGATTCTGAAAGAAGCGATCTCCTGTCTACCAAACCTTGAAGTGCTGGACCTGTCAGGAACCATTTGCAATGACGACATACTCTCCGTTGTTGGAGCCTACGGGACCAAGCTGAGAGATCTGAATGTTGCTTCGTGCAAAGACGTCTCGGACTCGGGAATCTCGGCTTTATGTTTTACCATGAACGACCTTGGAAGCCCAGACAGTAGACTGGGAAAGTGCAATCAGCTGCAGAAGCTAAATATTAGCCATACGAGGGTGACCGATTCAGGCATTAGAACTGCTCTGGTGAATCTTCCCCAGTTGTGCATCTTTGAATGTGCAAACACAGTTGGAGTGCTAGCACAGATTCACAGGAAGGACTGGGAGATTGGTGCAGAGCTCCCGAAGTATAAGCTATTAGATCTACAGATGGAAATAGGTGCTGAGTATGTAGAGTCGTCCTTTCACATCGCTGCAACGTTGTGTCCAGATGTGGTCAAATTGAAGATATCCTGTTGCGAGGATGTAACAGATAGAGAGCTATTGAGTTTTCTTAGTCTAAACCGAGTGAACGAACTTCACCTAGGAGGAGAGAGGGATACAGCCGTCACGTTTTATGGTGGAATCTTACCCCTGCTACAAGCCCATGGTCAGCGTCTCATCCGGCTCACTTTAGCAGAACTTAGCGACGTGAATGTCGAGCTAATTGGGCAGTTCTGTCCCAACTTGAAACAGCTGAATCTGATACTGAACAACTCTTATTCAGCCTATAGACCTATTAGTCTACAGAAGCCAGAGAAATTAGAAGTGTTCAAGCACTTGGAAACGTTGCATTTGGTCTGTCAGACTCATCTCAGGTTAGATAGCGACGTCCCATCTTTGCACGTCATGGAGCTACTGACCTCCCCTAGTCTGAAATACGTTTATATTCGGGAATGCCAAACCCTGGCAGACGAGACAATACTGCAGGTTTTGGATTTGAACGGGTTTGAATTCCTGGAGCATTTAGAGGTGGAACAGTGCGATAGCTTGACCGGTGGAGCCATGGAGAGATTTTTGTATCTAGGAAGCCCGCTCAAGGCCCTAAAAACATGGAGCTGTAAGAATATCACTCGGCGTGATCATCAGAGGTATACAAGTATCACTCAGGAGAATAAGCTAAAGATTAAAGTTGAGTGGATGTAGAAATTTTTTTGCGCTATTTTCACGATTTCTGTTTCCGGTTCGACGGTTTTTACTTAACACTTTATTAGACTGGTGTAGTGAAATGTCTACCCATGTTGATCTTCAGCTGCTGGCTTTAAAGTCCATGTCGTAAAGATATTACTTTTGTTTTATTTGCAAAATGACCTGAGTTTGTGATGGCTATTGATCCTATTTCTGGGCGTTCGCACCCATTGTAGCATCGCGATAGCTTACTATTGTTGTTAATGTTTCTTCTTGTAAACGTTGTGATCGGAGTATAAATAAAGCAGAAGAAAAAACGCGATCTCGGTCGTAAATTCGCTTATATCGGAATTGTCGTTCGGGCGATCGCTTGTTTCAGTGGTCCTTGGACAGGAATTTGAGTGCCAGGATGGGAGCGGCAGCCATCCCACAATTTCCGCCTTTTCATCCGCATTGCCCGAGCAACCGTGTTACGGCTAGGTCTTTCGTGCGACGCTTAGCTACAGTAGAGGTATGCGTATTTGAACACTTTTTTAACTGTTCCACTACCTTGGCTTTCTTACTTGCATATAAAAAAGTACAATGGAAAAGAAAAATAACAAACTTGATATCATCTAACAGCCGACTATTTCAGGGTTATCCTGGCACAAACTTGAAGCAGAAATTCAATTAAATTTCTTTGATTTTATTAAAAAGGTCCTTCCTCTTTTGAAGGCACCTGACGGTTCGGACCGCCATCTTCTACATTGAAGGTGCGTTCCTCCCGGCAAACTTTTCAAATTATAGAAAACAAAACAGAGGTGTCAGCTGAGTCACTTTCATAGGTGAATGGTGAATTAGCAAAATATTCAAAAAGTGACAAAAGCGTGAGTCATTATCAAGGGCGTCGCAAGTGCATTTTCGGTGGGGGGGGGGGGGTGCAGAGCCAAAATTTTACCGGATCTTTCAAAAATTTTACCGAATCCTACAACTAAGAATTCGAGCTTTAAATTATGGAACAGAAACGATTACGAAGGAAGAGTAACAATAAAGTGCAGCATGAAAGACGATAAGCCAACTATTAGGCGGCGTTTTGGCGAAGCCCACATGGAGAGTATATTGCCGTAACAGCTTCTATCTGTTATAGCCAATAGAAAATTAAATCGAGAGCCGCAGGCGAAATTTTTCGAAATTGTTTTTTTCTGTAGGCTAAAATTTAACTGCTTCTCTTACAAATTATCATTTACCGTTGATTAAATACCGAGACTCTAAGAAGTTCCAGAAACCGGATGGAGCGACGTTCCGGGAGTAGCAGCAACTGTAACTTAGTCAATATACTATACCCATAATCACATAAAGTAAGCGCCGCAGGCGAAATTTGTTTTGCTTTTTCCTGCCAAATTTAATTTCCATCCAAATTCTAGATTTTAATGTTTCGAAATCTCAATCTTCAAACTGGCCTAAAACCCCCGTCAAATGACGCCCTTCCCAAAATAGAGAATATTACGAAACGTGCTGCAGGCGGAATTTTCGAAATATTTATCATTATATATTCTTTTATGGATCCAAAATAAGAGTAAGGACTATCGATGATATATCCCTTTTTTCTGCGACCAGTGCTTCACTCGACCTCTTCGTGGCAACTTCCGAATCCTGGCAATTATAACGAATAAATTACCGAATCCCAGTTATTATACCGAATAAGTTTAGACCGACAGCATGTTCGGGATTCTGTATAACTACCGTATCCCGGTTATTATACCGAATTGTTTTTGTATCGAAAGACTACCGAACAGTATTCATATTCGGTATACTTTCGTCGAAACTGGAACAAAGTCAGGATTTGTGGTTAACTTCCTAATCCTGGAAATTATACTAAATAAACTAATGAATCCCAATCATGATACCGGATTGTTTTGAACCAATAGCTTATTCGGGAGTCTGTGTAACTACGGAATCTCCATAAATATACCGAATAGTTCCGGCATCGAAAAATTACCAAATGGTTTCACTAAATTCTCTCACCAAATTCGTGATAACTACCGAATACTGGCAATTATACTGAATCCTGATCATTATACCGAAAAGATTTGTACAGATAGCCTATTTAGGATTCTGTATAACTACCGAATCCCCGTAAATATATGAAGCAGTACTGCTATCGAAAAAATACCGACAAATTTTAGTGAAATTTGGGGCCTCCGGCCCCAAATTTTACTGAATCTCAAAAAGGTGGGGGGGGGGGGGGGGTGCTGCACCCCCCCCTTGCGACGCCCCTGGTCATTATTACTAGTATTTATAGGGAAAAATGCCTGGTTTGGGTTTTAGTTTTGTCTTCGGCGGTCGTTCACTGTAAGCAAACGATTACATAAGCATACCTCTACTGTACTCTGATTCCGGCGGGACGCACTAGACCACCTGGAACACTGGATTATGACTTGGGATAACGGAGATTGCAACCTACCCGACGAAACGAAAAGAAAGTTCATTCACGATCACCGAAGGGAGCAGGGCCAAAGAATTTGACAGTGGGAGGCAGGCTATAGGACTTTCAGACTGAATTATCGGCGTTTGGTAACTATTTTGAGCCTGTAAGTCAGTAAAAACTAGTTTGCATAGCTGTCGCCGAGTCCAGAATGTCCGAGACCGAAGTCAAGACATGTTCGAGTCCTGGACAAAAATCATTCGAGACGAGACCGTGAAAAAAAACGGCTCGAGGTCGAATCACTCCCAGAGTCTTAACAATAACTTAAGTTCGTCAAACAATGAACTATATTCATATGCAGATAATTCATATGAGAATGAGCCAGGCAAAATAAATCAACAGAAGGATGTACTATGGAAGAAAATGTATGAGGTACAAGAGCTGAGATTGACCAGAACACCAAAAAGCATGCATCAACATTATTCCGCATTAAAAGCTAGATATGAATCAATATAAGTAAGGACATTGAAAAACTGAATCAAATCTGAATGCAAACCAAAAGTCACAGTGTTGCCTGCAAAATACTTTGCTAAGACAACGAGTAGCCTAATAGGAAAGACTGATGCGCGTTTTTAAGTAACATTAATGTCAAAGTTTTAGATAGTATTCATTGAAAACTGAAGTTTACAACGGTGGAGATAAATAATGAATGGCAAAGTGACTGGCACGGGTATTTTAGATTTCCTCCTGGCAGAAGGTCCCGGTGTTCGTTTTTCGAAACATTCGAACGACGGTTTGCGAGAGAGTTACTCACTGGTCTGACGTATGTTCGCCATGGAAACACTGATTTATTCAACAACTATTTAAGATTCCCATTTACGATGCATCCTAAATGAAATCCTGGTCAATCACAGAAAATGAAATTTTGATGGCACTTGCCTTCCAACCAATATTGGAGGAGTTGACGGAAGGGAATCCACAAAACTACTGAGGTGTACTAAGTTACGAATGGGTGGTCCGAATCCAGTGAAATTTTTTGGGTGGTGAACTGATAGTCTAGATGCGTAAAATGTGTCCGAACTACGCAACGACTGAGAGAGTTGGGAGGAGGGTTTCCAGAAATTGTGTAAGCGCACAAGAGAGTTAGTCAGTACCGATTATGTGCGGCCTAGATATGTTATTTGGCATCTGGACCGGATCCGGCAACGATGAGAGGGATGAAGGGGGTACCGGAAGTTGGCAGATTTGCTCCCATTCGAACGAAACTTGATGGATGGAAGAAGAGATGTCCGAGATGCGACGTTCATAAGTGTCGGAGGCAAATCCCTTTGATTGGTCGCTGGAGACTTCGTCTTGTTTAAAAATTACCGGGCAGAAACTTTTACTTGGACTCGTGAATCGGGCGGATTTCGAGACGAGCCCTGTTCTGTAAACGACGAGTGTCTAGACGTCTCTAGACGAGTCCACCACGGTCCACCAGCTCTGCTAATTTGACTCTTTCTTATTTGTGTAATCACACTTTCGTAATTTTTACTGAGAGCTTAAGGGTTGAACACAGTCTCGCGTCCTACGAGAAGTAAAATTCGTTTTGTAACAAAAGTTTGAAGCCTTCATGCTCCTTTCCTGATACAACTTCTACGAAAATGTGTTTATTCAAGTAGAAGAGACAGAACAACTTTTCCAACAACTTGCAGGCTGGGAACAGTCACCAAAAGCCAATAACTCAGTCTCGAAGCCGGAAATCCTACAACTCACAACGTTAAATTATTTTGTTCATGACCCTTTCCGTGTTCAACTGGTAGCTTTCTATACTGAATCGAGGGAACTGCAATTGCAAAAAACGTACAAAATCTTGAAGGCAGTGTAAAAAAAAACTTCACGCAACAAAGGTGTAAAAATGAATAATAAAAAATCCAAACCACCCTAAAACGAAGAATCAAACATTGAAGCTTTCAACAGATAAGCTATAACTCGTTCGTAGGCTAAGTGTTCTTGGTTAACAAAATCTCAGACGAACCACTCAACCGAAATAAAAATGAAAGACTAACTGCAAAACAAAACAACACCCACAAATTAAGTAGACCGTTACATATTGAAACACAAGCTTTCACAAAAGAAGGCACTAGATTCCGTTTATGTTCCTAATATCTTCACACCGAGCACTAGCTATCTTTCGTACTGAAGCTCGTAAGAACAAATAAGACATTTTTCACGACGGTTAAGCCCTTATGTTTCAGTGTACTAGTAAGCTACTTCTGGAATTCAGCAGCGTTGGAAACCGAAGCAGCCGCATCAACGAGATTTAGACCTACGATAGGTGTCCGCAAAGGAAGTTCAGGTATTCTTCAGCGGTACGAGGCGGACGAAAGGCCGACTATTCAGTAGGAATGCCGAAGATAAATAGCTTTCCGAAGAAAGAGAGAGCTTTTCAGTGGACCTTCACGCAGGCTTTTCAAGAAAAGTGAGGCTAGCGATACTAGACGATCAAAGATCGGACGTCCCAGAAAGCCTCCCACGCTTTTTGCGACATGCCATGAATCGCGGCCTAAGAATGAGACATGTTTTTTTTCTTGATGCTCGGCTTTCTTAAGCTGAAGAAAACGCGCCGAAAAATATTATCCCAGATATTTCCCCTGTCCAACTTCTGGTAGAGATTCTGAAGAAATCCATGAGCCCGGCATAAGGTGCCGCATTCCTTGTTCAGCGCTCTTGCGCCGCCCATCTGAAAAGGGTGTCAGCGAGTGTCCTCAACTTTATCTCTCTGCAAAACGACGCTCAAAACTCCAGTTGTCCATGACGCACCCTTGCAAAGTCAACTTTCTTTTGACGCAGAAGTTCGCTGATCTATCGGGAGCATGCTGCAAACCTTCTCTATATACCGCCCTAAAACACAACATTACAGCTCCTGCTTTTCATGATATTCTTGCACTAGCTTAGCGAGCTGTGGTCTCGTCCCTTGCGACTTCAACTTACTTTCGACGCAGAAATCGAACTGATCCCCCCAAAGAGCACTGCAATCTTTCGTTACATACCTAAGACGTAAAAACGGCTCGACACCCCTCAGTAAATGCAGGGGTGACTTAACAAACATAGTAGTAACGCTACCGAAATTATCCTGCAAGAAGTTCGGGCTCTGGAGATCTCTATCTGTTCGTGCTATGGGAACCACTGAGCTTATATTCTTCCTAGCTGCGATATAATCAGCGGCGTAGAATGATATGTGATGGTAGGAATCTTCGTCGTAAAAACCATGCGCCGTTGTCACGTCCAGCTCCTCTGGTGGATCGCTGTTCCTATAAGCCACAGCAGGGTTATACTCGCTGAAGGGAATAGGGCTGAACACCTGAAGACCGGCGATCGTATTCATTCTTACACGATTCAAAAAGTCAGTGCGAAGTTCCATGTTAAGGGAGCAGAGGAGGATTAAAGAATCCGGGTTTAGCTTCTTAATAGCCAAGTCAAGCGTGGCAAACTGGGTCGGGACCGCTCTGCCGATTTTCAGGGCTTGCCAGGTTACTTTAAGCCCGTCCTTTTTAAACTGAGCTGTGTAATTCGTCGCCAGATCCTTAATCACTATGAAGGCATCTTCTACGAAACCACGTGATTCAGTGGTGAGCAGAACCAGAGTTAGGACGGTGTTTTCTTTCTTGGACATGCATTCGCGGTAGTACCGCTGGAGGAAGTTCTTAGCGGCCTCGATTTCCTTCTCTTCTACTACGGCTATCAAGTTGACACGGGTATTTTCGGTGACGTAAGGCATGGGCACTGGTTCTACCTTGGTTAATAGTCGCGTGCCTTCCAACCTGAAAAGTGGAAACGCTGAAACATGAAAACTCCTGATGAGTCACTAATGCTAAAATAGGTTCGAACAACCGATGAAAATGCGGGAATCCATCACTCCGATATGCCAACAATCTATCACCACAGTCAAAATATTCAGTGTATTAAGTTTCAATAAAAGATGTGTCTTTCAAGTACTATGTAAAAAAAATGTATGTACTCTCGCACTGAGGGAAACAAGTAAATACATATGTTTCACAATTAAGGCTCCTACTTATTTTCAATACAAATGCATGAGGCCACAACTTACAAAGGCACGAATATGAGCAAGCGGAACCTAACAGATAGGACCTAATACAGACAATCTGTTTATCTGCCCAGAAAAATCGCAAGCATTTTGTGTTTTAATTTTTTCCTTTTGTTGAAGGGCTGGTGTTCGGTCTTGTGGAAAAAAACGCATAGAGAACTTAACTGAAACCACTAATTACTCTTCAGCTTGTCTTGGCAGTTGACGCTAACAACTTGGCATGGCTTGGCAGGGTAAAGACGCCCGGTGACTATAAAATTCGCCGCTCAGCTCTACGAAGTGAAACAAAACTTTGTGAAAGATATTGAAAGAGGATCAACAGTAGCTGCGTTCGTTGCACTCCAGGCTGTCTCTGGTGTTTAGTCACCAGTGTCCGGTTCTTCCCTTAAAAGGCGTTCTTTTAGTTCACCTGTGAGTTGATGAAAACCGGCGAACTCCTCGCTGCAGCAGGGCTCTCGAGCAGGTTCTGGTTAGTCCGCACCGGTGAGATAAAACCGGACACTGGTTAGTTCAAAAACGGGTTATAAGACTGGTGAGAAGTCACCGGTGGATACAAAAACGGCTTATAAGAAAAACCCGAGACCACCGGTGAGAACTCCCGTGACAAAGAACGCAGCTAGTGAAGGAATTCTGACAGAAGAGAAAAATCGTACAAAAATATTTCTTTGTTTTTTGCTTCGTATTTGATTTCACTACGTAGTTTTTGAGTGGCGGGTTTAATTTGTTGAGGCCAAGTTGAGCGCTGGTTAGTTACTGAATTCATTCAAACCGTAGTTTCTTAGACTAACTGAAATTCCGTAAGTATCTTCCAATTTTTTAATTGGTTGGTGGTCTTCCTCGTGATTCTTTAACATTTATTTAGGCTGAAGGGATGATAGTCATTATGCTTGCGCCAAAGCTATCATTTTTATATGCCTGCTATAAGTGAAGAAAGCTCTCGCGCAGCAAGGCGCTACCACCATGCTGCAGCACCAATCTTCTTCTTCTTCAGTAGTATGGAGCGCTTCGGACAGCAAATGCTCCCCTCCGGTCTCTTCTTCTTCTTTGGTCATTCAACCAGTGTTGCCGCCTGGTTGTCGGTTTCTGTTGGAGTCGTTACGTCCTCTTCTCTTCGTTAAACTACTTCACTGTTCTCGAGGACGGTCAGGAATTATAGATTGCAAAGAATATTTGGCGCTCTTCATCTTCAGTGAGTCATGCTTTTGAGAGGGTGGTTGTTGAGGGTTTAAGTTTAGCACTGTAGAAAGCACCCTTCTCATTTCATGCAAAAAGCTCGTTCAGTTCAAGTTGACCAAGCGCGATTGCGACAGGTTAATTCTGTACTGTACCGTCATTGCTGGACATCCATAACGCGCGAATACTAAATAGCGAAAATATCAGATTCGGGAATATTTTATTTTACCGAGGACCCAAATGTGCCAAAGGAACATTTTTCTGTGATGGTGGTTTAAATGACAACTCGCACGTGATGGTGGTTTAAATGACAACTCGCACTAGAAATGACCTTTTCACGAAATTTGTTTCTAGAAATATCTTGTCGACTTCCCGGTCTCCGGAGCGGAGCTTCGACACAAAATGTTGAAAACCGTTTGCACCGACCGTGGTTAAGAAGTGGGAAAAGCAAAGCAATAGAAGTCCAAAACACAAGATAGATTCTCATAGTTTCTCATGCACCTATTTTTGAAAGAATTGTCGGCAGTTTTTGAAAGAGTTGTCGGCGGACTTTCAAGCTTTCGGCAAAGTTTGCGATGCTTCACTAGCAAAACCGTCTCAGCCGTAAACGCGTAAAAAGTCGTAGGTACAAAACGAAACAGACTTCTTTCGCAAAAACTACGACTTACCAGAAATCACATTGTTAGCTGTAGACTTACCTCCTCCACACTTCCTCCTGAGTTAACGAATCGATGAATTCCATGTCAACAAGATAATCCATGCCCCTGACTGGATCGTATCGTCGATACCCATTGACAAGCCGGCTAAATTTGAGATTCGGGTATTTGCTTTCGATAAGGCTTCGCGAGCTTGAAAGCACCTCCTACAAAACAATAGTTAAAGGACCCCTCGCACTATTTACTCTTCAACTTCAAGTTTTTTAAAATACTCGAATACTTTAAAACTAGGCTGTGTGTTCGAAAAATAACCCACGGTTTTGGCTGTTTTAAGTCATTTCCAAGACCCGTTGACTTATAGCGAAAACAGGGGAAAAATTTACATAACCGGTTTTTCTGATGGAAAAACTCTTTGCAGATAATCGTCGACAGCGTGATACACATCGAAGGTAGCAAAGCACGGCAAGTAAGAAAATCAGCGTGGTTTTGTTAGAGGGGTTAGAATGCACCGTAAGAAATTGAGGTCTCCGAGTTTGGAAGTATATGGAGTGATTATGGAAGTAGGATGCGTTAGTCTTATAGGTAATACAGCGGTCCTTTAAACAATAGATTCATCTTTTTTAATTACCTTTCCCTGTTTCCCACTTGCTGATCCTGGTTTTACACTGCTT
Source organism: Branchinecta lynchi (assembly GCA_023053575.1). Taxonomy (NCBI): domain Eukaryota; kingdom Metazoa; phylum Arthropoda; class Branchiopoda; order Anostraca; family Branchinectidae; genus Branchinecta; species Branchinecta lynchi. Next base: position 12,672,192 of record JAKZAP010000008.1, read on the forward strand.
CCGTTTAAGCAACTGATACGAGCCGGGAACAGTGACCAAGACAAGGAACCCCTCCTTTGGTGTTCTATCAAGTTTACCTGGTAATCGGTTCAACCATAAAAGCGACAATTCATGAAATTAACGAAGTTTTATAACGAAGAGACGTCTATTTCTTCTGTTTAGCAATGTTCCAAGCTCTTTTACAGATCAATACATCGTTCAGCTCAAGAGAATCATAAGATAGGTTTTGTTCAGCTCAAGAGAATCATAAGTTAGGTTTTGTTCCAGCAAAAGCACAGATTGCTCTTAACAGTGTCCTACATTGGCATGTCATAACACTGTAATAAAATATCTTGCAGTATTTGCTACTGGGACTAATTTTCTCTTTATTGGGATAAGATTATCCCTAATTCGGATTAATTTTATCCCAATAGAGATAAGATTAATCCCAGTAGTAAATACTGCATCCTTATTCGGAGAAACTTTGTACAGTGAAGGGCGGATTCAAATACGGGACAAAATAGAAGGAATACAAAATTAGGATCGCTGTTCAAAGGTTATTTATTTCACACCAGTGCTTAGTGTCAAGCACTTACCTCGATATCCTGTTTGTCAACTCCGATCACTTTCTTGACCACTGTGTTCTCCTTATCCAGGAAAATGTGGGTTTCATTGAAATAGTCCCATCTTATGACGTCGTGTCGAGAAGCTGGTTTTGACCTTGGGGGGCTTCCGACTGGCCAGGTTAGGGATGCAACGCCCCCAGGGGCGAGTTCAGCCATTTTTACGATGGCGGACTTGAGCTCATCGATTTTCGTGTCGATGGACTTGAGAATGCGCTGAAAGAGACCAAATTCTGAAATCCCATTCATATTTATTTTCGCAAAGCCAAACACGCGGGTTTGGTATTCGACAAACGTACATGAATGATATGATGTCAGGTAGCCTACATCGTAATAAAGTGACTATGCATAATAAGGCAACAATCAGGAAATAACCAATCAAAATAAAACATTAAATAGTTAAAACATTATTGAAGGTACGTTAAATCAAGTCCGCGATACGTTAAAAAATGCGTTAAATCAAGATCGCATGTCATCACAGGAAAGGTATATTTCTTTCACAATAATCTAAAATACCACCTTCAGCCAGGGGCGTCCCGAGCCAGTGCCAGTCAACCTTTCTCAAACTCATCTGAACTTGACGATTTTTATGGAGTCTACCGGATTATTGCTCAATCTACCGGAATTTGCTCAGGGAACCTACCGGAATTTTGCTCAGAGAATCTACCAGAATTTTACTCAGGGAATCTACCGGTACTTTGCTCAGGGCATCTACCGAAATCTTGCCCAAGGAATCTACCGGAACTTGCCACAGGGAATTTACTAGAAGGTCACTTTCGTAACTGCGTTCATTAGTTCTTAAACCCGGAGACCCAAATTTCATACGTTACATTCTGAACCCGCTAACGACAGATCATTATTCTTTGCACTTGCCACGATTCACTATTTTCCATGCGCATTACTCTCCCGATGAGTGTTCGAGGATCACGTTATTGATGCATAAAGCCGTTTTCTGAATTTTGGCAAAATTTTGCTAGAAGCGAGTCTGAGAAAAGGCACTTTTAGTAACTATACAGTACTCAAATAGTTTCGAATATTGGAAAGTAAACAGTGCGAGGTGAGCTTTAACAGTATCTTCAGCATTTAGATTCCGTTCGCCTCTGATCAGCAAAAGAATGTGACATTTGCAAGGAATCCGTTTTTATCATTTCTAATTCTGTCCTGAAAAGTTAAGCAGATTTTCCGTTTAGAACTGATGACGGTGCTGGAAATCTAGGCAGGGATTATAATCTGCGGCTTCCATCGGTTCACATTATGAAGGAGACCTCTAGGCAGGGGCGTCACGACTGGGGCCCCCCCCCCCTGCTGTCGGCCAGTCGGTAAAAATAACCGAGTCGGCGCTCGCGCCGCTATTTTCGTCAAAACAGTTGATTTTTTTCATGAAAACAGTCGGTTTTTCTGAAAATCAGTCGGTTTTCCGAAGATCAGTTGATTTTTTTTTTCAAAACTGTCGTTTTTCCTTGAAAACAGTCCTTTCATCTGCAGAAGCAATCGGTAAAAATTACCAGCCAGTCGGTAAATGCCTTGCCCCCCCCCCCCCAAATTTTTGTTTGTTTAGCTAGTAACGCCTCTGCCTCTAGGTAAAAGCTCTTCCTGGATGAGAACAAACAAAATATTCCTACAAAAGGCCTAAGACCCTTCTGGGACACGCTGCTAAGGTCATGGACGCTTTAAAGCTCTGACCACAAGAGTCCACAATCTTACTGGATGGATTCCCACAAAACTTACCATGGAAGTCTGGCGATGAAGCTGGTATATGACAGCCGGGTCATGCACAGGATGGACTGTCAAAGCGCTAGTGAAGGCTTTCTCCTGGGTGGCCAAGTAATCTTCAACCTGCTCAGAGCTAATGTCACGCGGAAGCGGCAGGGAGGAATACTCCTGGTCCTACGAAAAAGGAGTCTCAAATCACAAAGAGGACGATCTCTTCAAAATCCCACCGAAACTCTAGGAAGCCCAGTACCCTATTTTGTGTAATTATCAGCAGGGTTGGGTACATGTTAAGACACACTATGGGATGCTAGCACGAACGAGACCTGTTTCCGCTGCAGGTGACAACTCATTTTGCTTGGAAGACGGAAATGCGACGGAACAGTTCTTCTTGGTTGAAATCTAGGACATCGAAGACAAAAAATACAGTAGGCCTAGATGTATTCTTCTTTGAAAACTTCTCTAAATTCAGACCACCTTGGTTTTGTCTTTGAACCTAAAACAAAAAGGCAAACAGTAAACAATAAAATTGCTATCAGCTAAGAACCGAATGTTTTAGCTTTCTTCTGACAAGAATTAAATCATATCCATTTAATTCTAACTATGATTCGTTTTTGAATGTTTTATTTCTTCAGCTGGTATACTTCGAACGGTCACAAAAACAACGGAAACTGTAGGAATACTAATGGACGCTCTGACTCGGTGGGTAGAGGCTGTAATTAAGCATATGAGCACGAAAAAGCAAAAGATTTGTTAACATACTGTGGTGGTAAGAGGACTTTTTATTTTATTTTAATTATTGTGTGCCCATAGTATTGGTATACATACTTACTACGTTCGAATTCGATGACATTCTCGGTGAGGCGACTTCCGTAGTACCATACCTCTAGTGTTCTAGCAGCGGCCCGCTGGGCTTTCAAAGTGAGACCAAAACTTACCATGAAAAATCTGCATTATGACAGGCACTTGCATAAAGCGGATCTTAAGAGGGTCTCTCACCAAATTTGGCGTCTAAGCTTAGAACGACGCCCCCTCAGCAAGGCCGTATCCAGGGGGGGGGGGTGCCCCCCCCCCGCCAAACATACAAAAATTGTCATTTTTTTAGGCTTTTCCCTCTGATCTATGTCTTTTTTGCCCGACCCGCAGGCAAACCCCCCACCCCGAAATAAATTCCTGGATAGGGCCTGCTACCCAGGGTTTCGCGAAGAGACGCCCCTGTTGTATAGGAGCATATAAATAGTATACAGAAATTTTCATGTAGGCTACAGTAGTGCTTTTGTGTTTATTTTTTTTTTGCATTTTGGAACGTGCAAGCTTCTGGTCCACTGAGTGTCGTGTGGAAAAGATGAATGTTCTCCTAAACAGTATTGACGTGATCAGCTTTTGGTATCATACCTGGTTGTTCTGCAAGCACTCGACGTTGATAGTTTCCTTAGCACACCTTCCAACGACAATATCGTCGTTTCCGAGGAGGACGTTAGCTGCACACCACTCCAAGTGAGGAGTCATCTTTTCAAGGACGGAATGACTAATGACGATACCGCCATCTAAAAGAGCACAATGTTCCTATATACGAAGACAAAAAATGTTTCAACAGGTTTCAGGACCCGATTTCTAAACGTGAATATGGATAAAAAAATAAAAAAAAAATATTTCCTTAATTCTACATGCTAGCATTGGGTCGTTATTACTCGTCGTCTCGCAAATAACACATGACACAATTATATAAATAACTTGTGAATGCCGTTTAACTCGACTAGAATTGAAATATACTGGGTTAAACAGGATACGTACAAAAGATTTCAGATAAAGATCAGTTGAGTTTATGTGAGTGGTCTCATCTTACTCTATGAGAAGCAGCGTCCCTCAGTCTTAGTCGCGTGTTGGGCCTGCTGCAGGCAGCTTGCTAGGGTCCAGCTAGTGTCTCGAAAGCAGGTAAAACGGTAAACGGCAAAACAGATTAAACTTCGCGAATGCGACTCCAGACAACTCTAAAGATCTTGCCATTTGAAGTGCAGAATTTGCTAGAGTGTCTTGATTCACTAACGACGTCTGAGTAACGACGGTGAGTAGGTGCTACCCTTGATATAGAGAGCTTTAAGAGAAAAACAAAAAATCCCTGATAGAACTATAGGCTGCTCCGACGGTCTTTCCGCAGGAAATGGGAGCGATATAGTCTTGTTTCCAACCCAATCCTAAGAAACATCCTGCCATCACAATACGAGACGACACGTATCCGACTTCCGCGGCCAGTTGCTTGGCAAGTACCAAGGGCCAAGGCTACAACCGGTTGCATGTTCCTACACACGGTACCTAAATAGTTTTGTCCCTTCTTTTTTCAAGTTCTTTAACAATGGATTTAGCCTACAGTTGATTCCTAATATTTCCCTTATATTTTAAGGTCATTTATATTTTGGTTATTTTAGCGTAACTGTCATTAATTGTAAATATTATGAATTTTGACACTAAGATTAAGTGATATTAATCATTGTAATTTATTGACAAGCTACGTGACCTGACAGGCACATGGCCAGTTATGGACCACAGTGTGATATGAGATTTAACTCCATATATATTATTGAGTTTTAAATATTACAACTTTAGTGTATAGATTTTTGACGTAAAATCAACTAGTCGGGTTACGGCCGTTTCAAGATTTTGAATGAATGAACTAAATTGAACTGAAATTGAATTCGATGGTCCCTCTGTGGAACTCCTTACTTCAGGGATCTGTTCTGTAAGAAGCTACAACTCCTTTGAAGATTGGGTTGGACCGAGAAGAGCTGAGAAACCAGAGCCTCGTTTTTGTTGCAATAGCGCTGCCGCATTGCTGCTGCAGCACTTCTTTGCTTTTGCATAATATGCGTTTTGGATTCACTTTCTTCTTGCTTGAAGCGGCAGCGCTGCATCACCTTGCAGGGAAGCACGGACTTGGTCGGTGAGCAAGTCCGTGATTCTTGAGAAGCGCTGCCGTCTTCCTCGGAAGCACTACAGTGCAAAAATGGATGTAGAAAGAATCAGTCCGGAATCGGACGAGAAGTGGACCTGCAGCATGCAACAAAAACGTGGCTCAGGTAATTGCAGACCAGGAGTACTGGCGTCGCGATCCCAGCTGGCTAAATCGCCTTGTCACTAGCAAGAACGGAGTAACGGATCTGCTCTACCTGTAATAGTTTTTTCTAATCCCATCCATTCTCATTCTTGACTTTCACTAAAATTTCTTATCTTCGTCCTACCTTTCTAATCTAACAGTATTGTACAAATCTGGTTATTTTTTACCTGCAAACTTGCAATTACAGGCGAGTAGGATTTCTCCTAATATACGACGTCATGGGTGCTGCCGTTTTCAGGTTTCCAGTCAAATCTCCACGGTTTGCCTGACCACTCCTTGTCCAAATACTTTTCGATTTTTTTTTTAATTCACATTAGCCTCTCGGTTCTGTTCCCAGAAGCTCAACGGTCAGAAAAAGAGTTTTGCAGGTTGTGATGTGCTCCTGATCAAAGCAATGCGTTCCGGAATGCGGCTAAGACAACTCAGAAGTTGTTGGAGATTGTTTCGGATACAGAGCAGAAGTTTAAAGGAGGCAGCTATGCTGGAATGTTTAAACACAAGCTTTATCTACTCATTACCTTAGGACATATGAACAAAAACTTTCCTACTTTGACATCTCTTTTGAGGCAATCACTTACCTATGGTACAGTAAGTTTGTCTTTTGTCCAAGTTGCTTCCAAGAAACACATCCTCACTGATACTCAAGTGGTCAATCAGATCCGACAACTGTTTGCCTTTCACATATGTTGTATCCCGGACAAGTAGGAAGTAATTAAATGCTGATAAAAAGTTGTCTGACAGATACTTCAAAACATGGAGCGGCAACAGTCCCTTTTTGCTGTCAACAAAACCAATCACAGGGAGACTTTTTGTATCAACCTTACGACCTCCGGTTGTCTCCATGAAAAAAGCCAGACGATCGACATAATGTCCTAAGGTTTGGTTTACTGAAACAGCTAGGCTGAATAGATCACTGGAAGGATTGCTCACTAGGAAGGCCACAAACAACTTTTCTCTAAGTCCGAGTTCTGTAGAATAGTAACGAGGACGGATTAGAACTTTTGGCTCCTTCCTTGCTGACACTGGTTTACCCGCTAGGTTCACTCTTGGTTCATATTCATCAATAACCGTGCTATTTAAGGGCAGAGCTGTTGGTTGCTGGCATTCTTCCGTTACCATAGGGGTCAATATGAGTCCAATCGCTATGCCGACACTCAAGCCAATAAAGAGTGGCAACTGGTTCCATGGAAAACAAGGTAGTCCCATGGCCTTAAACACTGGAGGAGAAACCAAGTTTAATATCAGGAATAGCTCAAGAAATACATTGCCGATTACGCTCTGGTTCAAATTAAATTCCCTACTTTTATGGAGAATGAATCCTTCAATTATCAAAACTAAGAGTACCATAACTTAACTGATAGGCCAGTGTCGATGGAGTAATTGGTTTCTTCACAAGGTCCCCCTTGTTGTCTCCATACCCATGAAACAAGGTCTTATAGTTTGCCTTTTTATTCCTATCAACAATATCTATCTGTAGAAATTCATCCCTGCCTCCTAGAATTACAATGGGAAAGTTCCACGCCAACATTTTTTTGCTATTGTTCCCAGTGGTATTCTGAATTGCTCAGTAGAAAATAAACCTATCCCTAAGCAATTAGCCATCACTAAAGGTACATGCACACAACATCAGATTGTTTCAGTCAGATTCAAATTCTCTTCTTTGCTCCAAAATTTAGAGCATCGCATGCAAGAATCCCATAGTGATGCAAACTTGGCACAATAATCTTTCCGGACTGGTTGTGCATGCAGCTGAAGCACTGACTAGTAACATACCCAATGTAATTGCACAAGCCTCTTAAAAATCTGTTTGAAAAGAACATTTTCATCTCAGATTTTAAATTAAACAGATTTTTAAGGGATGGAGGTACTGTGACCTTGCTCCACGCCGAGGAGATGGTGCCCAAATGTATGACCACTGGTTCCGATTCCCTTATGTTCTGCCGATGATGGAGCATGCTGTAATGCTGGAGCACTGTGCCCTAAACTGAAGATTCACTCATTGTCTCCTAGATGCAAGAGTTGAGGACTGATCTAGAACTGTCCTGCACATGAAATCTAGATTGGCAGGCTACAATCAAATTTATTTGATTGAGACTGTTATTTCACTGTTCATGTTGAAGTCTGCATCAGTCTACCACAAACCCCTGATTTTTTTACACCTATACCAAGCGCTGGTTACATACAACATTTTGCATACCCTATATGCCTAACTCTGGAAACCCTATGCCAAATGTTAGATTAAGATACCTCTTGTTAGCCTAACCGCCATACTCACCTATAAAAAATTCTGATTCATTGATTTCTGAGTTTCACTCACATCATCAATACTTTATTGGGTCATAGTAACCAGCATGTGTCAAGAGTGTATCAAGGCTCGAGCAGTAGGCATATGTAGGCTAGCCTATGTCAAATGCTAGGCATAACCAGTATCTGGCATAGGGTATCCGAAAATCAGGGGTTTGAGGCAGACGGTCTGCATGGTATATTTTTTGCTAATGTCTAAATGGTAGAAGGCAAAAACAAATCTATTATGGCAATTGACACAAGCTTTGCTTTGAATTGACAAATACAACTTATCTATCATGCTCATCCACCTGAAGCCCAAAATTTGGAATTTACACTGAAATTTCTCGTGTCTTGAAGCAGTAGCATACTGAGCTGGACGAGTATGATAATGTTCCGATGGTAAAGACAAACTAAGTCCGAAAGCAAAGACAAAAAAAAGTAAGCTACAATACTGAAATGGTCAGACAATTTATCATATTTTTTACAAAAAAGTCATGGCACTGGTAGAATAGCTAAAAGTTGCAAAAACTAGAAGTCAACTGATGCTAGCTTTTGGCAATGCTACCTTTTGACAAGAGAAAATTCCATACTTGACAGTGTAAAAATTCCAATCAAAGGTTGGCCGACTTTTTGTTTTTCACGGTACTGTGAAGCAATACAAATATGATAATGTTCTGGGGGTAAAGAGAAAGACAATGCCAAATCAAAGAGAAAAAAGTAAGTAGAACACTGAAATGATCGAATAATCAAATCGGACAAATTATTTTATTTTTGAGAAAAAAGCAAAAGAAGGAGAATAGCTAAAAGTTGCAAAAAACAAAAACTCAACGGATGCTAGCTTTTGGCATTGGTGTAAATTTTTGACAAGAGAAAATTCTAATGAAAGGTTGGCCAAATTTTTATTTTTGATTGTTTAGAAACGGTTCTGTAAAGCAATAAATTGCCAGGAAAAGGCCAATGTTTCTGTTGAAGAGGGCTAACATATTACAGTCATAAAAATTAGTAATTGTCACCCTGTTTCCAATCATCTTGCAATAGCTTTTGTTTGAATACTTGTGCAAAATATATTTACTCTGACATAGTATTTTATCTGTGTTTGACAACACAAACCTATTCAAACAACTGGATTGCATCTGTTTGTGACAAAAAGCATACTGAAGAAAGGATATAATGATTGTTTAATGTCTGATAGCTCACCGAGATAGATATTCCATGTTGGAACATGAAAAAAGGGGGCACCACTTCCAAGCCAAAAAGCTTTCTTTTTACGTAACAAACAAATCCTGCGACAGCCAAAGAAAATGTGTGACCTTCTGCTTTTTCATCCTGCCTTATTCTGTACTTTATAAAGCTGTAAAGTCAACACTGCCGTTACAGCCTGCACTGCCTCGTAAGCATAAAAAAGAGCATAAACAATAAGTATGTTCCCAAATTACAATGCTTGCCTTTACCTTAAGGAATGAACTAAAAATGAATAAGCAGGGGTCTGGGATCTTCTAGATGTATGCTATTATATGCTACAGTATAGGTATGCTCAGGGTAGGGGTATGCTCATCTGAAAGTTTGTTGCCTTTCAACTTGCCATTTTCATGCACTTGCTGTGACTAAAGTCATCTCCTGAGTTAGCCTAATTAGGTAAGTATGTGCCTCTAAAAACACCTTGGTAGGTATTTTGAATCTCCATTCTACCATTTGGCCCAAAACTGCACTGCTCACATTTAAATTAAAATTAGTAACTGTCACACTGGTTCCAAATTATCTTGCAACAGCTTTTGTTTGAATACTTGTGCAAAATATGTTTACTCTGACGTAGTATTTTATCTGTGTTTGACAACACAATCCTATTCAAACAACTGGATTGCATCTATTTGTGACGAAAAGCATATTGAACAAAGGATTTAACGATTGGTTAATGTCTGATAGCTCACTAAGATAGATATTCCATGTTGGAACATGAAAAAAGGGGCTCTACTGAAGCCTATACTATTTCCGACAGTTTCTATTTCCATCAGCACTTGATGGAATTAGTTTTCTAGCTTAGATGTACCTTAGATGCACCACAACCTGTCTAAAATAGTTAAACCTGTTGAAAGATGTGTGTTTAAAATGATATTCACTGATTAATCTTTCTAAATTCAGATATTTAGGCTCACTGCATCCCGCATCGTTACAGTACAAGAGAGTCGACGTTAATTTCTGTAGGTCAAAAACAGGCCAAAAAGACAAAGATCTTCTCTGTTTAAAACACTAAATGTTTTTCAAATACTGAATTCATGTTTGTTTCTAACAATCATACAGTTTGCTTTCATATTTTTCCAGGTACCTAGGTTAAACAATGATTACGTGACAGAAACAAAATTCGGATGACCAGCCGTAACAGTAACAAAGTCGCCAGAAAACTTGTGGGTCATCACAGAAAATCATGTACTGGCAATCCAGCTTGCACGCTATTATCTCCTAAGAAAACCTAGGACGAAGAAGAAGAAGATGGCTTTCTTTTGATACATTGTTGACCTTTTCTGGAAATTTCTGTAATGAGAAAAAGAAACCAATGGAATAGACAGGTTAACTTCTGACGGAAATAGCATAGGCTCCAGTACTTCCAAGCCAGAAAGCTTTCTTTTTACATAACAAACAAATCCTGCAACAGCAAAGAAAATGTGTGACCTTCTGCTTTTTCACCCTGCCTAATTCTGTACTATATAAAGCTGTAAAGGCAACATTGCCTTTACAGCATGCACTGCCTCGTAAACATAAAAAAGAGCATAAACAATAAATATGTGCCCAAATTTCAATGCTTACCTTTACCTTAAGGAATTAACTAAAAATGAATAAGCAGTCGTCTGGGATCTTCTAGATGTATGCTATCATATGCTACAGTATATGTACGCTCAGGTTAGGGGTATGCTCATCTGAAAGTTTGTTGCCTTTAACTTGCCATTTTCATTCACTTACTGTGACTGACTGTGACTAAAGTCATCTACTGAGTTAGCCAGTCTAGTACACTAGCCCCTTTTCAGGCACGGTGCTCAAACGTCTAGCACCATGCTTGGGTGCTAGACGTTCAAGCACTGTATCTTGGATTTCATGTATGGTGCATGGATTTCAGTATACAGTGCATAAATCAAAAACACAGTTTTTATCATAACAACTGAGCACCAGCTCGGACAGGGCTGAAATTACTACCACGAATTAGAGAAATCAAAGACAATCCTTTATATATTTTTCACAACAAAAACAAAAGGGCTCAGCTGATGACAGATGTGAAAAACCTCATTTCCTTTTCTACACAGTCAAGGGTTTTGCATGCAAAGTGTCCTGTGCCTCAGCTTTTTCTACCTAGCAACCAACCAGAATATTGGCTCTTGGGGAATAGATAGGGAAAATACATGGAAAATAAATAGGGTGCTGTTAGGTTTTTCATCTCCATCATCATTAGAGCCCTTTTGTTTTTGTTGTGAAAAATATATAAAGGATTGTCTTTGATTTCTCTAATTCATGGTAGTAATTTCAGCCCTGTCCGAGCTGGTGCTCAGTTGTTATGACAGAAACTGTGTTTTTGATGTATGCACTGTAAACTGAAATCTATGCACCATACATGAAATCCAAGGTACAGTGCTTGAACGTCTAGCACCCAGGCGAAAAGGGGCTAGTGTACTAGACTGAGTTAGCCTAATTAGGTAAATAAGGGCCTCTGAAAATACCCTGATAGGTATATTGAATCTCCATTCTACCATTTGGCCCAAAACTGCACTGTTCACATTTAAGTAACTGTTCAAATAAACATACCACTACTGTATCTTATGGCTGTATAGATTTGTATAGATCTCCATGAAAATAAATTTTTTGAATTTAAAGAGTAGCTTAAAATCCTCCAACCAATCAGTAGCATAACAAACCTTTCAAACTACTTACAAAATTATCTGAGCCAGAGCCACCCAACACCAATTTATAAATTGTTGCGTCCGGCAGTCGGCATGGTGCTGGCGCCGCTGGCGGGGCGTTAAAAAGTTACTAAAGGAAGAAGTTGGCATCTTTAGTGTACTTTAGTAGAAGTATGGTGAGACCACACAGAACCTCAAAACAAACGCGTATTTGATAGTTGTTGCAGTCACACAAATACATGTTTTGATTTTGTGCTCTCATGTTGATTTGGGTTGATTAACAGCCTGTTAACAGCAACTGATTGATTATTGAGGAACACTATACTTCCAATCAAGTTTGATAAGTTTCCATTTGGAAAAGATGCCGTGCTGGTATTATGACAAGAAAGAGTTGAGAAAGACTCCATCTGCAATGGCTGGATTAGATCTTGAAACAGAGGCAAGATACAGGAGAGAAGGAGCTAAATTCATTATGGACCTAGGTACATGAAGTAAATCTACCACAAATCACTGGATTTGGGATATAATATAGGTGTTTTTCCTTGACAAAATTGTGCTGCAATTGTGGGTCACTCACTTCTGAGTGTTTGTTGTGAAAACACGATTGTGTGCCACTCAAACAGCCACAAGTTGAAACTCGTGAAGCCACTGTTTTGTTTATTTTTTAGGCGGTAATTTCTAATGTCTGAAAATCAAAATAAAATTCATGTAAAATGTCAATAAATAATCTCACTGTATTCGCTCTAAATCATTTTTTTGTACCCGCTGGCAAACAACATTGGGGGAGGGGATCACCATTCCCCACCCCAATATGTGACACCTCTGTCCACAAGACTTTCTTTTGGGAGAAACCTCATGAATAGGAAATTATTTAGGCTATCATTAACCTTAAGAATTGGAAGTACGGTATACTGTAAAAGTTTTTGGGTACAAAGATTAAAGTTAACTGCAGTATTTGCTACTCCGATTATTCTTATTTCTGTGCAGATAAGATTAATACTAAATAATGATAAGATGAATCTGAGTAGCAAATACTGCAGTTAACTTTAATCTTTGTACAGAGAAACTTTTTACAGTGAAGGACTTGGAAGAGAAACTGGGTATTCTCGAGTCTACAAGAGACCATGAGAAATCAAGATACATTAGTCGCTGGCTGGGTTGAATATTAAGGGGGATAAGATAAGAAGAGACATCAGTAGCTAGATATTTTTATGAATGTATATTTCATAGCCATCGGCTCCAGATTGGCCCTTGGTAGCATATTTGATTGCTCTACACTCTCCCTTCTCCAGCATAGATACAGCAACCTAAAAAATTGTAAGAATTCTCATAATCCTTTTTCCAATGAAGCCTAAACTCAGGAGTGTTATAGGGACTGTCATGTGTGGGTGATAGGATAGATCTATGAAAGATCTCACTATTCGTCATCTAGATTTTTTCTTTTCCTCTTCAACCAACAAAGGGGGTAGTAGATTTGAGTAGTTCTAGCAAAAAAGATCCAGAAGTATGGGCATCTTTCTGAATGAAGCTACCATTTGGTTATCTTGCCAGAATATTCCTTGAGTTTGTTACAAAGCAAAATCAACAGAGCTCTGGTAAGATGGATTCTTCTCCTAGTAGGAAACAGTGAAGTGTTTAAGTAGTCAGGACAAAAACAAGAAAGCAAGTGAAAGGTGGTAATAGGAAATCTTTCTAGAAATCATGCAAGTCTATCCTGAAAACTCTTGGACTTCAATTGGGTTGTTCATCGTTTTAGAGGTTCAAGTAGGTTGTGGAGGGGGACAGTCATTCACAGATTTGGAACACAGTGCTCCAGTAGAAGGGCATGCCCCAGCCCGATGCCCCCAGGGAAATGTGGGGCTGAATAGTTTTGAAGCAGAAATGCTGTGATGATTTTTGGGCTCCTCCACTGATCTTACTATTTGTTTTTCCTCTCCCTTCGTTTCCATCTCCTAAAATTTCTTTTTTTTGTAGCCTAATCTCCTTTGTGTCTTCGTTAAATTGACTGACTCAGATGCTTGCTTCTATAGTGGAATTTTAGTGCTGTAGCTTAATTACATTGATCTTTTCACTTTAGGAAACAACCTTGGTCTTAGATATGACACCATGGCAAGTGGGATAGTTTATTTTCACCGATTCTACATGTTCCACACATTCCAGGAGTTTCCTAGATACGTAAGTGCTTGTTGTGTTTGTGCTTGTTTCAGTAGAAAAAAAAGAAGATGAGATTATTTTATTTTAAATATGCAAAGCACCTGCTCCACTTGTCGAAATTATTCCATAACCATACATTGAGGGAGAAGTTCAAATTCAAGATGCAAGTGTTACCCTTTTGGATGTTTCTTTGTCGCTATAAAAAACATTGGTAACAGAGCCAAACCAGTGCACAACCTTCTCCACTGCTTCCTGGCCGAAGATTGATAATTAGTGTCTTTTTCTGTGTCTTTATGTGTTTTATTTATTTTCTTTCATTTACTCCGCTTTTTCGAAATGGTGGGTTACAAATAAATTACTTACTTACTTACTAGTATTTAGGTTTGTGTTCATACATATTTGACTTTTGTAGAGGCTGATTTCCTATTATTTGCATTATGTTATGCACCTTGTGCAGAGATTGCTTTACCTATGCAAATCTGATTAGAGTTTCCAAAATATGTTGGTGATTATTGTAATTATTCACGCCTTTAGCTTGCATTCGGACATGATACATGCTGTGTTGTATATGTATTACAGATTTGGATCTTTAGGTTGCTTGGCCGAGTCTCATTGAATCAATTGTGTTTGCTATATTTACAGGTCAACGCCTGCTGTTGTCTGTTTTTGGCTGGCAAGGTTGAAGAGACACCTAAGAAATGTAAAGATGTTATCAAACATGCAAAAGGTGTATTGACTGAAAAACAGTTTGCTACCTTCGGGGAAGACCCTAAGGTAAGCCGTTTATCTATATTTCGTAAATTTCTTTGCAGCCTATCTGTGATCCGTTTCCTCATGAATAGCATGAGCATATGAAGCTGTATTTCTGCAACTAAACACCCTCTTTTTTTAGTATAATACTTTATAGCATATTACCTTAATACCTTAATTTACACTTCGGAGCAAATTAAGATCTGTAGATCTATTGCTCCTGAGTTGAGATTCTCATAGCGAGTATGAGAAGGAAGGGATATCTAAGAACAACAGAGCTTTATCTGTGCATAAGAGCAGCAAGTGCAGTCCTACCGCCCACACAATAGATTGTTTTTGTCCACTGTATAATAGCAAGAACAAATAACGAGTAAGAACAATGGTCTCTCGTCCATCCACCGACTAAAAATGTTCCGACAACAATGAGCGGAAGTGGACCCATTTCTTGGTCGCCCGTGTATACTCGTTGGTCTCCGACTCTCCGCCGTTACACACTTGAAGTCATTTACGAAGAAAACAACGTAGCCACGAGCGAGGCGGATGTTCTGGCCTGTTCACACGGGAAGGAAACAGCGTTGATTTTGTTTGACTAGACGCTGGCGTCTGATTAGTAAATATTAGTGATGCGAAAAACAAAAAGCGAACTTGACGATGGTCATTCATAATCGCTTTTGTTACAGCATGACCATACGTATGAAGATTGAAATCCCTTGTGACATTCCTTTTTATGTCTCTCGGGAGAACCATACAATGCAAACCGGGATTTGAAGCACACTCACTGAAGTCATGACCCATTGAGTTTCAACATCTGTAGTATTAACTTTGTCAGACGAGTTTAAACTAAGAGTAACGTAATTAAGGCTTTCGAGGATTACTGAAATTACCGAAATGGTAGAATAGCATGGAATAGTCAAAATAATACCAGTAGGTGAGTGTATATTTTGTGTTTTTTCTTCTTTTTTTCCGAAATGTATAATTGTATATATTTCGATTTAGTGAGTTAGATTTCGATTCAGTAGTTAATCGAAAGACTAAAGTTCACCTCAACTTGGTCTATCTCGTTTGTCTTTTAGTTCACTACTTACAAATAATTCGATGTCAACCGTGTGTTTTCCCATCAAAGAAAGTCTTTGGTTTTCGTACTGAGGCCCTGCCACATGGGTTCTAGTTTGTCTAGGACCCACATAGAAGTCCTAGTTTTTTTTTTAAATTCAATTTAAAATTGTTTCTGGTTAGTTTGTCAGAGTAGAAGCCTATTCCATCTGAGTAATATTTGTTCATTTCCCTTACCCTATTAAACCTGAAACACGGCCTTTTTTTTTTTTAAGAATCTGCCTGTTTTCATCTGATATTCTCATATGAGAGCAAATACCTGGAATGAAAATTATCTCTTCTTGTTCTGGATGTTGACACCACTTAATTGAATTGACCCCGAAAAGATACAGTTTACGTTACCATATATCTTACGTTACCTGTATACGGCCTTTGGGTTTTTCAATAAGATATATATACAGTTTGTCGTACTTTTAACTAAATTTGACGCATTTGTAAAATCTGCTTTGCATCAAATGGCAGTTTCTGTATATTTTGATATTCTTAGGAATTTTCTTGTCAGCCTCCGAAAGCTTGTCTGAATCAATGAGCCGGCAACCGCTGTTTCAGCGCCCGCCCAGCCCAGTGTGAACAGGCTTATCACTGCTGCCTCCATTCGATTTTTCTTCCTCAGTGGTTTACTGCGTTACACCTTCTCTGTAGAGGTAACGACTTTTGATGTCCCGGGTAAGATCCACCTCCGCTCGTTTGCGTCGGGAGTCGACTCGTCTCAGCTCGGTTGTGTGACAGATATAGGGAGACAGCAGTTCTTGCTCTTATTTGTTCTTGATAATGGGCAGTTTGGACAAAAGCAGTCCGCCGTCCTATTTGGAAAATATCAATTCCGTCTTTTGGAAGAGAAAAGCTGTGCCTTATCCACCTCCGCGCAGAGCGATCTGCTCTTTCTATCTCTTAAGAAAATTCATATAGCTATAGCTCACTGTGTCCGGAAATACTTGGTCGCTTCACTTTAGCGCAGGGCTTTAGCCTTTCCGATTATTCTAATCTTCAACCAAGATTCTACAATAGTCCACTAAAGGAAAAATAATTTGCCTTCGATAAAAGCAGTGAAAAAAAAACAACAATTTTACGCTTACTTTATTCGGAAGGGCCTTGTGAAAGAGTCGACGTAACATCAGCGATTACTCTTACGTGTGGTGGGATTTGACAAAGCAAAACGTATACGTCAGCTACATTTTATTAGAGCTATATTTCGGCTCTTCTTGACAAGGGTCCTCTTCAGGCTCATGATTCGCAGTCAGCTTCGGCTGAAGGAGTATCTGAAGGGATTATGGTTCAGACTGAACTGCCCAGGGTCGAATAGTTTTCTTTCCAAAACTCTATTTGAAGACGTCCTTATGCAAACGGGATTTCATAATATTCTTGACCAAGACGTGAACTGCCATCTGGATGAGCTAAGGAGATATGGCGTTAATGAAAGTTTAACTGAAAAGCCAACTTATTTTTGTATCATTCAACGGAATACACTGCATTATTTGTATTGTGTTATTTTATTTTATTTCCCACTATTTGCTCTGGTATGACGGTCAGAATATCTGCGGCCGTCCTCACAACACAAAATTCTACTATGATTCGGGAAATTTAAATTTCAATACAAACGCAGCTTTTCAGTGGCCAGTCGTGAGCTGGGTGAACACTGCCTCACTGCATGAACACTTAACTTTCGTAAATAGCTTCGTCAATAATAAACACAGGTACTAGCGCTTAGAGTTTCCACAAATCCAACAGGGAAATTCCACTATTTGAAAATTGATTGGAATAGCGGAGCAACGAAGTAACGCATTTTCACCGGGTCTTCAGTCTCTTTAAGTGACTAAGAGCGTGTTCCATCCTACTTACCGTAGTTACTACGCATGACGTCACGAATTCTGGCTTTTTGCCGTCAAGGCTGGAACGATTTTTCCATTTTCCAGCAGGATCTCACGGCAGGGGCGAATCCGACCAATCACGTTGCAGAGATGCGTAGTTACTACGCTTACTACGCTCCCGAGCATGGTAAGCAAATAGTAACTATTAGTTACTATTCCGACAAGGTTGGAACGGTCAGCGTAGTAACTTTTCGTGAGGATGGAACGGAAATAGTAACTAATAGTAACTATTGTGACAAGGGTGGAACACGCTCTAAGTGACGGGTAACTACTCTGTCCTATTTCGGCCCTTGTCGGTTAAACTTTAAGGTCTGAGGTTAGATGAGATTTCTGACTCCTGAAAGGCGTGAAAACCATTGTAAAGTAAATCAATACGTTCTAGTGGGTCCGTTCTGGTTTAATGAAAACTCCATAAAATAATCATTGGGCCGGACTAGGGTCTGTCGGCTAAAACCCAGCTCTCAAAGGGCTATTCCCTTGATCATGTTAGCAGGGTTATTAAATTGTCTCCTAGGATTTGTATCGCTCTATTTCCAAGGATGCTGTGCTCCACCACTGCTTCCCTGAACTCCTGAGTGGGGATCTTGACAGTAAAATCATAGGAGTGCCTTGACCGATTATTCCTCAAAAGAGCCGGCGATAGATGGATGGGTAGTTAAACGTTATAGAAATCTGAACAGCTCTGCCACAGAGTGACTGGGTTTATATTAAAGTGATTTCTGAAAATTATCCCTTATCTTGTTTTCTAGGAAGAAATCATGACACTTGAGCGGATTTTGCTTCAGACCATAAGATTTGACCTTCAAGTAGAACATCCGTATCGTTATCTTCTCAGCTATGGAAAAAGTTTCCAGATTGCCCAGGAAAAGAAGAATGAAATTATCCAAATGTCTTGGACTTTCGTCAATGACAGGTAGGCTAATCTTTTTTATTTTATTTATACTCCCTCAATGACCACCGACCACCGCAAATGTGTTGTTTCCAAAAAAAACAAGAGCTACGAGCTCATATGGCACTTGTACGAGTAGGCATGTACAAGAAAGTAGACGAGAACGTCACAAAATACACCCGCCATCCAAAAATGCGGTTCGGAAATAAAAATAGGATATTTAGTTTCACTCATTTCTGAGCAGTTCCGGCATCGTCTCGATTGTCTGTAGCAAATGCACATGACTGTTCAAACTTTCATCCCAATAAATCCATTTGTTTGATCCCTAGACGTGCTACACGATTTCCGGTACCCACTCTATCTCGACCTACCGTGGCCGAATCTGGGTCGGAATATAAAAAATCGACCACCTAAAGCATCTTCTTTTATACCATCTATCAAGTTTCACTCGAATCTGAGCATTTTTGGAAAGTTCCGGTACCCCCCCCCCCCCCCCCCCCGCCCCTCCCACCAACGTTGTCAGAGCCGGTTCGGGCCCAATCTCTTAATTCCCTGTTCCTGTCCATCAAGTTTTACTGAAATTGGAGCTTAGCCTATCTGCAAGTTTCCAGTACCCCCCCCCCCCCCCCCCCTACCTTGGCGGAATTCGGCCCGGACGCCAAATAACAAATCTAGGCCGCATAAACTCGGCACTGTCGAATTTGCATCTCATTCGGTCCATCCGTTTGGTTTTTGTGCATGTCAAAAGTCCCCCCACCCCCAATTCCCCTAATCGTGGTCGCATATGGTTCGAACGCATGTTTTACATGTCGAGGCCATCGATTCGTATCACCCATAAAGTTTCACTCGAATCAGACCACTCGTTTGCAATTTATAGAAGTCAATTTCCATATTTCTCTTCGCGTGCTCCCCAAAAAATGCTCGGATCTAGGAACGGAAGTTTCCGGGGGTATGTTGTGTCAGGTTCTTAAGTCAAGATAATTCGGGTCGCTAATATGCCTGCAAAGTTTCGTTGTCGTTTTACATCTGGAACTATTCTAACTCACGACTACCGGAATTCCAGGAAACCCCTCCAACTCCCCCCACAGAGCCCCGAAACCATCTGGCTCCTTCAATTTCATCTAGGCCTAATGCTTGTTCCATCCATTAAGTTTCGTCCCAATCCCTCTGCTTTTAGAGTTTCTCGAGTTCCCCCCCCCCCTCCATCCCCACAGGTATCGGACCCGACCAGGACGTGACACTGAACGTCCGAGGCGATAGCTCACCAGACAAGTTTCATTCAAATCCGATCACCCGTTCAAAAGTTATGCACGCCACTAGATTCCGGACTCCCCATCCACCCACTCCCCCCACGATGGTCGGGTCGGGGAAACGGCTGTTCTCAAGTCAATATGTTCGGATCCCTGACATACCTGCCAAGTTTCATCGCCCTAGGACATCGGGAAGTATGCCGAACTCGCGGGATCGCCAGAAATCCGGACCCCGACCACAACTCCCCCACAGTGCCCTGATCCGGTCCGGTTATGTCAATGACGTGTCTAGGACTTGTGCTTGTTTTTCCCACCAAGTTTCATCCCGATCCCTCCACTCTAAGCGTTTCTCAAAATTTCCGGTTCCCTCCTCCAACTCCCCCCAGTGTCATCGGATCCGGCCCGGATTTAAAGTGAGATGTCTGAGACACGAGGTCATCCTAAATATAAAATTTCATCAAGATCCGATCACCCGTTCAAAAGTTATACACGCCGCTAGATTCCGGACTCCCCATCCATCCACTCCCCCCAGTATGGTCGGATTGGGGAAACGGCTGTTCTCAAGTGAACCTGTTCGGGTCCCTGACATACCTGCCAAGTTTCATCGCCCTAGAACATCAGGAAGTATGCCGAACTCGCGGGATCGCTAGAAATCCGGACCCCCCCCCCCCCCAACTCCCCCATAGTGCCTGGATCTGGTCCGCTTATATCAATGACGTATCTAGGACTTGTGCTTGTTCTTCCCACCAAGTTTCATCCCGATCCCTCCACTCTAAGCGTTTCTCAAGATTTCCGGTTCCCTCCTCCAGCTCCCCCCAGTGTCATCGGATCCGGTCCGGATTTATAGTGGGACGTCTGAGACACGAGGTCATCCTAAATATAAAATTTCATCAAGATCCGATGACTTGTTCGCAAGATATAAATACCTCAAATTTTGGCTTCCCCCTCCCTCCACTCCCCCCCCCCCCCAGATGGTCGAATCGGGGAATTGACGATTTCCTATTTAATCTGGTCGGGTCCCAGAGATGCCTGTCAATTTCCATCGTCCCAGCACATCAGGAAGCACGGAACTCGCGGGATCACTACAAATTCGGACTTCTCCCCCCCCCCCCCCCCTCCCCCAACTCCCCCAAAGTGAGCGGATCCGTTCCGGTTATATCAGCCATGTATCTAGGACTTGTGCTTGTACTTTCCACCAAGTTTCATCCGGATCCCTCCACTCTAAGTGTTTTTCAAGATTTCCGGTTTTCCCCTCCAACTCCCCCCAATGTCACCGTATCCGGTTTGGATTTAAAATGGAGGGTCTGAGACACGAGTTCCTTCCATATATCAAGTTTCATTAAGATCCGATAACCCGTTCGTAAGCTAAAAATATCTCATTTTTCCTCATTTTTCCGGATTCCCCCTCCCTCCACTCCCCTCCTGATGGTCGGATCGGGGAAGCGAGTATTTTTAATTTAATCTGGTCCAGTTCCTGATATGCCTGCCAAGTTTCATCGTCCTAGCTTATCTGGAAGTGCCCGGACTAGCAAAACCGGGACCGACAGACCGACTGACGGACAGAAATTACAATCGCTATATGGCACTTGAGTAAGCTCAAGTGCCATAAAAACAGTAAGCTAAAAGTTTGTCACTGTTACAAAAACAACAGTTTATATTCACGACAACACTGGTGAAAAGATAAGTAAATAGCTCTAACCAAATCAACTACTACAAAAGAGACATAACACTTGGAATCTACTACTGTTAGATATCCAGAATTCGAATAACCTTACTTCAGTCAAGCGAGCAGCGGAAGGTCATTACAGGAAAATTGTTTAGAGTTCTCCTCCTCTAGACCCCCCCCCCCCCGTTTTTGACTTTCTTTCTTTACCGTTCCTTGTTTCTCTTGTTTTTCTCTCTTTTTGTCATCTAAAGTTGAAGCCATAGGTTTGTTTACTCTCCTCCCTTTTTCTTTTAAAATTTTATATATATATGCATACTGTATGATTCTAGGATTTCTTGTGGGAGGGCATTCCATGGTTTCTAACGCGGCTGTAAAATGGATTTTGGCCCATTCTCTTTTTAGGGCGTGGTGGGTAAAGCACAGATCAGCGCAGATTATTAAATACGTTACAACTGAGTTGGAAACTAGCTGGTAGAAATCGCTATAGAGAGTCTAAGCTTCTCTCGCAAGACACAAAGCGGGAGCGTTACATCTGATTCACGAAACTTCGTTTCTGTGCTAAAACTCGGCATTTTTTGGATCCCAAAACGTAAACCTATGCCATCGCAAAAGTTGTCCGTCCGTCGGTGAGCACGATAACTCTCGAAGGGAATACGATATTTTGATGAAACTTGGTGTGAGAATTCTTTGGATCAAGGGAAAAGCAGAGTTCGTAGATGGGCTCTGTAGAGGACCGTTCAAGCTTGCGTTTAAGGCGCAGAATTGCTGAACTATACTTGCTATCCGCGAATGTCTGTGGTAAAACTTTCATCCCGCCAGGCTTGCTGTAGTAAAAATTTGGGTTCTATTTTGTGTGTTAAAAGTTATACGTGACCAATCACAGCGTGCATTTCCATCACGTGACTGTGTAGGAAGAAGGAGAGAAACGGATAAGGAGAGATATTTGTAATATAACTCAAACTGAATGAGTTCTTTGAATGGGAAAGTCAGTCATACTAAACTGTAGAGCTAAATGCGTTTTGAAAACTAAAAGCTTTTACCTTATCTGAAATAATTACAGCAATCCTGGTAGGCTCAAAACTAAATCAAGAAATCTACATTGGTCAAACAGACACAGCAACAGATATTATACTGAATTTGCCCAAACCGGTCGAGGCTGGTCTAAAATTTCACATTTCAGGATGTTCACTGTCCGTAAGTCATCAAAGGTTAGGTTCTCTTGGGATTCATTGTCAGGCCCCAGGCTCCATGTTGTTAATCTGCGCATACGTTACGTGGGCGTACAACTTGATTTTCAAATTGAACGGAAGATGGGGATAAGGCTTACAAGGTGAAGTATATTTATTCATGTTACAACACAAGCGTGAACGGTCCTTAGCTAGGGATGGGGGAGGTGGTTAAAATTAAGGGGCAAAAAAAATATTTTTGAAAATCTATTGAGATAGTCAATTTAGGGGTAAGGAAATACGCTGTATCCGAATATGAAAATTATTTGCTCGCCAGACAGGTATTTCCCCGGAATCCGGCAAAAATCGGAAAATTTGTAAAAAGTAAAAGTTGAATCTGAAGCTGTTTAGATGTTCGATTCAGGGGTAAGAGGACATGCCGAATCCGAACATGAAAATTGTCTTTTCGCCGGACAAGTAGTTCGCCCAGAATCCGGAAGTTTAACATGAAATTTAAAACCCAATGATATGGTCGATATAGAAGGAGGATACATGCTGTTGTAAATTATAAGCGATCAGTTTAATCATCTTCAAACTCCCAACCGGCATTTACTGGGTAAAAAATGCAGAATGCATCCGACAACTGTCTGGTGATTAATAAAATTTGTCGACCAAGTTTTCGAAAGAAACATTTATCCATACAGGTGAAAGCTCCTTGCGTCGGACGATACGCCAGAGGGAGTCACGTTTCTTGTACGTTTTCTTTGGGTTTAGTCATGACAGTCTATGAAGTTTGTCATGTCGGGGGGGGGGGTCGAAGGTGTTGAGAATTTGAGATACGTTATTCAAACTTCGTATGAGTATTCACTGGCAAAGTACAGGCCATGTTGTAGATGGGTCCTTTAGATATTTAGAGGCAAAGGAGAGGTTTCGAATTAAGGGCCAAAAAAGTTATGTTATATAAGCTAATGAGATAGTCGTGTAAGGGGTAAGGAGCCCGCTGAATCTGTATCTAAACTGTCTTCTTGCCGGACAAATGATTCACCCGGAATTCGGCCGAAACTGGAAATTTGGTTGAAGCTCAAAGTTGTTTCTGAAGTCGATTCGAGGTTCGGTATCGGGGTACGGAGACATGCTGAATTGAATTTTGAACTTCATTGCCTTGGCAGATAAGCTGGCAAGATTTGCCGAAACCCGTAAATTTGGACTGAAAGGTTCTCCTCACAGTGTCACCAGCTCTTTTGCTCTGCATGAAGTTCGGCCGGAATGCTACTAAAATACGAAGAATTTTGTCAAAGTAAAGGACCTTTGACGTCGATTAGGATGAGATATTGTATTAAACGTCCTTGCTGAATCCATATCTGAACTTGGTTTTCTCATCTGATTAGTTGTTTGGCTGTAATTTTCGGTAATATTACTTTTTGTGCATATTCAAGCAGTGGACAAAATATTCGGGCGAAGACTCGGAAATGTTCAAGATTCACACTATTCAGTTCAGTTTATTTTCAAAACCGATACAAAGGTCAAGCCGATTTGGGGGTTCTCGTCCATATCAACACTAATTATATACAAAATATAATTCTACGCTAGTTTGGATATAACAAATAGTTGTCAAACATAACACAAAATATTCAGATCTATTTACAATTAATGATGCGAGTTAAAAAGGTTGACGAAGACGGGAACTAAACTTTTTAGGTAACGAGTCGTTGTGTGTTTAATTGGCTGCAATTTGGGTATTGGCTGGGCTACCACTCTCTCAGGCCTTACTCTTGCCGCTGAAAAAATCTGGGGGGAGGATATTACGTAATGCTGATGTGTTTAAGATTTTAGTTCCAAACACTTAACGGAAGTTTTTCGCGGCGCTTCAACTGGGTTTCTAAATTAAAGTTTTAAGGATTGTCTGGATCAAGAAGTCTAATAAATATTAAATTTTTGGGATCCCATCGAAACCTTTGGTCTTGATCTGTTTGATTTGATGTTTCCTTTGAAAACTTTAAGTCTTGTGGGTGCGGCAGAACGTAAAGCAATGGACGCATTAATTTCAGATTTCAAATGAGGAAATGCTTCCATCCATTTCCATTTAAGCTGAGCTTTTTACCACAAAAGGCTTAAACAAATGATTGTCCTGCGCACAGACCAAGGGCAAACGAAAGAACAGCGAGATCGACTGACCAATCGATGAAATTGAGCGAAAATCGGTTTTAGGCTAACACTGTAAAAAATCAAAAAATCTTGCAGTACTTGCTACTGGGATTAATCTTGCCTTTACTGAGATAAGATCAGTACGAAGTAGAGATAAGATAATCTCAGCAGAGATAAGATTATCTTAGTAGAGATAAGATAATCTCAGTAGAGATAAACTAATCCCAGTAGCAAGTACTGCAGTTAAACTCGGAGACCTTTTTTTTGTATAGTGTAGCCTATAGGGATTTATTGCTTGTTCAACTTTTCTATTTGTGATTTATTCTTTTATTTTTTGAATTTGAGCCTAATATAAGAGGCCTTCGGAATCCGAATTTTAAGCATAACCCCTTTTTTCTTTTACTCTTTATCTTTCTTGTTTGTTGTGCCTGGGTTGGAACGCAGTCCATGGAAATTAGGGGTTATTCTTTAAGTTTATTTCTGTCTTGCTTAAAACAATCCTATTTATTTCAGTTTATGTACGACACTTTGTCTGCAGTGGGAACCGGAAATTATTGCCATTGCTCTGATGTACCTTGCCTGTAAACTTCGAAAAACTGAAGTTCAGGAGTGGGAAGGAAAACTACCAGGACAGAGAAAATGGTGGGAGAAATATGTGGAAGATGTTTCGCAGGAGCTACTGGAAGGTAGACCTTTTGTATTGTTTAACCCTTTCCACTGATTTAATCGTACACCTTCGTCTTCAGGACGATACCTAATACCTACACAAATTTTACATCATTGGGAAACAGGCCCTATCATGGAAGGATCCCTCGCACTATTCACTGTTTATGTTTATGGTTATGTTTTATTCTTCAAAACTAATCTGAGCTTTTAAAGTTTAACCGAAAAGGGGTTATTGACATAAAAAGGCTTAAAGACCCGATGAAAATGCGTTACTACGTTGCTCCGCTATTCATGAGTAATCGATTTACATATAGTGGAATTTCCCTATCGGATTTATGGTACCTCTATGCGCTTGTGTCTGTGTTCTATGCTTGACGAAAATGATGTACGAAATATAAGTATTCACGCAGTGTGCTACCTTCCATGAGCAGATCCCTAGCCATTGAAAAGCCGCGTTTGTGTTTAGATTCAAATTTTCCGCATCATAGTTGAATTTTGTGTTGTGAGGACGTCCGTAGATATTCAAAACGTCAGTAGGCAAACAATGAGAGTCAGTAGAGCAAACAATGTAGAGCAAACAATGAAAAACGAGAAAAAAACCTTAACATAATCCAAATAATGCAGTGTGTTACATGATAATAAAATTAGTTAGCTTTTCAGTTAAACTTTAAGAAATCACTCACTGCGTGGGTGTTTTAAGCCTTTTTCCGGGCCCGTGTACTTGTAGCGAAGACGGAAAATTTACATAACCAGATTTTTATGAATAAACTTCTCGCAAACAACCGTCGGCATTGAGATGCGCACCGAAAGTAGCGAAACACCTCCATCGGAAGTTTGACACGCATCCAAAACGGCGGGACACGGAAAATGTAAAAGTCACTGGGGTGTTGTTAGGCGGTTCCTGGTGTTAATTCTGGTCTCCCTAGTTTAAGAATGTATGCAACGATTACGGAAATAGGTTTCGTTTGTATTATAGGTAAGGAAGGTCCTTTACTTATTGGAACCCATCTTTCCCTCATAACTTCAATTCAATTCAATACTTTTATTTTGGTGACAAAGACCATATGTATGTATGTATGTATGTATTGTACATGGAAAGCCCAACGGGCCATGGTACAAAAATATTATGCAAATCAAATACTAAAAAATCAAATATTATCAAATCAAATATTAAAGCACTAATAATTAAATGTCAACAAATAAAGGAAAAAGAACAATAGATGGGGGACAGCTTTGAAGATCTTTTTAAATCAAAATTTGAAATGTATTTAGATTAGAATATATCTACACTAAAGCCCGAAGGCACAAAATAATTTTAACTCTGGTTTTAGTAAATATAATTATAACATTAAAAATAAAAAGCAAAGTAAGAGTGATTATTGAATAAAAAGATCGTGGTGGCGTTAGCCAATCCGGAGGATTTTCAACACATTCTCACATACAACAAAGTGTCTACTTTTCAATATCTTAAACGCCCAGTCTTTCCCAGATATTCGTTAACCGAATATGTCGGATCTTAATTCATTCAACATTTAGTGTTCTGTCATATAGTTTGCCTAAAATGACGAATATCTCGGATCTTAAATTCATTCAAGATATAGTGTTCTGTCATATAGTATGCCTAAAATGAAGGCTTGGAATTGGCATATTGGGCTTTGTGCTCCTTATGTTCATGGAAAATATCCTCCAGTCAAGCTACGACGAACCTGTTTCATGAACTTGTCATATACAGCCCAGTTTTCTCATAAGGTCCAACTAATTACCGGGTACTAATTTATAAATATAATTATGAGGAAGATTGTCGCAGTCAGCTGTATTGACCAGTTGCTTCTACGGGGTTATGCAATCAGTTGACAACGGTACGCAATCCCTAAAAACTGTGTGTAATTGGACTTATTCATATTTGTTTTCGTAAGGATTGATCCCTTCGTTCAACGATTAATGATCACAGTATAATATTTAACCAAATATTTGACTTAGAACACATCAGCTGAGAGATAAACCTGTACTGGCATAGCATAAACTGCGGCGTCGTGTTTTTTTAGGATACTGGATTAACGCGATTTTTTTTTCACTTCTACCCTTGACCCGCACAACGCTAGATTCCATATCTGCCTTAGCGAACCAAAGACCCCTTTCCAACGTTCAAGGTTTAATTTTATTACTACCCCTTCTTTGTAACCCGCAGCCTGAACTCTGACCTCTGGCGAAAGACGTATCTGTCACCAGGTGTCGCTAAATCCTACAGACTACGTAGGATTGGCTGTCTGCCAGGCTTACGCTTTGGATCACACTTTAATTGACATTGCTACAAGATATTTCACGTAATTGGCCGTCTGTTAGAATTACGCTTTGGTCACAGTGAAATTGGCAATAGATATATGGATTCATTGGTTGCTGTCCAGCCCGAGGGGCGCCATGGCAATTATTAATTTAAACAAATCTACACAAAGAAAAAAAGACTCCTGCCTCCGTAATCATTCTCTACTTCAGGGACACATTTATGTTTTTTCCTTATTCCAAAATCTGCTCCTAAGTTCCATCGCTATCCGTAGGAAGCGCCCCAATATCTTAATCGTAGTAGAATATCAGAATCAAATCAAATCGTTTATTGATAAAGCCAACTTCTTAGCTTACTTCGTTAGAAGATGCCAAATCCCTAACAACTCTTATTAACCACGCATTTGTTGTTACAGATATTTGTCACCAAGTCTTGGACCTGTACCAGAACGCTGGTATGAACGAGCGACCTGATTCACCCTCACCCAAAAAAGCTCCGCCTCAAACCTCAGCGACGCCACAGTCCGAAAGCAAAAGAATTGGTAAGTCACCTTGCTGGAGTCTAACCTTCCAGTACCCGCATCTACTTCCCGTCTCGAACTGTCGCAGTCTCTGTTTATGAACTTTCGAACTTTCAAAAAACTAGAAATCTTTGAACAAAACGTCAAGGATTGGGCCATCCTTGGGGATACTAAAATGCGCACTCCGCGCTTCGTTGTCCCGAGTAAATCCATTGGAGGAAAAAAGTGTCGACTTCAAACTTAGACCTCTGGGCTTTAGTCCGTGTTTGGTTGACACCAAACCAAGAGGTTGACTAAGAGAGTGAAACGTTGATCGTAGCTCCGGTCCGGGATTATTTTAGGAAAATTGGAAAGAAGGTAAAAGAGCAACCCTTATTTCCGCAGACTGCGTGTCTACCCAGCCAAACAAACGAGAAAGATGAAGATGTTAGGGACAGCAGAGGTTATGCTTAAAATTCAGATCCCAACGTTCTCCCATCTTAAGCTACAGATATATCAGTAGTTAAACCTAAAACTTGCTTATCCTTGAACGTCGAATTCGTAAAAGAAAGTTAAAAGCTCAATGCCAAACTTAAATACAAACTACAATATAAATATTTGTCTAAGGTCGCCAACGGCCCAGTGCTGTGTGAAGTAGAGCAGAATGACGGTAGGGAGTAGCGCCAAGACTTGGAAAAAGTGACGCACACTCGAATAGCAGTGGTTAGGGGACGTCCCTACTGAAACGTAATCAGTCGTGCACCAGCACTGGCTCCAATAACTTCTTATTCTGGATACAGCAAAAAAGATATAATCTCCCCTGTTGCCCAGGCCGCACCTTAGCTTTAATAGAAATTTCTAAACCCGCAAGTTTGTCTCGCTGTAAATGCCGCAAGCGTAATGGGCGGCGCTATGAGTATGTCCCATTTTCGAAGCATAGGAAGCGAAGGTCTTGGCGCTCCTCCCTAGTGTTGTTTTGCTCTGATATGAATGTTATGCCAAGGAGGGGGTCTTCCCTGGAACTTGGGTTAATCCTTAGTTGAATGACACTGATTGTATTTCAGAAACCATCTACACCAGCACTTCGTTTCCTGCTGCTGTTTCGCATCCTGCTCAGACCCAACCTTCTGCCATACCTCCCTTCGGAATGCCACCGATTCATGGATATGTACCACCAGCGGTGAGTTTTTATGGCACATGGCTTCCATATTACCGGTCACTTCCGTCGGTCCTGTGATGTGAATTGCGCATCCCAACCGCGAAATGGAAAATGCTTTTGACCAAACCATACATATCCATAGTCCCCAAGGGCTCATCATCATTTAAGCCTCAAAGGTTTTGCTTATAGGTGAATAACTTAAAGTACAAACAAAAATACCTTTGAGCAAAATATACATTTCATGGCCCCATGACCACATCATCATTTTTGCCTCAGGGCCTTTGCTTATAGATAAACTTCTAGTGCCCTTCATCACATGCCAAGTGCAAAAATAAAATACTTTATGCCAAACGATACATTTTTAGTGGAGTGATCCTTGGAACAATTCAGTATTGCCAGCGCTGTAGCAGCTTTAGGCTTTCGGTTTCCAGTTTTCGGTTTTCACCGTACTTTGTGGAGCTCATAACTCGTGAATCAGTGCAAGTATCAAGTTAAAGCTTGGTACACTTGTGGGCATCGGGGTCTAGTTGCGCCTTTTGGGGTCCCACCCCCACCCCAACCCGGTTCAGGGGCAAATGGGCCCAGATTGACCAGAGAATAAAGTTCATAACTTGACCAGAATTGGACATAGGACAATGAAATTCCTTGGACGTGTAGATCCTAAGGCTGGGAAATTGCTTTTAAAGTTGCACCTCCCCCACCCATCCCGTTCATGGGCAACTGGTTCCAGATTGCCCAGGAGTAAAGTTCGTTACCCGTGCCAGGAATCACCAGGTATCAAGTTGAAACTTGATAGGATTGTAAGCATTGGGACTCTTTTTACTTTTTGCGGGTTTCAAACCCCACCCCCACTTGGTTCAGGGGCAAATGGGACCAGATTGCCCATTTTTTAATGTTTTTAACTTGACAATAACTGGAGATGAGGCGATGAAATTCCTTTGTGCTTTTGGATCAGAGGGGTGGGAAGAGTTGAGTTAAGTTCGTCTGTGACAGGTCTCAAGTCCAACTCTTGTATATTTGGGGAGATATATCTATGGATAAGGATTTGGTGTAACAGCAACTAATAGGACGACGCGGCGTATCTTTAATGAACAGTTGGAAACTTGACTGTTTTGTCATATGATCTATGATATCGATGATTCTTAATGAATTGTAACAAAGGGGGCATTAGGCTGCTACGAATTGGTTTATTGCACTTGGCATTACCTTGCTAATGGAAAAGAGGGTGGGACTGGCTGGCAGACCATTCAGTGTTCGAACTAATGCTATTCGTGCAAGATCTTCAACATTTCTTTGGATTTATACTAGCGGTTTATTTATATTTAAAGCTTTTAAAGTGGGATGATCACAAGGCTATTTCAATACTTGTTAGGTTATTGGGGATGACAAATGACTTGGTTCTAAAGCTGTTTGTAGATAAAATGTGATAAACATTTTACTTTTACACTCCATGTCTGAGCGCGCTTGCGCACTTGTTGTGATTTCCAAGGGCCCATAATCATTCTTATCTCTTGGGTTTTGCTTATAAATGATCAGAACAATCCCACGAATTGGCAAATTCCAACTTTCTTCCTGTGGCCCAGCCTTGAAGTGCCATACGAGCTTCTAGCTCTTGTTTTATTCCTATCTGGAATTGAGTCTATTGACGATTTTCCGTGGCAGTTTTGTGTCTCACACATATATGAATGCACTCTACCCACAAGTGTTGACTAACTCTCAGCCGATTATCCGGGGATCGTGGTCTCACGTCTGTTATATGAGAATTTCATATTTTCCATATCCAAACCTAAATGGTTGTCCCTAGAACGGTTTATAAATGTAAACGCTCTCGGATCTATATATATAAATCCAGATATATGCGTTAATATGTATTTAATCGAATTTCCCAACTTTCTTCATGATGTCACATTGATGTCGCCGGTATTGGATAATCAGCTTAGATTTAGTCTAGATTATATTAGATTAGATTATATATGGGGTTTATTGGAAAAAAATACTAAGAACTACAAAACCCTCTAGAAGTTTACACTTGTTAAGAGGTTTAACAAACCCCCTTTGAGAGATTAACCTACATAACACTATAATAAATAAAGAAATAAGAAAAAGAGAGGAAGAGAAAAGAAAAAAATAAACAAAACACTTACTCGGTTCCTGGTCGAACACCCAACAAACAAAAAATCTATACACTCCAAAATCCCGTCTTCAAAAACAAACAAAACCAAATAAATAAATAAAGAATAAATGATTAAATAAACATAACGGAATCTGGGCCAACCTGAGAACGACTCAAATCAACATAAAACAATTTAAAACTCATATTGGTGAAGACAAAGGGTTTTAAGATCTCGACGGAACTCACACAAATTCTCTAGACTGAGCAACAGGTTCAAAATTCGTTTCCTGCTCATGTTTCGCATCCTCCTCGGGCAGAAGCTTCTGCCATACCGTAGAACAACTAACATTGTAACACGACAAACTATATATAATATTTATGTGTTAGTAAAATTTTGTTATTGACCAAACTAAGAAACCAAAATTGTATTTATATTGTATGAACATTATGTAAAGTAATAGCATAGCTATGTACTTGCATGTCAGTCTATTGATACTGATTTTTTCATGCTATCTTTCGCAATGGAGAATCCTTGGAGAAAATGAAGTGAATTGAATTGAAACTCGCGGAAACGCCATGTCGTTGTTTTTTTTGCGGAAATTTCAACCGACTGAAATTAAAATCCAGATAAAAGCCTAATATGTATATAGAAAAATCTGCGTAACAAAATATCTATTTTGACCTGCCACCAGATTTCGAGCCACAAAATCAGGTTATCATCTCGAGAATTGTTCGTAAAATTTTAGCCACAGTGCGTGCGTCAAAAACCTTGTTGGTCGAAGAAGCATACATGTGGTCCACATAGAGGATCTCGGAAGCACTCTTCGAGCCATGGCCTCTTTGTTGGATAACGGAAAATCCCTTACATGAGCTCCATTGTGCCAAGTTTGTTTATCAGTGCCAAACGGCTCTGAAATGTTTAGCTCACGTCAACTTTTGATGGTGAGCTGGACTTTCAGGCGAGTGAAACTAAGCAGCGTAGAACGACCCGTACACTCGGAAACGTGGTCGCTATGTCTGGTCCCTGACTTTGCTATTGGAAGGGTGAGGCCTCAGAAACAAGCTTTCGAACCAGTCCCTACCCTTCAACCAGTTTTTTGCCAACATGTAAGATACCAAAATAGTTTTACCCCCTCCTTTGTTTCCCTACACAATAGAAATTCGTAGGTTGTTGCTTTACCCCCTTTGTCTGTTAACCCAGTCGTTCTATTTTTATATGGTTTGACATCAGTATTTGCACGTGTAATTTCACCACGTTCTATTATATGTTGATTATTTTTAATCTTTAATTTATGTTGGGCTTTGCTACCTGCTATTCGGCCAGTCCATAACTGGTGTTGCAGTAAAATTGAATTGAATTCGATAGAATTTGAACAAGAATGAGGTAGCTCTCTGCAACTCAAAGCTTAGCGGAACTTCACCAGCGACGTGTCAGAGAGACCGCTTCAGACGCTTTAACTGGAAGCTATTTCTGCTGAAGGAGAGCTGAGTGCGTTTGACAAACATAAGAAAAAAACTGGTGACAAATCTGACGACGGTGTCTGGCATCTTTACTGTCCCTTGAGTCATGCCCTAACTTTGGGTCGCCTTTTCCCGAGACTGAGGATATGTTGTTGTCTGGACTCTCCGTTTGAATTCGTTATTGTACTTTTTAAACCGCGTTTGTAAACATGCATATTCAGCAGGTGGGATACAGTTCTGCACCTCAAACTCGACCATGGGCTCCACCGCCCACCGCGAAGCCATCCGCGCCACACTATCCACCAGCCGGACCTGCTGGCTATTGGTGCCCGCCAGGTCAGAGACCACCCTATTGATTTTGTTTATTATTATACACTTGCGCCGTTTATTATTACATTTTTCTACGAATTGTTCCTTTGGACGTTGCTCGCACCCCGGCCTCTTATCTAGAAGACCCCTTGCATCCGGTCTGCCTCTTTATTTCTTCAACCCAGCTTCCTCACCGCTGACCTGCCCCAGCGTGCCCTTTTCACGCCTGCTACTGCCCATAATGCCTAGAGGTGTTGCCCACTTACCGCCCGCTAGGTACCGTCGTGTCATACTCACCATATCTCTTGCTTCTATAGTTGTTATTTTATAGATGTTCGGTTTCGAATAAACATACTCCACGCGACCAGTCATAGCCATGACCAGTGTCCACTTTTGAGGACCAGACTTGACATGACGGATCATAAAGATTACACGGCCTCCCTCGGCCTCCGGTCATGTCTAAGGACTTCTGCCCCGCGTTTGTTAGTTATCTTATTCTGCCGCCGAACCCTTCAGTCGGTCTCCCGTTTCCACGTTCCGGCTCCGGCCGCCGAACCCTCCAGTTAAATTACCTGGAAAATATAGAGTGAGAAATTCCTCAGTGGACCTCTGGTCTTCGTCTGATGCGATTTGATTGGTGTACATGAAATCTGTCGGTCGCACGCCCTCAGATTCAAACTGCAAAGGAGCACCGTACTCGGTTTCACGGATAAGGGGACTTCTAAACGGCAAGAAAACTACGTTTTGGTTAAAATCAGCTAAAGGGAGAACTAATTTTAGTGTGCGACTTCGATAGAGAAATGCATGCTATGCCAAGAGAAGAGTGATATGTAGGCTAGTTTATTTAATTGCGCCAGTGAACAGAATTCCTGCACGAGGAAAATGATAAATCACTTTTTTCTTCAAGCTTGTGGGATGTGTTTTACCGTTGGCTGTTTAAATCGGCCATATCTTCTTGTCTCGATTCTTTGCATCCTGCTTACTTCTATAAAGACTACAGCTACATAGCCTACGCGGACGACTTGCTCTTAGTAAGCCGTAGCCGATCCACACTCACACAAAATGTAAGTAAGCTGTCGTCGGAACTTCTTAAAATTGGCCTTGAAGCTAACCTGTCAAAATGTGAGTACTCGAATGCATCCAAAGCTTCTATATCTCTTGGATCGTTCATCGTCAAATCAACAGACTCTCTACGGTGGCTCGGCATAACGTTCAAATATTCATTGTCAAAATTTTGCTCTTCGGTTGTTCAAGAAGTTTATAAATCAATCCGTAGCGCCTATGAGCGCATCGTCCCGAACCGGGGGCGCTATAATCGTAAAGCTTCGGAAAATTTGTACAGCACCTTCTGCGCTCCTTCTATACTATTTCTTTCTGGCGTCACTCATGTTCTGCGAAAGAAGGAGATTAAAAAGATGAGATCATGTTATTTTAAATATGCGAAGCACCTGCTCCACTTGTCGAAATTATGTCATAACCATACATTGACGGAGAAATTCAAAATTCAAGATGCAAGTGTTACCATTTTGGATGTTTCCTCATCACTTTCAAAAATCATGGCAACAGGGCTCAACCAGCGCACGACGCCGTCCACTGCTTCCTGACCGAAGATTGAAAATTAAGTGTCCTTTTCTGTGTGTTTGTTTTGTTTATTTTCTTCATTTTCTTCATTTACTCCGCCCTTTCAAAATGGTGGGTCATAAATAAATTACTTACTTACTTACTTTATGGTAATTCAATGGGATATACCAGCTTCGGTGAGTGATGACAAATCATAGACTTTTCCCGACTGGGATAACTGATCTAATCTGATTTTCCTTTCTCTATCGGGATCGGGCTGTTAGTTCTTTATTCCGGGTATATAACTGGCTAGGATCGTTTATATTTTATCAGAAGAGGATAAATAGAGGGTGAGAAGGGGGTAGATAGCCAAGTGCCATATAGCGATCGCAATTTTTTAGCTGGGTTTTGCTAGTTCTGGCACTTCTGCATCAGCTAGGACGAAGAAAATTCATGGACCCGACCAGATTATCTTAGAAAAAGTCACTTCCCCGATCCGACCATCTGAGGAGTAGGGTGGAGGGAGGGGGAATCAGGAAACTTCAAGTATGTATAACTTTCAAACGGTTCAGTTCAGTTCAGTTCAGTTTATTCATACAAAAATTAAAACACCATTAACTCTTTATGGCCCCACCAGAAGGCCTAACAGAAGGCCTGGCAATGGGCGGGGCTTATTCTTTATTCATGTAGTGTTAAGGGAAACAAACCAAAGAAATCAAAAAAAGAAAAGAAGGTGAGAAAAAGAAGAAGAAGAATAATGAAGACATAACAGACTGACAGAAAAATCCAATAACGAACGATCTTCCATCAATAAAGCGCCCCCCCCCCCCCCCCACTCTAAAAACAATAGCTGGAAGCTCATATGGCCTTTGCAAGGTTGGGTCAGATGGAAGTGATGATCAAAAGTTTCATCCTGATCGCTCTACTCTATGCGTGTCACAAGATGTCCGGTTCTCCCTCCGACCCCCCCCCCCCCCCAGTTCATCGGATCCGGTCCGGACTTGATATAGGACATGCTGAGTCATGAGTCTTTCAAGATATCAAGTTTCGTTAAGATCTGACAACCCATTTAAAAGTTATGCTTGCTACTAATTTCCGGATTCTGCCGTTTCCCCCTCCCCCCACGATAGTCAGATCGGGCAAGTGACTGTTTCTGAGTCAATTTGGTCGGGTCCTGAGATGCCTGCCAAGTTTTATCGTCCTAGCCCACCTGGAAGTATATTAACTACGAATCGCCGGAATTCCGGAACCCTCCTCCACCTCCCCCCACAGTTTCCGAATCCCATCCACTCCTGTCAGTGATGTATCTAGAGCGTATGCTTGTTCTTCGCACCAAGTTTCATCCTGATCGCTCCACTCTGAGAGTTTCACACGATTTCCGGTTCTCCCCTCCGACTCCCCCCAGATTCGTCGGATCCAACCCGGACTTTAAATGAGACGTCTAAGACACGAGATCTTTCCAGATATCAAGTTTTATTAAGATCCAATCACCCGTTCGAAAGTTATGCATGCCCCTATTTGCCGGATTCCTTCACCTCCCCCTCCCCCCACGATGTTCGGATGGGGCAAGTGATTATTTCCAACTTAGTTTGATCGGGTCCCTGATATGCCTGCCAAGTTTGGTCGTCCTAGCCCACCTGAAAGTACATTAACTACGGATCGCCGGAATTTCGGACCCCCTCCAACTCCCCCCACAGCGTCCGAATCCAGTCCAGTTCTATCAATGATGTATCTAGAGCTTGTGCTTGTTCTTACCACCAAGTTTCATCCTGATCGCCCCACTGTGAGAGTTTCACACGATTTCCGGTTCCCCCCTCCTACTCCCCCCCCCCCACATTTATCGGATCCTGTCCGGACTCGAAATGAGAAATCTGAGACACGATATCTTTCCAGATATTAATTTTCATTATCATCCGATCACCCGTTCGAAAGTTATGAATGTCCCTATTTTCCGGATTCCACCACCTCCCCCTCCCACCACGATGGTCGGATCGGGTAAGTGACTATTTCCAAGTTAGTTTGGTCGGGTCCCTAATATGCCTGCCAAGTTTCATTGTCCTAGCATATCTGGAAGTACCCTAACTCGCAAACACCGGACTAACCGACCGACCGACCCACCGACCGACCGATGGAAATGTGATCGGTATATGGCACTTGCCCGGAAGGCAAGTGCCATAAAAAGGAAGGAAAAAAGAAGAAAGGAAATTATGTTTTCCATAAGAAAAAGGACTTGGCCTTTCACTTCAAAGCTGAAAGGGTAGACGCGACCCTTTCCTCCTCAGGCATTGAATTTCACACCCCCGGAGCAAAGTGTTTGATTATGAAAGAAGTTCTAGTTGTTTTACGGGGGGCATTCGCCAACTGCCGGGCATTCGGAGTAGAATACTCGTGGAAATTCCGAGTCTGCGAAAACAAATTCTGAAAAGACGAACTTAAATGATCATTAAAATACTTATAAGTGAAGACTGCAACTCTCTAATTGTGGAGACATCCATTATTTTATTAGATCTAAAACGTTCACTGTGATTGTGTCATGCAACGTGATTGCTCGGTTAGCACTGTTCTGTAGATTTTAAACTTTCTTGTAACAAGATACAAAATTGCTAGCCCACGCGGAGCATCCATAAATTAAGTAAGATGAAAAATATCGGATCTTAATGAAACTTAATATTTGAAACGACCCAGTTTAATGCCAGACCGGCTCCGGTAATTTTGGGGGGAGTTGGAGGGGGGAACCGGAAATCTTGGGAAACGCTTGGAGTGGAAGGATTGGGATGATACTTGGTGGGAAGAACAAACACAAGTCCTAGATATATTGTTGACATAACCGGACCGGGTCGGGCACTGCGGGGGGAGCTGGAAGGTGGTCCGGGATATCGGCGATCCCGCGAGTTTGGTACTTTCTGATGTACTAGGACGATGAAACTTGGCAGGCCAGACCAAACAGACTGACCTGAAATTAGTCGTGTCTCCGATCCGACCATCGTGGGGGAGTGAAGGGATGGGGAATCCAGAATCTAGTGGCATGAAAAAGTTTGAACGGATCATCAGACTTGAATGAAGGTTCAAGGTTATCTTTATTTACAAGAAAATCTATCATTATCACTTTCCGCTGCTGAGAGCAGAGCTCGAGCGCACACGAAAAATAAACAAAACCAAATTAACTTAGACATGACGAACCATACCCCATAACATCCATCCACTAAATAATCGTATAGCTAACGGAAAACAAGGCGAAGGCACAGTCACGATTAAACAAAAATAAATATATAAATAAGAAATAAAATTAGACAAAGATGGGAATATCGATAGACATATAAATAACAAAATGAGAGAAAACCGCGAAGTGAGAATCACTTACCTAACTTCTGTAATTCTCGATGAGCATTCTTCTAAGCCGTGATTTTATAGCAGCTATTCCTACCGTTAAATCCATAATTAACTTGACACTCTCCCAGTGAAGAGGAATGAGATACCAAAGACAGAACCTGGACCTTTCGGTAGCAACCCGAGGCATTCGTAATTTATTTTTGGATCTCGTTTCAGTCTTAGAGGAATGAGAAAGACACAAAAGGTTCATTGACGAAAAGGATTCGGGGTAAAAGTATTACTAAATATTGCACTGCACTCCTTACTGGAAGAATTTTATGTAGTGTAAACAGGGTCTCGGTTGAAGTTTATTGGGGAACTTGGACGGTGGAAGAAAAGAAATAATTTCAAAACGCGTAAAGCTTTATTCTGTATGATTTGAATTGGTTTGATATGACTTATAAACGTATTAAGATATATTATTGACGCATAATCAAAATGGAAATGGACCAAAGAAAAATAAAGGGATCTTAAAGCTGAATACGGGAGAAGGTGCTTAAGTCCAAACATAAGTCCAACCCCACGAGAAGCCTTAGTCCTAACCAAATTAATGTGCTCTTTCCATGACAGATTCTGGTCGAAGTAACACCCAAATAACAAATAGATTGAGCTCGCTCAAAAGCAATTACACCTTCACCTGATTCTATTTCTACTTTCCTCACACTGTCAAACTTACATTCAGTTCTACTATAAATTAAAATTTTTGTCTTTTTCTTGTTTAAAGCTAATTTATTATCAGACATCCATTCGATTAGTCGGCAAAATGTATTTCTCAGATTTAATGCATGCTCATCAGTAGCCGATAGTGTTGCTGCGGTGTCATCTGTAAACTTCGTATTTAATGAAGATTCACCCGTACAAAAACTCAAATCCTTTAGTGCCTTTTTACTCGATTGATAATATTCCTGAGTTTACACTATATATTGGAAAGTTAATTTCTCTACTCCAGGAAGATTTTTCGTATATTTGTTTCGTTGGGGACTTCAACGCTGATCCGCTGAAAAAGTCACCATTTTTTGATGAGCTTGATCTGGCCATGAAGGAAAACCAGCTGTGCCTGTTGGATGTTGAATGCCTTAGTTCTACATCCTTTACATACATGAGTCCAGCTGGCTCAACTTCATGGCTGGATCATGTTGCATGTTCTTTATCTCTAAGGAGTTATTTGAGCCATGTAAATATCAGATATGACATTTTCGGGTCTGACCATTTTCCGTTAGTTTTCGAGACTAGGTTGCTTTGTCCAAGCACTGATATCCAGCAGAGGTCGTGTTCTCCTTCCGTTTCCCCCCCGGTGGTGGCTTGGGATAAAACGACTAACGAGCAATTATATGCTTACCGTGGTGGTGTGGAATCTAGACTTAGGGATCTACAACGTAATTGTCCTGCCCCCTGTGGTGATGGGTCTTGTGGGGATGCTGGTCACCGAGCTAATCTGATAACCCTTTATATTTCAGTAATAACAATCCTTATTGGCAGTGCTTGCGAAAACCTACCCTATGCAGGTAGAGTATCGCATGCAGGCCAAAGAAATGTGGTTGCTGGTTGGTCCACATACGTAAAGGACCAGTATCGGGCAGCAAAGCTGGCTTTTCTAGCTTGGCTGTGGGCTGGCAAGCAGCCTGGTGATGAGCTTGATGCAAGACGTCGGTCCCTCAACCGATCGTTTCGAAATGCGTTAAGGTGGTGCAGAAAGAATGTGGAGAGTCTGAAAGCATCCGCCCTTGCCAGATCACTACTTCATTGTAAGTTTAAGGAGTTTTGGAATCGTGTTGCTAAATGCAATAAAAACTCTGTCCCTAAGCCTCCTGAGACTGTAGGGGGTGTTTCAGGGCCTGCCCAGATTGCTGAGCTTTGGGGAAGGCATTTTGGCGAGGTGTTTTCGTCAGTGCCGTCTGATACTGGTCCGATGGAGCTATCTCTTAGTGCCACCCTTTCTACAACCAGCAAGCAGCTGATAACATGCGAGGATGTTGCCAAGGTGGTGTCTGGGCTGTCTGGTAGTAAAAGTGGTGGACTGGATGGGTTGACTGCTAATCACCTGAAGCATGCAGGACCGATGCTAGTTTGCATGCTTACCGCTCTGTTTAATGGTTTTCTGGCGCATGGTTTTGTCCCGGATGGTCTAACGGAGGTCTGTCTAGTACCTATCCCCAAATCATTGGTGCTGGATCTTAGTAGTATTACTAACTATAGACCTATTGCTTTGGCGGCTGTGATATCCAAGGTTTTTGAAAAATGTCTGTATGGGATTGTCGAACCTCAAATACGGTCATCAGCTTACCAATTTGGCTTCAAGTCAAAGACCTCTACTGAATTTTGTGTCTTCGTACTAAAATCGGTGGTGGAATATTTTTGGGCTTTTTCAACCCCCGTATTTGCATGTTTTATTGACGCAAAGGCTGCTTTTGACCGTGTCAACCATGAGAAACTTCTTCGTAAGTTGCATGATAGGGGAGTAGACCCCCGTATTGTACTAACCCTTGCATGTTGGTTTAAAAACCAAAGATTT
Organism: Branchinecta lynchi; assembly: GCA_023053575.1. Taxonomy (NCBI): domain Eukaryota; kingdom Metazoa; phylum Arthropoda; class Branchiopoda; order Anostraca; family Branchinectidae; genus Branchinecta; species Branchinecta lynchi. The sequence continues at coordinate 12,712,716 of JAKZAP010000008.1, forward strand.
TATGTGAAATGGGATGGGCTGCTTAGCTCCCCATTTCGTGTCCTAAATGGTGTTAGGCAGGGGGGAGTACTATCCCCACTCCTTTATAACTTATATGTGGATGAATTAAACAGTGCGCTTGCTGATGCAGGGGTAGGTTGTTTTATCCAGGGTAGTTGTTTTAATAACATTAGTTATGCGGATGATTTGGTGGTGATGGCTACTACCATTCATGCCCTAAATGAGTTGATGAAAGTTTGTGATGTGTTTGCTTCGGCACATGATGTGATATTCAACACGAAAAAAACCCTTTGCATGGCATTCGTCCCACGTGGCCTGAAGCTGGTTCATCTTCCACCCGTTCTACTGTCTGGCCAGACACTGAAATTCGTGGATACTTTTAAGTACCTTGGATTTATTTTTACGCCAACGCTGAATGATGATCACCATGTTAATGCTTTAGCAAGGTCATTGAGCGCTAGAGCGAATCTTCTTATTCGTAGGTTTGGGTCTTGCAATGCGTCTGTCAAGACATTCCTTTTCAGAATGTACTGTTCCCAACTATATTGTTACTCTCTTGTGACTAACCAATCTCATAAGCGCGAAAAGACCTTTCGCGTCTTGTATAACAACTCTTTCCGGTGGTTACATGGGTTTAGATGGAACTGTAGTGCTTCGGGTATGTTTGTTGGTGAAGGAGTCCCTTCTCTCCCTGAAATCCGTCGTTCCTCCATTATTTCTCTTCAGTCTCGAATTCTGGCGTCGAGCAATCCTCTGCTGGTGATTCTGTGTGGTCCGCAAATGCGCCTGTCTCTGCCTCTGTGGCAAGCATGGGGGAAAGAAATTTATTGTGGGTTTGACCCATCCTGATTTGAATGGGTTGAACCATCGTGATTGAGTATTTTGTTTGTTGGAGGCTTCGTGCCTTCAGCATATTTGTTTTTTAGTTTTAGTTTTAGTGTATATAAATTATTTGTTATGTAGCAGCCCCAGTTGGCTATATTTTGAAATAAATAAATAAATAAATCATTGAAATATATCAAGAACAATAATGGTCCAAGTACCGACCCCTGTGGAACTCCTACTGTTCTTGATTGCGATAAATCATCAGACGATGAAACTTGGCGAGTGGAAAGAATTCTGAACCGGGTCCGACACTTGTGGGGGGAGTCGGAGGGGGGCACTGAACTGAGTCGGGATGGAATTTGGTGGGGAGAGCAAGCATCAAACCTAGATACGTTCTTAGATCGTATCGAATTCCAGATACGATACGAATACCAGATCCTATTCTTTGGGGGGGGGGGGTGTTGGAGCCAGTTGGAGGGGGTTTCCCAAAATTCCGGTTAGGGTACTTCCAGACGTGTGCTAAGGACGAGGAAGCATGTCAAGCATATTAGTGACCCAACACAATATACTCAGTGACCCGACACAATGCCCTAGGAAAACTTCCGTTCCTCGATCTGACCAATTTTGGGGGTACGTTGAGGGAAGGGTAATCCGGAGATTGCTAACTTTCGTAGGTTACGAACAGGTGGTCCGATTTGAGTGAAACTTTAAGGGCGATAAGAACTGGTGACCTAGATATGGTAAGCATGTGTCCGAACCACGTTTGGCCAGGGTTGGTGTAGGTGGAGGGGTGGGGTCCGAACACTTTTTGATATGCACAAAAAAACAAACGAATGGGAAGAAACCGAGTTTATGCGGCCTACATTCGTTATTTGGCGTCCGGACCGGATCCGGCCACGATAGAAGGAGGATAAAGCGGGAACCGGGAATTTGCAGACACGCTTCGATTCGAGTCAAACTCGGTGGACTGAAATAGGAGATGTCAGAGATGCGATGTTCATGTGTCCGAGTCTTATTTGGCCGAAGAAGGGGGAGCTGGAGGGGGAGTCCCGGAAATGTGTGGCTCGCATTGTGGTCAAACGAGTGGAGCTATTTGAATAAAACTTGGAAAGTAGAGAGGCATACGCCGTAGACGACATATTTTGTGGTCCGGGACGGATCTGAGCACGGTGGGGGGGGGGGGGCGTGACCGGAATCTCCCTTAAAATGCTCATATTCGTTTGAAACTTAATAGGTGGTAAGAGAAGAAGCTTTGGATTTTCAGTTTTGTATCCGAACCAGATTCGGCGGTGTTAGGAGGAGTTTAAAGGGGGGGGGGGACCGGAAATACTGCGACAAGTCTAGGGCTCAAACGACTGGATCTAAACATGGAAGGTAGGAAATTCATTTGCCTTAGATAACCTGTTTCCAGGTCCGAACTTATGGGGTAGAAGGGGGTATTTTGTGATGCTCTCATTCACTTTCTTGCATCACCTACTCATAACAAGTGCCATATGAGCTCATGGCTTTAGTTTCGTTTGTGTGACGGCTTGATCACTTCCAGGGATCCCTGTTGCTGATGTATTGTTTGCCTTCCGGTCTCCTAAGATATAAATAGTACGTTAGAATCTAAGCGGGAAGACTGCGATTCCAAGACTCTTGATGAATATATCTCCTTGCCGATGCAAAATCTCCGGCCTCTCCGGGTACCTAGCGGAAGAAAGGCAGAAGTGGTGTCAAACCTGCTCCCAAAGATCGCGGTGATTGATTGACATAGGATTTGAGCGTTGAGTTTGAGTCGTACGGACACGCTTACTCCTTCTTCCTGATAGGATCATTGGCGTGTTTTGGACTTAGTCATATAGAGTATACGTCTCCGAGCTTTTGCGTACCTCCCCACTGCTCAACTCTACCAAGAATAGACACTACTTGCTAAGACAGCCTAAGGGTTCGGGCTTTAAAGAGCAAATGAAACACCCTCCGTGTTGTCCTGGATTCTTCTGGCCTTGTGTGACATTGGGTTGGTCACTATTAATTAATTATCAGAAGCAATTTTATTCTTAGTTTATAAAATATAAAAGACTTAAAAGAATATCCATTTCCCCTTGGAAAATTAGATTTTGGTAGAATATCCTGGAAGCTTAGGTTTTGGATATCCGGCTGAAAAATGCAAAGATTTTGGTAAAGCATCCTAGGTACTGAGGTTCTTAGGAATAAGCCAAGCAAAAGTTGTTGTGAAGAAACAGGAATTTTGTGATACCAATATAGTAAGTCAGCTCGAACTACCAAACGAAAGACTACGATCCCAAATACGCTTTTGAAGAGTCGAAAAATTCCCCGTTTGCACGCTACCGTTATGTTCGCAAGTTGGGTTTAGCCCACGGTCAGACTACCGACATTGAACCGGCAACGAAGGTTCATCGCGGGACCTCGGAAGTAAAGAGTAATAACTTCATCGATCCACTGGCAACAAGTGGGTAAAAGCCCATTATTACACTTGAAGCGGGACGTTGACGAGTTGCTCAAGCAGCCCGAAGCTTAAATGGCATTTCGTACAGCCGAGGAGTATCTTCTCGATTCCGACATAATGTTGTGGTAAGTTTGTAGGAGAACGATGCAGTAGATTATTCCTGTCTAAACTGGTGTTCGCCAAGGTGGTGTGTGTCTCCCTACATTTTCAAATCTGCTATTTCTTCGTGTCTTGCTTCTTTACTTCCTGCTTACTTTTACAAAGACCATGCCCTGAGGTACATCGCTTACGCGGATGACTTGCTCTTTGTAAGCCGCAGTCGATCCACACCGACCAAAAACATCAGTAAGCTGTCATCTGAACTTCTCAAAATAGGCCTTGAAGTCAACCCCTCAAAATGTGACTACATGCATTTCAACCCCTTCGTGAAACTGTTGAAATACATCCAGTGCTTTGGAATAAACTTAGTATTAGTTCGAAGGAATTGGGTAATTTTGCTCAATTTAAATTGGAGCTACATTTGGAGTTGCTTGGTAAGTATACTTCCGAAATGGAATAAGGAAAGTTATTTACATTTTCTTTGTTTACTTTTTGCTTCGAAATTACGAAACAAAGTTTTTTTTTGTAGTGTAAATAATTGTGTGGATTGTTTTGGAATATGGTTTCACCCTCTTATTCCTTTTTTCAGTTCAACCTCAGATTAAACTTTTACTTTTCACAGATTTTCCGGTTTTTGCCGGATTTCGGGTGAACACTTGTCCGGCGAAAAAATAATTCATATTAGGATTCAACGTGTCTTCTCACCCCACCCCTCCCCCACCCCTAACTATAGGACATTTACTAAATTATTGAAAGCTCACTGTATTTTTTCCTTTTATTGGTCTTTACTGCGCTATTTTCCTCTTGAGTGCGTGAATAAAATTTCACCATCATCATCAATTTTAAGTAACACAATTAAGGCAATGGTCCGGAAACGACCCGTCAAGAAAAGACCAAGCGCTGAAAGCATTATATGGAACATATTCGTCTTTTATTGACCATAACAACGAATTCGTACAAGATTCTGGACCGGGATGAGAAAGCAGATTATTGCCGAACTCGGTTCAAAGTCCGTCGGGCTGCTAAGATTAGGAAGCGGAATTCTTCGACGAGGAGGATGTAAGGCGCTTTGCCCCTGACAGTGGATTATTCCCAGGACTCTCTTCTGAATGGCTTCAAGCCCATCAGAGTGATCCAGTGTCAGACCAAAGTTTCATACCAGACAAGCGTACTCAAGCAGTGAGCGGGGGCGGGCGGGGGATAAAAGTTATGTAAAAGCGGAGCACAATAAATATGTATTTTCGGGCATGACAGTTTGGAAAACCATTTGGAGAGAGATGCAGACACACTGGCCTGCTTAACAGTAGAACAAACATGATCCTCGCACTTCAAATTAATGGTCACTGTGGTCTCCAAAAGCTATTTTACTGGACACTGGGATAATAAACGATGACTTTGATTTGAGAAACCTTAAAAACTATGAAAGAAGATTTTTGAAAATGAACCCTCATTCCTTACTAGGCTGCTTCACTAGAATATCTTAAAAGTTGATGACAAGCAATGACATGTCGTCAATAAACTTCCATCGATTGGCTGATTCCTTAGCAAGTCTGTTGAGCATTACCAAAAATAACAGAAGATCTAAAAGAGTTCCCGAAGGATCACGAAGGGATCTGTGTGATCCAGTGATTCAGGCGAAGGTGTAATTGTTTATTCAAACAATGTTTACAACGGATACGTCAGCTATGATTCTTCATCAGCGACATTTCGGCCCTTCTTGGCAAGGGTCCTCGTCAGGCTGTCAATCCTCTGGTTCAACTTCGGGGAAAGGAAACAAACCTGTCATTATAATTGTTTTTGAGCGAGCTGAATCTATTCGTTATTTGGGTGTTATTTTCGACCAGAATCTGTCATGGAGAGCACATTAATTTGGTTAGGACTAAGGCTTCTCGTGGGGTTGGACTTATGTTTGGACTTTGAGCATCTTCCCCCGGATTCGGCTGTGATATCCCTTTATTTTTCTTTGGTTCATTGCCATTCTGATTATGCGTCAATATTGTATCTTAATACGTTTATAATTAAGTCATATCAAACCAGTTCAAATCATATAGAATAAAGCTTTGCGTGTTTTGAAACTATTTCTTCCACCGTCCAAGTATGTACACAACCGGGTCCGGGTCAGATTCGAACTCTGTGGGGGGGGGGGGGGGGGGGGGGGGTACAGGGGATATCGGAATTTTCCCGGAAATTTTCGGTGCTCTATTATAAGCAATCCACAATGAACTTGGAAAGTACGCTGCGGACAGGCTGGATTCACAAAAATCCTAAACGAATTTTTCTCGTAGCCAACTAGTCGGCAACGCCGGCTTTTCCTATAGGAAATTTCTTACAATTGCCAACTAGTTGGCTAGTGACCGCGAGGTGTATATGTATGATTGGATAAGAAATTTCGTATAGGAAATCCCGCGTTGCCGACTATAGTTGGCTACGATCAAAAATCATATAGGAGAAAAGTTTGTAGCCAACTAGTTCACTGCCGTAAGAATTTTCGTATAGGAAATCCCAGATTGGCAACTAGTTGGCTACGACGAGAAATCATATAGGAGAAAACTTTATATCCAACTAGTCGGATTGTATGAATTTGGATAGAGATTTCGGAAAATATCCAACCAGTAGGAACAGCTTCAATATTGGGGAAAGAAGATACGCTGAGTTCGTTTTTGAGCTTTCTTTTTTGGTGGACAAGTAGTTCCAGAATTCGGCTGAAACCGGGAAATTGGCAGAAGTGGGAGGAAGTTTTCGTCAAAACAGATATGACTTATAGGGGTAAACACACATGCTGAATCCATATCTGACTTGCTTTTCTCAGATGATTAGCTATTTGGCCTTAATCTGTTTCTGAATTTTAACAGTAAAAATGTTCAAGGAGTCTGGCGAAGACTAGATCTGGCGAAGACAATACCGAATAGTCTGGAACAAATATTGAACTTTTCGGATCCCATCGAAATCTTCGGTCTTGTTCTCGTAGCAAACTAGTCGGCAACGCGGGATTTCCCATACGAAATATCTTACAGTGGCGGACTAGTTGGAACACAAATAAAATCTTATACGACTTTTTCTCGTAGCCAACTAGTCGGCAACGCGGGATTTCCTATACGAAATTTCTTACAGTGGCGGACTAGTTGGAACACAAGTAAAAAACCTATAAGAATTTTTCTTGTAGCCAACTAGTCGGCAACGCGGGATTTCTTATACGAAATTTCTTACAGAGGTGGACTCGTTGGAACACATCGTTTTTTAGCCATAGTTTTTGCCAGACAAGTAGTTTGTCCGTAATCCGGCCGAAAGCGGAAATTTGGTAGAAGTAACGAAGGAAGTTTAGATCAGTTTCGTCAAAGTAGATACGACGTAGGCTATAGGGTAAATACACATGCTGAACCCATTCTTAACTTGGGTCGTCTCAGTTGATTATCACTGGCCTTAATTTGTTTATAAATTTCAGTAGTAAAAATGTTTAAGAAGTCCGTCCTAGACCGCATATCTACAGACCCAATTGTCTGGATCAAATATTAAATTTTTGGGATCCCATTCGATCCCTTTGGTCTTGTTAAATTTAGGAACGTTAGAAATGTTGCGTTGCGGAAAACTAATCATTTGTATTTTGAGTTATAATATTTCTTTTAAATATGTTTGATATGGAATTCACCGTGTGTGTCTATTACTTGTTTTTTGTTTGTTTTGTGCGGCACTGGCCCTTCGGCCAAGTGCCATATAGCGATCGCAATTTCTGTCCGTCCGTCTGTCTGTCCGGTTTTTTATGGCACTTGTTCTAGTTTGGGCACTTCCACATAAGCTAGGACGATGAAACTCGGCACGCATGTTAGGGACCCCAAAATATTAAGTCACTTCCCCTGCCCGAGTATCGTGGGGGGAGTGGAGGGAGGTGAAACCCCTTGAGGTATGTATAACTTTTGAAGGGGTGATAGGATATTAGTGAAACTTGGTATTTGGAAAGAACTAGTGTCTTAGACGACTCACTTCATATCCAAACCGGATCCGGTGACTTTTGGGGGGAGCCGGAAATCTTGGGAAACGCTTAGAGTGGAGGGATTGGGATGAAACTTGGTGGGAAGAACAAGCACAAGTCCTAGGCACATCATTGACATAACCGGACCTGATTCGAGCGCTGTGGGGGTAGTTGGGGGGGGGGGGGGGAATTCTGTTGATCCAGCGAGTTCGGTACTTCTTGATGTAATAAGATGATGAAACTCGGCAGGAATATGAGGGATCCGAATAGACCGACATGAGAATAGTCGTTTGCACGATTGTAACACGGGGGTGTGGGGGGGGGGCGGTGGAGGGATGTGGAATTCGGAATCTAGTGTCATTTATAACTTTTGAAAGGGCGATCGGATTTGAATGAAACTTGGCAAGTGGAAAAAGCTGTTGTCTCAGATGTTCCATATCAAGTCCGGACCGGATCTGATACTTGGGGCGGGAGGGGGGGGGGGGAGTTGGAAGGGGGCACTGAAATTTTTGTGAAACGCTTAGTGTCGAGGGATCGGGATGGAATTTGGTGGGAAGAACAAGCATAAGCATTAAATATGTTCTTGACGGAACCAGATCATGTCGGGGCTCTTTGGGGGGAGTTGGAGCGGATTTCCCGGAAGATATACATCCAGATGTGCTAAGGACGATAAAACTAGGCAGGGATATTAGTGACCTGACCAAATAGAGTTAGGACCCGACACAATGCAGATGTTAGTATGTGTCCAAGTCGTATTCGGCCACAGTAGGGGGGAGTCCCGAAAATATTGTGGCTCGTATAGGGGTTAATTAAAAGGAGTGAAGTGATTTGAAAAAAACTTGGAAAGTAGAGTGATTGTCTGCCTTAGATGACATATTCTAGGGTCTGGACAAGATCTGAGCACGGTGGGGAGGGGTATCGGAATTTCCAGAAAAATGCTCAGATTCACTTTCTCGCTTCTCACACGACCTACTCGCATCAAGTGCCATATGAGCTCGTAGCTCTTGTTTTTAAGTGGCTTCTACAATATGACGTGGTAGTTTATTTTAGACTTTTAGTTTTGTTCCTTACTTAGTTGTGAAATGACGTAAGGCTCAGTCACGTAGTAAACTCATTCATGACGACAAGTTTGGCAGTAATGCTATAACAGCTCGTTCTGTAATAAAGTTCCCTATTAAAAGTAACCAAGAAATGGAAAGTTAAGCAAGCTAGTAGGCAGGTAGACGAGCTGCAACTTTCTCATCGAGCAGATGGACTCAAACTGATTTGACCTTCTGATTGTGAAAGTGCCGTAATGTAACATCGAGCTCACTAAATCAGTCGATCAATCAGATTTATTTAACCAAATAGTACTCTATCCAACATCTTCCCGTAGGTCAGATAGCCTGCTAAAATTGGGGAGCAGAAGCTGCTATAGCAAATGCTAAAAGATGCTATCCAACCTAGGGAAACCTATTCTTCCGTTACGCTCTTTCTACCTCTCACTCTTTTTTCCTTTCTTTTTTTCTAATAAAGTCGCCCATTACTTCAAGTCCTCAGATTTGTCTACGTATGTAATCACCAGCTCTTCGCTGACGTAACTGGAGAACCAACTTCCTTCGTTCCTAAACAAAGAATGTCGGCTATTCGCCCTCGGGTTCGCTGTCGGATAGTACTCTATCCAACATCTTCTCGTAGGTCAGATAGCCTGCTAAACTTGGGGAGCAGAAGCTGCTTCGCTCCCCCTCCCCTTCCGCATCTATTCAACCTGAGATTCTGTGCTTCAAAATGATATATATTCAAATCAAAACCACAAAAAACAACCCAACCATCATCATCATTAAAGGAGGGAAGCCTCCCGTCTCTTGTGTAAATCCGTAACTCACTCCTCTAAATCCATTGTATCCATCCACAAGATCCCCGAAACATCCCTTACACCCCCCAATAATTGCCCAACCTCATCATTATCCCATCCTTCCATCTCTTACCACAAAAATTAAATGGAAAATCAAATTTATGTATTAAAGCCTAAAACTACCCAAAATCAAAATAACGATGTAAAATCCTTCAACTGATTGACACTTTCGTAACGGTCTGCTAAACCGTCAATCTAAACTAAAAGGATCCTCCGCGCTAGAGATCACTTTTTTCCAAACAAGATAATACTCAGCAGTCTCTGACGACTTCAAACTACAACCGACATAACCTCCTCCAAAGTCGTTCCAGCTGCTAATCCACTTTCTGAGAAATGACCTGAAACAAATGCCGGAACAAAACAGTCCACAAACTGAGTAGATGAATCGGCAAGATACGCAGAAACCGATCGCCTGTTTCCTCTCTGACAGAGTTCGATGTCAGCTCTAGGGGAGCTTCATGATTTTTCTAAGGTCGGTATCGAGCTTGGTGCAAAAACTGATGGAGCCAAGCAATTTATCGCGTTGAGATTGTGAACTGCCATGACTGTGATTGTCGTGTACTGAGGACCTTCGGGTGAAATTGAAAGAGCTGTGAGACCATTTTTTCTCAGATAAATAAGCGGAGTCCTAATTAACTATAGTTACGGTCAATTCTCGGCCACTCGAGACTATAGTGATCTTTTTTCAGAGCTAATGGGATCCCCAGTGTCGACTCGAACAATTATCATTCGAACAATTGACTCAAATATGATTTGAACAATTGATGGGAGTGATAGGGATAGAGCCACGCTGTTTGCTCTCAGCTAGCGAACTGACATGACGGGTCACTGGAAAACCGGAACACCGGAACACCGGAACCTCCGCCACCGGAACCGATGGCTTTGGAAAACCGGAACATGAAACTGGAAAACCGGAACCAATGGCTCAGTTTCAATCTGCTATAGGAAAATGGAAAACCGGAACTTGGGAATGGAAAACCGGAACATGTGGTCTTGGGCAACGATTTTTCGCTGAATGCACGTTCACTTTCTTTCTTTGCTTCTGTGTGTCCCTGAATGAAGAATGCCCAGATCCACTTGAAGAAGCTGATTGTTTTATCCTATTCGCCAACGAGTCAGGGAGACTAATTTAGTAATGTTGCGTCCTCGTCATGACATTAGTTGCTTATATCACGGTAGCTGGATCGTTGCAAAAACAAAAATTGCCGAATTCCCTACTTTTTCCAAGTCAAGTACCGAGGACCACATGTTCCTAATTTTCATTACCACACGTTCCGGTTTTCCATTCCCAAGTTCCGGTTTTCCATTTTCCCTGTCAGTCCGTCTGTGCGCACTATAACTCTCGAAGGGAATGAGATATTTTAATGAAACTTGGTATGAGGATTCTTTGGGTCAAGAGTAAATCGTAGATGGGTTCTGTAGCCTTACATTGGAGGGTGGGGGAGAGGTTTCAAATTTAAGGGCAAATTTTTGTTTTTTCTTAAGGCTATTGAGATAGTTGATTTAGGGGTAAGGAGACATGGCGATTCCGAATATGAAAGTTTTTTTTCTCACCGGACAAGTAGTAAACCGGACACAAAATTTGTCGATCAATTTTCGGTTACCCCTTTTCTTCACACTAGTATAGCTCTTTGCGTGGATAGCTCGTAATCTGTGACGCAAGAGAGAGAGCTAGTGCGATCAAAGGTCAAAGGGGTTGGTATATGGGAATAGAGTAGGTGGTTGCGGGCTGTCGCCAAAATATTTTTAACAGCTATAATGAGATATTTGATCATGGGGCAAGAAGACAAGTTGAACACGAATATGAAATCATTTTCTCGCCGGACAAGTAAGTAAAAGTTTTATTTGAAGTTGATTAGATGTTCGATTTAGGGTTAAGAAGACATGCTGAATCCGTATAGACAATCATTTTTTAGCCGGACACATAGTTCGTCCGGAATCCGACTGAAACCGGAACATTTGTTATAAGTTAAATTTTTATTTGAAGTTGATTAGATGATAAAGGGTAAGGAGATGCAATGAATTCGTTTTCTGAGCTTTATTTTTTCGCCGGACAAGTAGTTCCGGAATTTCGCTGAAACCGGTTCGTTTCGTTTCGATCGGCTTTTAGGGGTAAACACACATGCTGAATTCATATCTGAACTTGGTTTTCTTAGATGATTAGCTATTTGGCCTTAATCTGTTTCTAAATTTTAAGAGTAAAAATGTTCAAGGAGTCTGGTGATGACAAAACCTAATTGTCTGGATCAAATATTGAATTTTTGGGATCTCATCGGAACCTTTGGTCTTGTTCGGCAGGATTCTTGACAGGGTTTTGGGCTTGCCGAGCCTGATTTTTCAGGATTTTTGGGGTTCCTGGCAGGATTTTCGAAGAGCAGCAAGTGGAAGCACTGTTGAGCGGCAAGTTGATTGATGGAAGAAGGAGAAGATTTCTGCTGACTCATTGCATTGCCCCTTTTTTAGACTTTCTTTGCCATTTTAAAGCATTGACAGCCTACAGGCGAAAAGTGTGTAGACTTAAATAGTCAAAGTGGATTCAAAAGTATTAAAATAAAGAAAATGCATAAAACATTAGTGGCACGAGTGTGAATGAGCTGAAGCTCATGTGACGTCAACTTTCAAACAACAACCGTTTTCTTTGCTTCTGTGTTTACTGTATCCCCTAGTGAAAAGCCTGGAGGTTGCTGAGATAAGTTTTGTTACTTACTTTGTTGTACTTGGTTTCACTATAGTGTGAACACTGATGTGATAGTATTTGGTAGTTGATGTTGTTTAATTCCACCAACAGTACAAGGAGATAAACTGAGAGGTTAGATAATAGTTGCATTTTTTGTCTTTCCTCCGTAAGTCGGTTACCGACCTACTTGCCACTATTGACAGTTTTTTCGTCTCGTCGGTTGGTTCGACTGAGCTCTAAAAAATGGCTTATAAGAAAAAATGGAGTCTTCCCAACGCCGGCACCTATCTCTCCAATGAGAATTTTGAATTTTGTGCCATGCTAAGAGCATTGAGAATTTTAAATTTCACGTTGTGCCAAGAGCATAGGTTGGTTGGATGGAGCTCCCACCTCAGTCCACAGGTCGGTTAACCGACCGGCAAACAGAGCCAAAAAACAGCTTATAAGAACTTAGGTCTGTTAACCGAAGGAAGAAAATGACTTCTAGTGGGAAATCTTGTAGGTCTGTTAACCGGATGACGGCAAAAAATGCAACTAATGTGATTTTGTTTGACACAAGTGGTTTAGTTTCTGTTTAGTTCCACCTATGAGATATAATGGATGATGTTTGATCGAAGTGGTTCTGATAGGTGTTTAGCACCTGTTTGGCACAGGTGGTTTAATACTTTAATTCCACCTAGGGCATGGAATTGGTTAGAAAAACTTATGGTATGCAATGCTAGTTATTTATTACCACCTAGGAGAGCAAAGTAATGATCAACATAGGCTAGGGCTACTCAACATAGCTTGATTATACTGAGATATGTTAGATACAAGTGATTGAGGAGATAGTATAACTGATGATTATACTTGACCCTTGTGGTTAATTTCCACTTGTGAGATTGGGGGATGTTTGAGAAAGATGGTTACTTCCACCTAGGAGAAGTTTGAACTGATAACATTTGACCGACATTGTTCAATTCCACTTGAGAGAGACACTTTCAGATTAGATAAACTGGTGGTGTTTGACATGAGTGGTTCTACCCCACGTAGGATTTACAGTGGATAATCAACATGGTTAGATTTCAAATATGAGATAACTGATAGGTCTGTACCCAGACTCCAAAACTCAGAGCCCAAACAAAAGTAGGAGGTAGTGGAAATTCCAGTATTTTCTGAGACATGTTTAAGCTATGGTTCTTGCTCTTCAGTAAATTTTATTATGCAATGAAAACTAAAATGAAAAGTTTGAAAAGATTTGAAAATAGCCATATTCATGTGTGTTTATTTTCAGTTATAATTGAATCAAATAACTTGCATAGGTTCAGTATGATTTGGTATGATTCAGTAGCCTAATAACCATCTCAGTTGGTCGTTTCACAGTGGAGGAAACTCTGTGACATATGTATGATGGTGCGTTATTAGAGCATGGGGTTGCTCTTTTGTCACTGTTCCTAGCCCATCCAAGTGGGGTATAAAGTGGATGGTGCCTCGTGAACTGACTGCTGTGGAGACTGTCCCAGTCGTACAAACTTGAATACATATGGGGGGCGTGAAAAACCCTTTCCGATTTGACATTTTTAGATGTGTTACTTTCATTTATAATTGAATCAAATAACTTGTATAACTTCAGTAGGATTTGAAAATAACCATCTCAGTTGGTCGTTTCACAGTGGAGGAAACTCTGTGACATATGTATGATGGTGCGTTATTAGAGCATGGGGTTGCTCTTTTGTCACTGTTCCTAGCCCGTCCAAGTGGGGTATAAAGTGGATGGTGCCTCGTGAACTGACTGCTGTGGAGACTGTCCCAGTCGTACAAACTTGAATACATATGGGGGGCGTGAAAAACCCTTTCCGATATGACATTTTTTAGATGTGTTACTTTCATTTATAATTGAATCAAATAACTTGCATAACTTCAGTAGGATTTGAAAATAACCATCTTAGTTGGTCGTTTCACAGTGGAGGAAACTCTGTGACATATGTATGATGGTGCGTTATTAGAGCATGGGGTTGCTCTTTTGTCACTGCTCCTAGCCCGTCCAAGTGGGGTATAAAGTGGATGGTGCCTCGTGAACTGACTGCTGTGGAGACTGTCCCAGTCGTACAAACTTGAATACATATGGGGGGCGTGAAAAACCCTTTCCGATATGACATTTTTTAGATGTGTTACTTTCATTTATAATTGAATCAAATAACTTGCATAACTTCAGTAGGATTTGAAAATAACCATCTTAGTTGGTCGTTTCACAGTGGAGGAAACTCTGTGACATATGTATGATGGTGCGTTATTAGAGCATGGGGTTGCTCTTTTGTCACTGTTCCTAGCCCGTCCAAGTGGGGTATAAAGTGGATGGTGCCTCGTGAACTGACTGCTGTGGAGACTGTCCCAGTCGTACAAACTTGAATACATATGGGGGGCGTGAAAAACCCTTTCCGATATGACATTTTTTAGATGTGTTACTTTCATTTATAATTGAATCAAATAACTTGCATAACTTCAGTAGGATTTGAAAATAATCATCTTAGTTGGTCGTTTCACAGTGGAGGAAACTCTGTGACATATGTATGATGGTGCGTTATTAGAGCATGGGGTTGCTCTTTTGTCACTGTTCCTAGCCCGTCCAAGTGGGGTATAAAGTGGATGGTGCCTCGTGAACTGACTGCTGTGGAGACTGTCCCAGTCGTACAAACTTGAATACATATGGGGGGCGTGAAAAACCCTTTCCGATATGACATTTTTTAGATGTGTTACTTTCATTTATAATTGAATCAAATAACTTGCATAACTTCAGTAGGATTTGAAAATAACCATCTTAGTTGGTCGTTTCACAGTGGAGGAAACTCTGTGACATATGTATGATGGTGCGTTATTAGAGCATGGGGTTGCTCTTTTGTCACTGTTCCTAGCCCGTCCAAGTGGGGTATAAAGTGGATGGTGCCTCGTGAACTGACTGCTGTGGAGACTGTCCCAGTCGTACAAACTTGAATACATATGGGGGGCGTGAAAAACCCTTTCCGATTCGACATTTTTTAGATGTGTTACTTTCATTTATAATTGAATCAAATAACTTGCATAACTTCAGTAGGATTTGAAAATAACCATCTTAGTTGGTCGTTTCACAGTGGAGGAAACTCTGTGACATATGTATGATGGTGCGTTATTAGAGCATGGGGTTGCTCTTTTGTCACTGTTCCTAGCCCGTCCAAGTGGGGTATAAAGTGGATGGTGCCTCGTGAACTGACTGCTGTGGAGACTGTCCCAGTCGTACAAACTTGAATACATATGGGGGGCGTGAAAAACCCTTTCCGATATGACATTTTTTAGATGTGTTACTTTCATTTATAATTGAATCAAATAACTTGCATAACTTCAGTAGGATTTGAAAATAACCATCTTAGTTGGTCGTTTCACAGTGGAGGAAACTCTGTGACATATGTATGATGGTGCGTTATTAGAGCATGGGGTTGCTCTTTTGTCACTGTTCCTAGCCCGTCCAAGTGGGGTATAAAGTGGATGGTGCCTCGTGAACTGACTGCTGTGGAGACTGTCCCAGTCGTACAAACTTGAATACATATGGGGGGCGTGAAAAACCCTTTCCGATATGACATTTTTTAGATGTGTTACTTTTATTTATAATTGAATCAAATAACTTGCATAACTTCAGTAGGATTTGAAAATAACCATCTTAGTTGGTCGTTTCACAGTGGAGGAAACTCTGTGACATATGTATGATGGTGCGTTATTAGAGCATGGGGTTGCTCTTTTGTCACTGTTCCTAGCCCGTCCAAGTGGGGTATAAAGTGGATGGTGCCTCGTGAACTGACTGCTGTGGAGACTGTCCCAGTCGTACAAACTTGAATACATATGGGGGGCGTGAAAAACCCTTTCCGATTCGACATTTTTTAGATGTGTTACTTTCATTTATAATTGAATCAAATAACTTGCATAACTTCAGTAGGATTTGAAAATAACCATCTCAGTTGGTCGTTTCACAGTGGAGGAAACTCTGTGACATATGTATGATGGTGCGTTATTAGAGCATGGGGTTGCTCTTTTGTCACTGGTCCTAGCCTGTCCAAGTGGGGTATAAAGTGGATGGTGCCTCGTGAACTGACTGCTGTGGAGACTGTCCCAGTCGTACAAACTTGAATACATATGGGGGGCGTGAAAAACCCTTTCCGATTCGACATTTTTTAGATGTGTTACTTTCATTTATAACTGAATCAAATAACTTGTATAACTTCAGTATGATTTGAAAATAACCATCTCAGTTGATAACATACTGCAATATTCTTCTATAATTCTGACTCCTGCGAAGAGTCCCTCATTTTCAAAAACTTGAATGAATATGGCTATTTTGCATATATTAAATTTTCAAAATTATGGAAAGATGTGTCTGTCAGGCTCTAGGCTGGCACGTAAAATTCTGGATGATTGTGCTGTTAGATCGCTTGTACTGGAGCTCCTTTACTGTTTAATTTCAGTGTGGGCCCTTCTTGCTTGGCAGTGCCCATGAGGAATTTATTAGTTCTGGATCCCAGTTCAAAGGCCTAAGATTGCCGATCTTAATTCATTCTGGAAATTATCAGTTCTTGGTATCAACTAAACTTCAGTGACGTCATCGTCGCCAAAGCTCTGCACTCGGTGATCCGCATCGTGTGCCGCCGAAGTTTGATTAACGTCGCCTGAACTATTACAGTAGTCACGCTATACATAAGTTTACACCCCCTCCCCGTAATACATATAATTCCGAAGCTCTGGTTGTCTTACATGTTACACCAAGGATCTTTTTGGTTACAGGTCCTGGCGAAACGCAAAGAAAGGAGCTGGTCAACAGCTAAACACAAAAAGAGGCATGTCAACCTCTATAGGCCAATGCAAGGTAATACACTTTTTGCGAGGGAACCTACTATAGTTCTAGACTGAAAGCATGGACATGTGGAATATACATTAGAGTCATCGGCAAAACGGGGGGGGGGACATGGCGGAGAAGCTGCCCTCCCACGATTATCCTTCGCACATACAAGGTGCTCGTTTCGTTTCTTGTAACGATTAAAGCCTTATCGTAAATCGAAAGCCGTGTAGTTTAAACCGGGAACTGCTCGTCACACAGACGAAATCCTGTTACCTTGTCGAAACCAGCAACATTTTTTTCGGTATGGATCACCCAACCAGGTTGCAGCATAATTTACCAGACTGAGTTGTCCGAACTAAAAGAAACTTGGTATGCTGTAAATTATGTCACCAGCGCATCTACCAAAACGAGTTGTCGGAAATTCTTCGCTTGGTACATATACCAGAAGAAAGTATTGGATATCGAACATACTTTGCATGATGCACGAGCTGAGGGCATATTTTGAGGGGTACCATTCAAATTGAGCTTCGTTGGGGTTAATGGGGATAGCTAGCACAAGTGACATTTGATCTTTTTATATGAGGTATAAGAACAGTGATACAGCAAAGGGGACTTGAAGGGCGTGCATGGGCATAGTTGCTAAAAAGCCGGGCTGAAGGCAGCTTCGTCTAAAAAAGTCTAGTTTGCGTTTATATTTGTGTGAGTAGCCAGCTAGATGGATAACGAAAAACTAATAGGAATCTTTCGCTTTCCAGAAGTGTGATGGGAAATGATCCTCGGTATGCGTCACTGCTGGTGTCAAAAAATAAGATTGCCCAGCAGAGAGATGGTTCCAGCTGTGGACTGTTTGTCATTAAGGTGAGATACGAGGCACTATTAATATCTTAGGAACGAGATATATTATCGCGAACCTGTGTCTCAAGTTACGATAAGTATTAGAATTAGAGCCGATTAAGAGTGCACAGTTTTTGTGTACTGTATAGCGATCGCAATTTCTGTCCGTCCGTCGGTCTGTCGCTCTGTCGGTCGGTCTGTCCAGGTTTTGCTAGTTCGGGCACTTCCACATAAGCTAAGACGATGAAACTTGGTAGTCACATTAGGGAGACCAAATGCCCTAGATGACATATTTTAGGGTCCGGACCGAATCCGAGCATGGTGCTTCCCGAAAAATGCTCAGATTCAAGTGAAAATTGATAGGCGGTAAGAGACATGCTTTAGATGATTCATTTCGGTGTCCAAACCAGATTCGGCCGTGGCAGGGAGAGTTGGAGGGGGGAGGGGTACCGGAAATAGTGTGGCACGTTTAGGAATCAAACGAGTGAATCTAAACTTAAAAGGTAGAATATGCCCCAGATGATCCGACGCAATGCCGGAAATACTCAGACTCGAGTGAAACTAGATATTCTGTTTCTAGGTCTGAACCTAGGGGGGTTGAAAGTGGTATTTTGTGACATTCTCATCTAATTTCTTGCATCACCTACTCGTACCAAGTGCCATTCGTAGCTCTTGTTCATCAAGGTTGGAGCGAGTGGTTCTTGATCCGAACCCAAAAAGACTTATACCTCTGTTGGTACTTATTAGGAACCTAGGTACTTATTATTAGGTACTTATTACCAACAAATATCTCTGTGGCCAACACTCTTATTCAACTGTCCGTCCGTCTGTGAGCACGATAACTCTCGAAGGGAATGAGATATCTTGATGAAACTTGGTGTGACGATTCTTTGGGTCAAGAGTAAGGACGAGTTCGTAGATGGGTCCTGTAGCTCTACATTTAGGGGTGGGGGGGGGGGGTCAAATTAAGTGACAAACAAAATATTTTTAAACAGCTAATGTGACAGTCGATTATGAGGTAAGAAGGCATGCTGAGCACGATAGTGAAAAGATTTTCTCGCCAGACAAGTAGTTCGTCCGGAATCCGGCAAAAACCGGAAAGTTGGTTAAAAGTAAAAGTTTTATTTGAAGTTGATTAAATGGTCGATTTAGGTGTAAAAGGACATGCTGAACACGATGGTGAAAACTATTTTTTCGCCGAACAAATAAAACAAAACCGGAAAATTTGTTAAAAGCAAAAGTTCGATTAGATGACAGATTAAGGGGTAAGAAGAGAGGCAGAGTCTGTATATGACTATCATTTTTTACCCGGACATATAATTAGTCCGGAATCCGGTTGTAACCGGATTTAACTTTTATTGAACGTTGGTTAAATATTCTTTACAGGGATTAGGAGATACGCTGGATTTGTTTCTGAATTTTCTTTTTTTGCTGGACTAGTAGTTCGTTCGAAATTCGGGCGAAACCGGAAAATTGGCAGAAGTAAAGCAGGAAGTCTCGGTCAGTATCGTCAAAATAGATATGGCTTATAGAGTTATATCTGAACTTGGTTTTTCTCTGATGATTAGCCTGGCGAAGACAAGACCCGATTGCCTGAATCATATATTAGATTTTTGGGATCCCATCGACACCTTTGGTCTTGTTCTAGTATGTCGAGGACTATCTGTCGGGAGCCGAAACATTGGCACAGCAGCTAGTCCCTTCAACAAGGATAGCTACGCCTACACGAAGGAGTAAGAAACGTATACAGGAACTGGGACACGATCTGGAGTATACTTTGGACCAGGCCGTCAGAGTGATCAGCCAGTACAGGCTGTTGACATTTGTGCGAATCGTTGGTCACCTTGCAACAGTCACAAAATCAAGTTGCGCTGTGTGCTACAAGGAGGGCAGGAATCATGCGGAGCTTGTAAGTGTATAGCTTGGCAGCATATATTACGATAGAATAATAATAATAATAAAATGATATAATTTATTTACCGAACTAACTTTCGCCAGCGTAGTTTCGTCAACAAAAACAATATAAACAGTAATGAGGTTAATATAGATAACGGTAGAATTGGTCAAAAACGCGAAACTCAAAACAATTCGAAAAGAATATAAAACTTAACACAATTTATCAAAAGCACGAAACTAATACTAATGTCGTGATTAACAAGACCAAAGGTTTCGATGGGATCCCAAAAATTCAATATCTGATCCAGACAACTGGGTCTTGTCTTAGCCAGATCCAGTCATCGCCAGACTCCTTGAACATTTTTACAATTAAAATTCAGAAACAGATTAAGGCCAAATAGCTAATCACCTGAGAAAACCAAGTTCAGATATGGATTCAGCATGTGTGTTTACCCCTATAAGTCATATCTGTTTTGACGATAACTTCCTGCCACTTCTGCCAATTGCCCGGTTCCGGCCGAACTCCAGAACTACTTGTCCGGCGAAAAAAGAAAGCTCAAAGACGAAATCAGGGTATCTTCTTTTCCCAGTAATGAACATCTAATCAACTTCAAATAGAAATTTAGCTTATAAACAAATTTTCCGATTCAAGCCGGATTCCGGTCGAACTATATGTCCGGGTAAAATATGATTGTCATACAGGGACTCAGCATCTCTTCTTACCCCTAAGTCGCTTACCTATTCAACTAGAAATAAAACTTTGACTTCCAACAGTTTTCCGGTTTTGGCCGGATTCCGGGCGAACTACATGTCCGGGTAGAAAATTGTTTTCACATAAGTGTTCAGCATGTCTTCTTGCCCTAAATCGAACATCTAATCAACTCAAAATAAAACTTTTAATTTTGACAAAATTTCCGGTTTCGGCCGGATTCCGGTCGAAATACTTGTCCGTCGAGAAAATAGTTTTCACCATCGTCTTCAGCATGTCTTCCTACCTCAAAATCGAACATCTAGTCAACTTCAAATAAAACTTTTACTTTCAACAAAATTTCCGGTTTTGGCCGGATTCCGGTCGAAATACTTGTCCGTCGAGAAAATAGTTTTCACCATCGTCTTCAGCATGTCTTCCTACCTCAAAATCGAACATCTAGTCAACTTCAAATAAAACTTTTACTTTCAACAAACTTTCCGGTTTGGCCGGATTCCGGGAGAAATACTTGTCCGTCGAGAAAATAGTTTTCACCATCGTCTTCAGCATGTCTTCCTACCCCTAAATCGAACATCTAATCAACTTCAAATAAAACTTTTACTTTCAACAAACTTTCCGGTTTTGGCCGGATTCCGGTTGAACTACTTGTCCGATGACAAAATGGTTTTCACCATCGTGTTCAGCATGTATTCTTACCCCATAATCGACTATCACATTAGCTGTTTCAAAATATTTTGTTTGCCCCTTAATTTGAATCCCCTCCCCCACCCCTAAATGTAGAGCTACAAAGCCCATCTACGAACTTGACTGGTCCAACGACCCAACGGATCCTCACACCAAGTTTCATCAAAATATCTCATTCCCTTCGAAAGTTATCGTGCTTACAGACGGACGGACAGACGGACAACTTTTGCGATGTCATAGGTATCCCTCCACTTACGTTTTGGGATCCCAAAAATTAATTAATAATTACAAAGAAAAGTCATCTACTGTATTCGTAATTATGAAGATTTCGAATAAAATATGGTGCAAGCGAATTAATGTACATTTCTGTCGATTCAACCGGAAACTTTTATTTGGTTAGAGTGGGTTAGAGCACGTGTGTTAGGTCTGTTAGTATCAAGCACTTCATATCCTGGTAGACTAGATCTATGCAGTTCGGAATTCAAACATATGTGGCCGAAACTCGTTGATAATTGAACCTAGGTGTTTGATCATTATCAGTATCATTATCGGTATCCTTCATAACTGGGGTGCGCTGGGCCAAAAACAATCCTGACGGCCCTTTTTTGGGTCCGTTAGTCCCTGTCAGAAAAAAAAACCCTGCTAATAACCTGAGGACAAATTTACTGGCACCCATACCACGAGCCTCGTTTAGAGCTACTTGGTGGTATAAACTATCGAATGCTTTCACAATGTCCGCGAGTAAGCGTCTACAAACGCGTGCTCGGTTTCAAGATCTCGCAGTATATCATCCAACATCCGTACCAAATAGTGCACTGTGCTACGTCAGGGTATGAAACCGAATTGCCGTATTCTAGCATTCTGTCGCTTATAAATAAAGCGCTTCCACAGTTTTTGAAGATTCTGAGATTCCTCATATCATAAAATTTAGGGTCACGAAATGAAACTCTCGTTCCCAATGTAACGTAGGGGAGCTTGGGGTTGGATCGGACACGGGGTTGGTCTGGACACCCGCAAAACAAATATTAATTGTTGCTAAAATCGGAAAAAAAAACATAATTTGTACCAAATTTTCATGGTACTTGCTTTTCTGGTTTTGACAAAAAGCTAAAAAAATTGGTTTTCTCGAGGTAAAAGTTTTTAGCTCATGGTCGGTTAAAAAGCTGTACGTCCAAGATTAGCGATAGTTGGAAGGCGATTAAATGACAATAGACAGCTTAGTAATTGCCGTGTGTAGCCTGCTTAGTATTTTCAAGCTAGATCAGTTAGTTTTCCTGTAGTACGCCATTTTGTTATTTCAGTCAGGGTGGGGTTGGTTCGGACAGTTTTGAAGGGGTTGGTCCGGACAGTCTTTTTCTACTGATATGACATACAAAACCGAAACTGACTTAAAAAAATGCTAAAAGATGTTATCAGAACCTTATCGTATTATTTGTTAACAGAATTAGTTGAAAAATGAAAGCGCTAAAAAGAGATGGCCACAACCGAGTAAAACGGGTTAGTAGAATTGTATACAATAAAGTAAAAAACTCGATTTTTTTATTTAATGATTTAATATAGTTAACTTTGCTTCCGATATTTTCAAGGAGGAAAAAGAAACACGTATTCGTCCTTATGAAGTTAAATTTGGGAAAAGGTTCTTATGTCGGAAAGTCGAAAGAAAAGGAGGTTCATTGAATGAAAGTTCGTTGAGGGGCTTGAAGATATTCTTTCTGCAAATGAGTGGGCTAAAATCATCTTTCTGTAGAATCGGTTCGAGTAATCGGTCCAACTAAACATGGACGGAACTTTACCAATATAATTTTGAAGTTACCAGTCTCTGGAATTGCTAGGTTAGCTGAAAGGACAAATGAAGGATTTTCACTTTAACGCTACCTCGGCTCTTGAAACATTTGTTTTCTTTAGTTTTTTGCTTACTTTTGAGCTGCGATATTATCATTTCCACTTTTTAACATATTTAGATAAAGTCGAATAAAAAAATAATACATTACAAACAATGTCCGAACCAACCCGAGGCCTGTCCGAATCAACCCCATGGGTACGTGGTTGTTTCGGACAAATTGAAAAACAGAAAAACGTTTACTTAAAAACTTGATGTAGGAACAAAGCTGAAAAAATTACCAGCTATTCTCCCAGACATTCTACACGTTTGACAACAAAAACGATGTAAATCCGCCAAGGAATGGCGGCCTAGCAAGAAAAGGAAAATTAGTGTCCGGGTCAACCCCGAGCTCCCTTACTAGTCTTAATATAAACAATGTACAAGATTGGCTACAACGATACCCAGGGTAGTGCTAACCGCCAGCTGTGCAATTGCTGTTATACTAGCGGACACAAAATCATGACGGAGTCTCTGTGACTATTGAAGATCGTTTCTGGCAAATAAACTTCATGGGGAAATTCCACAGCGTTGAAGAAAGTGAATTTAAATATAGATTAACGATTACTGTTAATGAGAAAACAGAGGGTTTGACATTTGTTCCCCTCTTCCAGCATCCCAGTCGTCTGTTTAATTCGTCATTCATGGTATTTTCTTTTCAGGTACTGTGCCGAAGTTGTGCGACTGCTTATCACAGTGAGTGTTCAACCATCGAGGATGCAGTGTTTGAGATATGTGCACTGAATCGGAAGTAGCTTGGGAATGAAAACTGAACATGGGGAAAGAATCGGGATGAAACTTGGTGGGAAGAACAAGCATAAGCCCTAGATACATCATTTACAAAACCGGACCGAATCCCGACACTGTGGGGGGAGTTTGGGGGGGGGGGGGGGGGGGGGATTCTGGTGATTGCGAGTAAAAGTACTTCGAAATGTGATAGGACGATGAAACTTTGGAGGCATGCTTTGGACTGACCAGATTGACTTGTAAATAGTAATTTCCTCGTTTCGGCCATCGTGGGGGGAGTGGAGTGAGGGGGAATCCGAAATAGTGTGGCTTCCATAACTTTCGAACGGGTAATCGGATCTGAACGAAATTTGATAATTGTAGCCGGTGTTTGTTTTCGTTTCAAGCCCGGACCGAATCAGATAGCTGTGGAAGGAGTTGTAGGGTGGGGGGGGGGGGGGTGACCGGAAATCTCGGGAAACGCTTAGAGTGGAAGGGTCGGGATGAAACTTAGTGGGAAGAACAAGTATAAGCCTTGGATATATCATTTACAAAACCGGACAAGATCCGTACACTGGGGGGCGTTGGGGGGGGGGGGCGAAATTCCGGCTATCGCGAGTTAAGGTACTTCTAGATGTGATAGGATGGTGAAGCGTGGTGGGCACGTTAGGGACACGACCAGATTGGATTAGAAATTGTCACTACCCGAATCCGGCTATTCTGGGGGGAATGGGGGGGGGGGGAGGAATGCGGAAACCGTAGACTCCCGTATGTATTTCTTGTCAAGCGCTCATTTACCTTTTTTTTTGTATGTACTGTGCAAATGCCTTATTACAAGGCTGCATGTAATAAATTCATTCATTCATAACTTTCGAAAGGGTAATCAGATCAGAACTCGAGGGCAAAAGTATATTAGATCGTTCACTGTCAGCAGACGTTCAAATATAAGCATACCTCTACTATAGCTGATGGAAAATACGTCAAATGTGCTCTGGCATAGAAAATTGCCCTATCTTTATTATGGGGGATATCATATCCGCGCAAACCAGCCCCAAGGAACCGTTGGCTCACATATTATCATGCGCCGGCCCTGGTCGTAAGTGAACCCTTGATATTATTTTAAAAATAAAACTCTATTTTATGTTTCGAATTGATATTGTAGTAGCCCAGAACGATGTAGATTAGTTGCGTTTTGCAGATTATCGGTACCGAGTATCTGGACCAGATATCGTATATCTGAATTTGAGATACAACGGTACGGATCGTGGTATCTGGAAAGTCATTTCACGTTATCTGATACCGTGGTCCAAAGTAGTTCTTGCAGTTACCGAGTATCTGGACCAGGTATCGTATGTCTGATATTCAGATACAACGTTCCGGACCGTGGTATCTGGAAAGTCATTTCACGTTAATCGGTATCATCATGATCAACACGTAAAAGCAGGGAGTTGTTGGTTTTGCAAAGATCCAGTTACCGTGGTATAAGATATTTGTGTATCTGCGAAATCGCAACTATTGTCATGATCATTTAGCATTACTAAATTAGTTTTCCTCCCGTCGTTATTTATTCAGTCAAAGAGAAACGATTCGGGATCCAAGTATCGATACTCGATGGTAGGAACAAGGAGACGATGTAATGCAATTTAAGACGGAGTTTGTATGATATGGGGCTATGAATCATCCCTGATTCGTTGGCAAATAGGGTAAAATAACCAGCCTCGGCAAGTGGATCTGGGCCTTCTTCACCAAGGGACACAAGCAAAGAAAGGAACTGCACTGTGAACGTGCAAGGTTTTCAGCGGAACCGTCTTCTTCCGTCAACGCGTTAAAATTTCAATCAGTTGCCCAGGACCACATGTTTCGGTTTTCCATTATCTGGAAAGTCAGTTCACGTTCATCAGCATCATCATTATCATCACGTAAAAGTAGGGAATTCGGCAATTGTTGTTTTTGCAAAGATCCAGCTATCGTGGTATAAGATATTTGTGTATCTGCTAAATGCAACTATTGTCATGACGAAAGACGCAACATTACTAAATTAGTCTCCCTGAATCGTTGGCTAATATGACGACACAATCAGCTTCTTCAAATGGATCTGGGCATTCTTCATTAAGGGACACACAGAAGCAACGAAAGAAAGTGAACGTGCAATGTATTCAGCGAAAAATCGTAGCCCAAGACCACATGTTCCGGTTTTCCATTCCCAAGTTCCGGTTTTCCATTTTCCTATAGCAGATTGAAACCGAGCCATCGGTTCCGGTTTTCCAGTTTCATGTTCCGGTTTTCCAAAGCCATCGGTTCCGGTGGCGGAGGTTCCGGGGTTCCGGTTTTCCAGTGACCTGAAAGAGCGTTACCTATGCAATATGGAAATATATAAGTCCAGTAGGGAGGTCGGCCAGATCAGCTTTTTGGGGATTTAAAAACGTTAGTGACGTCTGTCCGTCCGTCTGTTTCGGGGCACGTTAGCTCTCGAAGAGATTCAAGTATTTTGTTTTAACTTGAAATGAGGACCCATCAAAAATGAGTACAGATCAGGGTCGATGAGCCCTGTAGCCCTATATTTAGGGATAGAAGAGGGTGTTTAAAATTAAGAGGTGAACAAAATTGGGGTGAGCTAATGAGACAGTCGTTCTAGGGCTAAGAAGTACATGCTGAATCCGTATCTGATTTTTATTTTCTTGCCGGACATTTAGTTCACCCGGAATCCGGCCTAAACTGGAAGTCTAGTGGAAGTAAAAGTTATTTGTGAACTCGATTACAGATCCGATATAGGAACATAAATATATGCTGAATACGTTTTTGAACTTCATTTCTTCATTTTACAAGAAATCTGTCCGGAATCCGGCAGCCTGGAAATTTGATAGTAATGAAAGGTAATTCTGAAGTCGTATAGAGCTTTGATCTGAGGGCAAAAGATGGTGCTAAAATCTATATATTTCCTTAGCTTTCTCAGTGCTTCAGTCGTTTAGCCGTGGAAATCAAGCTCATCTACTTTTGATACATTTCCAGTAGATCTCTGTCAGGTTATTCCTGTCGGTGTAAAGACGTTATCCACTGCTTCCTGGCCGAAGATCGTAAATTAAGTGTCTTTTTCTGTGTGTTGAAGTGTTTTATTTATGTTCTTTCATTTACTCCGCTTTTTGGGATCCAAAACGTAAGTGGAGGGATACCTATGACATCGCAAAAATGCCCGTCTGTCTGTAAGCACGGTAACTCTCGAAGGGAATGAGATATTTTGATGAAACTTGGTGTGAGGATTCACTGGGTCAAGGGTAAAGTCAAGTTCGTAGATGGTCTATGTAGCCCTTCATTTGGGGGTAGGGGAGGGGGTTCAAATTAAGGGACAAACAAAATATTTTTAAACAGCTAATGTGATAGTCCATTATGGGGCAAGAAGGCTTTCTGAGCACGATACTGAAAACCATTTTCTCGCCGGGCAAGTAGTTCGTCTGGAATCCGGCAAAAACCGGAAATTTGGTTAAAAGTAAAAGTTTTATTTGAAGTTGATTAAATTTTCCTTTTATAGGTGAGAAGACATGCTGAACACAATGGTGAAAACGATTTTCTCGCCGAACAAGTAGTTCGTCCGGAATCCGGCGAAAACCGGAAAGTTGGTTCAAAGTAAAAGTGTCATTTGAAGTTGATTAAATGTTCGGTTCAGGGGTAAAAGAACATGCTGAACACGATGGTGTAAACTATTTTCTCGTCGAACAACTAGTCCGCCCGGAATCCGGCCAAAACCGGAAAATTTGTTAAAAGCAAAAGTTTGATTAGATGACGGATTAAGGGGTAAGAAGAGAGGCTGGGTCTGTATGTGACAATCGTTTTTACCCGGACATGTATATAATTAGTCCGGAATCCGGTTGTAACCGGAATTCTTTGTTAAGTCAAAGTTTTATTTAAAGTTGATTACATGTTCTTTATAGGGATAAGCTGAGATACGCTGGATTCGTTTCTGAATTTTCTTTTTTTGCTGGACCAGTAGTTCGCTCGGAATTCGGGCGAAACCGGAAACTTGGCAGAAGTAAAGCAGGAAGTCTTGGTCAGTATCGTCAAAATAGATATGGCTAATAGAGTTGACACTAAAGTTGTCGGTCCGTCTGTTTGCACGATAAATCTCGAAGGGCTGAGATACTTTGATCAAACTTGGCACGACGACTCTTTAGGTTAAAGTACAGGTCAAGTTCGAAGACGGACTATGAAGCCTTAATTAAGGGTGGGGGAGGGGTTTGAAGCTAAGGAGAACAAAATATATTTTTTAAAGCTAAAGGAATAGTCGAATTAGGGGTAAGGAGACATGCTGAATCCGATTATGAAATTTATTTTCTCTCCGGGCAAATAATTCACCCTGAATCCGGTGAAAACCGGAAAATTTGTGAAAAGTAAAACTTAAAGCTGAAGTTGATTAGAGGTTCATTTTGGTGGCGAGAAGACGTGCCGAGTCCGAATATGAAAATTATTTTCTCGCCGGACAATTAGAACGGCGGGAATCAGGCAAAAAACGGAAAATTTGTTTAACGTAAACGTTTTATTGACATTTATTAAGATGTTCCATTAGCGGGTAAGAAGACATGCTGTATTCGTTTATGGCAATCATTTTATGACTCGACGTATAGATCGCTCGGAATCCGGCTGAAACCGGAAAATTTGTTAAGAGTAAAAGTTTAATCTGAAGTTGATTATAGGTTCGATATAAGGGCAAGGAGACATGCTGAATTCGTTTCTGAGGTTTAGTTTTTTGCCAGACACGTAGTTTGTCCGGAATCCGGCCGACATCGGAAGTTGGGCAGAAGTAAGAAAGGAAGGAGATACGACGTCGGCTATAGGGTGTTAAACCATACGCTGAATCCATATCTCAATATTCGATTCGACAGCACAAAATGGATATCTGAATATATCTGAACTTGGTGAAATTCAGCTGGCGTATCCGTTTTGCACTGTCAAATAGGAACTTGGTCTTCCCCGATTATTACCATTGGTCTTAATCTGTTTCTGAATTTTAGAAGTAAAATATTTAAGAAGTCAATTGAAGGCCGAATATATACAAGACCGAATTGTGTGGAGCAAACATTAAAATTGTGGGATCCCACCAAAACCTTTGGTCTTTTTTGCAATAAGGCGACGTGTGCAAAGCATGAGATAACGCGATGGCATAAGCCAGGTTCCAAAAGAGACTGTTGAAAAATTTCGTTCGGCATCCGAATTTACGGCTGCTGCTACTACTTTTCGGTTCCGAATGCGAAATCCCGACATTGTGGTAAGCACGTTGAGTCGAGTTAGGGGTAATATATTGAATGCAAGTCATTGACCGCTTGTACGGCAATCTCCTTACTTTGTCTTGTAGACAGTTAGGAACGCGAAGATTCTCGTTCCTTTTAACCGCCCTGAGAAGCAATCTTGTCCTTTTTTACTACCTCTTAGGGGACAGAACCGATA
Organism: Branchinecta lynchi; assembly: GCA_023053575.1. NCBI lineage: Eukaryota > Metazoa > Arthropoda > Branchiopoda > Anostraca > Branchinectidae > Branchinecta > Branchinecta lynchi. The sequence goes on from JAKZAP010000008.1 coordinate 12,741,631, forward strand.
TGGCTCTCATGGAACCAATCACACTATACTACGGCCCTGGTCTGTAGTCTTGATGCACGTCTCTGGTAAGGATGTGTGTAACAAAACAGACCTTGTCGAAACTTGCTTCTAGTCTGACCGTATCCTACGCTTGGGCCAACTTTTTGTTTGAACCATTTTTTTCTTCACCGCCGCGTTTTTCTGTTTGATGTCACATTCCCGAAATACCGCCTGTGTCGGCATCTACTTGATGAACTCTCCCTGATCATTATGTTTCTATTATGTCGCAGAAAAACAATGGAGGCCGAAAATCAAGATAGGGGCGCGAAAATGACTGCAATCGGGTGATCTAGATTACATTAGTCATTCATTCCATAACCGACGGCTATCATTGGCTAAGATCATCTCAGCTCCGTAACCCCGTTGAGGAATTAACATATTCCGCTCATTACTTGGGCCAGGCTCTCCCAAGCGCGATCAAAATGCAGAGATATAAATCTCGACACCTCTCCGGTGTTGTAGGCGTTGCGTGCTCTAGATTCACTTTTTACCATGTCCCGAAGCATCGCTAACGGAAGACTGGCTTTTTTGTCGCTCTCATTACTGACATTGACTTTGGCTTTTAGGGCCTCGGGCAGCTCTGGCTGCTTCGCGAGGTGCCACCGACGATTCCAGTCACTATCCGGATTATTGTTCTGGAAGAGTTGCATATACCGTGAAGTAGCCAAGAGTGAATATGTACTGCTGACCAGGATAGGAGATAGGGGATGTCCTGACAGATGAAGCTGCAACTGCCGGGAATTAGGATAATGGAAAGGGCGTGCGGGTAAGTATTCTGCTTAGTTCTTCCCAGGGGAACGTCTTCTTGCTGTCTTCATTCCAGGTGATTGGTCGTGGGCAGCCAGAAAGGGTATGTCCCTGTACTAAAAAGGAAAGTCATAGAGAGTCAGTCCTTTCATAATTGTCTTCTTTGCTCTTTACTCTGCATGACTAAGCTATCTGCCCTGTTACTCAGCAAACTACATCAAGCTCTACATATTTAAAGTTTTGTCACCTTTAGTAGTGGGCTCGTTAAACCGAAGCGACAAACCGTGGAACCCTAGCGATCCGGCTGAATTAGAATCCTAAGTGTATTACATAGTTGGTTGTTTAATGAAGATTGGGGCAGGATTGGGTAGGGAAATGGGAATTGGGTAGGCTAGGGGTGTTTGAGTGAAGAAAGCTGATTTGGAGTGAGTTAAAGTCTCACTAAGTGTATTAAATATATATAAAAAAAAAAAAATTAATAATAATAATAATAATAATGTATTAAACAAATAAAAATAAAAAAAAAAATTGATCGATAGATCTTGATAATTTCGTGTCCGTCTTGCACGGGTGACCTGTTGTCACATATTGAGACGGGCTATTAGTTTAAGAATATGTTCAGTATGTTGTAGAAATGTTGAAGAAATAAATTCCTTCCTTCTTCCTTCAAAAGTTAACGGGTTAGAGTATGTGATATAAGTTATTTGAGCTGTCTGCCCAATTTATTGCCCAAATCGATTGAAACGATATTCCGGACAACTTGACATGTAAGTTAGGTGTTACAGCTGTGGTGAGCGAGTTCGTAGACGTGGCTATGGTTGGACCTAGGGAAATTCAGAAACGGGCGTATCAATCTCAATTTCAAATCTCCTTCAAATCTCAGCCGCAGAAGTTCGTCGATGGGTGGGGGAGAGACATTTGAATCCATATCCTAATTTTATTTTCTTGTCGGACGGTTAGTTCAGCCGGAATTCGCCCAAAATCAGAAGTTTTTTGTGATGTCGATTAGAGGTTCGATATCGAGACATGCTGAAGCCATATTTCTTGATTAGCCTGTGATCCGCCCGAAACCAGAAACTTGGCTCAAGTAAAAGTTTGTCTGGGGTCCAAGATATGCTGAACACATTTTTGAACTTCAACCTCTCGCCGGGCAAGTAGTTCGCCCGAAATCGGGCCAAACCGGCACTTCGGTACAAGTAAAAGTTTATTCCAAGGATGATTGAAGACACGATGTAGGGTAACAAACACCAGCTAAAATGATATCTGAAATTTATTTTCTCACTGGATAAGCAATTCGCCTGGAATTTGGTAGAAAATGGGAATTTATCATTCTGAAGTCGATTAGAGCTTTGATGAGTGCAAGAGTACATGCTGAGTTAAGATTTGGTCTTAGCGACCAGATCAGTCTTTTTGTGGGAATCGGCTAGAAAGAGTGGCGTACAAATATAGGGGCATTACCTAATGGGTCTCAGTAAGGGGTTTAAAGGAATTATGTTGGATGTTTGCAGATTCTGGAAATCTTTTAGTCCCGATTATCTGCATCAGAAAGTCCAGAAATATTCTCCTTTCAGTTCCCGTCGAAACCTCGCGCCTTGTTAAATATGGAAGGGTATAGAGGTTCGGTGCTGTTATCAGTTGTTTTAGCATGCATAGGCAACAATGCGCCTGCGTGGATGCACTCCCATCCCTGCGAAGAGCAAGCCCCTCGCTTTGCGAATGCGTATTTCTAGTTTTGTTCGAGGTCCATGGAACTCCGTAGAGACAAAGCGGGAAATTTTCTCTTGTCTCTTACGTCAATCTCCATTGTTTTATGGTCACCGTTCGAATTTTGCTTTAAAGATTGACAAATGGACTCAATCCCCTTCTAATCGCCCATTCATAGAGCCTTATACTCTTTATTTTGAATTCGTCATTCTAAAGAGCAGTAATTCAATTCGCGCTCATGATTTGTAACGTGGTACTATCTCGACCATACGGTTACGTTCGAATAGTGAGAAATTCCATATTCCACTTCTTCCTTCGTGCAAATCTATTTTGTGGAGGCACTTCTTCTTGTTCCATCCCTGTTCGCTCTCTCGCTTCTCGCTCCCTCCCGCGTGTTATACGCGTGTTCATTCTGGTGTAACGTTAGAAGTTCTTGCTAATACGGTACGTTAGGTTACAGTGAATTTGTTCACTGCTTTATAATTAGCAAGACAGGCTTTCTGATTTAGGAGAGACCGACTTTCTGTCGGTTTCGCGCCGGTTTGCTATTCACATGTGGTGTCCAGCTTAGCAATGTAACACATGGTTATGTGACGACGTCTTTTCAAGACCATTTCAGTGCATATGTGACGTTGTAAATGCTGCCCTGGTCCTATCGCTATTACATAAACTATGGTAGTCAGTGGATTAAACCATCTGGAGTGTGAAACACACACATGATGACACCATAAATACTCCGTAAGCGTGAATTGCCGTCAGAAATCCAAAGGGACGTCTGAATGTCAGAGTAGTCTGATTGCTTTACAGGTTCCTGATGGGTGACAGTTTTCTCCCTGAATCTGTCCATTTTCTGGTCGCTTTTGCCGTTTCTGATAATTTGGCATGTCGCCTAATCATAGGGCTGGTCTCTTACTTCACAAATAGTTTGCTGTCACCTTTTGTTCTGTGCTTCTTCACATGAGAACGCCGTCATGAACGGTAGTGAATTTATGGTGTGGCTGAAAGTGGATACTTTAGCAGCTTACCTGTACATGGTGATAGTTTTGAGAGAGAGAAGTTTATTATAAAGAACCAAATAATAATTTATGTTAATCGATCACCCCACGAAGTAAAAGTCTTGTCCTGCAAAGTATACATAAAGACAATCAAAATACTGGACAAACAGTCCGTTTCAAATCGATGCCACAAACTATACCTCACAATAATAATTTAAAAAATAGAGATAATGCTAAATACCCAGAGCGTCCACAACGAACAACCAATACCTTCCCCACACAGAACAAAAATCGATAACGACAACAACCTCTGTTTGTGACGAACGAGAAGCCGTAATCCTCTTACGTAAATATCGAGCGGGTACCTATATCAGGGAGTAGCCTACTATATTTTCGATAGTGCCCACCACAAAAGTAGTGTACTGAATGTTGACGTGAACATGCAGAATGTTCTGGTACAATGTCAGTGCTCATTTTGGTTGAGAATTGCCAAGTCGGAACAAGGCTGCATACGGACAAACGAGAGACAATTTTCTACTAAGGGTATACAAAAAAGATTTAATTGTACTACAAAAATGGGTAATCACTCCACTAGCATTAAAGCGTCAGACATGTAATTGGCACAGAAAAATTGCACTTAGGTTATTGATCGATCAAGTTTTACCAGCTGGAACTCCTTTAGTCTCGTCATCAAACTGAAAAGTCTCACCCTTTTCGCATGGAATTGATGATGGTACCGAAATTCCTGGCAGGAATTCTAGTCAGCACAACACCCAACCATTGGTATTATAAGTTCTTGATAAGAAACAATATTGCAGTCACGAATTAATTTTGAAAGGTACTAATGAGTTTAAAAATGTATCTGTCATACATACAAAGCTGCCGATCGATTTAAAACTTAACTACAGACTGTAAAGCTGTTCTAAGCCAAAGTTTAGTTGAATGCTATGCGCCGTGAATGTCATAGGAGTGAAAGCTGGGCAGAAATTGGGTAGAAAAGTTCATGAGTTTACATCTCAAGGTTTTAGACGGTTTTGCGTGACTTGGTTGCATATAGCTGCTCCGCTGTGCGGATGATCCATAGGTGTACGTTTGTCCTTTGGATTTATTCTCTTAGCATTTTTCTTGTTCTGTAACGATTATAAATAAAAAAGTTTCGAATAAATTCAAGGAAGCCGCAAGTAGTCGCAAGCTCGGAATTCCCCAAAACCGCAGATCTTCCTCCATCGAGTTCACTCGACCGCAGTATTCATGAACGCGTGTCTTTATTCACACTGAGGATTTCCCCAGTGTTCAATCTTCTCAAACCGCAAAAACATAAAAAAAATCAGAGTAAATCGCATTAGTTGACTAAATAGCAATTACGCTGATCCGCTAGCAGTGTCTCTTAGACAGGAACGGGAACTAGAACTAAATTGACGTCCACCTGTCTGATACCCTAAAGCGTGAAGGACTTCAAGTTGGGGGTTCATTTTCATAACTGTAAAGGCGGGTTAGTATTCTTGGCCCACACGCTACGCCTAATTAGAGAGCAAAGTCCACTAATATTTTTGTTTCACGTTATCAAGTTTCTGTCCTAGGCCAGTCCGAGAAGACTAGCGAGATGATAGTTGGTAAAGTTTCCCTCCCAGTGCTTAGTTTGGGGGGGGGCAGGAACCGTGTTGTGACCTTCGAAGGCGGTTTGAGCTGTTGGATATTTGACTATGCGCTGGACGTGGCGTCGAGTCGGATCTTAGCTGTTGAACACAGACCCCTCCCAAGATGGTGGTCTTGTACCGTAGTCGTTCAAGCAGGGGGGTGTTTGAGTGAGACTCGTTACTTACTGTATGCCCGCGATTCAGCGTCGCAGCTTCTTCTCCAATGCGATTAGCCGTCTGATTTCACCAACCCCGAGTTACTTCCATTTGGAAAATTCCACAGTCCTATTAGGTTTACTAGGCTTGACAGCCGTACAATCATGGCGATCGGGATGACTGTGAAGCAGACCAGTCTTTTTGGAGTTTCCGTTTTTGGTAAACCAGCCTAACCAAGAGCGAGCCCACCTTCTGATGTACGTTAGTTGATTGTTCTAACTCGTACCGGGATCGTGATCTAGCTCCCAAATAATTGAAACTCTCTTTCAATTCTGTTCTTGTTCCATTAATCTGGTGAAAGTGGACTTTGTGTTGGTGACTGCTAGGGAACCAGATATTACCTTTTTTCTTATGAAATCCGGTGCTTTCGTCCCGTTGGTTATTCGACTTTTGCAAAACTTTAAGCTCTAACCGACTAATTACATAGTTGGTCTGAGGATGCAAATTAGGATCGCTGCTGTGGTTTCTTGTAAACCTTTTCCACTTAACTTGTGGTAAAGCTTAAAATATCTTGAATATAGCTTATATAAAAAAATTAGAGATTTTGGTTTTGACCAAGAGGGAATTTCTGTAGGGTTGGAGCAGGGTAAACGCTGGTCCCCATTGACCAGGTTTGTATGCACTTGCGCCTTCCTGCCAAGTGCCATATACCGATCACTTTTCCGTCGGTCTGTCGGTCGGTCCGGTGTTTGCGAGTTAGGGTACTTCCAGATGTGCTAGGACGATGAAACTTGGCAGGCATATTAGGGACCCGACCAAACTAACTTGGAAATAGTCACTTGCCCGATCCGACCATCGTGGGGTAGGGGGAGTTGGCGGAATCCGGAAAATAGGGGCATGCATAACTTTCAAATGGGTGGTCGGATCTTGATCAAACTTGATATCTGGAAAATCTGGGGGGGGGGGGAGTCGGAGGGGGGGGAACTGGAAATCGTGTGAAACTCTCAGAGTGGAGTGATCGGGATGAAACTTGGTGGGAAGAACAAGTACAAGCTCTGGATACATAACTGACAGAAATGGGTCGGATTCGGAAACTGTGGGGGGAGTTGGATGGGGTTCCGGAATTCCGGCGATCGGTGGTTAATGTACTTCCAGGTGGGCTAGGACGAAAAAATTTGGCAGGCATATCAGGGACCCGACAAGATTAACTTGGAAAGAGTCAATCGCCTGATCCGACCACCGTAGGGGAGGGGGAGAAGGCGGAATCCGGAAATTAGTGGCATGCATAACTTTCGAACGGGTCAATGGATCTTAATGAAACTTGCTATCTTGAAAGACCTTATGTCTCAAATGTCCCATTTGCTGACCAACTGGGGGGGGGGGGGGGGGGTCGAAGGAGAGAACCGGAAATCTTGTGACACGCAGAGAGTGGAGCGATGAGGATGAAACTTGGTGGGAAGTACAGGCACAAGTCCTAGGCGCATCAGTGACAGAATCGGACCGGATTCGAGTACCGAGGGGGGTGGGAGCTGTAGGGGAGTGTCCGGAATTCGATTATCGTGAGTTAAGGTACGTCTAGGTGTGCTAGGACGATCAAACTTTTGCTGGAGCATTAGCCTAGAAACTTGACATCATTGGGTTAGACATCGTCACTTCTGTGATCCAACCTTCCCTTAAAGAACTCATCTTAACCGCAAAATACAACAAATGCTTTTAAGTAAAATTTATTTTTCCACGATTGTCATGAGCACATGATCGTTTTTGACTCAAGGGTTTTGCTTAGAAATTATTTTTAAGCACCCTTAAAGTTCGCATCTTAACCAAAAAGTGAAAAAAAAACTTTTGACCATCACTTCCATCCTCTGAACCAGCCTTGCAAGTTTGGCGCATCTTAACCGAAAGTGAAAAAAATACTTTCCAGCTCTTGTTTTAGTCAGCAAACAAAACTCCCCATAAAATATGTCTGACTCTTGAAAATCAAAGCAAGAACGGGATTTTTTCCACCGCTACCCTCTCTTTCAGAAAACACCATTGCTTCTGAAGTCTGGCAGGCATAGATTTTCTTTCTGGAAACCAGGTTTGATCCAAGTCTAGTTTTCAATTCAATTCAGTATAATCTAAAAAACAGATAACGGACAAGCCGATGGGTTGTTTTTACGTCTAAACATAACATCATAACAACAATCTACACATATATACAATTTTGCGACATTTATACCGACGTTTTATGATAAATATGGTCAATAACATGCTAGACTACGATTAATAAAATACAAATAACCTAAAAATTAACATTCAAAAGTGAAACCTGGCAGAATTTTCGTTCCAAAGAAAAGATGTGTCACAGTTAGTGTGACCACAACTTTGTGTCTTTTTAAAGAATGAATGTAATCATACTTATTTACATTGCTTTATTTAGTGTTTTAATATGTGTATTTTACTTGATGTATTTTACTCATGCTCTGCTGTTATCCAAGAAGCGGGTCACAAATAAATAAATAAATAAAACTTAGAAACAAAAAAATCTTACGTGCTCCTTTTTCAGAGAGAATCTAAATAAAATTGATTTACTTGTTTATAAGATCCGCCAGTTTGTCAAGGATCCTTGAATTTCTGAAAAAAACACAGTAAATTTCTTTCGACGAAAGTGAGAAAAAGTTGAGAAGAAAAAAGAAGCTCCGCTATGTTATGTTTACGCCGGTCTGAAGGGATCCGCTGCAGATGTGAAAGAGTCGATGCAACGGAAGGGACTACGGAGGGGACTAAGGACGTGTCTGTCTGTATAACCACCCGAGCGTATGAAGTCCCTACAACCGTAGGGCTTAGTGTCGATCATGTTAACGTAAAAAGAACATTGGATATGGATTACATTTTCGACAGGGATCAAATTAACTAAACGTGCGAGTTTAACTAAAACTTAACTAAACGTAAGAGTTTGCTCTTAGAGACGAGTAGGAATCTTTGGTTCTTCCTTGGAGACTGTCTTAATAGTTTCACAAGATAGAAGAAAATTGCTGTTTATCTGGAATGGACTGTGGAGCACGCGCAACTGGCTGATTTTTTTATTTTTTTTCTTAAACCAAGCGCCCGTAAAGGTGCAGACCGACCAAGTATCTAAGGAAGCGCGACTGCGTTCTCTGCCCGCAATTTCGTTCTGCAGATTTTTGTAATTTACGACGCGCAACGTGCAACAGACGCTACAAAACCGGCAAAAGCTGTCTTGCTCAGTCCTGAGCTCACTGAACCCGGATTCATAGCGTGTAATAATGCCGTAGCTGTAGAGTAGCCGGGTTGACACGAACTGATTTGGGACGCCTCACTATTTTCTGACGTAGAGGTGTGAGACGTTCTAGCGTTTTGAAAGTAAACGGATAGTCGAGGTGATAACTGAAACCTCAATTGACGAAATAACAGAGCAGTCGTATAATTTAGGATAGTTAACTGTCGCCAATTCTGTGGGTGCAGAGATCCAAAAGACTGAATTACTTAGACGCAATAGCACCAGTCCGCAGATGGTTTACTCCGTTGACATCTTTTGGGTACATCCAGTTCCAGTTAAAAGCTCACTCATTGCCGGGGGGCAAACGAACCCTCCAAATCGACCGTCCGCTTCTTTTGCTCCCCGTGAGAATGGCGAAACTATACAGATAAATGTAATGGATAGTAGAAAGACATGCTTTATCTTTCCTTCGATCCTTTCTCATCCGATTGGGCGCAGACTAAATCCTCACCAATTGCCACAGTCTAGGATTTGCATACTATATGGGTGCGGTGAGTTTCCTTTTTCGGCCACATTGAACGGACCAAGAAAGTAAAAACAAACCCAAATGCAAGGTCCCACCGGAAACCCTAGGCCTTGTTGTGATTTGGATTCTGATGGTGTGCTGGTGGCGATGGAAGTTCCTATTTATATTTTTCCTTGGTGTTTTCATCAGATCCCTCGGTTCTTGCATTTTGCTGATATCAGTCAATGCCCTTGATTAGCAGGAGTTGGGTTTGCTTTCTTGCAGAAACGCTTCGCTGGGCGTTCCTGATCTCACAAGATGATCCGGCTTGATAATAATCTGAATCAAGTTGCTCTGGGAGGAGAGCGCCTGTCTTAGTGTGTCATTAATTTCCTGCAATCGTGGGAGATGAACGATCTTTTGTTTGAGAGCCTTGTTAAAACCGCCTACAAAGTTCCTAATGTCTTCACATGCCAGTACAATAATAACCCCTTTGTTCGAACTGTTGGTGAGGCTGTCGGTTTTTAAGGAGTGATTGTTTTACCGAACCGAATAAGGGCAGTTAGGTCATCGCACATAACCCTGTCTAGTTCTCTCGGACGCGGGCACTCCTCTACTTCACATCAATGGCCCATGGTTCTGATGATTATTAATGATTCCGGGGGGCATGAATTTTTTGTTTTATAAACCATGGATCCGGAAACACCCAACTTCAATTTGAGAACCAGGGTTGCCACATGTCGCACGATAGTGTGAATTGTCACTCTATTTTGTTTTTGTCACTCTTGTCGTACATTGGACATAAAAATCACTCTATTTCAGAAAATGACCAAATTTGTCATTTTTGCAGCAGGGATTCCGACCAGAAGTGACTATTTCAAATATTTTTCATGAAAGTAAAGTTAAGACGTGTCATTTTTACTGAGCTGATTCCAACCAAAAGCGAACATTTCATGAAAATAAACTTCACTACCGATTCACTCTGTGTTTTGGGCTAAAAGTCACTCTCTAAATATTTGTGATGTGGCAACCCTGACCAGAATGAATGTATATGTTCCAAATGACACAGTAGTCTATAGGCTATCATTGTTTGTTATTTATTGGTATACAAAAAAAAAAACAGTGGCAAGCCTTCAGAAACTTCTTCGAAAAGTTAGTGTTTTCTTCTTTTCTTTTAAAGGTGGAATACTGGTGCACCATGGCACCTTTTACCACCATTATGGTTCAGCACCAAATAATGGAAATAGTGGCAGCATAGCCTACCATACAGGCAAAGGGTATTGGTTTGTCAAGTGGCTAAATTCTGATACGACTAGAACTCCACACAAAAATCTCGAATATTAGAGCAAACATTATCGCACGGCTGGTTTACCCTTGGGTTTCTCATCAAACAATTATGTTTTTGATGGAATACACTTGTTTTTAGACGAAGGTTATTTTATCGAAAAGTACGAAAAATATACATTCGAATATACGAAGATCATTTTATCGAAAAATGTAAAATATATTAAAGGATATTTACGAAAAAATTATGTACATATGGGCATCAGCACAGTTACTCGATTATTATAGCAAATATTCTCGTACCCAAAATCATACTGTTTTTGGGATGCCCCGGGCAGACCACAAATTTTAGCAAGACAAACCTAGGCATCTCAGGTTCTTAAAGAAAACTCACGCGTCCAGGGCCTTACGAGGCACATATAACAACCCTCCGGGGGAAACCCTCTGGTCCACCCGTCACTTACCGCCCGAAAGAAATCTGGCAGATAGGCGAATTGACAGGCGAACGAACGCCGGCTGGCCGTAGTGATGCGTTTTGGTGGGTAAACTTGACGGCTGGACCAACTGTTAGTCAGACCGCCAGGTCCTAAAAATATGACCCCCCCCCCCCCCCTAACCCAAACGGTACAGTAGGTTTAAAAGTGGATTTCGGCCAAATCGAGCACGCTGATTCAGAATATGCCGGGAACCGGTTCCGGAAACGATGGCTTAAAGTAGAAATGACGCCCGATGCTGTTCCATTATTTCCTCTCAATAAGAAGTATCGCTCTCAAACACAGTAGGTTGAAAAATGGATTCCGACCAAATCGAACCCGCTGATTCCAAATATGCCGGGAATAAATTGCGGAAAGGGTGGCTTAAAGTAGAAATAAAGCTATTCCATTATTTCTTCTGAATAATGAGTATAGCTATCAAACACAGTAGTTGAAAAGTCGATTCCGACCAAGTCGAACCCGCTGATTATGAATATACCGTTAATAAATAAAGTAGACCTAAAATCTGATAAGTTATTCTCCTCCTCAGTAACAAGTGCCATCATCTCGTATAGTAGGCTACTGTCGGCAGAAAAGTTTATTCTAACCAAATTGAACCCGCTGATTACGTCTGCCAGGAATAGACATTGGTTGCTTAAGGATGTTATGCGAGTCTGTTGCTTAAAGGAGTTATATCATAAGCATTCTAGCACTTGCAACGTCTAGATTACTCCCCCCCCCACCCAAGACCCAAGATGAAGCCACGGCTCGATCCGACCACTGGATCTAGCGGCGCGGGTCGGAAGCGCCCAACACGGGGAGGTTAGAATCATAGTTTGACTTTGGATCTAACAAAAGGTTTTTGGGATCCCAAAACGTAAGTGGAGGGATACCTATGACATCGCAAAAGTTGTCCGTCTGTCCGTCCGTCTGTCCGTCCGTCCGTCTGTCCGTCCGTCCGTCTGTCCGTCCGTCTGTCCGTCCGTCCGTCTGTCCGTCCGTCTGTAAGCACGATAACTCTCGAAGGGAATGAGATATTTTGATGAAACTTGGTGTGAAGGTTCGTTGGGTCGTCGGACCAGTCAAGTTCGTAGATGGGCTTTGTAGCTCTACATTTAGGGGTGGGGGAGGGGATTCAAATTAAGGGACAAACAAAATGTTTTGAAACAGCTAATGTGATAGTCGATTATGGGGTAAGAAGACATGCTGAACACGATGAAGAAAACCATTTTGTCATCGGACAAGTAGTTCGCCCGGAATCCGGCCAAAACCGGAAAGTTTGTTGAAAGTAAAAGTTTTATTTGAAGTTGATTAGATGTTCGATTTAGGGGTAGGAAGACATGCTGAAGACGAGGGTGAAAATTATTTTCTCGACGGACAAGTATTTCGCCCGGAATCCGGCCCAAACCGGAAAGTTTGTTGAAAGTAAAAATTTATTTGAAATTGATTAGATGTTCGATTTAGGGGTTGGAAGACATGCTGAAGACGATGGTGAAAACTATTTTGTCGACGGACAAGTATTTCGCCCGGAATCCGGCCCAAACCGGAAAGTTTGTTGAAAGTAAAAGTTTTATTTGAAGTTGATTAGATGTTCGAGGTAGGAAGATATGCTGAAGACAATGGTGAAAACTATTTTCTCGACGGACAAGTATTTCGACCGGAATCCTGCCCAAACCGGAAAGTTTGTCAAAATGAAAAGTTTTATTTGGAGTTGATTAGATGTTCGATTTAGGGCAAGAAGACATGCTGAACACTTATGTGAAAACAAGTTTCTACCCGGACATGTATAGTTCGTCCGGAATCCGGCCAAAACCGGAAAACTGTTGGAAGTCAAAGTTTTCTTTCTAGTTGATTAGATAAGCGATTTAGGGGTAAGAAGAGATGCTGTGTCCCTGTATGACATTCATATTATACCCGGACATATAGTTCGACCGGAATCCGGCTGGAATCGGAAAATTTGTTATAAGCTAAATTTCTATTTGAAGTTGATTAGATGTTCATTACTGGGGAAAGAAGATACCCTGATTTCGTGTTTGAGCTTTCTTTTTTCGCCGGACAAGTAGTTCTGGAGTTCGGCCGGAACCGGGAAATTAGCAGAAGTGGCAGGAAGTTTTCGTCAAAACAGATATGATAGGGGTAAACAGACATGCTGAATCCAAATCTGAACTTGGTTTTCTCGGGTGATTAGCTATTTTGCCTTAATCTGTTTCTGAATTTTAATTGTAAAAATGTTCAAGGAGTCTTGCGAAGACTGGATCTGGCTAAGACAAGACCCTGTTGTCTGGATCAGATATTGAATTTTTGGGATCCCATCGAAACCTTTGGTCTTGTTTATTGTAGCAGGCATATGGAAAATGTGTATTAAATATTAAACTAGTTATTTGCATTATCGATTTCTTTAAGTATTTTGTTTTCTGTTTTTATGGCACTTGAGCTTACTCAAGTGCCATATAGCGATTGTAATTTCTGTCCGTCAGTCGGTCTGTCGGTCTGTCGGTCCCGGTTTTGCCTGTTCGGGCACTTCCAGATAAGCTAGGACGATGAAACTTGGCAGGCATATCAGGAACTGGACCAGATTAAATTAGAAATTGTCGCTTCCTCGATCCGACCATCTGGAGGGGAGTGGAGGGAGGGGGAATCCGGAAAAAATAGGAAAAAATGAAATATTTTTGGCTTACGAACGGGTGATCGGATCTTAATGAAACTGGATATATGGAAGAACTTCGTGTCTCAGACCCTCCATTTTAAATCCAGACCGGATCCGGTGACACTGGGGGGGAGTTGGAGGGGGAAACCGGAAATCTTGGAAAACACTTAGAGTGAAGGAATCCGGATGAAACTTGGTGGAAAGAACAAGCAGAAGTCCTAGATACGTGATGGATATAACCGGAACGGATCCGCTCACTTTGGGAGAGTTGGGGGGGGGGGGGGGGGGGGGGGGGAGAAGTCCGAATTTTTAGTGATCCCACGAGTTTGGTGCTTCTTGATGTGCTGGGACGCTGAAAATTGGCAGGCACGTCAGGGACCCGACCAGATTAAATGGGAAATAGTCATTTCCCCGATCCGACCATCTGGGAGGGGGAGTGGAGGGAGGGGGAAGCCAAAATGTGTGGTATTTTTATCTTGCGAACGAGTCATCGGATCTTGATGAAATTTTATATTTAGGATGACCTCGTGTCTCAGACGTCCCACTATAAATCCGGACCGGATCCGATGACACTGGGGGGAGTTGGAGGAGGGAACCGGAAATCTTGAGAAACGCTTAGAGTGGAGGGATCGGGATGAAACTTGGTGGGAAGAACAAGCACAAGTCCTAGATACGTCATTGATATAAGCGGACCAGATCCGGGCACTCTGGGGGAGTTGGGGGGGGGGTCCGGATTTCTAGCGATCCCGCGAGTTCGGCATACTTCCTTATGTGCTAGGGCGATGAAACTTGGCAGGTATGTCAGGGACCCGAACAGGTTCACTTGAGAACAGCCGTTTCTCCAATCCGACCATAGTGGGGGGAGTGGATGGATGGGGAGTCCGGAATCTAGTGGCGTGTATATCTTTTGAACGGGTGATCGGATCTTGATGAAATTTTATATTTAGGATGACCTCGTGTTTCAGACGTCCCCCTATAAATCCGGACCGGATCCGATGACACTGGGGGGAGTTGGAGGAGGGAACCGGAAATCTTGAGAAACGCTTAGAGTGGAGGGATCGGGATGAAACTTGGTGGAAGAACAAGCACAAGTCCTAGATACGTCATTGATAAAAGCGGACCAGATCCGGGCACTCTGGGGGAGTTGGGGGGTTCCGGATTTCTAGCGATCCCGCGAGTTCGGCATACTTCCTGATGTGCTAGGGCGATGAAACTTTGCAGGTATGTCAGGGACCCGAACAGGTTCACTTGAGAACAGCCGTTTCCCCGATCCGACCATAGTGGGGGGAGTGGATGGATGGGGAGTCCGGAATCTAGTGGCGTGTATAACTTTTGAACGGGGGATCGGATCTTGATGAAATTTTATATTTAGGATGACCTCGTGTTTCAGACGTCCCACTATAAATCCGGACCGGATCCGATGACACTGGGGGGAGTTGGAGGAGGGAACCGGAAATCTTGAGAAACGCTTAGAGTGGAGGGATTCGGGATGAAACTTGGTGGAAGAACAAGCACAAGTCCTAGATACGTCATTGATATAAGCGGACCAGATCCGGGCACTCTGGGGGAGTTGGGGGGGGGGGGGTCCGGATTTCTAGCGATCCCGCGAGTTCGGCATACTTCCTGATGTGCTAGGGCGATGAAACTTGGCAGGTATGTCAGGGACCCGAACAGGTTCAATTGAGAACAGCCGTTTCCCCGATCCGACTATAGTGGGGGGAGTGGATGGATGGGGAGTCCGGAATCTAGTGGCGTGTATAACTTTTGAACGGGTGATCGGATTTGAATGAAACTTGTATGGTGGAAAGAGCTATCGCCTCGGATGATCATTGTTAAGTCCGGGTCGGGTCGGGTTATACCTGTGGGGATGGGGGGGGGACCCGAAACTCAAGAAACGCTTAAAGCAGAGGGATTGGGACGGAATTTAATGGAGAGAACAAGCATTAGGCCTAGATCCGAATTTGACAGAGCCAGATGGTTTCGGGGCTCTGTGGGGGGGGGGGTAGAGGGGGTTTCCTGGAATACCGGTAGTCGGGGGTTAGAATAGTTCCAGAAGTACTAAGACAATGAAACTTTGCAGGCATATTAGCGACCTGACTTAATTGACTTATTTATTTAAACTAGGATGCGACCAACTAGGGTCAAACAAATGGGTGATAAGAATCGATGGCCTCGACATGTAAAAGATGCGTTCGAACAAATGCGACCACGGTTGGGGGAATTGGGGGGGGGGGGGGACTTTTGACATGCACAAAAACCAAACGAATGGCCCGAATGAGATGCTAGTTCGACAGTGCCGAGTTTATGCGGCCTAGATTTGTTCTTTGGCGTCCGGGCCGGATGCGGCCAAGGTAGGGGGGGGGGGGTACTGGAAACTTGCAGATAGGCTATGCTCCAATTTCAGTGAAACTTGATGGACAGGAAGAGGGAATTAGGAGATATGATGTTTATGTTTTCAAGTCCTGTTCGGCCACGGTGGCGGGAATTGGAGGGAGATTGCCGGAAACTTTGAGGCTCGCATAGGAGTCAAACGAGTGCATCAGTTTAAATGTAACATAGAACTTAGAGAGAGCATATACCCTAGATGACATATTTTGGGCAAGGATCCGGATCTGAAAACGTTGGTGGGGGGAGGGGGGTACCAGAATTTTCCAAAAATGCTCAGACTCGACCAAAACTTTAGTGGTGGTATAAAAGAAGATACTTTAGATGATCCATTTTTTAGTCCGAACCAGATTCGGCCACGGTAGGGGGAGATGGAGGGAGTACCGGAAATATTGTAGCACGTCTAGGGATCAAACTAGTGGATTTATTAGGCTGAAACTTGGAAGTTTGAACAGTCATGTGCATTTGATAATCGAGACGATGCCGGAACTGCTTAGAAGTGAGTGAAACAAACTATCCTACTTCTATTTCCAAACCGCATTTTTGGATGGCGGGTGTATTTTATCACGTTCTCATCTACTTTCTTGTACTGCCTACTCGTAATAAGTGCCATATGAGCTCGTAGCTCTTGTTTTCTTGTTAATGCTTAAGGATGTAAACTAGATCACAGTCAACAAAGGTCGTAAATTATACTAGATCGTTAGTGATTTCTTGAAGATTCTGAAAGTGAGCTAAATAATATTCAGCTTCCAAGACCAAAAAATGTCAAACTAGCCAATGATTTCTTCTTCCGACATATCTAGACGTCCACATTGTGATATCCTTATGCAGCGTTTACAAGTACAGGAAAACTTGAACAGAATCCGATCTTGGTGACAAGATTATGTTTACACGCAGAGGGAAAAAAATTAAGTCTTCAAACCAGAAAATATGACATAAATAAATTCCCTATCCAATAAAAAATTGTTTTGAGAGCATTTAGAACATCAGTACTGATGATTGCTGCTCTCAAAAGCTAGCTAGCCTTTTTTTTGTACTTTTTACCAGCGCCGCCGTCAAGATTCCTTTCAAGTGGACCGGAATTCCTTTCATCATGAAAGGATTCCCGTCCCGCTAGACTTTTTTTCTACTCGTCTTCACGAACGGAATCCTTTCGAGTCGACCAGAGTTCCTTTCTACTCGACGGGATTTCTTGTCCGTGTAAACGCTACATTAGTTGTTTTAATCCTCTTACACGACACACTTCTCGAAGGTTCTAGTAATCTTCGCCAAGCGTCGGGAGATCAGTGAATAGTTAATTAGCAATGGCGGATTGGCGTTCAGGAGTGAATTGTGTTCGAGTAATTTCTGGACAACGTCGTCTTTTGGGGAAACAAAGGTAACAGTGTGTTCGTAAAAATCCGACCCATCGATAAATGATGTGTCACCCACCCTCTTGGCCCACATGAATCAAAGACTTGAATCAACAACTACAGGGATTACAACTGGTTCAAATAATATGCTCGTGTACTGAAATGTCACAAGAAATATCTAAAGCACAAAAAGACGAGTTAAATGGGACACATAAATCTCAAACTTTGCCAACGTTGCTTCACAAAATCAAATTCTCTATTCCGAGTCGACAGAGGACCTGTCCCCACACGAACATTTTCGCGGCAACAATCAAGGTAGTGTAAAGACAAGGTTAGCTACCCTTCCTGTAAGTAAGAAATCGAATTGTGCAAACTTCGTCGGGTGCACCCGAGAAGTTCAAGACTTGTCTGTACAACAGGTTAATTTACACTTTTCTACAGTCCATTTGGGCAGAACACAGAAGACATCAAATGCTGTATTGTTTTACCGGGCATCGGTATTCGTCTTCCCATCAGGTTATTTTTACACGTTCTACCATTTACCACAAACCTGTATTGTTCACATTAAAGTAACTGTTCACATAATAAACACACCAGACAGACTGAGGTGCAAACATGGGTAAAAACCATTTTGCCAAGTTCAGCTATATTATTTCCACTGTTAATGATCAGAAATTAGAGTCTGATCTTTAGTTGCTTTTACTGCCATGTTTGTTTCGCAATTTTATCCCCTCTTCCGTTTCTTCTCTGTAGGATTAACTAATTAGCGGTGATTCTTGCTTGTGCGCACTACATATTGAGCAATTCTCAACTAAAATAGGTACTTTTCGAGAAGGGGTCACTTCCAGAAAGCAAGTATAAACGAAAACAAAGGGTTTTTTAGGAGTTAAGCCAGCGTCGGATACCACCGTTCCAAGCATAATCTTAATCAGGATTTTCTGGCCTACAAAATGGTATCATCAGACTGACTGTGCCTTTTGGGTCGGGTGTTTTCGAAACCAAGCGTCTTTTGACGAGTTTTTCGGACTATGTCTGAAAAAGTGGGTGTAGCTAAAGATTTTGGTAGGTGAGGTGATGGGTAGGTGTAGTGACGAGTTTCTTCTGGAGAATGTTCGACGTCTGTCAGAAGCAACGTGGCTGCAACTTGAATTTAAGGGTCCTTTGCCTTCTCGTCACTTTTCTCCGGGAGAGTACAGTATTACTACGAGAACTTACCATTACAATCCTATAAGTTGAAGACACGGTCATCGAACTACGAATCATTGTGCTTAGGTTTATAAAAGCCAAACATTGTCTGGAGCGTTAGTTATCTGATCTTGGTCTCATTCGGGTTCAAAGACTTGATAGAACCGGCTTCATCATCCTCGACATCTTTTTCTTTTAACTCCAGAAGAATAAGGTGTCTTCCATTGTTGATCTTTCTGTTCGGAAGTCAGAATTCGTCTTTTCAAATATTTGTGTGTTCATCGAGTTTCGTTTGGAAACAGTCTCGGCGATACTGAAATTCGTTCTGGTAGACCGAACAACAGTTCTATTCGATGATAGTGGTACAAAAGAAACCGCAAATTGGTCATTAACGTTCTTAGTCTATTGCTTGAGGTGAAAAGAATTACTGTAGAATTTAATGCTTCTGCGAGCGCAATTAGTAGGATGCTGACGGCAGCCGAAACCACAATAATGTCATAAAGGGTGGGGGATATGTATTACTATAAACGAACATTAAACAGTATTCTTTATTTTGAGCTCGTGAGTCGTCTGTCCGTCCGTCTGTCAGCACGATAACTCTCGAAGTGAAAGATATATTTTAATGAAACCTGGCGTGAGGATTCTTTGGGTCGAGGGACAGGACGAGTTCGTAGATGGCTCTGTAGCACTATACTAGATTTATTCTATCTATACATATATATATACTAGATTTATGGGTGGGGATTCAGATTAACGGGCGAACAAAATATTTTGTAACAGCTAATGAGATAGTCGATTATGGGGTAACAAGACTTGCTGAACACATACATGAAAATCGTTTTCTCGTCGGACAAGTAGTTCGCCCGGAATGCAGCTGAAACCGGAAAATTTGTTGATATTAAAGCTTTATTTGAAGTTGATTGGATGTTCGATTTAGGGGTAAGAAGACATGCTGAATCTATATGTGACAATCAGTTTCTACCCGGACACATAGGTCGCCCGGAACCCGGCTGAAACTTGAGAATTTGTTATAAGTAGCCTACCGTACAAGTTTTATCGGAAGTTGATTAGAGGTTCGATGTAGTTGTAAGAAGACATGCTGAATCCGTACATGGCAATCATTTTCTACCTTGACATATAGTTCGCCCAGAATCTAGCTGATACTTGGAAAATTTGTTAAAAATTAAAGCTTTATATGAAGTTGATAAAGAGGTTCGATATAGGGGTAAGGAGATATTCAGAAGCTTTAGTTATTTGCCGGACAAGTAGTTTTGCCCGGAATCTGTCCTAAACCAATTTGGCAGAAGTAGGCAGGAAGTTTTGATCGATTTTGTCAAAGTAGATCTGACGTGTATAATATGACGTATATATAGTAGATATGACGTATAAACACACATGCTGAATCCATATCTGAACTTGGTTTTCTCAGATGATTACTCATTGAGCTTAATCTGTTTATAAATTTTAATAATAAAAATTCAACAATCTCCCTGCGAATTTCCGAAAGCTCTTGGGTCCGACTTAAAAAAGACCCATAACCTCTTCTTGATTTGGTAACCGCATAGAGTGCAAGCAGAGTTTATCTTCGGCTCTTCTTTCTGTTAACAACTATAGCAACTTACAGTAATTAACCTTAGTAACTTACCGAAATATTTATAGATGTGTTGCAATTATATTATTATTATTATTATTAGTAAAATAAGACATTTAAAGGTTCTAGAACATACCTTTACATTTTTGCAGGTTCGTTTTGGCCTGTTCTTACCTTATCTAAAAGTCAAGCGCCACAAAATAGATTTGCAGTAAGCTTAAAGCAGACCTCGCACTATTTACTGTTTTAGTTTTTCTACTTTGTACACCAAGATCTGCTTTTAACAAATTACTCACGGCTTTTGTTGTTTCAAGCCTTTCTCCTGGCTCATTTACTTCATGCAGAAACAGGGAGAAATTACTTAACTGTTTTTTCTCACTAGCAAGCTTCCTCTAGATAGTCGTTAGGAGCATGTCATGTTCCGAAAATAGTGACACAAGGCGAGTGTGAGAATCACTTAGTTGTCGTTAGGATGGTTAGAATATAATCTTATATTATCTTATAATTTCTTACATTCGGGTCGGGGTTTAAGAATGGATGGAGAGATAAGGAAGGAGCGTGTTTCATCCCACTTAGCAAAGTTACTATGCATGGCGTCACGAATTCTGGCTTTTTGCCGAAGGCTGGAACGATGTTTCTATTTTCCAGCGGAATATCATGCCACGGGCGAATCCGACCAATCACGTTACAGAGATCCGTAGTTACTACGCTCTCGAGCGTTGTAAGCAAATAGTTACTATTAGTTACTATTTCGAGAAGGTTGCGTAGTAACTATTGGTGAGGTTGGAACGGAAATAGTAACTATAACTATATAGTTACTACTAGTTAAAATAACTAATAGTTACTATTTGTAGAATGGTGGAACACGCTCTTGGCATTATAGGTACGACGGGTGCTTTAAGTTGAAGGAATTACATTGTATTATTAAATTTCAGAATGGTAGACGGCGGAAAGTCTACTAAAGGCGCAAGCAAACTACGAAGGGATCTCATCAACACTGAGATCTCGAATCTGCGGGATCTTCTTCCTCTGCAACCCTCGACGCGGCAGCGCTTGTCGCAACTGCAGTTGATGGCGCTAGTGTGTGTTTATATTCGGAAATCGAACTACTTCCACCAGGTTTTTAGGGACGATCTTATGGAACATCTTCAGAATACAGTGCCACAAGTTGGTTTCACCAAAGTAAGTGCTTTTCACCATTGGATCCCAAGTTTTCTTATGTCCCTGCGTTCGTGTGTTTTGAGACAGTGAAACAAGAAACAGCTGTCGCTGTCGGTACGCTCGTCATTACAGAAACACGCACATTGCGGTACGATGAAGAGATTGTAGCCTACCTAACAAAAACGGATATTTCTGCGCCGTCACCGGAAAAGACCAAAAAGAAATAATTTACCATTGTGAGTTTTAGGATTTGAGACTTTTGGTCGGCCTTTAGTAACCATTATAACCCTGTAACTTATTGGAAATTTTGCCAACTCTTTCTTGATTTTTTAATGACGGTATGGGGAAGAGTTCAATCAGAAGTGAGATCCTGAACGTTTCGAACTTTCACAAGGTAAGGGTCGGTTTTTTACACCTTCTAGTCAAAGCCTGTGTTCCTAATTGGTCGGTACTGTCAAGTTGACTCAGATCTGTATTGCAATCCGATATCTTGTGAGGTTAACTGACAACGAAATGTTTGCTCTTCATTGCCGGACAAGTAGTTCGACCGAAATTCGGCTGAAACCGAAAATGTGGCAGAAGTAGAAGTCAGGGAGGTTTTGATCAATTTCGTCAAAGTAGATATGACGTATAGGGGTAATACACATACTGAATCCATATCTGGCCTTATTTTCTTTCTAAATTTTAATAGCAAAAATGTTCAAGGAGTCTAGCAAAGACCGGATATTTACAAGACCAATTGTCTGGATCAGATATTAAGTTTTCGAGATCCCATCAAAACGTTTGGTTGTTTCTTAACCAGGTTAGTCTGGAGAAAATTTGTTTAATTTTATGTTTATTTGAATTCTCATTAATTTAAATTTTAAGTTATGATACCTGGGCACAAATTTGTTTGTGTGTCTGCATACTTCCTGGTCTTCGTGTGGTTGAATACTTTCTGCTACTGTTTGGCATGACGGGCTTTGATTAATGCCCGGGTGACAATATTTTTTGACGAATGCTTCCATCCTTTAATACCTATTTTGTATGCATCAAACTTCACTGGCGTCTGTTGTCACACTTGCCTCTTTATGTATGACTTGGCAGTTCTCATCTTGGAAGTACAATAGCTGTTTTTATCCCTTTGAATTTTCTTTAAATCGTCTCGCCAAACTAAACTTTTCATATTCCTATTATATCACCACCTGCCTCGGTTCGCATATACTCCCTATGAGGTGGCATTTTTTAGTGTTTATTCAAACATCTACAAATTTTTCCTTGAGAGTCATCAAGTATGACTATGACTTTTCTGTTCGTAATTTTGGGAAGCCCCAACAGCCTATCCAGGCCGAAATCTTAATTTTGGGAATGTTTATTGAACACAGACTTGATATGCAGAACCGACTGGCTGCTTTTTGTGCCTGATTAGTAGACCGAGAGTACTTGACAGTAAATTAATGTCGTAGCTGCTGACGTTAGTCCAGTTTTAGTTTAGAAACTCAATTCACTGGGCAATCTGGGCCCAATTTCCCCTTGAACCGGGAGGGTATATGGGGGGGGGGGGGTAATTAGGCATATCTAGATCAAAGTCAAGCAAATATACCTTTC
Organism: Branchinecta lynchi; assembly: GCA_023053575.1. NCBI lineage: Eukaryota > Metazoa > Arthropoda > Branchiopoda > Anostraca > Branchinectidae > Branchinecta > Branchinecta lynchi. The sequence goes on from JAKZAP010000008.1 coordinate 12,764,299, forward strand.
AACTAGATACCTGTCATGGTTCACGAGATCTAAGCTCCACAAAACTCAGTGAAACCTGAAGATCGAAAACCGAAAGTGGGTTACAGCAGTCAGTCACACGAGTGGATTGCTTCAGTTAAACACTCTAGGAAACACTAGATGCAAGAATCAACCCACCTATAGTCAACCCCGAGCTAACGGCAAAGAATATTTCAGAGAAAAAAGACTAAGAAAGAAAACCAAACTTAAAAAATCCCAACCGAATTTTCATAAGTAGCAAGAACGCGATAAATCATATTTATTTATATAAGTGCGAGATTATTTTGGATAGCTTAAGACCCGTTAAAATCACGTCCTCGAGAACTCACGCACAAGGTCTTTTGTAGTCTCAGAAACCTGTTATCAAACCGTACAAATTTAGTTCGGTTAACTTTATTTTTTTTTTCCCGCCAGTTACTTCTCTAAAAGTTAAGCCAGGTTCTCATCCCTTTTTTACCGTCTTCCCTTCTTCACTTCCCGTTTTCTGCCATTTACGGCTCAGACGAGCTGCGGCTCCCGCGTTAACCCTTGGTTCACACTGCTGCGGTTTCGCGCAAATTCTCCGTCATGCGACATACGACGCCACCGACTGGGGTAAGGTGCACGAAGATAAAAAGGAAATAGGTTAGTTATTTTGTAAATTGAGAGGTAAGGTTGTGTCTGAGAGTAGGAGCAGTGACCACTTATTTTTTATCTTTTTATTATTTTTAAAATGTAAATATGGTTCTCGGGGACCAGGAATGGACTGAATGTTTTGATTGTGCGTGATTAATCTTCTTATTTGTTAATAAACCATTGAACTGAACTGAACTGAATCGTGCGACAAGCAACGCGGAACTTTGCATTTTGTCGCAGTGTCGGATGCGTTGAAAAATTTCAATTGATCCGAGAAAACGCATGCGATTTTTTTAAAGAAAGAAAAGAAAAAACACGGATTAGTTTAGTTTCAAGAGTAAAAGGTACTCTAACTTGTCCTGATTGTATCTCTGAATAAAAGGAACGGCGATGTCAAACACCTGTCAACTACGGTTAGCGGCGTACCGCGGGAAACGATACGGAGACGGCACTTTGGTATGCCCAAAAATTCATAAAGTTTTAAGCGTGGGTGACGAGGTTGCAGTTGTTGTACACGCATAGCCTAGTGTGTAAAATTGGCGATTCAAAAGTTTCCTGCGCAAAACTCTTTCAGGATGATTGGTGGCTCTAGTCCCCTGTGCCATAAAAGTCGTTATTTGTAGGCTGTGTTGGAATGTATCCGGCGTATTTCTGACTCAGTCCGGAACCCTCCATATCCTGTTGAACAGAGGCGTTACTAGCCAAAATGTTTGGGGGGGGGGGCAAGGTGTTTACTGACCGCTGGTCATTTTTACCAACTGTTACGAAAAATTTACTGATTGCTAGAAAAACTGGATGTTTTTAAGAAAAAACCTACTGTTTTTTTTTTTTTAAATAACTGTTTTTACGAAAAAATGCGGCGCTTCGCTCCGATTCGATTATTTTGTACCAACTGGCCGCTAGCATTGTGGGAGCGTCCCCCTCCTCCCCCATACGTGACGCCCCTGCGCTGTTGGTGTTGTTTTCAACAAAAATCCGTTATGCTATGGAGTATTAATAGTTTGACATAAATCGTAATCGACTGCGCGTTCTAGTCCCTTCCTTTTCCAGGCTCTCAGCGGTTTCTTGATGATGGTTACGCAAAGTGGAAAGCTACTTTATATTTCAGAAAATGCTGCCGATTATTTAGGACACTCGATGGTGAGTTTTCATTTTTTGATCTTTGTCCTCCTGGTTGTGGGTGGTGTCCAATACTTTCGGTTTCAGAACACTTCGAGGTTCCGCTACCAGAAAAGTCACTATATAGTTACTAAATTACCGGTAGAAGATAAAGGGTATTCTCGTGATGCTAACCCATGAGCGTAGAGCTATTAACGAACATAACAAGATAAGTATTCATAGAACTGAGGAAGAAGAAAGGAAGGTGGGAATCGAACTATGAAATGAAGTCATGCAGTTAAAAGAGTTGAATAGTGAATTCCCATAGCTCTGCCATCAAATGGCAGATCTGTGGGAATGAATATGATGAGAATTACAGCTTCTTTATTTTGGTAAAGGATTCGGCATGTCATTGGTTTTCGCCTTAAACGTTAACGTCTCACGTGTTTCTTTTGTATATATTATGGAACAATTGTATAAACAAACATTATCCAGGGACGAGCATGATTCGTGAGCGTTAGGCAAACCATACAAGCAAAGTTTCCCATTGTCAGCTATAAGTGCGGATAGTGGTTGGCTGCATAAGGCATATTCTCGCCGTTTCCCGATGACTTCTCTGGGAATCGAAGGGAACGGCGAGAATAGAGGAAGTCACTCCACGCGGACTCCACGTCCGGAAAACAACGAGAACGCAAGGAATGCGTCCAAAAATGGATCTGTTCTAAAAAAAAGAATATGCAGTTGACAAAATTAGTCTGGATCCACTTTGTTTTTGGTTTTGTTTATTCTGATTGTTTTTAATTAACTCTAGGTTAGACCAACACCGGCAAAAATTGATTCTCCTCTGAATCTGAAAGGGAGTTCTTTTTTATGATGGTGATGATAATTGGAGCATTCCACATCCATGGGGACTCGTGAGAATACGGAGAATGAGTCCCTGGGACAAACACAAACGCGGGGACTCCTCAGGTGGAGTCCTCGTGGAACGGCGAGAGTACGCCTACAAGGAGAATAAAAGCCAAAGGCGAAGGGCAAGCAAAAAAGCCACCGTTTTCTTGCCGAGAACTCCACTATGCATTTAGATAATCGGATCCTAGTCGACACAAAAAGTGTTTTAAGACTTGGATATTCGTAAGGAATTTTGCATCCGACTCGGTAAGCTTCCAGCCTTGAGGCGTATTCTCGCCGTTCCCCGAGGACTCCCTAGGGAAGCAAGTGGAGCGGCGAGAATAGAGGGAATCACTTCACGCGCACTCCGCTTACAGAAAACAACGCTTTGAAAATGGATTATGTTCAAAAAACAAATATGCAGTTGACGAAATTAGTCTGGATCAACTTTATTTTTGGTTTTGCTTATTCTGATTGTTTTTAATGAATTTGTCATTGCACCAACACCTGCAAAAATTGATTCCCCTCCGAATCTGAAAGAGAGTCCTTCTTGAAGATTGTGATGATAATCGGAGCATTCCCCGCTCGTTGGGACTCGCGAGAATACGAGGAGGGAGTCCCCGAGACACAAACAAAAACGCGGGGACTCCTCAAAAGGATTCCTCGGGGAACGGTGAGAATAGGCCTTTAAGGTATTACATTTACAACAATCCGATTTTCGCAGTCGGGTGCGAATTTTGCCTTCGCTTCGAACTTAATTACCTGAAGCAAATTCGTGAGGATGTATGGTATGGGCTAAACTGAGTAACTACTGGTACACCTCTCCTAAAATTCCTTGCGGACCAGTTCATCTTTTGCTGGTAGATGCGCTAGTGTAAGATAAAAAAAAACAACGACACTTTGTTTCTTGGTATACTTTTATCCGGGTTTGTTTGATTATCTTCAGTTTCTTTTATGTTTGCCTCTTAGGCCTGGACATGTTTAAAATTGTTTATAATTCTCTTCCTCTATGTGTGATCTACCCAACTCTGTTCAACTTCATCAAGTTTGTCAATGCTGGCTTCCGACTTCAGTGCTGACATCTGACTGACTTTTGCTCTTGGTTAACGAGCGACTCGGTATGAACCGAAAGCCTAATCGCTTTTTCCCCTTCAGATAACTTATAGCCTACGTGTGATTGTTATTAGCGCATCTAGCGGCAAATCATTGGATTTTACGAAGGGTTCTTTCCACTGATTCTTCAACAGTACGCGTTTCCAGTTCGTTCAAATATGTGTGGTGTCCTCAGGTAGATCCACTCTGTCTGGCGACGTTTTAATAAAATTTGGATTTTCCCAGATTTCTCGGTTAATTGATTTTGTGGACGAGTAGTGACAATGAAAGGTCTTTTGTGGGATTTGATTCGGAGGATAATTAATTGCCAATTATTGTTCTGGTGACGCTCGACAATTCTGTTGGTCGTTGGAGCTAGAAGACATCAGTTGGGCTTGGCTGATTCTGGCTCAGCGGAATCCGTAAAGACACAAAGAAGCTAGTTATTGCTTGCAAGCAGACAAATCGCTTTTATCGTGCAGTCGACCAGAATATCGCGATTTTCCTGAATAACGGGAAAATTTCGCCCAAATGAGCGAATTGTCTTTATATAAGTACAGAGCTCCAACTAGATTAATCTTTGTTTGTCCACCCTCGTGTCATTATCAGCATCCATCCCTCAGAGGTAGTTCATTAGAACCATAAGTTAACGAACAGAAAAGAGAAGCTTCAAACTGAAGGGTAGCGCGAAACTATATCTTCGGGGATGTTTGCATCTTTCTTCCTGCTGAAGGAATATATAAAACACATATCCTGGAAGAGTTTAGTTCAGCGCTTATGATGATCACTGGGGGACGAGGGACTAAAACCGCATGGTGGCTCTGAGCTGCAGTATATGGATTTTTTTTCAATCTGGGAGGAGCCACTGTTCACCCAGTTTGGAACTGAGTCGTCTGTGTATACTGTCCTCGAACTCGAACTGTCGTCGAGAATCCGAATCCGAATCCAAAGCCTGGTAGGAATCGGGTTCCGAATCTGAATTCACCATGTTCTGCATAGGATTCGAATCCGGAATCGAATCTGGATTCGAATTCGACCTTAACAGACAAATTTGCCCAAGGCAAATGAGGCGGTTAATTGTACCATGTGAACCATGTTTCTACGTTTACATGTATGGTTGTTACAGTATGGGTTTCCTCTCGGCAACCAGGAATGACTTTGGGGCTCTTTAAGCACAATACCTTAAGCACAGTGTGTAAAATTTGGGAAAAGATTAGAAAATGGAGCTGTAAGATTCAGGGTTTGCAACCCGGGTACGAATCCGAATCCGGCGTGACAAGCAGAAGATTGGAATCCGGCCAAAAGGACGAACCCTGGATTCGAATCCGGATTCGGACCTCCCCATCTCTGGTCGAACTGCATGTGAAGATTATGTATAAAGCAGACAATTCCTGTTTTCAGTTTTAATTTACACATAATTCCCAACTTTGAGGGTGTAGGTTTCAAGGGTCGGCAAAAGCAATAGAATTCAGCAATAGTGCGAACAAATCTGAAATAGTATTTTTTAATTATTTGCAATTATTAAAAGGAAAAAAAGAAGCGAAAGAAAAACAGTCAAACAGAAGCACCACAGGTTTGTCGTGTCTCGGCAATGTTATCGTGACTACCGCACGCGCCTTGTAACATGATGTGCGTGTCCTGGACCCATAAGCTGACACACGGTTGATTTTGATCAAATCACGTCCAGTTTCGCGCTGGTATGAAGCCAGGAGTGTTAGTTTGAAAATAGAGTAGCCAAATAGCACATTATGAGAAGGCGGATGCTGAGAAATAACTGTTCTTAACCATACGCGATGACATCACAGAACCAGTTTTGACTTGCTCTTGACTCCTTCGAATAGTTCATTTTGCTGCGTAACTGACTTTGGTAAAAGGGCTCAGGAGGTGGCAGCTTTAGCGGCTTTTTTAAGTACATTACCTTAAATCAAGCTTCGAGTGAAAGAAGGATTTTACATCCTGTTAAACACTCTTCGTGATGAATGTGGTTGGTTAGTTTCTGGTGAACGATTCTGGTGCTTCCCAGCCAGACTTACATGGTTTGTGTCTCATATCATCTCTGATCAGTTCATCCTTAATCTCCTTTGAGATAAACTATCTCTCCAATAAAAAGAGTGGGTTCAAGTTCTTTTATTATTTAAACATACATATTTAACAATATTCACATAACGTCCCCAGCAGGGAGACTGGCTCGAAAGCCGGGCAAGACTGGCTCGAAAGCCGAAAGCCGGTACTTTTAACTTACCAGTAATATAGGGAAAACCTTCTGGAGTTTCAAAATTTAAAATAAAATTTTCTTTTTTGATCAATAGAAATTCCTTAGCAATACCTAGAAAAGAAGAATAAAAAGAACAATTTTCTCGACTAGATAGCCTGCTATAATAGTTTGAGTCTTCTAGAATTATTCCTTAGCCTAGCTCATGTTTGGTGTGTGAATGGATTAGGCAGCTGAAGCTGTGCTTTGGAAATATTCCTCCCCCTTAGGCTATAGACAGGACTGTAGGTAAAGATCGGAATCAGCCCTGGAAACAAATGGCGTCTGATGAATGACGATAAAAAAAAGTCAGTAGATGCTTTTTTGGCTGTTTTTTTTCACTCTTCCTGGCAATGTGGTACACACATTTAGAAACACGACTAAAGCTTCTTTCGTGATTAGAAATTTTGCCCCCTCTGTATGGGATATAATTCCAGTTGAAATTAGAAACTCGAGTCATCTGGCATCCTTCAAGGCTACAGCGAAGAGATTTTTCCTTGCAAAAGAATAGTAATTGATGCGTGAGTGTTTTTTGTAAGCAGAATGTTTGTTGTATATGTGTGAACCGTGTATGAATGGCGTTTAGAATAATGTAAAAATAGTGTTACCACATTATGTAGAATAGAGAAGACTGCCACCTGCGGCCAACAAACCCTCTGGGGCTTTCTTAGCAGGTGCTGTAAAATGTTTTGTATACATGTGTAAAATAAAATTTAATCTAATCTAATCTAATCTTAAATGCTTGTTCTGCATAGCATTTCGCGTATAACGTTTTCCAACACAGCAGATAACATCCCTGTTATGCACTTTCTATTGAAACCGCGCACCCGTCTCTTCTCTGTTATGAAACTTCTGACAGTGTAGTTTTAGTCTTCACAACAGCATGGATAACATGCTGATTACGCTGGACATGAGCAAAATAGCAGGAGCTTAATATTAGCGTACTGAAGTCATCCGTCATTCTCCTATAGACGAACAAGACCAACAGGAAAACGCTAAGTTAAGTATCCTCTGTTTTGGGCCAGTTGACACGTCTGCAGCGGGTTTTTTTAACACAGATTTTTCGCCATTCAAACTACCTTTATAAAAAATTCTGTTAAACTGGTCCTATCCTGGAACGTCCATACGAATCTTGTATCCAGCAAAACGTATGCACCAAAAAATTAACCTATAGGAAATAGTTTGGCTCACCAGGTACCAAGTAGCATCCAAAGATAAATGAGTCCAAAGGATCGTACTACTACTGTAATTTTCTAGAAAGAATTTTTGGATGAGTATGTGTTTACTTTTTTACTATCTTTTTTCTTTTCGTATATGGTAGCGATTTATTTTTCCTAATCTCCGCTATTTTGTTTTTCTTTGTTTGTTCTCCCTTGTGTTCGCTTAGCGTATAAGAAAACAAATAGGCACCTTTGTAGAAGTAAATAAATAAAATAAATAAGCTGTATGCACGATAGATTGTCACTTATCTAGAGAACAATCTGAACAATGCACCAATGCTAATTATCCACCGTAGCAATCTGTAATCCTAATTGGATGTCAGTTTAGGCGGTAATTGGTTTCGCATCTTTTGAGGCCAACATTATGAATGTGGAGAAAAAAGTAATCTGAGCCCCACCCACCTCTGGAAAATAACAAACTGTTTCAGACATTTGCACTATATCATTGTCTTGGGTGGCAACTGGCAGGCATGGAACTGTTACTTAACTTCATCTCAATCTTAACTGTTGGGTGGTATGGTTGGGAATAACCTTATGACAGCAAATTAATGATGCTCCTGAGCTGGTCCTGGTTGGCTGGCTTCATGTAAATTCAGAAATCCACAGGTTTTAGCTGTGGTTGGTAATATTACGACTGCTACGAGCTTCGGCTTTCTTTCTTTCTTTTTATGGCACTTGAGCTTACTCAAGTGCCATATAGCGATTGTAATTTCTGTCCGTCAGTCGGTCTGTCGGTCTGTCGGTCCCGGTTTTGCTAGTTCGGCCACTTCCAGATAAGCTAGGACGATGAAACTTGGCAGGCATATCAGGAACTGGACCAGATTAAATTAGAAATTGTCGCTTCCCCGATCCGACCATCTGGAGGGGAGTGGAGGGAGGGGGAATCCGGAAAAAATAGGAAAAATGAGATATTTTTAGCTTACGAACGGGTGATTGGATCTTAATGAAACTTGATATATGGAAGGACTGCGTGTCTCAGACCCTCCATTTTATATCCAGACCGGATCCGGTGACACTGGGGGGAGTTGGAGGGGGAAACCGGAAATCTTGGAAAACACTTAGAGTGGAGGGATCCGGATGAAACTTGGTGGAAAGTACAAGCGAAAGTCCTAGATACGTGACTGATATAACCGGAACGGATCCGCTCACTTTGGGGGAGTTGGGGGGGGGGGGGGGAGAAGTCCGAATTTGTAGCGATCCCGCGAGTTCCGTGCTTCCTGATGTGCTGGGACGATGGAAATTGACAGGCATGTCTGGGACCCGACCAGATTAAATAGGAAATAGTCAATTTCCCGATTCGACCATCTGGGGGGGGGGGGGGGACTGGAGGGAGGGTGAAGCCAAAATTTGAGGTATTTTTAGCTTGCGAACGGGTGATCGGATCTTGATGAAAGTTGATGTTTAGGATGACCTCGTGTCTCAGACATCTCACTTTAAATCCGGGCCGGATCCGATGACACTGGGGGGAGTTGGAGGAGGGAACCGGATATTTTGAGAAACGCTTAGAGTGGAGGGATCGGGATGAAACTTGGTGGGAAAAACAAGCACAAGTCCTAGACACGTCATTGACTATAACCGGACCGGATCAGGGCACTGTGGGGGAGTTGGGGTGGGGGTTCGGATTTCTAGCGATCCCGCGAGTTCGGCATACTTCCTGATGTCCTAGGGCGATGAAACTTGGCAGGTATGTCAGGGATCCGAACAGATTGACTTGAGAACAGCCGTTTCCCCGACCCGACCATCGTGGGGGGAGTGGGTGGATGGGGAGTCCGGAATCTAGTGGCGTGCATAACTTTTGAACGGGTGGTCGGATTTGAATGAAACTTGTCTGGTGAGCTATCGCCTCGGACTCAGTGCCACGTCCGGGTCGGGTCCGATACCTGTGGCGATGGGGGGGGGGGTGGAAAACTCAAGAAACTCTAAAAGCAGAGGGATTGGGCCGAAACTTAATGGATGGAACAAGCATTAGGCCTAGATGAAATTGACGGAGCCAGATGGTTTTGGGGCTCTGTGGGGGAGTTGGAGGGGGTTTCCTGGAATTCCGGTAGTCGTGAGTTAGAATAGTTCCAAATGTAAACGACAACGAAACTTTGCAGGCATATTAGCGACCCGAATTATCTTGACTTAAGAACCTGACACAACATACCCCCGGAAACTTTCGTTCCTAGATCCGAGCATTTTTGGGGGAGCAAGAGAAGAGAAATATGGAAGTTGACTTCTATAAATTGCAAACAAGTGGTCTGATTCGAGTGAAACTTCATGGGTGATACGAATCGATGGCCTCGACATGTAAAACATGCGTTCGAACCATATGCGACCAGGATTAGGGGAATTGGGGGCGGGGGACTTTTGAAATACACAAAAACCAAACGGATGGACCGAATGAGATGCAAATTCGACAGTGCCGAGTTTATGCGGCCTAGATTTGTTATTTGGCGTCCGGGCCGGATTCGGTCAAGGTAGGAGGGGTACTGGAAACTTGCAGATAGGCTATGCTCCAATTTCAGTAAAACTTGATGGACAGGAACAGGGAATTAAGAGATTGGGCCCGAACCGGCTCCGACAACGTTGGTGGGAGGGGGGGGGGATACCGGAACTTTCCAAAAATGCTCAGATTCGAGTGAAACTTGAAAGATGGTATAAAAGAAGATGCTTTAGATGGTCGATTTTTTTTATTCCGAACCAGATTCGGCCACGGTAGGTGGAGATAGAGTGAGTACCGGAAATCGTGTAGCACGTCTAGGGATCAAACAAATGGATTTATTGGGATGAAAGTTTGAACAGTCATGTGCATTTGCTACAGACAATCGAGACGATGCCAGAACTGCTCAGAAATGAGTGAAACTAAATATCCTATTTCTATTTCCGAACCGCATTTTTGGATGGCGGGTGTATTTTGTAACGTTCTCATCTACTTTCTTGTACAGCCTACTCGTACAAGTGCCATATGAGCTCGTAGCTCTTGTTTTTTAACTATTTCTTTTAAATGCCGCGTAGTATGTTTTACCTCATTCCCGTCCAGTATGAATTGGACCGGTGACTACGCTTCCACTTACCCTCGGTGACGCCAACGGTCTTACAACAAAACAACAAAACGAGCTTCAGCTTTCTGGTTGTGACAATTATTGATTCAGTGTAAATATTCCTTCAGCCAAAGCTGACTGCGAATCATAGGTTGATGGTGATTTCTTTTAAATGCCGCGTAGTATGTTTTACCTCATTCCCGTCCAGTATGAATTTGACCGGTGACTGCTTCCACTTACCCTGGGTGACGCCAACGATCTTACAACAAAACAACAAAACGAGCTTCAGCTTTCTGGTTGTGACAAGTATTAATTCAGTGTAAATATTCCTTCAGCCAAAGCTGACTGCGAATCATAGGTTGATGGTGGGTCCTGAAGAGGACCCTTGCCAATAAGGGCCGAAATATAGCTCCAATAAAATTCAGCTGACGTATCCGTTTTGCACCATCAAATTAACTCAGTGTTCTCGACAACTTTTTTCAAGCTGATTGTTTTCCTTGCTGTCCTTGTAATATTGGATTCCATTACTTCATAGGTCTTCATCCATTCTTGATCCCGAGAAATTGAGTCTTATACGATGTATCGATTCTCACTGTCGGCTCGGCACTAAACTGATTCTTATGTTTGACGTGGTTTGTCTGTTTTCGAGACATGCCAGACCCGTTTTCAAGAGACCATAAACGCCATTGCTCATAAACTACATTGTTCTAAGTTTATTTTGGGAGCTGAGTAGCTGATTGTCTCATTTTTTGACAAACTGAATTCATTGTGTCCAGTAAACTTAGTTTCATTTCTGCCAGGTATTTTATTTCTCATTTTGATCGTTGAATTGAGGGACATTTTGTTTACTTTGAGTATTATATTTTTGTTAGTGTGTAGCTGTGAAATTTCCACAAGATCTAAGACGAAACAAATTGGTTCAATCATTCAACCAAGACCCACGACATGTAATTATGAATGAATTTTATTTGTAACCCGTCACATGATCACTGGACACAAGACGGAGCTTCGGCTAGGAAAAAAAAGGAAAAAAGAAAACAAACAAAACAAGAACAAGACAAAATAGAAAAAAGAACACTAATAAACACAGCATATAGACAGAAACACACACATTTAAAAAGATACATCTTCCGACTTCCGACTGTGATTGATTAGGGTGTTACCGGAGGGATAGTCAGTGGTGCGTCTTGGTGCACTGCACCAGCAAGTTGCCCGGTGAGATGTAAATGCAAGCTGTGCCAGAAGCAATTATCATTGGATGGAAAGCTTTCCCAGCCAGCCGTGCGAAAAGAACACATTTAGCAAAAATGATCCGCTTTGCGTGGTCCGTGTCTCCGAGTGCACGTTTCCGCATCCTGTTTTGCTCCAGTCTTAGTTCAAGTCTTTCCCTTCGTCCCCTTTCGCTTCAAATTATTGTTACGGTGCTTTTGACTGATGATGTCGTCTTTTGAGGAATTAATGGGAATACAGACGCGACTGCCGTCACTTTGCGTTACCATGTGGAGTTAGTTGGCAGCTCTTCTGTCGGATCTGGATTTTCCGCCTTCTTTTCATACCGTGTGATTCTTTCTGGAACCGGTATGATAATAATCAAGTTCACAACTTGGTTATAGTACTTCACGCGGGTGATGAACATGTTGTGGGAGGGTTTTATCGAGATGTCGGAGGGTGTTGGACTGTTTGAAAGAGAAGTAGGTGAAGGAAACAACGATGTTGACGGATCTCATGTCATCTTTTTGGCCAAGGGATGGCGCCCTCCCAGGCTACTCATGACACAGCGATGAATCACATGATCTTTTCGATGGATGAATGAATTAGTTAATTTATTCCCAATAAAGCCCAAGGGCCATGGCGGGAAACATAAAACAATAACACAAACAAAATATCATACACTCCAACAACAAACCAAAAATCAACTTCTATAAAAATAGTTCACGGAATCTACCCAGCCTTTGGATCTCACCAAAACACTTACTTCCCATACTTGAAAATAAATCACTTTCCTCCCAAGCCTCCCGACCAAACACTTCCTTTCTTAATTCTTTCAACTCCTCGCAATAACATATCAAATGTACCGCATCCTCTCCTTCAATACCAGACATTGGAAAAAAAATAAGGACCAGTACCTTTCCTATCTCTACCGATATAATTTTTCCGCATCCCCACCAGAAGAGCGTACGCCCTAAGACTCACTATTCACTTCAATTCTGCAGCCCCCCCCCCAATCCCAACTTAAAATATAATTCTTCTCCCCATGTCTTTTTGGCCATACCATACAACTTCAGAGATTGGTGCTCTGAGACACCCCATGCCACCTCTGAATCTCTTGATCTCTTAGCCTTTCTTTCACTAACTTAGCTACCTTACCTGTTGTGCATGAGGACACGAAATGCCGCGAGATATATTTCAAGAAAAAATACAAAATTAACATAATATTTCTACCTGTAAAACACAAAAGAAGGGCTTGCTAGGCAGGCAATAACCGAGATCAGTTTAAACAAGACCAAAGGTTTCGATGGGATCCCAAAAATTCAATATCTAATCCAGACAACTGGGTCTTGTCTTAGCCAGATCCAATCATCGCCAGACTCCTTGAACATTTTTACAATTAAAATTCAGAAACAGATTATGGCCAAATAGCCAATAATCTGAGAAAACCAACGAACACTTCCTGCCACTTCTGCCAATATCCCGGTTTCGGCCAAACTCCAGAACTACTTGTCCGACGAAAAAAGAAAGCTGAAAAACGAACTCAGGGTATCTTCTTTCCCCAATATTGAACATCTAATCAACCGCAAATAAAAATTTAACTTATAACAAATTTTCCGACTCCAGCCGGATTCCGGTCGAACTATATGTCCGGGTAAACTATGATTGTCACACACGGGTTTAGCATCTCTTCTTACCCCTAAATCGGTTATCTAATCAACTAGAAATAAAACTTTAACTTCTAACAATTTTCCGGTTTGGGCCGGATTCCAACCGAACTACATGTCCGGGTAGAAAATTGTTTTCAGCATGTCTTCTTGCCCTAAATCGAACATCGAATCAACTCGAAATAAAACTTTTAATTTTAACAAACTTTCCGGTTTCGGCCGGATTTCGGGCGTCCGTCCAGAAAATGGTTTTTACCATCGTCTTCAGCAAGTCTTCCTGCTCCTAAGTCGAACATCTAATCCACTTCAGATAAAACTTTTACTTTTAACAAACTTTCCGGTTTTGGCCGGATTCCGTGTGAACTAAATATTCTTTGAGCCCAAGCTGACTTTGAAACATTTATTCAAACAATGTTTACAACGGATACGTCAGCTATGATTTTTCATCAGCGATATTTCGGCCCTTCTTGGCAAGGGTCCTCGTCAGGCTGTCAATCTTCTGGTTCAACTTCGGGGAAGGAAACAAACCCTGTGATCACAGGGTTTGTTTCCTTCCCCGAAGTCGGAAGGAAATTTTCGGCCGGATTCCAGGCGAACTACTTGTCCGTAGAGAAAATGGTTTTCACCATCGTCTTCAGCATGTCTTCCTACCTCTAAATCGAACATCTAATCAACTTCAAATAAAACATTTACTTTTAACAAGCTTTCCGGCTTTGGCCGGATTCCGGGCGAACTACTCTTCCGATGACAAAATGGTTTTCACCATCGTGCTCAGCATGTCTTCTTACCTCATAATCGACTATCACATTAGCTGTTTCAAAATATTTTGTTTGCCCCTTAATTTGAACCCCCTCCCCCACCCCTAAATGTAGGGCTACAAAGCCCATCTACGAACTCGACTGGTCAGACGACCCAACGAATCCTCACACCAAGTTTCATCAAAATATCTCATTCTCTTCGAGAGTTATCGTGCTTACAGACGGACGGACAGACGGACGGACGGACAACTTTTGCGATGTCATAGGTATCCCTCCACTTAAGTTTTGGGATCCCAAAAAGAGAAAAACCAAAGGAAACAAGGAATGAGAACGAATTGAACCAACCGCGGTGTGTCCTACGTTCCTTAACATTTTGAATGAGTCACGGCTCGATTCCAATCTATTCTGAAACGAACCGGATTTTTGTCTTTAGGTATTTAACAAGAACGCCACTTAAACTGGACGATCGAACCCTCGATATCCAGGCTCCCAAATTTTTGTAATTATAGAGATTATATTGCGTCTGCTCTCGTGTACCATTTCAACCCTCTTTTACTATTTAAGGAAGACCTTCTGATTCACGGTGACAGCGTATTCGACATCATCGACAAGAACGACCATCAAGCCGTGTGCGCTGAGATCAAGCGACCCATTCAGCCCGGGGTCAATGATACCCGGCGCTTCTTGTGTCGCGTGAATGTCTCCAAGAATTCCAGGAGGCAAATGCGCTTTGGCGACCAGCGGGTTAGTATTGCGGCAATTATATTATTCAAGGGTCGCGTGTAGTGTCAGTAAAGAAATTTCTGAGCGATCGCGGAGGCGAAATTTGTTTTTGATTAGATGACCACATAACGTCAATATCAAGCAGTCCTCGAAGATCATCTAGATACTACTTTTAAAGTTTAACCTAAAAGGGCCGAGATAGGACAATGTTGACCTTTCACTTAAAGTTTAACTGAACAGGCAACTTATTTTTACATCTTAGATTCAAACACATTGAATTATTACAACACCCATTAGGGATTTTCATTCTGTCCACAGTAGTCTTCAGTAGGGACGTTGAGAATGTGGACGCTTTCCCATGGTGAATCCGTCCACAATTCGCCCGCGAAAATTTAAAATGTCGACCAAACGTGATTTTTCAAGCTCATATTTTGGTCGAGGTCAGATATGGCAAATATCAGTCGTTGCTCAATCCTTGATTATAAAAACAGCTCAGAAGACTGCCTACTGACAAGGGTAACAACCAGAAGACTTGCCGTGTCAAGGAAATCTTCCAGTGTTCTTCAACGGAGTGGAGTCAATGGAGGAATTTTTATGAAGTCACATGGTCCTCTTGGACAACTGATCGACAGAATCTCTACAGGTTTGTAGAATACTCTTATGCCAATTTTTCGTAAAGCATCTTCAAATAATACTGAAGAAACAGGACAAACTAGTGATGGACCTAAACTGGCTAAAAATAAACTAGACTTTAGCGTAGCAAAGTCAAGTCATCTGCAAATAAGTCACTTTTAATCCAAGTAAATTGCGCACCCAGGATTCCTCAAAGAGTTGCACAGAAGAAAGCCTTTTTTACCCTTGTACTTTTCAAAAAATAAGGTAAAAAAATGAATAAATAGAAATAAAGCCAAGCAAATACACCACATATGTAGTACCACACACCTATTAATTCAAATTAGTCCTTTGGCTTCTCACAACCTAAAAAGACCAAGTTCATATCATGTTTCAATATACTACGACAAGAATGACGTTCCGATTCTATATTTCCAAAGAAAAATGACTGGCTTTGTGAAAAAAAGCCATGGAGAATAGAAAGCCATACAGCCTGGAACATACTCAGCCTTAGGTCCTTGCAAATAGCTAGCCTACCAAGAAAATAGTCAATCCCAGAAGCAATCCTTGGACTTTTTGCCTTTGCAGATCCTGTGATTTCTGGGAATAGCCTACACCTTGTTTACAATCTTGTTTGCATGCTTGTTGTTGTTGTTACCAGCTATAATCTTACACACTGCAACAGAGAAGTCTGTTGCTTTGCCTTCAAATATGAAACAAGCAAGCCTCAATGTACTTTGACGAGAATGTCAGTCCAATTCTGTATTTCTGAAGAAAATGGACTGGCATCGACCTGCCTGTACCATGTGAAAATAGCCAAAAAGGGAATGGAATGCCAGACAGCCTGGAACATACTCAGCCTTAGGTCCCTTGCAAAAAGCTAGCACACCAAGCAAATAATCGATCATCACAGCAATCCTTGCACTGTTTGCCTTTGCAGATACCTACTGTGGATTCTGTCCTACACAGTGCATATTCTATATTCTTGTTTGCTTTATTTTCACAAATGAAATCAGTAAATGAACAGGCTTAAAAACAAACCTAACCAGTAAGCCCATAATCACACCATCTGCACAGACAGTATACCAACATAGATCATGCAGAAGCAAAATGTCAACGTGCAGAATCGCAACTCATTGGTAACTGTTGAATATTTTCTTGATAAGAAAAACCCAATAAGAATCGCTTTGTAGTAGGCTAGGTCATCAAAATATACATTACATATGTCAGGTTTTTATGAGAAAAAAATTAGCAATGGTTGGTTACTAGGAGGTAATCAAGACTCTCAACCATACAAACAACAGGGATGACTTTGTTATGTATATCTGGTACCATGCTGATTCGCCGCTCCCTGTTTGAGACCAAACCAGTCTTACTGCTTGAAACGTTTGGGTAGCATATAAAAACATGGTCTGGCTCTTCAAAGAAACTATCTAGTCATACTTCTTGGTGAGGCCACATATAAATGTTTGGAGGAACTGTGACAAGATAACTACACTGTAAATGTCTCTCCTACATCGGACTTTGGTGGTTGCACATCACACATCATCAGAGAGTTAAAATCCGATTTCGGAGAGTTAAAATCCGAATTCGGAGGGTTAAAATCCGAATTCGGAGAGTTAGAATCCGATACAGGATTAAAACGCTAGAATGCAAAATACTGCAGACTAGGATAACTTAATCTGCAGCATTTCGCATTTTAGCGTTTTAATCCTGTATTCGGATTTTAACTCTCCGAATTCGAAATAAAAATCACCGACTTGGTGATGTGCAACCTCTAAAGACCGATGTAGGAGAGACCTTTTACAGTGTAATTGGCTAGAAATTCCATCCTTTGAAAACTGTTTCTATTTTAGGTTGAAGTGCAGTCGAGCCTTGAGAAGTTCAGAACACCCTTCCAAGATCAACCCATAGTTACTACCCGCCAGCAATCAGAGGACACAGGTGACTAAAGGCAATCACTTTTCTGCGCCGCATCTATAGAAGCTTTGTTGGTAACAGCTGGTTTCAACCAACTTGATGAAGAAGAGTATCACATTAGGTAGGTTTCTAGTTTTCAGTTGTAGATCTTGCATTGGCATTTGTGACACATGTATTAGGATTCTTTTTTTTTTTAGGTATTCTGGGGGTGTTAGCAGGGGGACAAATAAAATGGGAGGATAGTCAAACAGGCCAATACTGTTGGCTCATTGGTGCGAAAACTGGTTATGCAAATTTTGCCGAGTTTGCCATCCAGGGTGAGGGGCTGTAAGGAGAGGCCAAGAAAAGCTACAGCCTTGTGTAATTTTCTGTAAGGAAAGCTAAGTTGTAAAGTAGTCAAATATCCCAAAACAGCAGAAACACTCCGTAGTGCGAGGTGTCCTTTAAGACATAGTACGGGAATATATGAGAAGAATGCAAACTGAGTTTTAATTGTTTCTGTCAGTGGTTAAAAATGCAACCCCTGTTACAAATGAAACTTCAGCATTCGGAAATTCGCCATATTCCGGTTCACCGCTTCTAAGCGGACTAGTTTCTGTAAATCCCCCTCTACCTCACCACCGCAATTGACAGAGTAAAATAGATCCACAGGTTCATGAGTAGAAAACCTGCAATCTGAGTCACTAATGGAGGTTTTGCTTATGTCTCAGTAGCAGAAATTGAAAGTTACCCAATACCTTATGAATCCGACTGCTTAGTGTGTCTATACGAGTACTGATTCTGAGACAATGGGGGATTGGCAGAAACTAGTCCACTTGGAGCGCTGAACTGGTGTAAGGCGAATTGCGAGTTGAGTGTTCACCCCTCAGAAGCTACTTACAAGGGCTTGGATGTTCAAAAAGCCCTTATTCACCTACGTGTTTGCAGATGGTAATTATCATGCCGGTAGCTAATGGCAAGAATTTGTTAGCTAGGATTGAATCTTTGAAGCTTGTTAATTAGCATAGCCCCTCCCCCCTCCCAGGATGTTAGTTACACCCCTGTCAAGGTGTAAGTCGAAACTAACTCCCCTTCATCCTCACGAAAATCATACAATTCTTCATATTACCTTTCTTGCCCAAAACTAGTATCTACTTTGAAAGCAAATATTCGTTGTATTTTGGTTCCAGTTTTTTTTGGACCAGGTTTGCTTCGTCCTTACTAAAATTATGTAATACTTCTTTCACTTTTACTCCCTTTCTTGCTCTTCGTGGCAATGCTTATTATGCATAACATATACGAGACATATTACACCCATAACGATAACATATTCACCCATAACGAGTTTCAAACACAACAGATTACATCCAAGGTGTTGTCTGTTGAGTGTTGTCCATTGAACCTGAGCATCCTTGTGTTATCTGTTATGAAACTACTGACAGTGTTCAGTATTTTGAAAATAATATAATCTATATACCAATAAACGTGGTATTTTGGGGGGTTAATTAACTATGTGAGGACTGCTCAGTGCTCAGATAGCTGTGTGTTTGAAGAAGAAGACGGGGAAGCCATAGAGAAACAGTAGCATGAAGCTTTATATTCAAACATAAACTTGCATTCTAATTTTATGATTACTTTCAGGATAATATGGACCTGGCGATTTCAGCCTTGCAGGCTTGCCTTGTGCCAGTTACATTCGAACAGCTGTGTTGGTCATCATCAGTCAAAACTGCACCTGATTGGATGAAATTTAGTGAAGCATAATGGGCTTTACAATGTTTTGAAACTCATGAAGCTAAAGAGATATACGGTTTTATTCTAAGTGCTTCATTGTGTTTTTGGCGTAAAATAGTAAAAAAAAATAGACTGGTCTTTATTCTGAGCAGCTGCATTTCAGTAGTTTGGCCTAAGAAATGGGCTACTTGTCTGGACAAACATAGTTTGCAGACTGATCAATTTTTTAGCATCTTGATGGTTGTCAGGGTTTGGACACAGTGGATGGTAGGCAAACTGAGCTGAAGGTGAAACCTGGAATGTGCTTAGAATGGTGGGTGCTAACGGTGCTAAAACATTGTTCAGGTAAGGTGCGTTAAATATTGGTCCTTAACCACAGGGTTAAGAGACACCAGCGGTTCAAATCAAATATCAATACTGCACCCAACGTAACAAAGGTGCCAAAATGCTAGTATATGTACTAATTGCTAGGTTTCATCCAAGACTTGAACAGTTTAGGCTCTGTTCCCCCTTGCTCTGTTTCTTCTTTCAAGGTTCCAAGCTTTCACAAAACAACACAACAGTCTGAAACTCAACATATTTTTGTCAATAGGTAACGAGCGTGTTTATACTTTATCAGATTTTTTTTCCTTCACAGATACTTCAAGCACTCAAACCGACAGACAACTCATTCCATTTTTTGTTTTGTTTACCTCACAGCTGGTCGATTTGAACCAGCAAATTAAAGAAGGAAAAATTTAAATTCAAAGAATGTAGGTAAAAACAACTTTTCATTTTGTGACAGGAAAATTGCTGCAAGAGACTCCTATTTACTGATACGAAATTTGATATTTCACTATATTGTCAACTGTTTTGTAAACAGGGCCAAGATATGGAAAATTTAGAGAGGTGTCCAAATAAGCATGCTGCTACTGTTCTATCTGCATTGTACAGGCAAATCCTAGGGATTACTGAATGGTGGGAAATCGAACAGAAAATTTATAGTATTGGGTCTGAATGGTTTTGACAAGGTTATGCAGTCCCACTGAATATTTTCGGCTCTGTTTTTTTTTCAAAGCTCCAAGCATTCACAAACAAACATATAACAGTCTGGAAATTAACATATTTTTTTGTCAATATATAACAAATCAGATTTTTTCCTTGACTGGTAGGTCAGACACTCAAACTAGCCGACAACTTCGTAAAAATGATTTTACCTTGTCGCTAGTTCATTTAAACCAGCAAATGAAAGAAGGAAGAGTTTAGAATTTGCGAAATACTTTTTCATAAGCAAGAAAGAGTGGAATACAGCAAAGTTAGGGGAAAAAAGTGTGAAAGGCCTTGAATCGCATACTCTGCATTAAAGGAGGGGTTGACAACCTCAGACAAGATTTCAATTTTCCAGAGAAGTCTTGCCTTCAGAATAATCTATCTGGCTAAAAACGGAACCAACAAATATGACAAACACACTAGATCGAAGCTAATTGAATGGTTTACAAAATTGACAGATAAATATTGCTTCAGTATTTCTAGTTAAACATATTTTCTTTTCAGAAAAGATCCCTTCAGTTACCAAAGTCGATGACCCGAAAATACCTTTACAAAGCAGCTTGAAAACAAAGAAAAGGCACAGAATTTGAGTATTTTGAACACATTAATAAGGGTTCGAGTCCAAGAGCCAGAAGTTGTTTTTTTTTATTAAAAAAAGTCATATTTTACCTCTTGACCGTCGGACAGCATGCACATTTCATTTAAACATTTTCGCTGAAACATTGAGTTAGTGTAAAATGAGGTCAGGTACCCCTCCTTTCCCTGCATTGTACAGCAATACAAGCAAATTCTAGTGATTACTGAAATGTCATGCAATTCTACTTTCCATATTTTTGAAAAAAATCTTATCATTAGGATAGAACGGTTCCGACAATGGTAGGCCATTTAGCAGCCATACAGTCCCCCTCAATCTGCCCTCAATCCTGACTGAATCGGCCATTCTTAGTGATTCAAAGGAATAAGGAAGGATTTACCTCAGATAAGTTACAGGTGGCAAAGGTTTGTCGAATGTTGGTCCGTAACCACAAGGTTGAGAGAGACCAGTAATTTAATTAAACACTGTATCTCCCACCAACCCTGTAATAAAGGTGCCAAGACATTGCTAAAGGTGTTCCATCTGATGAAAATCGGGCAGCCACTATCAATACACAAGACACCTCACTAGCAGAAACGACGTTCCGACATATCTAGTTTGTTTTTGGCACTGCAGACACTTTTTTGTTTATTTGGTACAAGATCACGCTTGTCTGGAATTCCGTCACAATTTAGTCGACACCGGTTTATTTATTTGTTTGCTGCTGGTGTTGTTGCCAAATGTTCCAGGCACCATAGAGCTATCACAAAAACGGGAAGAGCGGCAAGCACAATGGTATAATCGCTTATTCGGAAATATCAGAAAAACAAACTAACGCTTTTTCATCGGGTTTTCAAGATTATTTAAGTGAACAAGTGATGGGTAACTAGATTGTCGTTTCCTAGACCTTTTCGGTTAAACTTTAAAGAGGCTTGAATACCCGATGAAAATGTGTTACTTCGTTGCTCTGCTATTCACGAATAATCGGTTTTCATTTAACGCGTATTATCGCCGTTCCCCGAGGACTCCACTTGAGGAGTCCCCGCGTTTTTGTTTGTCCCTGGGACTCACTCCCCTTATTCTCGTGAATCCCCACGAACGAGGAATGCTCCGATTATCATCACCATCATTAAAAAGGACTCCCTTTCAGATTCGGAGGGGAATCAATTTTTGCTGGTGTTGGTGCAGTATAAAATTAATTTAAAACAGTCAGAATAAACAAATCCAAAATTAAAGTGGATCAAGACTAATTTCGTCAACTGCATATTTTTTTTCGAAGAAAATCCGTTTTGGAAGCATTCCCCGTGTTCTCGCTGGTTTCTCTACGCGGAGTCCGCGTCGAGTGACTCCCTCTATTCTCGCCGTTACTCCTCGGGGAACGGCGAGAATACGCCTATAGTGGAATTTCCCTGTCGTACTTGAGGTACTTCTATGCGCTTGTACCTGTGTTGTATGCTTGACGTAAACGATTTACGAAAAAAAACTGTTCACGCAGTGATTTGCCTTCCGCAAAATGATTACTGGCCACTGAAAATGCGTTTGTATTGAGATCCAAATTTTCCGCGTCACAGTACAATTTGCGTTATGGAGACGACCGTAGATATTCTGAACGTCACTACTAGAGCAGAAAATGAAATAAAAATATCCCTTAGCATAATCCAAATAATTCAGTACATTTACTTAGATGACACACAAATAGGTTGGCTTTTCAGTTATACTTTAGTTGCACTTGCAAGCAGAATGTAGTAGGTTATCGACGAATAGCTTGCAGCTGATGACGTTTGCGGTTCCGGCTTCAGGATCGCTCCAGTCTTCTCCCTACGATTGCGCGCGCCAGTCTTCGTCAAGTCCCTTTTTGAACCGCCTTGGTGTCTTGCTCCTGACAGTTGTTTCCGATAGCTGTTCCACAAAAGAACAGCCCATTTTGTGTTCACACATTGTCAAACAGTCAATTATAAAACGTAGAGTGCAAGACAGAATCAGGAATTAAAGCGTAGGAGTTAGCGTTAAAAGGAGAGAAAACTATTAAACCTCTTGTGAGAAAGATGGTCGGATATTCCTGATGCGTGACCTTAGGCTACATAGTGTGCTCTGGGGTTTGAAGTAGTCCAATTTGAATTATCCAACCCTTGTCTGTGTGATCAGACGGTTCCGGCTCATTGCGCCGGCGCAATCCGGTGGAAATGGGACAGTAAGACATCTGAAAAAATTATGTTGCTTCCCTCCTGTTATGAAAGATGAGACCTCAATCCTTTAAAGATCTTAGTATATGAAAGAACAAGATGCCTGACAAACTAGTAAGACTGTTCCTTAACTACGTGGCATACATTCCTGCGTTACGCAGGCTCCGTAATTCAGGCCACTTAGGCTAATGGCGGATCTGTTTCTGATCCAAACCTTTGGCCTTTACTTTTCTTTTTCACTAAGGCATTATTACGTAAGTTGATTTATAACTCTTTCAGTTATCTTTCATTTTAAGTGTGTCGTTGATCAGAGGTGCAAATAAGATCGATTATTACGTTTAATCACCAGGTTAGGAGGTGTTAACCGGAGATTTGCTTGAGAGATTGGCTGTTCGAGTTTCTCAGTGATCATTCAAATTGCGGTTTGCAGTATTAATTGCCAGACAGTAAAAGTTTTGATGGAGATCTCCGTTCCTTGTAAGATATCGTCTGTAGGTAACAACTTGATCATAGAGTCGGTTTCAGATATGGAGCCGGGGGGATTTTCGACTCGAAGTCATAAAGTGTGATTTATGGGGTTGGTTAAGTCTTAAATCCCGGTAGCTTGAAATCCATCAACGTAAACCTTACCGTAGAACTTTGTGGAAGAAAAAGCAAACGGGGAACGTGGTCGGGAACCAGGTTGAGCAGAGACTTTTAGTGTGCAAATATCCAACGGAGAGAAAAATAAACACAGTACCTTTACTTCTGGGGTTCTATTCTCCTGCTATGCAGATTGTCAGTATACTAGGCTCTAGTACAAGAAATGAAAGAATTATTCATATTTTCATTCAAACATTCAAAATATTAAATTTATGAATTGGTCCACGCTTTGAGGAAGGGGGACCTACACTCTCCCCTTGGACGCATAATCTGATGAAAAATGTGCAGCCTGTGAAATTGTATGATAGTTGTACGAAAAAGTGACATGTATTGATATGTAACAGTACACAATACTATCATTTCATGTGCCTCAGACTGGGCCAATCGTAAGCAGTAGTATTCAGTAGCGTCCTGTCTTGCAGTGGTAACAGTTCAATTCATTTTATTTAAACATTCCTTAAAGGACCTCTCGCACTGTTTACTCTTCAACTGACAGTATTTTAAAATGTTTGAATACTTTAAAACTAAGCTGTGCCTTCATCAAATAACCCACGGTTTTGGCTGTTTTAAGCCCTTCCCGAGACCCGTTGACTTGTAGCGAAAACAGGGAAACAATTTATATAACTGGTTTTTGGGATCCTAAAACGTAAGTGGAGGGATGCCTATGACATCGCAAAAGTTTTCCGTCTGTCCGCCCGTCCGTCCGTCTGTCCGTCCGTGTGTCAGCACGATAACTCTCAAAGGGAATGAGATATTTTGATGAAACTTGGTGTGAAGATTCTTTGGGTCAAGTGTAAGGTTAGACAGATGGGCGTAGATGGGCTCTGTAGCTCTACATTTAGGGGTTTGGGAGGGGGTTCAAATTAAGGGGCAAACAAAATATTTTTAAACAGCTAATGTGATAGTCGATTATGGGGTAAGAAGACATACACGAATATGCAAAACATTTCCTCGTCCGACAAGTAGTTCGCCCGGAATCCGGCAAAAGCCGGAAAGTTGGCTAAAATTAAAAGTTTTATCTGAAGTTGATTAGATGACAGATTTAGGAGTAAGAAGGCATGCTGAACACTTATATGAAAAGCATTTTCTATCCGGACAAATAGTTTGCCCGGAATCCGGCCAAAACCGGAAAATTCGTTAATAGCAAAAGTTTTATTTGAAGTTGATTAGATGACAGATTTAGGGCTAAGGAGACGCTGAGTCTATATATGACAATCATTTTTCATCCGGACATATAATTTGTCCGGAAGGTTGAAACCAGAAATTTATTTGTAAGCTGTGTTTTATTTGAAGTTGATTAGATGTCCTTTATAGGGATAAGGAGATTTCGTTTTCAGAGTATTCTTTTATTTGCTGGAGACAAGTAGTTCGCTTGGATTTCGGCCGAAACCGGAAATTTCGCAGAAGTAAAGCAGGAAGTTTCGGTCAGTATCGTCAAAAGAGATATGGCTGATAGAGGTATATCTGAACTAGGTTTTCTCAGATAGTTATCCTGGCGAATACTGGATCTGTGGAATACTGGATCTGGCGAAGCAACACCCAGTTGTCTGGGTCAAATATTAGATTTTTGGGATCCCATCGAAACCTTAGGTCTTGTTCTGATGGAAAACCTTCTTGCAGACAACCGTCGACAGCGTGAAACACATCGAAGGTAGCAAAACACGGCAAGTGAGAAAACCGGCGAGGTTTTATTAGAGGGGTAGAATGTAGCATACCTTACGAAACTGGGGTCTCCGGGTTTAGAAATATTTGGAGTGATTATAGAAGTATGCTGCATTAGTATTATAGGTAAGATGGGTCCTTTAAAACAAAACAACAAACAGAGCGCTCCCAAGAAGGGCACAACCGTATCCTGTGCGGGAGTGTAGAACTCTTAATCACCTATTTACAAACGATGAAACACAATTCTCTTCTTAACTTTATCATTTCTTTTTCTTTACCCCCCCCCCCCCCCAACCCAACCCAACCCTCATTCATTAATAATAATAATGAAATATTCACCTTAAATAAAATTCGAAATAAAAATTCAACATTGATCTAACTATCCATCAAATAATTTTTCAATCTATTTTTAAACAGAAACTGGTTCTCCGACTCCCTGATTCTCTCCGGAAGATGATTCCATCCATAAATCCCATCAGATTCCATCCCTGATTCCATTCACAGAACCCTCCTCTTGACGACTCCAATATCATTCACCAACAAATTCACATTTCTTGTCTCATACTCGTGGTAATAATAATAATAATAATAATTTATTAAAGCCAACAAAGGGCCATACAACAGTATTCATTACGCACTTAACTAACAAAATTGAACTTCAAAATTACATACAACAAAATCACTTCTTTTTACCATTCTAGCATTGCCAAATTACCTCCGATCTAAACTTACAGTATACACTTAAAATATTTACATACCGACCGAATTACCTGACGATTTGTCGACTTCATAATACCAGGGAATAGTATGGGCACCCCACCAAAAAAACCATCTCTAATTTCCTTCACCCCCGGACAATCTGTCAGCAGATGGCATAAACTCTCTTCTACCTCACCACAAAATCGGCAAGCACACTCAGCCACTGGCAAAGACCTATTCTTTTGAAAAACCTTTTTCCTACTTCGTAATGGGAGATAATTCGCCCGGAGTTGGAACCACATCTTTAACATTTCTGCGGGTAGACCTAGCTTAAAATAAAATTGTAATCCAAACAAATTCTTAAACTTCGGATAATCAGTTAGCGTCTCTGACTTCCGAATAACCTCATTCCATAACTGAGTTTCTTGGTCCTGAAGTAAATTTTCCAATCAAATTTTCCAAATCTTCGGCATCACCATTTCCATTATTCCAAGCATACGACAGTCCAGCTTCGTCCAACAGCTTTTTCACTTGCCAAGGCCAAGAACGCTTCTTTTTTTTCTCATGATGAACAGAAAGATTTCGAAAATATGATGGGCACAGTCCGTTTAGACTCTTATATACAAATACCCCAATCTGGTATTGACATATCTTTTTTTACCTGTAACACACATACCGTTTTCGGCTCAAAAGTCGCCGAGAATGCGCGAAAAGTTGCCGAAAATGTCACAAATGTCGCCGAGAACGCTCTATTTGCTCATGAGGCGATTTATGTGTACCCGAGATAACACGGTTTGTCGCCGAGATTGACGCCTTTGTAGCCGAGATTTCCTCGAAAAATATGTCGCCGAGAAGTACAAAAATGTAGCCGAAAATTGTCAATATAGTTTCCGAGATCGTCATAAATGCAACCGAGAATCCCAGAAATGTTGCCCAAAAATACAAGAGAAGTCACCGAGATTTCAGAAAATGCAGCCGAGATTACGCAAAATGCGACCGAAAAAAAATACACTGTTCGAAGAAAAACTTGTCGCCGAGAAATACAAAAATGTAGCCGAGATTGCGACTGATGTAACCGAGATTTCCAGAAAAAAAATAACAGGAATTCAAGATTTCCAGAAAAACGGACTAAAACGTGTAGGCTATATGTGTTAGGTCAACCTCTCCGGTCCAGTAACATTTATTGCACGACTATGTACAGCATGTTCCATATAAATCTGGTTGATGGCTGTGAGACAGTGATGCTCAAGATGCATTATTGTCAACCTTAATCAACACTATGAGATCAATGGGAAAAGGCGCGGAGAATTCAAAGTACTTGTTTCTTGAATCTGTCTGGAACCGGAAAAATTTTTACAAGTTAAATTTTTATTTGAAGTTGGTTAGATGTTCGAAATGGGGCAAAGAAAATACGCCGAGTTCGTTTTTTAGCTTTCTTTTTTCGCCAGACAAGTAGTTCCAGAATTTGGCCGAAACCGGGAAATTGGCAGAAGTAAGGCAGGAAGCTATCATCATATGGCATGCATTTTGGGTCAAAATTGTTAAAAATGTTGCCGAGAATACTCGAAATGTAGCCGAGAATGCTGTTTTTGTCGCCGAGATTTTTTGTGTGTATCCGAGACTGCAATGTTTGTTGCCGAGAATGACAACTTTGAAGCTGAGATTTTCACTGAAAAACGTGTCGCCGAGAAATACGGATATGCGTTCGAAACCAAAAATCTAGTTCCCGAGATGGAACAAAGTGTCGCCGAGATTGCTAGAAATGTCGCCGAGATTTCGCGTAATGTCGCCGAGAATGCATGAAAGGTCGCCGAGATTTCTTTGAAAATAACATGCAAGTAAAAAAGTGTCGCCGAGAATTGGAAAAAAAATAAAGCTTAGAACGAAAAATCTGATTTTTGAGATGGGAACAAATGTAGCCGACTTGGTGGTTGGTGAGGTCCTCCTTAGTGTTCTATTTGTAAGTCCGGAACAAGTCAATCAATCAATCAATTTTATTTAGAACCCTAATAGCACTAGGCTAACATGGGCCGGAAAAATAAAATACAAGTAAGACGCAAACTAACAAACAATAAAAAAGAAACGAACATAGATCACGAACAGTTAAAATGTTTAGTAAAATACGGAACGAATGAATTAAGGTATCTTTCGGTAGATTTCGTAGGTGGGGGAACAATCTTGGGTTTTGGGTCGTCCTTGCTTCGCGTATTCGGTCCATGAGAGGGTGATTCTTCGTTGCAGTACACACTCACTACCATTGTAAGTGCTATATTTGCTATCGCACTCTAGTTGGTATTAGTCTACTCAACAAACAATGTGAATGTGAACAACAGTTGCTCAAAAGTAAGATCCACAAAGAAGTTTCAAAGGAAAGGATATGGCTCAGAGGCAGGGGCGTTGCGAAAGGGGGGAGGGTGCAACATTCGCTAACTTATTCGGTATAATTGCCAGGATTCGGTAGTTACCACGAACATGAAGAGGTCGAGTGAAGAACTGGTAGCAGACAAAAGGACTGATCTATGATTTCATCGATATTCCTTACTTTTATTTGTATCCTAAAAACAAGCTCTTATCAGAAATGTCTCGAAAATTCTGCCTGCGGCGCTTTTCATAATATTCACTATTTTCCGGAAAGGTGCGTCATTTAGCTAGGTTTTAAACCAGTTTTAGGGATCGCGATTTTTCGAAACCCTAAAAGCTAGAACCTGCATGGAAATAGCTGAATTTGGCAGGAAAAAAACGAACTTAAAAAATCTCGCCTGCGGCGCTCACTTTGTGCGATCACGGCTAGTAATGACTAGTCATACAGTAGCTGCTGCTGCCGGGATGTCGCTCTATCCGGTTTCTGGAAATTCTTAGGATCCTGGTGTTTTGGCTCTGCACCCAACTACAAAAATTCACTTGCGACGCCCCTGCTCACAGGTGCTAAGAAAGCTAGAGTAAGTATAGTCGTTGAAAGAAATATAAAAATGAAACGCATTTATTTACGGATATATCATCAAAAAATGTGTTACCACCTTAAAATTTTTTGGAACAATGACTTTAGCACAAAAACCTGGTTCTGGGGAGCTTGACTTTGACATGGACGACTGATTTTCTCTTCCATTTAAGTCATCCACCAATAGCCTTGTATACTGGTTAGGGCTTAGGTTCAAGCATAGCAAGTATGATAGTTTGGTTCTAGAAATAGCCTTGTCACATGGTTATGGTTAAGGTTCAAGTCTCCAAACATCGTTTGTATGGTAGTTTTGGTTCATCTTAAAAGGAAATGTCAGGTAAGCAGCAGTTCATAGTATCTCCATGACTGGAAGTGCAAGCCCATCTCAGAACCATGCTTGTTCATGGTTTCACATTCAAATCCAAGATCAGAGCTTCTGAGAACTTAACACGTCAGCAGGGCCAGGAATTGGCTCAACCTCACTACTTCCGAACTGTAGTTTCAATGACTTATTAGGACTGTGATTGTTCAACTCAACTTCAGAGACAAGAAGTTGTTTATCTGATAGGTGGAAATAAACAGGAAATTTCAGTCCGGTGATGCAGCTTTTCCACCTCGAAATTCCGGCTTCCTCACTACTACAGATCCCCAGAAGCTGAGGAATATATCCTTTGCATACACGCTCCATGTAGTGATTGTCAATTAATATACTTTTTCCAAACTTTGGCTATCACCCTTTGACTTCATATTTCAGGAAGTGCTCAATACTGTTCAAAACAGGAGCTTGAGTACTAGTCAGCTGCTCCTGTTGGCTATGGGCACGAATGATCACTGCATGGGCTTT
The DNA here is from genome assembly GCA_023053575.1 of Branchinecta lynchi. Taxonomy (NCBI): domain Eukaryota; kingdom Metazoa; phylum Arthropoda; class Branchiopoda; order Anostraca; family Branchinectidae; genus Branchinecta; species Branchinecta lynchi. The sequence continues at coordinate 12,793,677 of JAKZAP010000008.1, forward strand.
GCCTATTCCTTCTTGCGGACCTTTAATAGCCGATTTCCCACACTGACTTCCATTATCGACAACTGCATCTAACACTTCGGAATCCATCTTCGAATTTCCGATCATAATGGCCGAGGCAGTTATGTTTCTTGATCAATGACTGTGCCCTGGAAAGGAGATCAAGTTGGGCACACATAGCACTCATCAGAAGAAACAATGGTATTCTCAAGTGTTAGGTTAATTGTGAATGTATTTGTGGTAAAACAATTAAAGATTCTTTTTCCACAAACTCATTTGCCAGCTTGAGAGGCTTGAGCCTGAAAAGGACCCTTGCCAAGAAGGGCTGAAGTATCGCTCTTATGAAAATGTAGCTGACTTATCGGTTTGCACCGTACAAGATGATTCGCAGTCAGCATGGCTGGAGGACAATCTACAACCTTCTTTATACTCTTGATGACTATCTCTCTATGCCGATTCAGAATCTCTGGGTACCTGCGGAAGAAATGAAGAAATGGTGCCAAAGCTGCGCTGACTTAGGATTTGAGTCGTTGAGTTTGAGACGTTACGGACACGTTTACTCCTTCTTCCTGAGAATCAGTGGCGTGTTCTGAACTTAGTCATATAGAGTATTATCCCACAACTAAAAGTTCTCCTGCTTTGGAAAGTGAACTGTTTGCTAATTCAGTCTCAGGCAAGGAGTTTTTAGCAAACTCTTTGCTTCAAAGACAATCTAGATCTGTCATGGAAGAAAAGCAAAAACGGCTCCATAGCGTGGTGCCAGAGAGCCAATGTCTGCAGATACTTACATACAATTCTCAGAAAAAGAGCCATTGACAGTCAAAGGTATATCAGTCAATTCTGACTCAAACTATACTAAAACATGAGCTACTTGAACCACTGAAAGAACTTTAGAGAGGCTGCAATGGCCTTGAACTTCTGACTTTCTGTGGCATATGATGTCCTCTTTAGGGAAACGTAAATACCTCACTAATCTAGCAAATCAAGTTGACACTGAAGGAAGGCCCATGAATAATACAGCACTGCACCCATTTAGACACTCGTACTTCCTGAATCCTGTACCACCTACTTCTTAGTGTTTTTCTAGATTATTTTGTCTGAATGATCTTATTACTCTAGGCAGAGGTCTCGTTTCATGGAAATCTAGAGGGACAAAAGTCACTGTACAGGACTGAGACGCAGGGGCCCTTCCAAGGGTTTCGGCATGTTGAACAAGACCAAAGGTTTCGATGGGATCCCAAAAATTCAATATCTGATCCAGACAACTGCGTCTTGTCTTAGCCAGACTCCTTGAACATTTTTACAATTAAAATTCAGAAACAGATTAAGGCCAAATAGCTACTCATCTGACAAAACCAAGTTCAGATATGGATTCAGCATGTGTGTTTACCCCTATAAGTCATATCTGTTTTGACAAAAAGTTCCTGCCACTTCTGCCAATTTCCTGGTTTCTGCCGAACTCCAGAACTACTTGTCCAGCGAAAAAAGAAAGCTCAAAAATGAACTTACGGTATCTTCTTTCCCCAATAATGAACATCTAATCAACTTCAAATAAAAATCTAACTTATAACAAATTTTCCGACTCCAGCCGGATTCCGGTCAAACTAAATTTCCGGGTAAATTATGATTGGCAAACACGGAATCAGCATCTCTTCTTACCCTTAAATCGGTTATCTAATCAGCTAGAAATAAAACTTAAGCTTCTAACAATTTTCCGGTTTTGACCGGATTCGGGGGGAACTACATGTCAAGGTAGAAAATTTTTTCACATAAGTGTTCAGCATGTCTTCTTGCCCTAAATCGAACATCTAATCAACTCAAAATAAAACTTTTAATTTTAACAAACTTTCCGGTTTGGGCCGGATTCCGGGCGAACTACTTGTCCGATGACAAAATGGTTTTCACCATCGTGTTCAGCATGTCTTCTTACGTCATAATCGACTTTCAAATTATCTGTTTCAAAATATTTTGTTTGCCCCTTAATTTGAACCCCCTCCCCCACCCCTAAATGTAGGGCTACAAAGCCCATCTACGAACTTGACTGGTCCGACGACCCAAGAATCCTCACACCAAGTTTCATTAAAATATCTCATTCCCTTCGAGATTTATCATGCTCACAGATGGGCAGACGGACGGACGGACGGACAACTTTTGCGATGTCATAGGTATCCATCCGCTTACGTTTTGGGATCCCAAAAAGTATCTCAAATATAAGACTAGCAGATATTTTGCTAACCTGGAGGATTATACTGGTTAGAAACAATAGACAAGAAACAACAGGGCCAAATAAATGCGCAAAACTGTGTGAATTGCAAGAAAAAGTAACAACAATTCTTACAAGTTTAAGGCAAAGGTTTATAGGTCATCCATAATAATAGGAATTTGCTACGAGTGAAGCCCAGTCTAGTACACTAGCCCCTTTTCAGGCACGGTGCTCAAACGTCTAGCACCATGCCTGGGTGCTAGACGTTCAAGCACTGTACCTTGGATTTCATGTATGGTGCATGGATTTCAGTATACAGTGCATACATCAAAAACACAGTTTCTGTCATGACAACTGAGCACCAGCTCGGACAGGGCTGAAATTACTACCATGAATTAGAGAAATCAAAGACAATCCTTTATATATTTTTCACAACAAGAACAAAAGGGCTCGGCTGATGACAGATGTGAAAAACCTCATTTCCTTTTCTACACAGTCAAGGGTTTTGCATGCAAAGTGTCCTGTGCCTCAGCTTTTTCTACCTAGCAGCCAACCAGAATATTGGCTCTTGGGGAATAGATAGGGAAAATACATGGAAAATAGATAGGGTGCTGTTAGGTTTTCATCTCCATCATCATTAGAGCCCTTTTGTTTTCGTTGTGAAAAATATGTAAAGGATTGTCTTTGATTTCTCTAATTCATAGTAGTAATTTCAGCCCTGTCCGAGCCGGTGCTCAGTTGTGATGACAGAAACTGTGTTTTTTCTGTATGCACTGTATACTGAAATCCACACACCATACATGAAATCCAAGGTACAGTGCTTGAACGTCTAGCACCCAGGCATGGTGCTAGACGTTTGAGCACTGTGCCTGAAATGGGGCTAGTGTACTAGACTGGTGAAGCCCCCACAGTAGTTTGTTATAACTGATGACAATTAACAGCTGCAAAATTTTTGCCCGCTGCAAATTCAGGCTAAATTTTCTGAATGTTAAGCTATTCTGTTTTGCCTGGGGTGCTCCAGAACCCCCCTAAAGCCAGTGGTCTGATCCCCCCCCCCCCCAAATGACGCCTCTGATTCTAGAATTCTGAATCTCTGATTCAAGCAACTCTGGGCCTCAGTCTCGGTCTAACCTGAGTCTAACAATCCGCTGAGCCTAATCTCTCAGCCTCATAAACTTTGTAGCAGGCACACTGAAAAACAACAACATAGGTTCGGACAGTAGGGGGTCAAGAGAACATAGGTTACCTACCCTGCTTTGTAAATGACATCTTGTTTTATCCATGAAATTCAATCCAAGCCTTTGGAAGACTCTGAGACCCCTCAGTGTGCACACCTTTCGTGGATTTTGAATCCTGGCAATACCTGAAAGCTGGAGGTACTGAAATCCCTAACGATGTAAGAACAAAGGCTAGCAAAATTCAAGAGAAATCTCAAAAGAAGCCAGAAAAAAATTAATGAAATTTTCTTTCTTTATCTCTTCTTAATCTTGACACTAAAAGCATAATCTTCAATGTAAAAGATTGTTTTTCTTTTCATTTTCGGTGGTCTAATTATATTTTCAATAGGATGAACACAATTACAAGTCCCAGCAGAAGATTCCAATATAAATTTCGCTTGTCTTTTGAAAAAAAATTTAAAGTTCATGTTTTGGTAGTGGGACTGGTGGGGTCCGGGTGCACTGGGTCCACCCTGGGGTCTACCCGAAAATCTTTCTCCCCCCTGGCAACAAAAATCCGTCCGCCCTCCCTGAATGCAAATATATAGGAAACTAAATATATTCTGACAGCGAGTTAATGTAAACTCTATACAGACACACGAGTTAATGTAAATACGTCATGGTGGCCTTCCTTATCTATGAAATGCTTTTCATAGAAATAAATTGGGGGGAGGGTTTGGTCGGGGTGGTTCGGTACCCGAGTTTTTTTCGTACCGCCGGGGGGGGGGGTCGCTGGGGCGACTGTTTTTATAGAGTTTACATTAACTCGTTGTCATAATATATTTACTTTCCTATATATTTGCATTCAGGGAGGGCGGACGGATTTTTGTTGCCAGGGGGGAGGAGGATTTTCGGGTAGACCCCTGGGCGGACCCGGACCCCAGCACTCCCACTACCCAATTTAAATATGAACTTTAAAGTTTTTTCAAAAGACAAGGGAAATTTCTGTTGGAATCGTCTGCTGGGACTTTTGACGTTCATCCTATTGACAATTTAATCAGACCACCGAAAGTGAAAAGAAAAATAATCTTTTAGATTGAAGATTACGCTTTTAGTGTCAAGAATAAGAAGAGATAAAGAAAGAAAATGTCACTAATTTTTGTCTGAATTCTTTTGAGATTTCTCCTGGATTTCTCTTGAATTTTGCTAGCCTTTGTTCTTACATCGTTAGGGATTTCAGTACCTCCAGGTTTCACTTTTCAGGTATTGCCAGGATTCAAAATCCACGAAAGGTGTGCACACTGAGGGGTCTCAGAGTCTTCCAAAGGCCTTGTATTGAATTTCATGGATAAAACGAGATGTCATTTACAAAGCAGGATAGGTAACCTATGTTCTCTTGACCCCCTACTGTCCGAACCTATTTTGTTGTTTTTCAGTGTGCCTGCTACAAAGTTTATGAGGTTAGATTAGGCTCAGGGGATTGTTAGACTGAGGCCCAGAGTTGCTTGAATCAGAGATTCAGAATCCTAGAATCAGAGGTGTCATTTGGGGGGGGGGGATCAGCCCACTGGATTAGTGAGGTATTTATGTTTCCCTAAGGAGGACATCATATGCCACAGAAAGTCAGAAGTTCAAGGCCATTGCAGCCTCTCTAAAGTTCTTTCAGTGGTTCAAGTAGCTCATGTTTTAGTATAGTTTGAGTCAGAATTGACTGAAATACCTTTGAGTGTCAATGGCTCTTTTTCTGAGAATTGTATGTAAGTATCTGCAGACATTGGCTCTCTGGCACCACTCTATGGAGCCGTTTTTGCTTTTCTTCCATGACAGATCTAGATTGTCTTTGAAGCAAAGAGTTTGCTAAAAACTCCTTGCCTGAGACTGAATTAGCAAACAGTTCACTTTCCAAAGCAGGAGAACTTTTAGTTGTGGGATAATACTCTATATGACTAAGTTCAGAACACGCCACTGATTCTCAGGAAGAAGGAGTAAACGTGTCCATAACGTCTCAAACTCAACGACTCAAATCCTGAGTCAGCGCAACTTTGGCACCATTTCTTCATTTCTTCCGCAGGTACCCAGAGATTCTGAATCGGCATAGAGAGATAGTCATCAAGAGTATAAAGAAGGTTGTAGATAGTCCTCCAGCCCATGCTGATTGCGAATCATCTTGTACGGTGCAAACCGATAAGTCAGCTACATTTTCATAAGAGCGATACTTCAGCCCTTCTTGGCAAGGGTCCTTTTCAGGCTCAAGCCTCTCAAGCTGGCAAATGAGTTTGTGGAAAAAGAATTAAAGATTCTTCCTTAAATATCTGATTTTCAGAGAAGAAATTCACAAAATCAGATATTTAAGGAAGAATCTTTAATTGTTTTACCACAAATACATTCACAATTAACCTAACACTTGAGAATACCATTGTTTCTTCTGATGAGTGCTATGTGTGCCCAACTTGATCTCCTTTCCAGCGCACAGTCATTGATCAAGAAACAACTGCCTCGGCCATTATGATCGGAAATTCGAAGATGGATTCCGAAGTGTTAGATGCAGTTGTCGATAATGGAAGTCAGTGTGGGAAATCGGCTATTAAAGGTCCGCAAGAAGGAATAGGCAAAGCCCATGCAGTGATCATTCGTGCCCATAGCCAACAGGAGCAGCTGACTAGTACTCAAGCTCCAGTTTTGAACAGTTTTGAGCACTTCCTGAAATATGAAGTCAAGGGGTGATAGCCAAAATTTGGAAAAAGTATACTAATTGACAATCAGTACATGGAGCGTGTATGCAAAGGATATATTCCTCAGCTTCTGGGGATCTGTAGTAGTGAGGAAGCCGGAATTTCGAGGTGGAAAAGCTGCATCACCGGACTGAAATTTCCTGTTTATTTCCACCTATCAGATAAACCACTTCTTGTCTCTGAAGTTGAGTTGAACAATCACAGTCCTAATAAGTCATTGAAACTACAGTTCGGAAGTAGTGAGGTTGAGCCAATTCCTGGTCCTGCTGACGTGTTAAGTTCTCAGAAGCTCTGATCTTGGATTTGAATGTGAAACCATGAACAAGCATGGTTCTGAGATGGGCTTGCACTTCCAGTCATGGAGATACTATGAACTGCTGCTTACCTGACATTTCCTTTTAAGATGAACCAAAACTACCATACAAACGATGTTTGGAGACTTGAACCTTAACCATAACCATGTGACAAGGCTATTGCAAGAACCAAACTATCATACTTGCTATGCTTGAACCTTAGCCCTAACCAGTATACAAGGCTATTGGTGGATGACTTAAATGGAAGAGAAAATCAGTCGTCCATGTCAAAGTCAAGCTCCCCAGAACCAGGTTTTTGTGCTAAAGTCATTATTTCAAAAATTTTAAGGTGGTAACACATTATTTGATGATATATCCGTAAAATAAATGCGTTTCAGTTATATATTTCTTTCAACGACTATACTTACTCTAGCTTTCTTAGCACCTGTGAGCAGGGGCGTCGCAAGTGAATTTTCGTAGTTGGGTGCAGAGCCAAAACACCAGGATCCTAAGAATTTCCAGAAACCGGATAGAGTGACATCCCAGCAGCAGCAGCTACTGTATGACTAGTCATTACTAGCCGTGATCACACAAAGTGAGCGCCGCAGGCGAGATTTTTTAAGTTCGTTTTTTCCTGCCAAATTCAGCTATTTCCATGCAGGTTCTAGCTTTTAGGGTTTCGAAAAATCGCGATCCCTAAAACTGGTTTAAAACCTAGCTAAATGACGCACCTTTCCGGAAAATAGTGAATATTATGGAAAGCGCCGCAGGCAGAATTTTCGAGACATTTCTGATAAGAGCTTGTTTTTAGGATACAAATAAAAGTAAGGAATATCGATGAAATCATAGATCAGTCCTTTTGTCTGCTACCAGTTCTTCACTCGACCTCTTCATGTTCGTGGTAACTACCGAATCCTGGCAATTATACCGAATAAGTTAGCGAATGTTGCACCCTCCCCCCTTTCGCAACGCCCCTGCCTCTGAGCCATATCCTTTCCTTTGAAACTTCTTTGTGGATCTTACTTTTGAGCAACTGTTGTTCACATTCACATTGTTTATTGAGTAGACTAATACCAACAAGAGTGCGATAGCAAATATAGCACTTACAATGGTAGTGAGCGTGTACTGCAACGAAGAATCACACTTGTTCCGGACTTACAAATAGAACACTAAGGAGGACCTCACCAACCACCAAGTCGGCTACATTTGTTCCCATCTCAAAAATCAGATTTTTCGTTCTAAGCTGAATTTTTTTTTCCAATTCTCGGCGACACTTTTTTCACTTGCATGTTATTTTCAAAGAAATCTCGGCGACCTTTCGTGCATTCTCGGCGACATTACGCGAAATCTCGGCGACATTTCTAGCAATCTCGGCGACACTTTGTTCCATCTCGGGAACTAGATTTTTGGTTTCGAACGCATATCCGTATTTCTCGGCGACACGTTTTTCAGTGAAAATCTCGGCTACAAAGTTTTCATTCTCGGCAACAAACATTGCAGTCTCGGATACACACAAAAAATCTCGGCGACAAAAACAGCATTCTCGGCTACATTTCATGGATTCTCGGCGACATTTCGAGTATTCTCGGCAACATTTTTAACAATTTTGACCCAAAATGCATGCCATAATCATCAACAAGACCAAAAGTGTCAATGGGATCCCACAAATCTAAGATTTGATCCAGACAATTGGGTCTTGTCTTCGCCAGATCCAGTCTTCGCCAGGCTAATCATCAAAGAAAACCGAGTTCAGATATTCCATCTATCTATCAAACTATACCTCTATAGGCCATATCTATTTTGACGATACTGACCGAAACTTTCTGCTTTACTTCTGCCAAGTTTGCGGTTTCGCCCGAATTCCGAGCGAACTACTCGTCCAGCAAAAAAAGAAAATTCAGAAACGAATCCAGCTTATCTTCTTATCCCTATACAGAACATCTAATCAACATTAAATAAAACTTTGACTTAAAAAAAATGCGGGTACAACCGGATTCCGGACTAATTATATGTCCGGGTAAATAAAGATTGTCATATACAGACTCAGCTTCTCTTCTTACCCTTAAATCTAACATCTAATCAATTTCAGATAAAACTTTTGCTTTTGACATATTTTCCAGTTTCGGCCGGATTCCAGGCGAACTAGTTGTCCGGCGAGAAAATGGTTTTCACCATTATTCAGCATGTCTTCTTACCCCTAAATCAAACATTGAATCAACTTCAAATGAAACTTTTACTTCTAACCAACTTTAGGTTTTTGCCGGATTCCGGACGAACTACTTGTCCAGCGAGAAAATGTTTTTCACCATCGTGTTCAGCATGTCTTCTTACCCCTAAATCAAACATTAAATCAACTTCGAATGAAACTTTTACTTTTAACAAACTTTCCGGTTTTGGCCGGATTCCGGACGAACTACTTGTCCGGCGAGAAAATGATTTTCACCATCGTGGCTCAGCATGTCTTCTTACCCCATAATCGACTATCACATTAGCTAGGTCGTCTGCAAAAAGCAGGTGGTTCATACATCTTCCGGCAATGTAGCATCCAACCATACACGAAGGGGTTCTTACCCCATAATCGACTATCACATTAGCTAATTAAAAATATTTTGTTTGTCCCTTAATTTGAGCCCCCTCCCCACCCCCAAATATAGGGCTATAGAGCCCGTCTGTCTTCGTGTATGGTTGGATGCTACATTGCCGGAAGATGTATGAACCACCTGCTTTTTGCAGACGACCTAGTGGTACTGTCGCCTACGTGTTATGGATTGAATAAGCTTCTTAAAATTTGTGACAGTTTTGCGTCACAACATGACATTCTTTTTAATACAAAGAAAACTCATGTGATGTTGTTTCGCAAAGCTGGTATTCGTGTTGCTAAAAATGATGTGCAACTGTCAGGTCGAATACTGTGTTATGTCGATGAGTGCCGTTATTTAGGATTCACGTTCAAGTCTGACCTGAATGATGACCTTCATGTTAAAGAGTTGATATCGGGGCTATGCAAACGTGCAAACGTTTTAATTCGTAAGTTCAGCAAGGCTGACCTTGATGTACGCGTTCAGCTGTTTAGAACGTACTGCTACCATCTTTTTGCTTTAGCATTGGTAACTAAAGCTACCGCTAAAAGTCTTAGCAACGCTAAAATAAGTTATAACCGTGTGTTCCGGCGTTTGTTTAAGCTACCATATATCTGTAGTGTTTCTTCGGCGCTCGCTTCGAGAAGATACCTCACTTTTGAGGAAATTCGCCGTAAGGCTAGAGCGGCACTTCTGTGCCGTCTTTTGGATTCAAAGATTGAGGTTATAAAATTTGCCACTGTACCAATTTTTCATTGCCTGCCTGTATGGCAGTCTCTTCTTGCTGCAACGCAACAGCAGGAACAGACTGCATGATTTTGTTGTTGTTGTTGTTTTCTTTTCTGTTTGTTTTCTTTTTCGTCTATGGCTATTTGCTGAATTAAAAGTATTCATACCATCTACGAACTCGACCTTACCCTTGACCCAAACAATCCTCACACCAAGTTTCATAAATATATCTAAAAATATCTATCTATATATATACGTAGAGATAGAGAAAAGTGTATATATAAGTCGGTCATTGAAACAAAAATAATTTAAAATATTAGATGTTAGGACCGTTGGCGTCACCGAGGGAAGTGGAAGCATTGTCTCCTGGCTAGATCGTATTGGGCAGGAAGAACGGAAAAGATACTAAGCTGCAAAAAAAAAGGAGACATCCGAAATCTGGGGTGTCCAGCACTCCGGACTTCCAGACGTTTTTGGCCTGGCCTAATCTTCCAGGTCTGTCTTTACAAAAGCACCGTCTGGGATCGGGAAGCAAATTCGGAAGGTAAAGCCTGTCTTATTGGACTACGTCTTGGGCGTTACACGGTATTCAGTTGTACACGGGGGAGATGGAAATGGAAATAAAATGATTGCAAGATGTGCAAAGGACGCCTAAAGCAAACGCCAATAAAGTGTAGCTAGAAATTTGATTTCAGCTGTCGCTTCTTCCAGCTGCGAAAGTGACCTAATTCAGGCTGATTTGAAATAGTCTGATCTCATTACATTATACTCGACTGTTAGGAATAAGAACCTGACAGCATGCAATCGCGAAATCGAATTCTGTATTGTCGCCATTATTTTCAGATTTGTCATTTCGAAGATTGCTGAAAAAAAGAAGTTCATGAGTTGTTTTCCTTCCTAGCAAGATGGAAGTAGGACCGTAACGAGTGCTCTTGCAGATATTTTTTGGTGCTTCGAATAACAGCAACGCTAATTGCGGACATACCTCTGTAATTTGTTCCGTTAACTGAAAATTTACTGTTCATCATCCTTGGACCACCTAGGCCAATTTTCTGCATTCGAGTGCCCCATAGACCTGGGAGGCGGTGTAGTCCTTTAGCCTGCTGGGTTTGTGAGATGAAAGAACCTGCGATAATTATTTTATTACCCTCCCCCCCCCCCCACCCACTCTCCCCAGAGGCAGACCTTAAAGGACCCGTCATGAATATAACAATTATCCACTCCACTTCTCTGATCGTTTATATTATGATCAGTATCATTATGATCGTCAAACTGTATTCACCCGAACGGAATTAGAGCAATTTTTGCGTTGACGCATCATGCATCTGGCAGCCGTTCAGATTGCTCTGCTATTTAGTAATATGCTCACTTGTGTACTCGAAAATGTTACAAAAATATTAGTATCGTACTGTTATTAATATTTGTTATTATTGTTAAAAAAAGATTGTGGATAACCCTTGCCAACTCTGGTAGAATTTGTAGTTAGTAATTCTTTCAGATAATTCTTGCCGAAGGCCACTTCTTGGCCCCAATGGCTCTTTCGTCCCGACCAGAACATGTGCTTTTGGCCGTGTGTACGCCTATTGCCATGCCTGAAACTCGGGAAGCTATCATACAAGGAGCTTGCAATGTTTTTACTACACTTCACACTATGGATATGAAGATTGTTGAAGCAGATAGAAGGTACAAGCTCTATATTTTTGTCTCATAAGTTTAGTTGAGTGTTTCTTCATGTAGATCGGTAGGATTCCTTTCTAAATTTATATAAATAATGACCAGTATCAGTGTCGTTCCTGTTCACTGTAGTCTCTGTGTGTAAGTATTCAGTATTTTCATGGACAACATTGCAGTTTACACTGTCATCATTTAATGAAAATGGAGTTTATCTGATCTTCTGCTTCGTAAATGTACGAAATAACCAGGAAGTTAATAGTAAGAAAAACGACAAGGTGAATAGCAGGAAAAAACGGCAAGATGGGAGCGGTCGAGTAGGAAATTAGTTTCTCCAGAGTAACAGGTGTTTTGCGTCCTTCTGCATCAGAAACTTTATGGTTGCATTTTAAGCCATAAATCGACATTTCATTAAGTGTTCAATTTTCTTGAGTAAAAATTTTGTTGAAAGCAAATTTAACATGCAAATAACTGCAAAAAACATCCGAGCGGAGGGAGGTCCTGTCATTGTTCCCAACACTTCTTCGAAACAGAATGTTTCACTTCACGTTATCTTAACATGATCTGTGACGTGTGTATACGCTCAATTGTAGTATCGATTTATCTCCACAAAAGCCGCATGAAGTTTCATCTTTAGCGACTTTAGCCCACAAATAGTTTTCATGTGCCAATATTCTTATTTGATTATAGAAGGTGGTTGCGTCATTGGCTGCTTCCCCGCATCGAGATTGAATCCTTACTCTAGGTTTTACTCTAATTGATTCGTGACAGCTTAGTTTTGACAAGAGGAAACGACTCCCAGCTTAGTTAAAGCATCCGTGACCCTACTTGTGATTTCCTGCCACTATTATAGAGACGCAATCTATCCTAGCCTTCAAACAGATACAATTTTATTCCCTCGAATCGCACATTTCCATCAAGCTTGTGTCTTACTATAAAGAAGCACGTAACTGATGTGACCGTATCGATGCGAGATTGTTTGATAACATTTAACAACAAATTGCAACAGAATACAAGTGTTATAAAATATTTCCGTTATGACCTTTAAGCCTTAGTTTTTCCTCAGAGTAACATTTGCAAACCATGTCTAATGTTATGTTTCAAAAGAACGGAACTCTTAAAGGCTCACAAGACATATCTTCTGTAACATTTGCAGACATGTCGTCGCTGCACGCATTAAGGGGTCAAGCGATTTTTTATTTTAAATGACTTATTGATACTAGGGCTGTGGATCTTGGCCCCTGCGCAGAGCAAAGTAACACTAGGAGTAGCGCCAATCAATGCTTTGCAAACGGGTCATACTCGTAGCTCCACTCACTACGTTTGCGGCATTTAAAGCGAGACAAACTTACGGGTTAAGATCTTTCGAGTAAAGCAAAGGTGCGGTCTGCACACACCAAAGAAAAAATGGAGGCTTAATCACTTTTTCGCAATGTTCAGAATGCGAAGTTAGTGTGTTCTTGAACGACTGAATAAGTTTCAGCAGGGGCGTTCTCTATCGCTAGTGGTGCTAGTTTCGCTGCTATTCGAGTGTGTGTCAATTTTGTCAAGTCTTGGTGATACTCGCTAGTGTTATTTTGCTCTGCTCCTGCGTCTACTGTAACTTTTTTGGAGCCCTACGAAAAGCGGTTCCCGAGATACATGAGTTGCCCAAAAATCTAACCGCCACAAGAACGGTAAAAAAAAAAGCTAAGCGACATAAAAATCATCGATAGCCTATCGGTAAAAAAAAACGGAAAAAACAAAACAAAACAGACATGCAGCCAATAAGTACCCGTCTTATCTGGAAAGAAGAACAAGAGACAGGAAAAGATACTCAAAACCAAAATGCAGAAAAATGTATCCTCTTCAGCGAGCCAATCGAGCAGCAGAAACAGCAGCAGTGTCCAACATGAAATCACAGCACCAGCTTTAACTCTAAGCAATTTTCATGGAAGAAATTTAAAAAAATTTAAATATTTAAGGAGGAATCTTTAATCAGATATTCCTTCAGCCCAGAGCAAAATAACGCTGGGGAATAGCGACAAGACCTATGCTTTCCATGCTTTGCAACCGATCCATATTTGTAGCATCGCCCACTAGACTTGTTGTATTTAGAGAGAGACAAACTTGCGGGCCTAAACATTTCTAGTAAAGCTAAGACGCGGTCTGTACACATCGAAGAAGGTTGTATCTTTTTTATGCTGTGTTCAGAACTGTAATTTATTGGGTCCAGCGCTGGTGCACAACGGATTGAGTTTAAGTAGGGACGTTCTCTATCACTTGGAGCTAGTGTCACTGCTATTCGAGTGTGTGTCACTTTTTTCAAGTCTTCGCGCTACTCTCTAGTGTTAATTTGCTCTGCTTCAGCCCAAGCTGACTGTGAATCATATTTTAATGCAAAACGGGTATGTCAGCTACATTTTATTAGAGCTACATTTCGGTCCTTCTTGGCAAGGGTCATCTTCAGACTCAAACCGCTCAGGGCTGGAATCTTTAATTGTTTTTCCGTTTTCTTTTGTCCACTGCCAAGAAAGATATTATTCAACATAAACATCATCTAAATCGGTTGAAAAAGAGATTTTTAAAATGTATTTCTTCTCCTAAACATTTTGAAAAATGCGTGACTGTGACGATTTGTTGTCTCTTATGTGTTGATAGCGCCCTTGCGTTAGATCTTACGAAACTTCTTACGAACTTGAGGCACTTCCGTCACTTGGCCTTGAAACAAGGAAAGGATAGTTTTTCGTATTCTTTGTGCTTTGCATCGGACCTAATCACGTTATGGGAAGTCTACATAAAGCAGTTGAGCTACATAAAGCAGTTGAGATTGGCAAAAACGTCAATCTCAAATTTACCCTTCTCTCATTTTCAGTGCTGAACATTACTTGGGATTCTCAAGTAAAGACCTCCAAGGTATCTCCTGGTATGATCTCCTTCACTGGGATTCGATTTTTGAAGCACAAACAAAGCACAAATTGAGTAAGTCGCATTACTTGCTATACTTGGTCAACCGTTTCTTTGCTAATTTACTTAATTTTCTACCTATTTGAAGGAATTGCTCAAGTGCTCAAAGTGGGTCGTACCAGCTGTATTTTGCGTCGTTCAGAAGTTTATTTGTATTTTGTACTTTTCAGTTTATTTGTATTTTGCGTCATCAGAAGTTTTGTGGCATTTTAAGCCATAAATCGAAATTTCATTGAGCCTTCTTGAGTAAAAATATTTTGTAGACACCCAAATTTAAACTGCAAATAACTGAATAGCCCAGCGAAGGGTGGCCTTGTTGCGCTTTTACGTCATCTTAACATGATCTATGACGTGTATATACGCTTAATTGCAGTATCGATTTATGCCCCAAAGAGCCGCCATGAAGTTTCATCTTTTGCCCACAAATAGCCTACATGTGCCAACATCTTTATTTGATTACTGAAGGTGGTTGCGTCATTGGCTGTTTCTTCCCCAGATCGATCTTTGATATTGAATCCTTACTCTAGGTTTTAAACTAATAGAGTTTAATTGAAAACTTTTGTATCATTTAATTACATAGGCTACAATGAATTATTTGGATTGTGTCAGGGGATGTTCAGGTTTCAGGATATCTATCATGATTTTGGGGACGTTTTCGCGTCGACGGCTCTGGTCCCGTCGACCTCCTGTCGAGCTCGACGGACATTTTCGCGTGGATGTCATCGATCTTTTTGTCATTTTGTGTGTACGGATGAACAGGTGAACAGGCCATCCAGCCCGATAGACCGCTCCGATGGCAGTGTTGAGCTGAACGTGGATAGAAAAAAGGTCTGCACAGACTGATGACAGAAAAAATGTGGACCTTCCACTGATATGCTCCCATCCAGCTTAATCGGCATTTTCACGTCGACGGAACCCATCTTCCTCGGTCGTTCAAGGCCTAATCGATTGGATCATTTTCGCATTGCTGAAACACCCGTTCAGCTCCACAACCATAGACGCGAACGTCCCCGACGGCCGTCTTCACGACGCAAAATTTCACTACGACGCGGAAAATTTGAATCTTGACGCCAACGTGGCTTTTCAGTGGCAAATGGTGCAACGCGGATTTTCGGTGGCCAATGGTGTGCTAGGTGATCACTGCTCACTGCGTGAACACTATTTTTCGTAAATCACTTTCGCCAAACATACAAGACAGGTACAAGCGCAGAGAGGTATTACAAATCCGAAAGTCAACTATAATAGTAGAGTAATGAAGTGACGCATTTTCATTGAGTCTTCAAGTGAATCAGTGATGGGTAACTAGACTGTCCTATCTCAGCCCTTTTCGGTTAAACTTTAAGTTAGATTTGGCCTTTCGTGTTTAACATATATCGCGTAATTAGGATTACCGCCTACAACCAAGAACAAATAACTAGATAGAACCTCCGTCTCCCCATCTCTGTACTATGACTATGCGGAATCGAGTATTTCCCCGTACTTTTCCGCTGCGAAGGAGCGGAGGTTAGTAGCTTCGCGCCACATCACGTTTCGTTACCTCTACAATTAGCTATATCGCTGTGAAGCCGGCTTGAGGAGAAGTAGAAGACAAAGCTGATTCGTTCTCTGGACGCTCAAGAGCGGGTCAGCGCTTGGAGTACGCCTCCTGCATTTTCTTTCTCTGCCAACAGCGAAGACGGAAGTACAGTAGGCGGGTAAAAAGCTACAGTAAATACCTCTAGGTCCGGTCAGTTTTGTCGGGTTATTGATAGTTGCTGAAAAAGAAATAGAAAACCGTGATTTTCGGGTTTGTATGGCACTTGCCATTCTGTCGGTCAGTCGGTCGGTTGGTCTGTCTGTCCCGGTTTTGATAGTTCGGGCACTTCCAGGTAAGCTAGGACAATGAAACTTGGCAGGCATATCAGACCGGACCAGATTAAATTAGAAATAGTCGCTTCCTCGATCCGACCATCTGGGGGGGAGTGTAGGGAGGGGGAATAAGAAAAAATTCGGAAAAAAAGAGATATTTGTAACTGACGAACGGGTGATGGGACCTTAATGAAACTTGATATATGGAAGGACCTCGCGTCTCAGACGTCCCGGTTTAAATCCGGACAGGATCCGGTGACATTGGGAGAGCTGGAGGGAGAAACCGGAAATCTTGGGAAACGCTTAGATTGGAGAGAGGGGGATGAAACTTGGTGGAAAGAACAGGCACAAGTCCCAGATAAGTGATTGACCTAATCGGACCGGATCCGCTCACTTTGGAGGTGGGGGGGGGGGGGGGCCGAGTTTGTGGTGATCCCGTGAGTTCGGTGCTTCCTGATGTGCTAGGACGATAAAAATTGGCAGGCATGTCAGGGACCCGAACATATTGACTTGAGAATAGTCGTTTCCCCGATCCGACTATCTGGGGGGGGGGGCTAGAGGGAGGGGGAATCCGAAAAAATTAGGTATTCCTACTTCACGAACGGGTGATCGGATCTCGATGAAACTTGATACGTAGAAAGACTTCGTGTCTCAGACATCCCAGTTTAAATCCTGACCTGATCCGTGACATTGGGGGGAGCTGGACGGAGGGGGGGGGAACCGGAAATCTTGGGAAACGCTTAGGGTGGAGAGATCGAAATGAAACTTGGTGGAAAGAACAAGCACAAGCCCGAGATACGTGATTGACATAACCGGACCAGATCCGTTCACTGTGGGGGAGTTGGGGGGGGGGGGTCCGATTTTCTAGTGATCCCACGAGTTCGGTACTTCCTGATGTGCTAGGACGATGAAACTTGGTAGGCGTGTCGTGACCCGAACATATTGACTTGAGAATAGTCGTTTTCTCGATCCGACCATTGTGGGAGGAGTGGAGGGATGGCGAATCCGGAATCTAGTGGCATGGGCAGCTATTGTACGGGATCGGATTTAAATGAAACTCGATATTTAGAAAGACCTCGTGCCTCAGACGTCCCATTTCAAATTCGGACCGGATCCACTGACAATTGGAGGAGTTGGAGGGGGGAACCGGACATCTTTGGAAACGCTTAGAGTCTAGGGATCGGGATGGAAATTGGTGGGAAGAACAAGCACGAGTTCTAGATATGTCATGGACATAATAGGACGAGATTCGGGCACTGTGGTGGAGTGGGGGGGGGGGGTCCGGATTTCTAGTAAGCGCCAGAGTTCAGTACTTCCTGATGTGCTAGGAAGATGAAACTTGGTAAGCGTGTCAGGGACCCGAATAAATTGACATGAGAATAGTCGTTTCCTAAATCCGACCATCGTGGGAGGAGTGGAGGCATTGGGAATCCGCAATCAAGTGGCACGGGCAGTTTTTGAACGGTGATTGAATTTGATTAAAACTTGGCAAGTGGAAAGAGCTATCGTTTCAGATGTTCCATGTCAGGTCCGGGGAGTGGTGGAGGAAGAGGGAATCCGGAATCTTGAGGTATATATAACTTTCCAACGGGCGACCGGATCTTAATGAAACTTGATGTTTGTAAAGACGCCGAGTCTCAGACGACCCAGTTCAAATCCGGATGGTATCCGATGACTTTGGTGGGTCCGCAGGAGGGAACCGGAAATCTTGGGAAATCTTGAGTGGAGGGATCGGATGAAACAAGGGAAGAACAAGTGCAAGTCTGATATTTCGTTGACATAAGCCGACCAAATTCGGACACTGTGGCGGAGTTGGGGGGGGGGGGCTTAATTCTGGCAATCCCGCAAGTTCAGAACTTCCTGATTTGCTAGGACGATAGAACTTGGAAGACGTATCACGGACCCAAATAGACTGACTTGAGAATAGTCGTTTCCCCGATCCGACTACCATGGGGGTTGCGAGAAGTTTTTGACATGCACATAAGGGTCAAACAAGTAGAGTGATTGAATGAAATTTGGAAGGTACACAGACCATATGCCCTAGATTACATATTGTTCGAACCGGATCCGAACACCGAGTGGGGGGGGGGGGGGGGATTTACCGGATGTTCTCCCAAAAATGCTCAGATTCGAGTGAAAGATAGGTGGTAAGAGAAAATGCTTCAGGTGATCCAGTTAGGAATCCAGACCAGATTGCCGCGGTGTATGGGAAGTTGGAAGGGGGTACCGGAAATCTTGGGCACGTCTAGAGATCTAGAGACATAGCGAGTGGATTTCTTGGGTTGAAACTTGGAAGGTTGGCGATGGCTTGGAGTTGAGGGACTTGGAGTGAAACTCGATATCCTAATTCTAGGTCCGAACCGCATTTTTGGATGGCGGGGTGTTTTGTGAAGTTCTCTTTTACTTTTTTGTACCACCTATTCGTAACAAGTGCCATATGAGCTCGTAGCTCTTGTTTTCTTGATCAGGCTGATAAAGGAAAACCCCGAAAATCACAGTTTTATATTTCTTTCGTAATGAATGGTCAGCTTGGCTTCAAACCTTATATTCGTCAAGTTTACGTGGAACATGTGGTCAGTTGTGTGACTGACTAGTTTCCCATATAAAAAAAAAACAAATTATAAATAAAAAAAACCGAAAATAGTTTCTATTTCTTTTGTAATAAATGGTCTGCTTGGCTTCAAACCTTGTACACTGTAAAAAGTTTCTCCGTATAAGGATGCAGTCTTTGCTAATGGGATTAATCTTATATCTACTGGGATAAGATTAAACCGATTTAGGGGTAATCTTATCTCAATAAAGACAAGATTAATCCCAGTAGTAAATACTGCAAAAAATTTTTTTTACAGTGTATATAGTCGCTGAATTGTACCAGAGACTGAGGTTATATCTGATTATTTGTTCTTGCTACAACTGAGCTCTCAGCAAGTCTCAGACACAATTTTGATAATATCTGTATTATCAGGATTGCTCGGTATAAGTAATGTAGGTTTTTCTATTTACTAATGGCTTAGTTGAATCAGCCTTGAAATGACTGACTCTTGCTCCAATAAGTTAATGCCAAAGCCATACAGTCCCCCCCCCCCCTCGCAAACACACACCTTACATGTGAACACATTTCATGTTGGGCTAGGGAAGCGTAACCCTTATTTAAGGCGCGAAATTATTCGCCAATAACTGAAGGATGTGAGTACACAATATTTAATCGTCCTAGCTCCAAACACTGTCAAATCTTGAACTTTCTGGGCTGTTTGGGCCCAGTCCCTATGAATTGAGAGGTTTGGGAGACTAGGATCTGTAAGAACAGCAAGTTTTGCCGTCTTAATGTCAATCATGGTCAAACTACGAATCTAAGTCACTAGGCAATCTCGGCTCAGTTGCCCTGACCGGCCTATGTGTGTCGGAGGATGAACCCCGAAAGGCACATCTAGACCCCCAATGCCAAAAAATATCCAAATTTCAACTTGATACCTTCACAGTTCTCCACAAAAAACGGTGAAAACTGGAAACGGAAAACCGCAAACCGGCTAGTGCCGGTAGTGGCTATGAATGTTCGCCAACAAACAGTCAGTCCACCGAGAAGTCCTGACAGGTGCACAGTTTCATAACTACGGTAGCTGGAAGTATATTACGATTATAATTGCTAATAATTGCTATTTTGCCTGGTTTTGCGATCACGTCTTTGCTTTTTGCCAGCTGGGTGGATGACAAAACTTTAAGGTTAATTAAATGTGTTCCTAACGATTCACATCAAGAGTTAACAGGAACTAACAGTGGTCATATATAGTCAAAGTGTACTAGGGAGATTGATCAGCTTCAAACACCTGTGCGACCTGTTTTTTGCGCTACAAGTCGACTGAAAATTACATGTTCACTAGGGCACTAAAATTGCTAATTAAATATAAAATAATCATTTGGCGGACTGAATCAGTATCAGTATCACAATGTCAATTTTTTTGGTGTGGATTCAATTGAGTTAAACTTGGCAATGCCAAGATTACCGTTTTTATTGTTGTCATTTCCGTTTAGATATCTTTCGGTGGAAGTAATACCGTATCCCGACAGTCATCGAAAATGACGTAGATTTCTATCCCGTTGTATGTTGTCTGAGAAGATAAGCTTTTATCAACGGCGATGCGTTAGATTCACTCTTGTCTGACGTTGACAAAACGATGTCTGCACTTTAACTACATGTTCTAGACCTTCTTAAACCTTCTGTTTCAATCATTATTTCATATTCCGATAATGAGGTTACATACATAGTTTTATTCTCTGTATTACATAACCTTAAACCGGAGTCTAATCTGTGGATTTTTGTGTGATTCAGTAACACGATCCGACCAAGAGAGGTCGAGCGTTCTTCTAATCCAGATGCAACGCCGAGACGGACTCTGGCTTTGGATTCACTGTGTACTTCACGTTGTTGACGGATATCAATCTTCTGACCAATCCATCATTATCGCCACAAACCAAGTCTTAAGGTAATTCCAGATATTTTGAGTATTGTGCCAAAGATGATTAGTTATATTATTAGAATTAGGCCTATTCATTAAATAAGAATTATTTGCCTAGTGGCTTTTTCATTTTTATGGCCCTTGCCATCCGGCCAAGTGTCATATACCGATCACTTTTCCGTCGGTCTGTCGGTCAGTCCGGTGATCGCGAGTTAGGGTACTTCCAGATGTGCTAGGATGTTATAGTCACTTCCCCGATCCTACCACCTAGGGGGGAATAGAGGAAGGGGAATCCGGAATATTGACGGATGTCTAACTTTTAAACGGTGAATTGGATCTTAATGAAACTTGATATTTGAAAAGAGACCTCGTGTTTCAGATATCCCACGTCAAGTCCGAAACGGATCCAGTGACTTTGGGGGGAGTTGGAGGGGGGAACCGGAAATCGTGTGGCATGTTCAGATTGAGTGGACGGACCGGGATGAAACTTGGCGGGAAGAACAAGCAAAAGCCCCAGATACGTCGTTGACAAGACCGGACCGGGTCTGGGCACTGTGGGGGAGTTGGAGGAGGGTTTCGGAATTCTGGGGATCCCCAGTTAAGATGCTTAAACATGTGCTAGGACGATACAACTTTGTAGGCATATTAGGGACCCGACCAAACTAACATGGGAGTAGTCACTTCCCCGATCCGACCACCGTGGGGGGAGTGGATGGAGGGGGAATCCGGAATAATAGTAATAAGTGTATTTAAAATCCCAGGGGCTACATATATAACATAACAATCATACACATTACAAGAGAAAACAACAACAATATTTTCCTACGGCTATGAAGCCTCACTACTAAGCTTGGTCGCTCTTAGCTTCAGCGCTCCGTCGATACATTCGCACACCTTTGTAGTAACCCTTTCTGAAGTGCTATTCAGGATATCCGGGAGAAGCAAATCACTCCCCTTAAAAAGAGATCGCCTTAACTCCGAATGCTCCTGGCATCGATTGAGAAAGTGGTATATATATATATATTGACGTACGTCGCCCTTTTGAATGGGGAATTGGATCTCAATGAAACTTGATATTTGGAAAGGCCTTGTGTCTCAGATGTCACACGCCACTTGCGAAATAAATCCGATGGCTTTGGGGGGAGTTTGAGGGGGGGGAGCCGGAAATCGGGCGACATGTTCAGAGTGAACGAATCGGGATGAAACTTGGTGGGAAGAACAAGCACAAGCCGTAGCTTAGCTTAGCAAGCCGTAGTAGTACGTAGCTGAAAAGACCGGGCCGGATCCGAGCACTGTTAGGGAGTTGGAGGGACGGTTGCGGAATTCCGGTGATCCGGAGTTAGGATGCATCGCTAGGGCGATGAATCGTGGCAGGCATATCACGGACTCGACAAGTGTAACTTACGAACAGTCGTTTCTCGGATTTGACCATCGTGAGGGCAGTGGAGGGAGGGGAATCGGGAATCTTGAAAAATGTCCAGCTTTTCAACGGTGATCGGATATTAATGAAACTTGATATTCGAAGAGAACGCATGTCTCAGATGTTCCAGTTTAGGTGAGGACCGGATCCGATCAATGTGGGGGCGCAAATTCTGTAACACGCTTAGAGTGTAGCGATTGGGATGACACTTGGTGGGAAGAAAACCGTAGGCCCAAGATACATCAGTGACAGAACCGGACCGGATTCGGGCACTCTGGGGGGAGTTAGAGGGGCTCCGGAATTCCGTTGACCGCGATTTAAGGTACTTCCAGATGTGCCAGGACGATGAAACTTGGCTTGAACGTTAGAGAATTGACAAGATTGGCTTACAATTTGTTGCTTCCCAGATACTCATCTTAACTGCAAAGTACAAAAAATACTTTTAAGCAAAATCTACCTTTTCATGATTCCCATGAGCCCATGATAATTTTTGCCTCAAAGGTTTGCTTAGAAAGGACTTTCTAGCACACTTACAGTGCGCATCTTCACCGAAAAGTAAAAGAAAATACTTTTGATCAAACTATTTATATTCATGATCCTAAAGGGCCCAGGATCATTTTTGCCTCTAGGATTTTGATCACGGATGAATTTCTAGCGCCCTTAAATTGCACATCATCACAGCCAAGTGCAAACAGAAACTTTTTTACTATGATTTCCAAGGGTCAACATATTTTTACCAAGCCTTGGAAGTGCCACATGAGCGTACAGCTCTTGTTTTTTTTTGTTTCGGACTCCATCTTTACCATTCAGGTGTTACAAATGAATGTTTGGTGTGGAACATCTGCAGCGGCACAGGGCGTTTTGTCGTCTTCGACCGTAATCTAAAATGATCCTTGCTCCGAAGCATGGTAGGTAGTGGTACCTACAAAAATCTGAGTGGGAAATTCGAATTTTGAGAACAAAATGCGAGGGGACGTGAAGACAATTTATTTGATAAGACCTTTGTCGAAAGCAATTAATTTCGTGGGTTCCAAGGTGTGTAAAAAGTAGCTTTGCTTGACTGACCACATTTAACACAGGAATCCGAATAGCCTGAATAACTCTTATTTTATGTGAAGATAAAAGTTGCCATCGCTTTTCCAAAATTGTCCAGCCTTTGGAGTCAACCACTGAGAAACCCGCACTTACTTACTAACTACTAACATCGACATTGCATCCTTAGATTAGGGTTCAATTACCTATCTATAAAAATCTTATTATTATTCAAGTGTCATTCTTGTATGACACTTTATTTACCCTACTGCTATTTCCATTTCCATAAAATTGTACCCGCCCACCTACCTTACCTACCCGTTGATACGCCTATTTGTTTTCTCTTCATCATTTAAAATACTGGGAATGGAAACTCACAATAAGTTATTTTTCAGCATCGAGGAAGCTGAAATCATGAAAACTCACCGATGGATTTATCGTTACTATTCCACCGAGACTCGACTCCGCTACGGCCCTAGTGTCGTGGACGGTAGTGAATACGAGGGTGCCTCTGAGCTCAGCTGCTCTCCCCAACCCAGTGCCTTTCATTCTCCCGTTCTACCCTCTGTACATTACCCCATGCCACCCGAGAGTGACCTTTCTCGGACCGTCTTTAGCCCGGAACTACGACGGTCAAGGCCGCTGGATCTGTACGAACCTTACGTGAAACGAGAGTATCTCCTGCCAGAATTCGATGTGCCTAGAACTTTGGATTACTCTGTGAAATATGAACCGTATGCCATCGAAGCAGAGACCAGGAATAATAATGACAAGTATTATACTTTACATACAGAAGAAGGTGTGGTTGTGACTCAGTTGCCATTTGTTCGACGAGACGGTGAGTTTTTTCCTCTTGTAAGGGGTATGGAGTTTAAATTATATTTTTGACTGTATTGTCTGACATTGGACTCGGAAGCTGCGACACCGCGCACGCGCAGCGAACCCTGCCGCCACAAGATAATGCCGTCAGGGTAGAGCCAAACTGTTAGTGCCGTGGATTTAACATAGTCCTGAGACCGACTTCATCTTTTTGCGGCTACATGGCATATATCGATCGTAATATCTGTCTGTCTGTCAGTTTGTTCGACTTCGGTTAGTTTGTGCACTTCCGCATGAGCAAGAACGATGAAACATGTCAGGGACGTAAAGGCCCCGACCCAACGCTCAAGAAAACCATCCTTTCCCGAATCAGAGCATCTGTGTGGGAAAGGAGGGAGAATCCGGGATATTCCAACCCGTTTAAGTTCTGAGCGGGTCATCCGATTTGAGTGAAGCTTAATCGGCGGTAGTATAGGATGCCCGAGATGTTCTCTTTTTATGTCCAAACCGCGTTCGACTACGGCGGAGGGGGGATTAATATTTTAATATTATATAAATTAATATTTTGAGGTCAGGACCGGGTCCACTCTCGGAGAGGGGAGCTTTATCGGGGTACTTTACTGGACATTTTCTGGAAGTTCTACCGTTTGAGTTCTACCTGATGGGTGGTAGGAGCAAATACCCATTGTTCCGATTTGACTGAAACTTAATATGGTAGGAGAAAATTCTCTAGATATAACTTGTATGTGTCCGAATATAATCTGGCCTCCGCGAAGGAGGTGGAAGGGCGGAGGGGGGGGGGGGTACAGGCCATCATCCGAATCTAGGGAAACTCGATGCATGGTAAGAGAAGGTGGCCTAGGTAGCAATCTACGTGTCCAAGCCGCATACGAGTCGGTTGATAGCGATAAAAGTTGAACGGTACAGATGCCATATGAACTAGATAACTATGTATTTAGGAGTTCTGGCTGCACTGTAAAAAGTTCCTCCGAATAAGGATGCAGTATTTGCTACTGGGACTAATTTTATCTCTATTGGGATAAAATTAATCCGAATTAGGGATAATCTAATCTCAATAAAGACAAGACTAATCCCAGTAGCAAATACTGCAAAAAAAAATGTTTACAGGGTGGTTCCGGTTTCGGTGGGCCGAGTTGGAGGGGGTAGCCTATCACTGGACATTTCCTGGAAATGTAACGAATCGAGTTAAACTCGACTGTTGGTAGGAGCAGACAAGATGTCCTAGATGTGTTGTTCGTGGGCCTGGGCCACATCCGGACATGGAAGGGGTATTTGTTTTTGCAGGTCGGGAATAAACATGTGGAGCGTTTTCCGATAATATATCAATTTACCATCAGTTGTTAAAGCACAACTCTTACTAGAAATGATCTTTTCCATATGAAATGAATCAGAAAAAACTCTTTTGGAAATACCATTCCTTTCCACCTAAAACTAGCGATTCTCTTGTTAGCGCTTGTCGACTGTATACAGCCTTTCTGCTCTCCGACGCGCCGGCTGGGCGCAAAAGACTTGAAAACTGAACCGCGCCTTGGTTAAGAAGTGGGAAAACTAAGCAAATAAAAGAAGTAATAAACAGGAGAGTATCACATCCTTATATATCAAAGAGTTGTCAGCGTACATTGAAGATTACGGCAAACTTTTCGTTCGGTGACGGGAAAACTCGGAAAGGCCGAAAAAGCGCTAAAAATTCGTAGTTAAAAACGAAACAATGGAGTAAGGTGGGGATTTTAGAAGCTTATAATTTCATATGGGAGCTAAGTATATTATAAAAGGCAGAATAAGCAAGAGAGGTCCTTTAACAATTGACATAAAAGCTCGTAGCGCTTGTTTATCAACACATCATCAGTTAGGGAGTGCAAAAGTTAAGCAGTCACAAGGTAAAGGTAGCTGTAGACGAGTATGAAGGTAAACATGATCAAATATTAACTAATTTGTTCACATACAAAATTGTTGGGTTGGCCTTTTTAAACGGGGCTTTGCGAAAAGGGTAGGGGGAGAAGAGGTCGAAACCCGACTGGGATGAGAAACTATCTCTAGATTCTTCTTGGGAAGTCGCCTCTTCAAAGAGGATTCTTCAAATTTTTCGAATTATGTCGAAAAAAGTAAGAGGTTCTCAGGGGATTAATTTTTCCTATAGGCTTATTTGAAATATACAGGCTCTAGTTTCAAAGCCACCAACAGTTCAACTTCTGTCCGCTGCCTATAGGAAGAAATCCAGTTCAACTGGCATGTCAGTTCAAAAGTGAATTTTTTAACAAGAAATGCTCACGCCGGCGGCACCAACAACATTCCGTGGTGCGCCGCCGCTCGCCAATTTCCCCGTCTTCATAAACCGGCGCAGCACCGTGGCCCACTCGTTCGTTCCGAGACCACTCCAACGGCCATGGCCTTGTTTTCTTTCGTCTGAAGGAGGCTTGACCCGCCAGGGTTCCCGTTGAGGTGGGTGGGGGAGGGAGGGGTCTCGAGAATCGATCAGCGACAATCAACTTTATGTTCTCGTAAATCAGCTATTTTTGGCACATAACCCAATTCACAACTGAAGCTCTCAAAAGCTAGAAAGTCAAGAATAGTATGGTAACAAAAACAAGAAAATTTATCTCAGTTTTAAACTCGGCGTTTCTTGAATTACAGTTACAACCATAATGACGTCTTGTATTATGGCAGCTTTTTTCCGGAAAACAACAGCGTAAATGCCCTGAATTCAATCCTCACGTAATTTTTTTTTTTCAGATTCTGACGAGAATTGATGATAGTCGAACTGATTTAACCCACAAGTCAGTGACTTGTCACAGTATGGCATATTGCCATCATATACAGATATATATAATAGCGAATATGGTTTCATTTGGAGATCTGGATGGTTGCAAAGCATGTTTGACCGCATATGTTATGCTGCAAGTTTGACTCTCATCGCTGAATAAAAGAGGTTCCTTAATTTATAATCACAGAGTGTGATGCTTCAGGAATTCGAGATGACGGATTGTTCTTCTTCAGCCGTTGCCTATGCGTATTGGATTCGTACCGCCTACATACGTGGTGACTGGTTTTCTGCAAAACTAAGAAGCAACGTGTCTTAGCGTATATGTTAAAGACGAGAGTTAGGACGAGCTGTTACTCATGTTTAGGTGGGTTCTGGCGGTCTGGAAACCTCCTGTGGCTTATCCGCAGTTTGTTCTTGTCACTGCGGCTGAAACTCGCTTCGCTTACCGAGGCTGTTCCGAGTTCTGGTGATCCGCTAGTTCTGGAAAGTGACATGGAAAGCGAATCCACTCCGTACATGGAAAGTGGATTGGACAAGCAAGCGAGAAGTTCTCAAGGCGCAATGACTTTCCGTTTGTTCTTGCGCTCGGCAGATTCTCGCTTTGCTCTTTGGAAAGCGAATCCGTGACAAGGTCCGAATCGCCCTTTTTTCAGTTCAGCTCATTTGTTTGAACTGATATAGCGTTTAGTGGACTGAGCGTTAACTGTATTTGAGCCTGTGGATTTTCACTAAGATTGTTAATATTGATAGTTGACTGAGTATAGTGCTTATGAGGATTTTGAGATGACGGATTTTGGTTATTCTGCTGTTGTGTGCGTATTTGGTTCGATACCACCGACAAACATGATAACTGGTTCTCTCTACAACTAAAAACCAACCTGTCTTTTTTGTTTTAATAAGAACGTGTTTTGGGACGTTCCGTAACTCGTGTTCTGTCAATTAAGCTCTTGTACTGGAATTGACAGCTCTTTGTGAACTGAGCGTTAACCGTGGAGCCTGGGAATTTTTACTATAAGGTTGGCTGATTAAACTTGTGTACAAACCGCAACCGGTGATATGATATTTCTGTTTTCAAAATGTCTTTCGTTTTCCTAGAGTTGTTTAATTAATGGGTTGGAAACAGTGAAATTTAGTGAGTGCAGCTGTGTTTTATCATGTTCTTATGATGAACAATTTGAGATGCCGTTTTCCTGTTGTTTTTGTGTTGCTTGTTTCAATTAAAGATCGTAAAAGTAGATATCCTGGACGTAGCTTTGAGTCTGTATTTATGTAAAAAGAAAACCGCTGAATTAGACTTCCGGCGTAAGTCAGTTTATAACGGGTTTTCTCGATCATTATTTTCATCTTTATCCTGCTATTACTGGGGATTTATTGCAAGAAGGTTGATTACCAGTGCGAAAAACGTCCAGGATGTCAAGTTTCTAGTTCTCCTGTACTTATCTGCTCCGCTTTTGCGGAAAGTACCGAAAACGCTGGGTTTGGCAATAAGAGTTGCTAGCCAAAAATAAAAGTGCAATAATAATGGACGATAATTTTGGCATAGTAGCTATTACCTCGATTACTGCGTTGTCTACTGCGAGTCAGAGCACAGGTAATTTAGAAACTGCGGGTGGGATGACTAAAAGACGTCAAAATGTTTATGATTGCGCTGCAAACACCAATTTCAAATGCTATTACTCTCTTTGTCTGTCTCTTCGTGCAGGCAGACAGTCTGGGTTGACCGGTTAGGATTTTCGACCCCCATCATCAATCCCACACGGAAATTATTTCAACTTGATGATGAAAGCGTCGAAATTCCGAACGAAAACAAGAGCTACGAGGTCATATGGCACTTGTTACGAGTAGGCGGTACAAGAAAGTAGATGAGAACGTCACAAAATACACCCGCCATCAAAAAATGCGGCTCGGAAACACAAATAGGATATTTAATTTCATTCAGTTCTGAGAAGTTCCGGCATCGTCTCGGATTATCTGTAGCAAATGCGCATGACTGTTCAAACTTCCAAGTTTCAGGCCAATAAATCCACTCGTTTGATCCTTAGACGTGCCACACGATTTCCGATACTCCCTCCATCTCCCTCTACCGTGGTCGTCGAATCTGGTTCGTACCAAAAAATGGATCATCTGAAGCATCTTCTTCTATAACATCTATCAAGTTTGAGCATTTTTGGAAAATTCCGGTACCTCCCACCCCTACCTTGGCCGAATGCGGCCCCGACACCAAATAACAAATCTAGGCTGCATAAACTCGGCACTGTCGAACTTGCATCTCATTCGGTCCATCCGTTTGGTTTTTCTGCATGTCAAAAGCCCCCCCCCCCCAATTCCCCCAACCGTGGTCGCATATAGTTGAACACATGTTTGACACGTCTAGGTCATCGATTCCTATCACCCATTCCCCCCCACAAGTTTCACTCGAATCAGACCACTCGTTCGCAATTTGCAGAAGTCAATTTCCATATTTCCCTTCCCTCGCTCCAACAAAAATGCTCGGATCTAGGAACGGAAATTTCTGGGGGTATGTTGTGGGAGGTTCTTAAATCAATTAAATCGGGTCACTAACATGCCTTCAAAGTTTCGTTGTCTTAGTACATCTGGAACTATTCTAACTCGCGACTACCAGAATTCCAGGAAACCCCCTCCGAATCCCCCCCCATAGGGCCCCGAAACAATTGACTAGGCCTAATGCTTAATATCTCCATTAAGTTCCGTCCCAATCCCTCTGCTTTAAGCGTTTCTTGAGTTTTCCAGCCCTCCCCCCCCCCATCCCCCACAGGTATCGGACCCGGCCTGGACTTGCCACTGAACATCTGAGGCGATAGGTCTTTCCACCCTACAAGTTTCATTCAAATCCGGTCACCCGTTCAAAAGTTATGCATGCCACTAGATTCCGGACTCCCCATCCTTCCACTCCCCCCACGATTGTCGGATCGGGGAAACGACTATTCAGGAATATAACGAACTCGTGGGATCGCTAGAAATCCGATGCCCGGATCCGGTCCGGTTATGTCAGTGACGTATCTAGGACTTGTCCTTGTTCTACCGACCAAGTTGCATCCCGATCCCTCCACTCTAAGCGTTTCTCAAGATTTCCGGTTCCCTCCTCCAAATCCCCCAGTGTCATCGGATCTGGCCCGGATTTAAAGTGCGACGTCTCAGACACGAGATCATCCTAAATATCAACTTTCATCAAGATCCGATCACCCGTTCGCAAGTTAAAAATACCGAAATTTTTGGCTTCCCCCTCCTTTCACTCCCGCCCCCCCAGATGGTCGGATCGGGGAAGTGACGATTTCCAATTTAATCTGGTCGGGTCCCTGACATGCCTGCCAATTTGCGTCGTCCTAGCACATCAGGAAGCACCGAACTCCAGGGATCACTAGAAATTCGGACTCGTCCCCCCCCCCAAACTCCGTCAAAGTGAGCAGACCCGTTCCGGTTATGTCAGTCACGTTTCCAGGACGTGTGCTTGTTCTTTCCACCAAGTTTCATCCGGATATCTCCACTCTAAGCGTTTTCCAAGATTTCTGGTTTCCCCCTCCACCCCCACCCCCCATGTCACCGGATCCGGTCTGGATTTAAAATGGAACGTCTGAGACAATAGGTCCTTCCATATACAAAGTTTCATTAAAATCCGATCACCGTTCGTAAGCTAAAAATATCTAATTTTTCCTAATTTTTCTTAATTTTTCTGGACTCCCCCTCCCTCCACTCCCCTACAGATGGTCGGATCGGGGAAGCGACCATTTCTATTTTAATCTGGTCCGGTCCCTGATACGCATGCCAAGCTTCATCGTCCTAGCTTAACTGGAAGTGCCCGAACTAGCAAAACCGGGACCAACAGACCGACAGACCGACTGACGGACAGAAATTACAATCGCTATATGGCACGTGACCGAAGGGCAAGTGCCATAAAAAAACAAAACAGGTCGTCTCTCCACACCCTATGCTGCGGAAAGACGTTCATAGTTGGGCAGCCGCGGATTGGAATTCCAGCCAAGATTTTTCGTATCATTATCAATTCCGTATGAACAAGACCTAAGGTTTCGATGGGATCCCAAAAATCTAATATTTGATCCAGACAATTGGGTCTTGTCTTCGCCAGATCCAGTCTTCGCCACGCTAATCATCTGAGAAAACCAAGTTCAGATATACCTCTACAAGCCATATCTATTTTGACGATACTGACCGAAACTTTCTGCTTTACTTATGCCAAATTTCCGGTTTAACTACTTGTCCGGCAAAAAAAGAACAATTCAGATACGAATTCAGCGTATCTCCTTATCACCACAAATCATCTAATCAACTAAAAATAAAACTTTAGCTTCTAAAAAAAAAATCCAGTTTCAACAGGATTCCGGACGAATTATACGTCTGGGTAAAAAACGATTGTCATATAAAGACTCAGCGTCTTTTCTTAGCCCTAAATCTGTCGTCTAATCAACTTCAAAGAAAATTTTAGATTTTAACAAATTTTCCGGTTCGGCCGGATTTCGGGCGAACTAGTTTTCTCGCGAGAAAATGATTTTCATCATCTTCTTCACCATGTTTTCTTCCCTCTTAATCGAACATCTAATCAACTTCAAATAAAACTTTTAATTTTAACCAACTTTCCGGTTTTTGCCAGATTCCGGATGAACTACTCCGGAAAATGAGAAAATGGTTTTCATCATCGTGTTCAGCATGTATTTTTCCCCACAATTGACTATCACATTAACTGTTAAAAAATAATTAGTTTGCGCCTTAATTTGTAACCCCTAAATGTAGGGCTACACGCAGAGCCCATCTACGAACTTGACCTTACCCTTGACCCAAAGAACCCTCACACAAAGTTTCATCAAAATATCTCATTCCCTTCTAGAGTTATCGTTCTGACAGACGGACGGACAGATGGACAACTTTTGTGACGTCATAGTTATGATGAAAGTGCAGA
This sequence comes from Branchinecta lynchi, assembly GCA_023053575.1. Taxonomy (NCBI): domain Eukaryota; kingdom Metazoa; phylum Arthropoda; class Branchiopoda; order Anostraca; family Branchinectidae; genus Branchinecta; species Branchinecta lynchi. The sequence continues at coordinate 12,825,272 of JAKZAP010000008.1, forward strand.
AAACCCGGCCGGGACGTCCTTCGTAAAATCCGATGGCAAATTGCCGTCAGACGCGCTATAGAGGAACAATAACAATCACACGCGAGATCTGGGGATAAGTTATCTGACGGGTGAATAAGCGATTAGGCTTTCGCTTCATATCGAGTCGTGCATTAGCCCCGTTGAAAAGTCTAGTCAGCCAGCACTCAGCACTGAAGTCGGAAGCCAGAAATGACAAACTTGATGACGCTGGGTAAAGCAAAAAGAGGGGAAGAGGCATTTTAAACAGCTTTAAACATGGTTAGGCCTAAGAGGAATTGAAAATAGCAAAACAAACCTGGATAAACGTGCACCAAGAAGTAACGTGTCATTGTTTTCTTTACGATAGCGCACCTAGCGGCCAGGAAAGAACTAATCTGAGAGGAATGCCTTTGACTCGCCGTTCGTACGGCTTTTATTTGACAGTGCAAAAGGGGTTTGTTGTCTTCCACAAGTTCATTTTCCAGCTGACGTATCCGTTTTGCACTATCAAATATTTTCCAGCTTGAGCCTGAAGAGGGTCCGTGCCAAGAAGGGCCAAAAGGACTCTAAGAAAATAAAGCTGATGAGCCGATGTATCCGTTTTGCACTGTCAAATATGATTGGCAAAAAGCTTGGACTGAAGGAAGATTCACTGCTTTTTGCTTTTTTTGCGTATTTGAAAAACTGATCTATATGCTCTTTGAGCTTGGTCACAATGGGATAAAAAAGCCAGCTATTCGACAAACAAGTGAAAATCCCGAGGGGACGGGAGATTGATGGGCTTTGAGCCAGCTTGGGGATGATGAGCAGACTGCAATTAGGGGTCAATTAGGGTTCCTGTAACATAGTTATACATGCTATTTTTGCTCTAACTGATCTCCTGAATTTAAAAGGACAACATTCAGAATTAGTTGTATCTTGTTCTTTTTCTTTTTTCTACTTTTGCAACCCAAAAAGCCAGGAAATGAGCCAAGTGTGACCAAGCTCTTTGACAATTTCCCTTTTTGTACGAAAGGCAAACACCGACTTTCACTTTTCCTTTCCTTTTTGGAACAAGAACTACGAGCTCATATGGCACTTGTCACGAGTAGGCACAAGTAAGTAGATGAGAATGTCACAAAATTCCCCATTCAACCCTCCTAGGACGAAATCCAGACCCCCCCCCCAACTCCCCCCATAGTGCCTGAATCCGATTCGGTTATGTCAATGATGTATCTAGGACTTGTGCTTGCTCTTCCCACCCAGTTTCATCCTGATCCCTCCACTCTGAGCATTTCTCAAGATTTCCGGTTCCCCTCTCCAGCTCCCCCCCCCGAAGTCACCGGATCCGGTCCGGATTTTATATTGATAGTCTGACACATGAGGTCTTCCCAAATACCAAGTTTCATTAAGATCCGATCCCCCGTTCTAGAGTTATAAATACCTCAAGATTCCGGATTCCCCTCCCTTCGCTACCCCCACGATGATCGGATAATGTAAACGACTATTGTCAATTCGGTTTGTTCAAAGTCCTTGATTTGCCAGCCCACTTGCATCGTCCTAGTACATCAAGAAGTACCGAACTCACGGATAATCAGAAATCCGGACCCCCCCCCCAACTCCCCCCATAATGCCCGAACCCGGTCCGGTTATGTCAATGATGTATCTAGGACTTGTGTTTGCTCTTCCCACTGAGTTTCATCCTGATCACTCACCTCTAAGCGTTTCCCACGATTTCCGGTTCCCCTCTCCAACTCCCCTCGAAGTCACCGGATCCGGTCCGGATCTACGTGGATCGTCTGAGACTCGAGGTCTTTCCAAATACCAAGTTTCATTAAGATCCTATCTCGCGTTCAAGAGTTATAAATACCTCAAGATTCCGGATTCCCCCTCCCTCCACTCCTCCGCGATGCTCAGGTCGGGGAAGTGACTATTTCCAACTTTTTCATTTAGGGTCCCTGATACGCCTACCAAGTTTCGTCGACCTAGCTTATGTGGAAGTGCCCGAACTAGCAAAACTCGGACTGACAGACCGACGAACGGACATAAATTGCGATCGCTATATGGCACCTGGCCGAAGGGCAAGTGCCATAAAAAGGGAAACTTGGTACCGTTCACAAGAAAAATAATTAAAGATAGATTAGAATCAAAGCGATAGTCAGTGTATGTAGACCGTTCCGGGTTGCAAAGATGGATAATTTGCAACTTAAAGTAAAATGGCATTTGTCAAAATTGTGTTTCCGGGATCCAAAAACGTAAGTGGAGGGATACCTATGACATGGAAAAAGTTGTCCGTCTTCCGTCCGTCTGTGCGCACTATAACTCTCGAAAGGAATGAGATATTTTGATGAAACTTGGTGTGAGGATTCTTTAGGTCAAGAGTACGGTCAATTTCGTAGATGGGCTTTGTAGCCCTAGATTTAGGTGTGGGGGAGGGGGATTAAATTAAGGGGCAAATGAAATATTTTTAAACAGATAATGTGATAGTCGATTATGGGGTAAGAAGACATGCTGAACATGGTGGTGGAAACCATTTTTCTATCGGACAAGTAGTTCGCCCGGAATCCGGCCAAAACTGGAAAGTCTGTTAAAAGTAAAAGTTTTATTTGAAGTTGATTAGATGTTCGATTTAGGGGTAGGAAAACATGCTGAACTCGACGGTGAAACCCATTTTCTTGCGTGATACGTAGTTTGCCCGGAATCCGGCCAAAACCGGAAAGTCTGTTGAAAGTAAAAGTTTTACTTCGAGTTGATTAGATGTTCAATTTATGGGTGAGAAAACATGCTGAACACTTCTGTGAAAACAATCTTCTACCCGGACAAGTAGTTTGCCCCGAATCCGGCCGAAACCGTAAAATTATTAAAAGTTAAAGTTTTATTTGTAGTTGATTAGATATCCGATTTAGGGGTAAGAAGAGATGCTGAATCCGTGAATGACGATCATTCCGGACATAAAGTTCGACCGGAATCCGGCTGGAGCCGGAAAATTTGTTATAAGTTAAATTGTTATTTGAAGTTGATTAGATGTTCAATATTGGGGAAAGAAGATACGCTGAGTTCATTTTTGAGCTTTCTTTTTTCGCGGGACAAGTAGTTCAAAACAGATATGACTTATAGGGGTAAACACACATGCTGACTCCATATCTGAACTTGGTTTTCTCAGATGATTAGCTATTTGGCCTTAATCTGTTTCTGAATTTTAATAGTAAAAATATTTATATACTATAAAAAATATTTTTATAGTATATAAAATAAGGAGACTGGCGAAGACTGAATCTGGCGAAGACAAGACCCAATTGTCTGGATCAAATATTGAATTTTTGGGATCCCATCGAAACCTTTGGTCTTGTTACGCAAGAAAAGCGAAAGTCCTTAGTAGAAACTGCGACTTGCGCAAAGGGGACCCAAAAAACACTAAAGGTGTTTTCTCGCCGTTCCCATAGAACTCCTCTTGAGGAGTCCCCGCGTTTTTGTTTAACCCAGAGACTCATTCCCCGTATTCTCACGATTCCCCACGGGCGGGGAGTGCTCCGATTACCAACACTATCATCAAAATGACCCCCTTCCAGTTTCGGAGGGGGAATCGATTTTGGGAGTTTCTGACGTTCTTTTTTGTTTAAACAAATGTTAGCGATGGTTAGTATAAATTTCTAAGATCAAAATTGAGTTTCGTTATTGTTTAAAACTGATTTTGAGGAAGAGGCATCTTTTTCATTGTGTTCGCGATTTTTTGTAAGTAGGAACAGTGTAAAATTAAGTAAAAACAATCAGAATAAACGAAAGAAAAATAAAGCGAATCCAGACAATTCTGTCACATGACAATATTTTTTTTCGAACAAAATCCATTTTCGAAGCACCTCCCACCCCCCCTGTTCTCGTCGCCGTCCTCCTTGGTTCCGCGAAAAGTCCTGGGGGAAAGCGAGATGACGCAAAGGCAAAGGCAGAAAAAACGCAATAAATCCCCGCAGGGAAGAAAAGAAGTTCGATGTACTTGTGTCATCAGCAAGTTCTTAAACCACCATTAGTACCTGCAATACTCATGCAACCTATTTCCGTAAGTGATCCGTCCATTCTTGAACCCGAAGACTCGATGTTCATACGGTCCCTTATCGACGCCACACTGATTTTTAAATTTTTCCTTGTTTCGCTTATTTTCAATGCCTAGCAAGCTTCCGATGACCTCTGGTGAGAAGTTCGTTCGTCAGAAAAAACGGTGTAGAATTTTTAGGCTGCAGAAAGGCTTAAAACAGCGAAAGTCGTGGGTAATTTGTTAAAAAGCAAAGCCGAGTTTTAAAGTATTCAGCTGTTTCGAAATAATGGCACATAAAGAGTAAACGGTGTCCTTTAATTGCTTGTGCCTAAATGAATACTATTAGTCGAAGTGTGGCGGAGGTCGTCACAATCGGAGCTGAAATTAGATGGTAAAAAGATTTCTTTGCCGAAAGGTTGCGTCCCGGAGTTATTTAAAAGTAGAATTCAATACCCAGTAGTTTCAGCAGCCGCCGACTGCAGTGGCGCCTAGAAAGTTGGCTCATGGTGTGCTTAGGACTAATTTAAGCTCAGTCGTATTAATAATTGTCTTCGTTTGGTGCGATCACCTTTCTGGTTCTGTAATTAATCGCCATTTTATTAAAAAGTTTTATAGGCCTCCCTCGACCTCGTAACAGCCCTGACGTACCACGTAACTGCTCTTAGAATTGCCAGAAAGTAACCCGTCTTATAGCCATGTGTATTGTAACCTTTAACCTTTTGGACAAGGTTGGAAGGGTCCTTCAACATAATTTGGCTTTGGGTCTGGCTTGGTGCCAGTCCGTTTCCACCTTTCTTTTTTTTACTCTTCTCATTACAGATGACTGCAGCCCCCGACGAAAACGGAAATAGGCATACAAAAGTAATTTAACATTGTTGTGACGTTATAGAAATTTTGACTTTGAGAGTGTATTACCGGCATTTGGTAACTGTTCTAAGCCTGTAAATTGTTGGAAAAGTTATTCTGACTCTTTTTGTAGAAACGTTTGAAGAGCTTGAAGGCGTCAAACTTTTACTGAAAAACCCAAACTTGCTCCCTATTGGTTGGCTTCTCCACAACGCGTCGCAACCCACCAATAGGTTGTTCAGACTTTCAAGCCTTCAAGCTCTCATTTTCATATCTTCCAAAAATGTAATTAAACGAACACGAAAGAGTCAAATTAAAATTTCTAGCAATTAACAGGTTCTTGACGATCACCAAACGCCCATACTTCAGTCTCAAATTCGAAAGTCCTATACCTCGCAATCAGTCGCAATGTAAAATTATTTTGTTACACTCTCTTCGATGCTCGTGAAGAAGTTTCTATTTCCGTCGGATAAGGTGCTCTATAATCTCGATGACCAACTTTTTCGTGCGGACAAAGTATCGCCGTGTGCCTAGCGTAGAGCCAGAAATATCACCACAACAAACGCTGTTGATTGGTTTACATAGGGTATGAATCAGCTTTAAGGATTCGTTCGGGTGACGTTTCTTGTTCTTCCCGAGGTTCAATGGCGTGTTTCGGACTTAGTCATATAGAGTATTCTTGGATGTCGTGCGACTGTACGACCTTTATCATCTGTTTATATAGCGCCGCATCTTTTCGTATCGGGAGTCGTGGGGTGTTGCAGGCAGGGGCGTCCGGATGGTGTGGGGGTGGGGCACCTCCCATAGAACGTCCGTGGGAAAAAAATCTGGCAAATTGGAACAACTTCGTCAACCGCCTCTGAGAGTGACCTTGGGGTAATAATGGACACAGATCTAAAATTCTCAACACATTGCGAAACTATCATCAAGAAAACTACAAGAATTGTGCATCGTATGAGAAGGACATTTACATTTAAGGACAATTCCCTATTTCTTATTTTATTTAAGGCACTAGCTCGCCCACTAATCGAATATGGCCACGCAACAAGGCCCATATCAAGGACGTTATCGCCATTGAGCAAGTTCAAAGAAGAGCAACAAAAACAGTGCCAGCCATTCGTCATCTGCTTTATGAAAACCGGCTTCAAAAACAAGAGCTGTAAGCTCATATGGCACTTGCAAGTATATGTAGTAGGTAGGGATATCAGCTAAGATTTGCCCTGTCTTGAGGCACATGCGATTATGGGCCTCTCAGATTCATGAAAAAGGAATGGGGAGTCGCGTTGCGTTCTGTCACTAATATATACAGGACCTTTGCCTGTTCTTCCCACCAAGTTTCATCCCGATCCAACCACTCAAAACATGTCACCCGATTTCAGGCCCCCCCCCCCCTCCATCCCCCAAAGTATCCAGATCCATGTGACATCTGTGACAGGAGATCCTTTCCAAATATCAAGTTTCATTAAGATCCGATTCCCCGTTCAAAAGCTATAATTTCGTAGATATTTCGGATTCCCCCTCCCTCCAATCCCCCCACAGTGGTCGGATCGGTGAAGTGACTGTTTCTAAGCTATTTTGTTCGGGTCCAAGCCTGCCAAGTTTTATCGTCCTAGTACAAGTGTAAGCATCTTAAGTCAGGATCACTGCAATTCCAGAACCCTCCCTCCAAATCCCCCCCACAGTGCTCGGATCCGGTCTGGTCTTGTCAACGATGATTTTAGGGCTTGTGTTTGTTCTACCCACCAAGTTTCATCCCGATCCGTAAAGAAGAAATTCGTAGATATTTCGGATTCACCCTCCATCCACTCCCCCCACGGTGGTTGAAAGGGGGAAGTGACTGTTTCCAAGTTATTTTGGTCGGGTCCCTAATATGCCTGCCAAGTTTCATCGTCCTAGCACATGTGTAAGCACCTTACCTCGGAATCACCGGAATTCCGGAACCCTCCCTCCAACTCCCCCAACAGTGCTCGGATCCGGCCCGGTCTTGTCTACTCTGTATCTAGGGTCTGTGCTTGTTCTTCCCACCAAGTTTCATCACGATTCGTCCATTATGAACACGTCACACGATTTCCGGATCCCCCCTCCAGCTCCCCCAAAGTTACCGGATCCATTCCGGACTTGAAATTTGACATCTGAGACACGAAGCGTTTCCAAATATCAAGTTTCATTAACATCCGATTCCCCGTTCCAAAGTTATAAACACGTCTGTATTCCGGATTCACCCTCCCTCCACTCCCCCCACGGTGGTCGGAAGGGGGAAGTGACTATTTCCAAGTTATTTTGGTCGGTCCCTAATATACCTGCCAAGTTTCATCGTCCTAGCACATGTGTAAGCACCTTACCTCGGAATCACCGGAATTCTGGAACCCTCTCTCCAACTCCCCCCACAGTGCTCGGATCCCGCCCGGCCTTGTCTACTCCGTATCTAGGGCCTGTACTTGTTCTTCTCACCAAGTTTCATCCCGATCCGTCCACTCTGAATATGTCACCCGATTTCCTCCCCCCCCCCCCTCCAACTCCCCCCAAAGTAACCGGATCCATTTCGGACTTGAAGTGTGACATCTTTGATATGAGGTCTTCCAAATATTAAGTTTCATCAAGATCAGGTTCCCCGTTCAAAAGTTATACAGACATGAATATTCCGGATTCCCCCTCCCACCACTCCCCCCGCGGTGGTCGGATCAGGGAAATGATAATTTCCAAGTCCGTTTGGTGGAGTCCCTAATATGCCTACCGAGTTTCATCCTCCTAGCACATCTGAAAGTGCCCTAACTCGAGATGAGTGGACAGACCGACCGACCGAAAAGTGAACGGTATATGGCACTTGAGCGGAGCTGCAAGTGCCATAAAAAAAAACTACGATTACCCAGTTTATCTTATAGATTTCTCCGGGGTGATTTGATCGAAAATTTTAAAATTTGCCATAGTTATTATGATAATATTAGGCCTGATGATGTCTTCACTTTCAATCAGAACGGTCTCAGTGGAAACAACTTGAAACTGAGTTCCGAAAAGAAAATCGGAAAATGGAGCTTTATAGAAACCGAATAGTACAATATTGGAATAATCTCCCAGAACGTGTTGTAAATGCCGAAAATATGAACCAATTCAAAGCAGGTGTAGACTACCACCTGGCTGAAATTCAATTTAGTGTGTAAAGTGTACCGAGAAATTTATAGAGGCGAAAGCCTTCTTATTGCAATTATATATTATTATTATAAACAAAAATGCATTTGTGTTAGTTCCTGCCTTAATTCTGCAGAATTTCCGGTTTCAGCCGCGCCAGTTAAGATTTGTTAAATTCACCTGAACTTGATGATTTTTAGGGTCCTTACCGGATTATTGCTCAGGGAACCTATCGGAACTTGTCTCGGGGATTTTACTGGAGGCTGTTTCGAAGAATGTAGTGGACTTTGCTCCACGGAATCTACCAGAATTTGGCTCAGGGAATCTCCCGGATTTGGCTGCCTATCGGATAAGTATAGACTCACAAGTTACCAGGACGACCCATGCAGACATTCTTGCAAACAGACACCACAGTGTACCGGACCGGAACTGTACACTCACCGGGTGATTCCGGTAATCTCCTATGTTTCTATAGCTTTCAAGAATTAGGCAACCTACTGAAATTTCCATAACTCCAACTGCAAATACTGTTCCCGGAATAGTATCCGAGTACCGTCTACCCCAGTTTCGACAGCTTTCTCGACTCCTTTCCAGTGATAAGCCGAGAAGAGTTCAAACCGAGTTATCCTTGTTCCGACATGATCACAAAGTAGCCAGGAGAGCCTCGAAACAAAAAGTTTGAAGATATATTCGAAGTCTTCCGTTATTGAAAGATGTCTTACCAGTAGTAGGCCTATTGAAAGCGTTGAAGCAGGCGAAGACAATCCCTGTTAGCTCAGTAAAAGGGGAACTGCTTTTTAGCAAGATAAAGTTGGTTAAGACCACTTTGCATTCAACAATGGCGGACCAACGTCTGTTATTAATCGCATCTGAAACCGATCTAGTTGACAAATGTGAAGTTGGATGTGTTGTGAACAAATAGAAAACGCTGAAAACGCGACGAATAAATGTGTAGGGTGGGTTGAAGGTCGAAGAGAATCTTAAAGTTTTACCGAATACGGCTGAGATCCAACAGTCTAGTTCAGAGATGGGCGAATCCGACCATGAAAGGATTCGAATCCGAATCCGAATCCAGGGCTAGGTACGAATCCAATTCCGAATCCACCATTTGATGCTGAGGATTCGAGTCCGGATTCGAATCCGACCTTAACAACAATCAAATCATGTACAAATGTTATGGTTTAAAAATCAGAGGTGACAAAAAGCACTGATATCTAAGGTAATCAGATAACGTGATAGATACTGGGGATGGTTGGTGGTGGAGACCAAAAAGTTGTCTTGCCTATTCACATTCCGTAGAAATTGGGATACGGATACTGGAAGGATGAATTTGCGGAATTTCCGCAAATTCAAATCCGGCCTGACAAGCAGAAGATTCGAATCCGGCCAATAAGACGAATCCTGGATTCGAACCCGAATCCGGGTTCTTATTCGCCCATCTCTGGTCTAGTTACATATCACTAATTCACTTAAATACATCCGACCCGATAAAAATGCGTTACTTCGTTTCTCCTTTCCGATTATCCAGAGACAATAGATTTCATAGAATTAACTTATTCTTGCGGTTTCATGGTACATCTACGTGCTTGTCCATCTACGTTTGAAATATGTACCAGCTAGAAATGTAAGCCATTTCCGAAAAATAAAATATCAGATTCATTGCAAGACATATCCTAAGATCATTTTCCATTAAGCGTAACTTCTCCAATTTCGCATTTTTAGCCCTGAAAATGCAAGATTTTGTTCAAGTTCAAACCGCGCCTGGATGAATATTGGTTTGTTGTGCAAGCAACGCCCAACCTCAACATTATTACCAGAGCCCCGTGTGGAAAAATACAAAATCCCTCAGATGTGTCAAAATATGTCAGTGTTGCATCAACCTTTGTTCTGTGTTATACTTATAAAAAAATTTCCGGCTCCAGCCGGATTTCAGTCGAACTATATGTCCCGGTAAAAAATGATTTTCATACCCGGATTCAGCATCTCTTCTTACCCCTAAATCGGATATCGAATCAACTACAAATAAAACTTTAACTTTTTCCGGTTTTGGTCGGATTCCGGGCGAACTACTTGCCCGGATAGAAAATTGTTTCATACAAGTGATCAGCATGACTTCTTACCCCTAAATCTAACATTTAATCAACTCCAAATAAAACTTTTACTTTTAACAAACTTTCCGGTTCTGGCCGGATTCCGGACGAACTATTTGTCCGACCAAAAAATGCTTTTCATCATCGTGTTCAGCATGTCCTTCTACCCGTATATCGAACATCTAATCAACTTCAAATAAAACTTTTACTTTTAACAGACTTTCCGGTTTTGGCCGGATTCCGGGCTAACTACTTGTCTGGTGTCAAAACAGCTTTCACCATCCTGTTCAGCATGTCTTCTTACCCCTAAATCGAACATCTAATGAACTTCAGATAAACTTATACTTTTAACAAAGTTTCCGGTTTTCGCCGGATTCCGGGCGAACTACTTGTCCGATGACAAAATAGTTTTGACCATCGTGTTCAGCTTGTCTTCTTACCCCATAATCGACTATCAAATTATGTGTTTAAAAATATTTCATTTGCCCCTTAATTTATACCCCCTCCCCCACCCCTAATTGTAGGACTACAGAGCCCATCTACGAACTTGACCTTATTCTTGACCCAAAGAATCCTTACACCAAGTTTCATCAAAATATTTCATTCCCTTCGAGAGTTATAGTGCGCACAGACGGACAGACGGACAACTTTTGCGATGTCATAGGTATGCCGCCACTTACGTTTTGGGATCCCAAAAACGAACGCGGCTTATACCTTTAGTTAATCAACTAGATCAGGAATTAAGCAGATTATATTTTATTCTAACCCAGCCAAGCACAAGACAATTTGAAGTAATGATTACAAAATGGTTAAGAACTATGAGAGCTACTTTGTGCCAATGCTGGTTGCGTATTTCCATTCCGTTTCGGGCAGAAGCGACCAATTGGGTGATTGACCCCGACTGAGCCAGTTAAAGTCATCGACCTTCTTATAACTTAGCTCGTCCATTATAAAGCCACACTCCTCAAAACTTCCAGAATCAACGAACTGTGGGGGGAGTGGAGCGAACCTAACGTTTTTACAATCCTCGATAATAGCACGGCTGGAGACATGCAAGTAAACATCCACCCTCTCGGAGCTGTGCATACGCAACTGCTGACATGCAAGAAGAAAAGTGCAATCGGTACAATCGCTGATGAATACTGACGTTCGCACCGGAACTACGATAACGGTGCAATTCTGCAATTTTGAAATATGCACCGTTCCCGGTGAACCCTTTATAGTAATTTCAGAACGGACGCAACTAAGCACGTGGACATCTTGGGCAGCGACCGCAGCAACATCTACTATTTTCGTAGTGTCGAATAAATCCGCCACTTCAAACCGCGAGTCATCCTTCAACGCACCCACATCTTCCATGTGACTCGGCTCTGCGTACATCTTAGGGGGCACAGGCATTGGTTGCTCGACAACTCCGCTATCTACGGTGTCATTTTTCTGTGGTACCGGATTGGCTTTCCGGAATCCGAATTTTTTCGGCTTTGACTCGGTAAGCTTCGATAGCTCGGTGGTGTAATGCTGAATCAGGCCCTGCGTCTTCCTTCGATCGTAAGATGGCAGTGTTTCAGACGATTCACTCAGCACACGACTCAACTCACTTATTTTATTTTTCACTACTTCCACATTTTCAGATGTTTTCGTTTCCAGAGCCTCTCTTAATTTGTCTTCGATATTTTTCTGGATCTCACTCAGCGCTCTCAAAATTCCCTCTATCTGACTCATGACAACATTGAGTATAATTAACCAACCAAAATATTGGTATGACACACTTCGATATATGCAGTTCTACTTCTTCCGCCAGATCGGCTCATCTGTGGCTGCTCTTTGAATTGCTTCCATAAATTGCTTATTTTTCAGCTTTTCCTCTGAATTGACGCTGTCAATTTTCTTTAGCTCCTTAAACAAAATTTAATAGTGAACCATTGAAAATAACGAGCGAACAAGGATCATCTTTGCTCTAGGAAATTTGGACCCATATTGAGAATAAGAATTACTGTATCGGACCCCACGGGGCTTTGTACTCAATGGCCTAAATGAAGTTTCCAGATGTTCCAGAGAGACTGTCAAAGGAGCGAAGATATGTGGGTATTTAATAACGGAATTTATGAGATATTATGAGCCGAAATTTATGAGCCAAAAATAGTATAATTAGTCTTAAAGATAATTTGATTCTTCGTGCTTGTTTTTCAACCGATTTTTGGTTTCAACACTAGTTTAATCACATGCAAGATCTCTCTCTCTCGGGAGACTGTCAAAAGACAATTCAGAAACGACAACTTATTTATGAGATATGAGCCAAACAACATAATCTTCGCGGAGTGCCTGTTTTTCATCCGATTTCTGATTCCAACACACAGAGCGTGTTCCACCCTTCTAACAATAGTAACTATTAGTTACTGTTTCCATTCCAGTCTCACGAAAAGTTACTACACTGACCGTTCCAACCTTCTCGAAATAGTAACTAATAGTGACTATTTGCTTACCATGCTCCTGAGCGTAGTAAGCGTGGTAACTACGGATCTCTGTAACGTGATTGGCTGGTTTACCCGTGGAGTGATATTTCGGCGAAAATAGAAAAATACATTTCAGCCTTGACGCCAAGAAGCCAAAATTCGTGACGCCATACGTAGTAGCTACGGTAAGTAGGGTGGAACACGCTCACAAGCTAGTTTCCTCACAAACAGAATCTAAAATCCGTGTGATGCTAATATTGTCGCTCGCTTCCAATCTTCGGTTTTCATCGAAACCCGGACAAAACAATGCAGCAAATATGATCATACCCCTATAATTTTATATTCTTTCCGTATCATGCCGTTCATACAGTGGCCATCTTATTTGGAAATTTCCGATTTTCTCAGGATTCTGGCTGAACTGCCAACAACAAATAGCATATCTTGATTCGAAACGTTATTTTATTTGAATATCTACTCTTTAGTAAGTTTTCTGGATCTAGCTCTTTTGTTCCAAAATTTTAGGTTCTTACCGGATTACGGTTCAGACTTACCTTGATGTCCGTTTCGGCCGGACTGGTGACATAAGTTAGTCCGTAGCCTACTGCTCCGGATATAGCTAGATATAGAACTGACTTAAAGTAAAGGCTCATGACACCAGTTTCCCCTCCCGTCTCCAGATGGAGTAGTCGCGCTGGCGCTCGTTGCTGGAACTATCACAAAGCTCCACAAAGTCGTAAAATCCTAGAAGAGACAATAGTTACATTTTTGCCGATAACAGTGTTGCCATACTGGCGGATTTTATGACGGACTGGCGGATTTTCTTTTTGCTGGCGTATTAAAATGGTTTGGTTTCTATTGACAATCCTTGTAAGTTTCTGGGGATTTCTTGCAAATTTGGGTTAAAAAGAAATGTTGGCGTATTTTTGGCGTTTTTCAAAGACATTGACGTATTTTTTGGATCACGATCTGGCAACACTGACCGATACCACGGTCTAAAGTCGAATTGCAGTTACCATGATACATATCGTGGTATCTTTTGCAGTTTACTGAATATCTAGACAGGCATAGTGGTACATGAAAAGTCATCTCACTTTCATCATCACCAACATAAGGGCCTAGGTTTCGTGGGAAAAAAGTTTGACAGTTTTGATATCAGTGAAGCTAAGTGTTTCTTCGGGGGGGGGGGGGGGTCTTCTAAATAATAGAATTTGTCAACTGTCATTTTTGCAAAGAAACCGTAGTTCAGATACTATGGTAATTGCAGAAACGACAAAATAAAGATCCAGTTACGGTAGTATCAGATATTATAGTATCTACAAAAACACAACTAATAACATTAGACAGATAGATGCCCGTGAGCATTGTGTGAAGTTATCGACTATTGTCCGGAGCCTTCACGTTTCTATCCTTGGTTTATTTTTCCGCTTGTACTCTTGGAAGAGATATTTTTGGCCAGATCAGAGTTTTCTTTTTCATTTCTTTTTCATTTCTTTTGAGTTTTCTTTTTCATTTGTTCATCTTCCGCTTTACTTCGTGACTAAGCTCAGTGTAAATCTGCCTCTTCTTTTGTGGTAGCCTACTACACTATTTCCCTTTTCGTATCCAGCTAATACAATAATAAAATCATCATCAAACTATCCTACAAGAAATTTCGAAAAGAACTCGTGTAAAAATCCGAAACTGGTTTTGTACTGCTGTGTAAAAGCATAGGACAACAATCACTTTCCACCGAATTTTCTGTGGGAGCTAGCATAGACGGAAGTAAATCAGACAGAGAGTAGCCCCACCAAAATCTACCTCTCTTCAAACTTCCAACACAATTTATCGAACTGGGTGTACGCAGTGTTGCCACACCGGTGAAATTATTCGTCCTACTAAATATCAGAAAGAGTGCTATTTTCTCGAAAAAGTGCTATTTAAAATAAAAAAACTGCACTGCCCACAATCTGACGCATCACGTTGTGCAGCTACTCAAATTAACGAATAAAGAGCGCAGTTGTCTAATTAATTTTGTGCTTTTTACGAAAAAAAACACAGTTAAAACCGAGCAAAAAGGAAAATAAAAAAGAATCAAAAGAAGCGCATTAATGCTACCCGTGGCAACACTGAATGTTTGACAGCCTTTCTAGCAGTGGCAGTGGTAAAATTGGCAGACTAGGATTTATCAGTGGCTGACCACGGAAACTGGCCGAGCTTGGGACAGCTATGGCATAATTTAAATGGCAAAAAATCATGACCTGTTTCTAAGAACTAGTCAGTCAATCAAATGATTTTTTTTCAACACTTCATAATCCAAATCTGTCCCTACTTTTTGAACGATTTAAGCTTCCCTGGACTTATTTTTTGCGAAATTTAAATTTCCCGCTCAGCTCTTCGACATGATATACTCTGGACGGAGCATGGTAGTTAAAGAGCGTGTTTCACCCTCCTAACAATAGTAACTATTAGTTACTAATTCCCCTCCAACCTCACGAAAAGTTACTACGCTGACCGTTCCAACCTTCTCGAAATAATAACTATTTGCTTACCATGCTCGGGAGCGTAGTAAGCGTGGTAACTACAAATCTCTGTAACTTGGTTGGCCGGATTACCCCGTGTAGCCGCCGTGGAATGATATTTTACCAAAAATTTAAATATCTGTTCCAGCCTTGACGCCAAGAAGCCAAAATTCGTGACGTCATGCGCAGTAACTATGGTAAGTAGGGTGGAACACGCTCAAAGTCATAATTAATCTGTAGAAGGTGGGACGCTTTCTGCGTTAACTGTCGCAGATGGAAACAACGATAGTAAAAGTAAATATGAGAAAGGGGTTCAAACACACCCCCTTGTCGCAAATCTTCTGCAGCGAGTTTCGTGGGTGACAAATTATCCTATGACAGATTGCCCGCGGGACGAGTAATCTTTTGGAAGAAATTTACGTATGACCAATAGTTCCAAGGACGAATTGTCAGAGTCCCGAAATGTCGTAATAAACTGTCGAGTAAAATAAAGTACACATCGACAGTGATCCTACAGTCTTGAGAAACCCCTATTGCTTATTCTACCTTTTATATTATCCCTAGGTATCTCTCGCGGGAGTTTCTGAAAACCCCGCCTTTTGCCGTAGTTTCGTTTTCTACCTACGAGTTTTTAGCGCTTTTTCGGCCTAGCCAAGTTTTGACAGTGAGGCAACGCAAACTCCGCTGAAAGCTTCATGTTCCACCGACAACTCCTTCAGGAAGGCACACCTTCAGGTCTATCTTTTGTTTTAGACTTCTTTTGTTTTGCTTGGTCTTGCTTGGTCAAATAAAATGCGTCCAGTCGGCACGTCGGAGAGCATGAAGGGTGGTTAGAGTCAACAAAAGTTAACAAGAAAATCGCTCATTTCACGTGGCAAGTAATTTCATTTCTAGTAAGAGTTGTGCTTTAGGTGCAAAGAAAACCAGGAAATGAGTTGGCTAGTATGTCATACAAAGTGGGTACTTACTGTTCAAAATCGAAGGATAGTTCTGATGAGTATAAAGACGAAAATCTGGAATTCAAAAAACCGACTGTTAGAAATGAATAAATACAAATAAAAAAGGACATTTGCTTATTAGGATCTACAGAACTGGCAGTTGGGAAATGACCAACCAACATCTATTCTACTAAGCATTTAAAATTCGCTGATGTCACATTACTATCATGACCATCGAAGACTATATCAATTTGCATTTCTGATTTCTATGAGACCTATGTTATATCTTTTTTTTTGTAAATACCTGTACCACTGCTATTTTCTGGAATTCATCAATCAACCAAACAAATATATATCCCAGCCAGCTTGGGCTCAAGGAGTATTAATAAAAAAAAAGTTAAACACTCAACTATTATCTTTTCTCTAAATAAAACCTCCATAAAGACGACATCAGACTGTAAAGAGACCAAAGGCGATGGCCTGAAGGCCCTCTCCTATGAAGCCAGACTAAAAAACACAACTCAAACTACCAACAAAACTCTCATACGATACAGCTAGTCCTCTCGAACTGCACAAGTTCAACCTGCCAGTGGCTTTTATCATTCAATGTCAGCAAATGCTCTATTTTACATTTTGGACCGAGGAACGGGAACGCAGTCTACTCAATATGCCCTCCCCCCATGCTCCAGAGAATCTACTCTCAGTCGTATATTTCGAGCTTGTCTGTCTGAAAGTCATATCTTTTGAGCTTTGCAGAATGAGATACAGACAGTATGACATACAGCACACTTTTAGTGGAGTGTTCCTTGGAACAATCGACTATTGCGAGCTCTGTAGCAGCTTTTAGCTTTCGGTTTTCACCACATTTTGTGGAGCTCATAACTCGTGAACCAGTGCAAGTATCAAGTTCGAACTTGGTATACTAGTGGGTATCGGGGTCTAGTTCTGCCTTTTGGGGATCCCACCCCCCACCCCAACCCGGTTCAGGGGCAAATGGGCCCAGATTGCCCAGTGAACAATGTTCATAACTTGACCAGAACTGGACACAGGACGACGAAATTCCTTGTACATTTAGATCTAGGGCCGGGAAATTGCTTTTAAAGTTACACCTCCCCTACTCACCCCGATCATGGGCAACTGGGCTCAGATTGCCCAGGAGTAAAGTTCGTTACCCGTGACAGGAATCAACAGATATCAAGTTGAAACTTGGTAGGTTTGTGAGCATCGGGGTCTCTTTTTACTTTTTGCGGGTCCCAAACTCCACCTCCACTTGGTTCAGGGGCAATTGGGCCCAGATTGCCCATTTGTTAATGTTTTGACAATGACTGGTAATGAGGTAAGACAATGAAATTCCTTTGTGCTTTTGGATCATAGTGGTTGGGGATATATCGTGGAGTTAAACCACCCCCCACCCTCCCTATTCATGGGCAAGTGGGCCCAAATTGCCCATGAAAAAAAGTTTTTGACCCGTGACTGTAATCAAATTATAAGCTGGTATACTTGAAGGAAAAAGGGGAGAAAATACGCATTTTGATCGGTCCCGACCCCCCCCCCCCCCCCCCTCCTCCCGTTCATGGGCAGCCGGGCCCAGATTTCCGATGAGTTAGGTTCGCCTGTGACAGGTCTCAAGTTCAACTTTAGCATTTTGGGGAGAAACATCTATGGACGAGGATCTTGGTTTAACAGCAACAAACAAGACCATGCGACGTACTTCTATAATCAACAGTTGGAAACTAGACTCTTCTGTCATATGATTGATGATCTGCCGTTCTTAATGAATTGTGACAAAGGGGGGCATTAGTCTGCTACGAATTGGTTTATTGCGCTTGTTATTACCTTGCTAATGGCAAAGAGGTATAAAGGGTGGGACCGCATGGCAGGCAGACCATTCAATGTTCTAACAAATTCTACTCGTGCAAGATCTTTCACTTTTCTTTGGATTTATACTGGCGGTTTGTTTATATTTAAAGCTTTTAAAGGGGGGTGATTACAAGGTTATTTCAATACTTGTTGGGTTATTGGGGAAGAGAAATGTCTTGGTTCTAAAGCTGTTTGTATATAAAATGTGATAAACATTTTACTTTTATACTCCATGTCTGAGCGCTTGCGCACTTGTTAGTCGTGTGGCGGCTATGAACAAATTTCTATTCGTATGTTTTCAGTTCAAAGTTGTGTGTCTTCAGTTTTCCAGAATGAAAGTCGTCTGTTTGAGTTTGCTAGAATGATATCAACCGCGAATTTCGCCTGAAAAGATCCGTTTCTTTTCGTACTTTACGAAGGAATTTTCTAGTTGTAAATTAGAGACAGTCGTAAGTTTTGACCTTGCCAGATAAAGGCAGACACAGCAGTTAGCTAATCATGAATTTCGCCTTCAAATGACCTGTTTCTGGTCGTATTAGTTGCGTTTTTGATCCGAATTCTCCTCGCGATTCGCCTCCGAATTCTCCTATTTCGCGTTTTTGGATTATTCAGATTAAGAGAATTCTCCTTTTCTTGCGTTTTTGTCAGAATCGAGATCAGGGAAAGCCTCGCGATTCTGCAGAATTGAGAAGTTGCTCCGATGGCGAATTCTCGATTCTCCTCCCTGATTAGTCAACAGAGCGCGGGTGCTCAATCTGCATGAACACGTTGCAGACGAGCAGCAAAATTAGTATTTTTGTCAAAAGCGAGTATGGAGAAGTAAGAGGAGCAAAAACGGTAATTTGTACGAGAATCGAGAAGTCAGAAGCGAGAATTCGAACGGAGAATTCGCATCAAAAACACAAATATTGTTCCGTAGAGATTCTAGTAGTATGTTTTAATCTTGTCAGATTTAAGTCGCATGGAACTTGCCAGAATGACATCAACCGCGATTTTTCCCTGAAAACGACCCGTTTCTTTTAAGAATAAGGTTGATTTTTTTTAAATGGCTTGCAGAGTAAAGTTTGCACATAAACAGGCTTTGTAAGCACTATATGACGGACCTAATTTACTATTTGTTTGTATGTAGTCTAATTCAAAGTGGAAGCAGTACCACGTACCAACTTCCGGGAAAATATCCCACTCCGTTTGCAAGTTATCGGGGCGCGGACAGATATGTGATATCCTAGGCAGCCTTTAAAATGTTTCACTAAACTACCTGTGCCGTCTTTCATAGTAGCATACTCGCTAGCTATGGTTCAACGGCCCGTATTTAGGTGAGGTGTTAAGCATAAGATTTCGGCCAACTTAAAAGCTAGGAATGCCAGAAAAAGGTAGGATTACAAAAAAATCGCCTGCGGCGCTGAGCTTAAATTTGTCCTGGGTACATACGGAAAGCTGCTATTTGGGACTTGAGACACATTAAAAGCAAAAGCTTGTGTGGAAAGTACTCGAATATTACAGAATAAAGACCGATTCAACAAATTTTGCCTGCGGCTCTTTCGTAGTCCCTACCATATTTCTATTTAGTTGAAATGTGCATTATTTATGTGCGGTTTTAAGCTTGAGATTTGGGGTCTAAGCTACATTAAAAGGTAGCAAGTTGTAACGGAGTAACTGAATTTTGCTAGAAAAATTTCGCCTGCGGCACTCACTTTAGTTTGTCTTGAGTAGATATGTCAGAAGCTGGTACCGAGGCTTGTCGTCTCTCCAGAGAGATTTGGTATGAACTGCATCATCTAACTCCTGTTACTTATTTGTTTATTATTTTAGTACTACAATGGCATTTTCCGTAACGTTTTAGAACTTATGACGTTAATATTTCTAGCCAGTCGTATATTTTGAAGTCCTCACCCCCCCCCCACGGCCAAGCCTTTCGAAACGCCCCTGGGCGACATGAGACTTTTTGAGGGCGTACATAGACGTGCCCCCAAGGACGGCCCAGACTAATTAAGGAGATCAGCCATCGTCATTCAAGGAGCAACACAAATTCATTAGGCCTTAATCGCCCCGAACTCCGTATTTAGGTAAATGCCAAAAAAAGATATTTGAATTCCTATGTACCAACTGCTATCCTCTTTCAAACTTCCCTAGAGGAATGTTTGTCTTTCTATTCCCTGATTAATTCATAGCTTTTGTTTGCTGATATTAGATTATTAGCAAACCTAAGGAATAACCTTGAACTTGTTAATAAACTCAACTACGGCACATAGTTTTTGTGCCCAGCCCATCATTTGAACTGTTACCTTTTTGTTACCAGCTAATACAAACACTAAAGTAGAGGAGCATAGAGAAAAAATTCTAGAAGCTCCATTAAACAACACACCAAACTAACACAAAAGTGTTAGTGCTGAACTGCCTCGAACTTCTCACCTCTTGAACTGTTCAGCTTATGATAAATGTAATAGCACCCAAAGAATCCAGCTGCTTCAAACACAAAAACAGCTTTCAGGAAAGTCCCGCCGACCTGACGAAATATGCTTTTGGGCTTCTTCACTAGCATAATTCCATTGTCGTTGTGCAGCAGCTGGAAATAAAAGAACTCTCTGAGACCTTTTACAAGTAAATTAGAAAAAAGGCAAAGTCTCCCTAACTACTATCAACCATTACATCTATCAAGTCGAGTTTAAGAAAGGTATGGGATGTGATCACGTACACAATGCAATTTCAAAAATAACACTTGAATCTAGAAATCAAAATTAAACTTTATACTCTTTTAACTGAGTTAAAAGGAGCGTTTGATAGCTTATCTCAAACTTCAGCAATCCTGGTTGTTTTTTCTGGGGTTTTCCCACTTTCTATTTGCAGTGTTTGAATTCATAGTATGGCCAGCTGTACGTTTGGGTATCTTTGGGTTTTCTTCTTATTTGCCACTGGGCCGAGGGGTGAGACAATGTGGTATCTTTACTCCTTATATATTTTGTGTTAACCAAGCAGAGTGTCTCCACTCAATCCAAATATCCCTGATCTTACTCTTCAAGATATTTGTTACCATAATTCTAGTGAGTAAAATAAAAACTCCATTGTCGAGAATTTTGACCATCTTACGACTTCTCTGTCATCAAAGGGTATTTCTGGTAGTGCTGATAAATGCCACTTTTTGTTTTTAAATAGTATAATGGTAGGCTAATGGGATTAGTTTGTCAGCATTTGATAGAATGACAGACCTAGGGATCCCATATTCATAGTCTGCTAAGGTTTCTCAGTCCATAACTGTAAATCATATTCTAGATAGAATTCGCAAGGCATTTTGCCTCTTAGGATAATTTGTTTTCACTGACAATACAGGAAAAATATCCTCAGTCAGGTGATTGTTAGCCTGGGGATGGCTATGGTCCCACCGGCCTCTCGCATATTTTAGCATCAATCTATTTGTCATTTTCCCGAATATGGATGAACAGGTGAGCAGTCTAGTACACTAGCCCTTTTCAGGCATGGTGCTCAAACGTCTAGCACCATGCCTGGGTGCTAGACGTTCAAGCACTGTACCTTGGATTTCAGTATACAGTGCATCCATCAAAAACACAGTTTCTGTCATAACAACTGAGCAGCAGCTCGGACAGGGCTGAAATTACTACCATGAATTAGAGAAATCAAAGACAATCCTATATATATTTTCACAACAAAAACAAAAGGGCTCGGCTGATGACAGATGTGAAAAACCTCATTTCCTCTTCTACATAGTCAAGGGTTTTGCATGCAAAGTGTCCTGTGCCTCAGCTTTTTCTACCTAGCAGCCAACCAGAATATTGGCTCTTGGAGAATAGATAGGGAAAAGACATGGAAAATAGATAGGGTGCTGTTAGGTTTTTCATCTCCATCATCATTAGAGCCCTTTTGTTTTTGTTGTGAAAAATATATAAAGGATAGTCCTTGATTTCTCTAATTCATAGCAGTAATTTCAGCCCTGTCCGAGCCGGTGCTCAGTTGTGATGACAGAAACTGTGTTTTTTCTGTATGCACTGTATACTGAAATCCATGCACCATACATGAAATCCAAGGTACAGTGCTTGAACGTCTAGCACCTAGGCATGGTGCTAGACGTTTGAGCACCGTGCCTGAAATGGGGCTAGTGTACTAGAATGCAGGTGAGCGAGCCATCCAGCTTGATGGACTCTTTCCCATTCAAGATCACTCTGAGAGCAATGTTGAGATGAACACAGGATGAACATGGATAGAAAAAGGCCTGCAAAGATTGAAGACTGAAAAAATGTGGACCTTCCCACTCATATGCTCCCATCCAGCTGAATGGGCATTTTTGTGGACAGAACCAATCTTTCTCAGCTGTTGGGGTCACCCCTTCGACTTTACAGCCATCAACAACAACAAAAAACGTCCCCTAGTACTCACATAAGGCATTTTTCTGTGCTCCCACAAACAGTTTGTGGGTCAATTGTGGCTCAAAAAGTGTGTTTCCGCCGCCTTTTGTGCAGCCCACAAGCGTGTTTCCGTGACCAACAGGACTTTCATGGCTCAGATTTGACAAACAACTGGCGAGGCGTCGATTTTGTGGCTCGAATCCGGCGGGAAATTCAACCAGGCTCAAAACAAGAAAGGTATGCTTTTTTTTGTCTGACCCTGAACACTTACCTTTCAACTAAATATTATATTGTTTGCTACTACTACTAGATTAGTTTTTGTCAATGCAAGTTTTTGTTATGTGAATTTAAGCACGTTTTGACAAGTTTAAAAAATGAAGACAGCGGCCAAAATTTCCACGCCAATTTGAGCGAAACAATCTTCTGAAACAGCCTTTTAATTATTAAACAGGTTTTTACTTATTACTTCTTTCAAGGAAATTTAGCAAACCAGGAGATAAAATTTGTTGTATCAATTATTTTTTATTTCTTTCCAGATTCCCACCTACCAGGGATTTTCTCTTTTCATTTTTCACGATGGAAGCAGAGTAATCGGAGTTGGCGCTAAAGTTTGACTGAGAACTAGGGCCTGGTTCGGACATCTAGATACATCTCTGTAAAAAGCACCCCCAGAATTATCTATCCGGTAAAAAGTGATCTTACATAGCTGCACTTGTCATTAGTTGCGTTTTTGCAGACGCCATAGTATCTGATACCATGGTCTAAAGTTGTTTGTGCAGTTACCGTGGTATCTCACGCCACGGTCAAAATGCGTTTTTGCAGTGTGGTATCTGGCCAGTTATTGGTGTATCCGATATATAGATAAACGGTCCAACCCACGTAGTAACTGATTGTGGTATCTGAATTTTATCATTAATTTTTCTCGAATTGGTGGCAAAGAACTTTGGAACTTTGTTATGTGACTTAATATCAGATTTTCTTTGGAATGACTTTGAAAAGTACAAGTTTGGCAATTGTCATTTTTGCAGAGCAACCGTATATCAGATACCACAGTTACTGCAAAAACGACTAATTGCAGATCCAGTTATTATTGACCATTGTAACAGACTGGTAACAGACAGGTGCAAATGCAACTGTTAATTTCACCCTTAATTTATAGCTTGGTAGAATCAAAAGAGAAAGCTGTTTTATTGTTGGGAGTACCAAAGAGGTATCCAACCTCAAATATACATACCTCTTGACAAAGTCGCATTATTAGCTGGAGCACTCTTTGTGGCATCCCTAGGGCAGCCCTAGGGATGCCACTTTCAGATTTATGTCAAAACTTTTAGCTTGAAGTTACTGGAATAATATTATTCTACCTTGGTTGGGCTGTTGTTTGCATATCTCTACTGTATAGTCGAGGCTCAATTAGCCTAACAGCAGAGCAATATTTACTTGAATATCTGCTAATAGTGGACAGTTGTCAAAGAAAACACTTGAACCATAACAGGCAACTTTTCCTGCAAAATGCTTGTCAAAATAAGTTCAGTTTATATCCAAGACACCTGCAAGAAACTCACCTTCCATAAAATTTGACTGTTATGGGCTGTGATTCAGCTGTGATCAGCCTACATCTGTTTCTTCTTTTAAATTTTCTATGCATTCACTCATCTGCACATATACTGTAAAAAAAAATCTTGCAGTATTTGGTACTGGATTGATCTTGTCTCTAAAAAGATAACCTTATCTCTTATTCAGATTAATCTAATCTCTGTAGAGATAAGATCAATCCTAGTAGCAAATACTGCAGTTAACCTTAATCCTACTTGGAGAGACTTTTTACAGTGTAGCTACCCCTAGCAGTCCAAAATTATAAATGTTTGTGTCAATATGTTACGAACAGATATTTTTCTACACTTTTCTTTCACTGTTGGATAGCACATTCAAACCCGCAGATGGCTCTTTCCTAATCAGTTCCCAATTTATTTACCTTGCCACTAGATCATCCAAACCAGCAAATTAAAGAAGGAGGAGTTTTAAAATTCAAAGCACTTTTCTAAATGCAAATTTTTCAGTTGAATCTGTGACAGGAAGATTGCTGAAACAGTTAGCTATACATTGGTACAAAGTTTTTTATATTTCCTTTCGTATTGACTGTGTTATAAGCAAGAAATAAAGCCCGTTATAGAAAAATTGGGGGAGGTGAAAAAATTAAGAAAAGAAATTTCCTTGCCATCCTAATTGGTAATACATCATTTTAGTACAGTGATTCTATGATATTTTAAAGCATAATCTGGAATAAATTACAATACAAACGTTTTTGGCACCGTCCTGATCAGACAAAAATTCTGTAAAATATATCCAAAATATACAGTGCTACCAGAGGGCGATTTTTTTTTTCACTTTTGAAGCTTGAAAAATATATTTATTTCATCCTTATTTCAGCATGTCATTTTGGCCCATAGAAACCGTTTCCGATGCTTATTTTCAGTTTCATATAGGCAGTGCCATCTTTTACTGTTGGTGGACCCTAGGTCATCCATGGGTTTTGGCCCCTTTTCATGAATCAAAATTGTAAAAGCGCCAGCACATTAGCACACAGGATTCTGGGTCGAGTCACACTGGTCAAATCTGAGCATATTTCGGTAATGTAAATGACGGTGCAACGTAGTTGGTCACAGCTGGATCCTGGATGGTAATGAACAAGGCAACACAGCTAGCAACCGTAGCCTGGTTTCTCAGCAATTCACACCAGCCGCTTGGCCTCTCGTTTATCCTGGCCCCCTGCCCAGGACTAACCAGCCTAAGGGTAAAGACGGCACTGCATATAGGGCCAACGTAGCTCCTGGTAGAAGGGTTACTAGCCAAAGTTTGGGGGGGGGAGGCAAAGGTATTTACCGACTGGCTGGTAATTTTTACCTACTGTTTTTGCAGAAATATGACTTTTGTCAAGAAAAAAACGATGAGTTTTAAAAAAATGACTGATTTTTCAGAAATTTTTTTTGTTTTGACAAAACATTGACTAATTTTCAGAAAAAAACGACTGATTTCATGAAAAAAATCAACTGTTTTGACGAAAAGTCGCGGCACTTCACGCCGACTCTGTTATTGTTTACCGACTGGCCGACAACATTGAGGGAGAGGCGTCCCCTCCCCCCCCCCCCCCCAGTCGCGACGGCCCTGGCTCCTGGAACTGTTTCTGGGGTCGTTTTTTTTTCAAACTACAGAGCTTAAAATAAATAATTATTGGAAGACCCTCTGCACCTAGACTAAATGACTAAGACAAAGCAAAGCAATTGCCGCTACGTGGCAAAAGCGTGCATTCCCCTCTAACGAATCTTGCAACTTCTGTAACAATAAACTGTAACCTGTCAGTTGAAATGGTTTTAACAAAAGTTAACAAATTTGCCATTCAATCTCTGGACCCAATGGTTATCAGATGAAACCAAGAACATACTATGCAGTTCATAGGTTTGCAGAACCAGAAAAGTAGTGATAGACAGTGCAACAATTTACGGCATTGCTTGGAAATTTATGCTGCTTTCTGTCTTTTCGCTTGCAAACGTAGCGGCTTTTCGTGATCCCGGAACGTTAGTGATGGCGGCACCTGTGACTTCGTAAGGTTTGTCTGTCTGTCTGTTAAACCGTGATAACTCTTAAAGGATTTGAAATAGTGTTGAAAAATGGTATGAGAATGCATTCGATCAGAGAACAGGTGAAGTGAGCGGGCAATCGGACTTGATGGTAACTTGATGACTGATAGGAGCAGATGCCCTAAATCTGCTACTTCTATCTCCAAAACAGATCCGACAACTGTGAATGGAATTTATTGTTCACGGTAATTTTGTGATACGCCTCACAAACCAAACGGGTTCATGGGCCCTAGAAAGTGTTTGGGTTTGAATGAAACTTCCCAATGTTTTCCATTTATCCGCATCCGAGAATGGTATTGCAGGGAGGTCTCGGAAATGTTGGAATACGCGTAGGGGCGGAAAGTACGAAATGATGGGATGAAATTTGAAAGATACAACATTCATGGGACCTAGACGTGTAGCTTTGAGGTCCGAATCGGAGCTGACGTCCGGGGGGGGGGGGAGGGGTGGAAGGTGGGTCAGGGGGTACCTGTATTCAATAATTCATAAAATTAATATGTCAGCTACGATGCTTTGGCAGCGATATTTCGGCCTTTCTTGGCAAGGGTCCTCGTCAGGCCATCGAACTTCAGGGTCAACGTTGAAGAAGGAACGAACCTGCGAATGATTGCAAGTTTGTTTGGTTCGAAGTGTCAGTCAGAGCTCTTGTCGGTACTGAAAACGGAATCCGCGCACCTACAAACGCTGCCGATTTCCCAACAACAAACTTCATGATTTACCGACAGAACTTTTGTGAACAATGAGCAGAGTGGGTCAGAGCTCATGTCGGTACCAACAAGATCAAAGGTTTCGATGGGATCCCAAAAATTAAATATCTGATCCAGACAATTCGTCATTGTAGATGTGCGGTTTCAACCAGAATCCTTAAAACCTTGACTATTAAGATTTTAGATACAGATAAAGGCCAATGGCTAATCATCCGAGTAAACGCAGTTCGGATATTTATACAGCATGCGTGTTTACCCTTACACGTCATATGAAATTGATCAAAGCATCCTGCCTTACTTCTACCGAATTTCCTATTTTCACCAGATTCCGGGCAAAAAACTATAGCTCAACAACGAATTCAGCACGTCTCCTTACCCGCACACCCAACCTCTAATCAACTTCATATAAAACTTTTGCTTTTAACAAATTTTCCGGTTTTGGTTTAATCGGGCGAACTATTTGTCCGACGAGAAAATTGTTTTTTTTAGCATACCTCCTTACCAGTACATGAAACCTCTAATCATCTTCTGATAAAACTTTTACCTGCGGCAAATTTACCGGTTTCGGCCGGATTCTGGGCGAACCATATGTCTTTGTAGAAAATATTTACCATAGGCTGTACGTATTCGGCATGTCTTCTTATCCCTAAATCGAGCATCTAATCAACTTCAAATAAAACTTTTACTTTTAACAAATTTCCTTCTTTGTCTGGATTCCTGAACGAACATTGTCCGGTGAGAAAATGAAGTTCAGTTCTGGATTCAGCATGTCTGCTTGCCCATACACCGACTCTCGCATTAGCCTGAAAAACATTTTCTTCATCCCTTAATTTAAAACCCCCTCTCCCGCCCCTAAACATTGTGCTACAAGATCCATCTAGGAACTTGACCTGTACTTCGACCGAGTGGATCCTCACAACAAGTTTGAAAAAAATATCTCATCCCCTTCGAATTTTATCGTGCTGACAGACGGATAGATGGACAGACAGACAAACTGATGGACAACTGTTACGAAGTCGTAGGTATTCCTCGTCTTACGTTGTGGGATCCGAAACACCGAATCCGCGCACCGACAACGCTGCCGATTTCCCAATAAGATGTTTTCTGATTTACCGAAAGAGCTTTTGTCGGTTTAAGAAACAGAATGGTAAAACGTTGACAAACACCGAAGATTTACCGACAGGATTTGTGTGTGTGTGGGGTCTAAATGTGAAAAATCTATGACTAATAGGATGTGAGAATATGTTTGTGTGTTGATCCTAAATTTCTTGATCTAAGATAGCATCTTTTGATGCGGAAGTTTATATCACGTCGACTACTGAGTCGATTGCTTTCTATAGGCGTTTTTTTCGTGCTCCCACAAACAGTTTGTAGGTCAGTTGTGGCTCGAAAAGAGTGTTTCCGCGGCCTGTGCGGCCCGCAAGTGAGTTTCCGCGACCAAGAATATTTGAGTGGCTGGCTTTGTTCCTCGAATTCAACGAATAACTGCCGAGGTGAATAAAAAAATAGCGTTTCATTTTGTAGCTCGTTTGTGTGACAAACAATCGTGTTTCCGCGACAAACACTCATAATTGTGTGGCCCTCAATTGTGTCGCGGAGAAACACCTTATACGGTATAGATATTTTGTATTTTTTTTAGGCTCTGTAGCCTAGGTGAATTCTCTCTGCGGTCCATCTGCTTTTTCAGTTCAGTTTATTTTCAAACCATTCACGGACTAGCCGAGTTTTGGCACGGTATCCTAAATGAGGCCTGGAGGTACTACAGTCTGTGAACGGGTTCCCGCTACCATTAAACGACCCCCGACGTAACCCCCCTGCCATAGTCTCCCCCCCGCCATAGTCTCCCCCCCCCCCACTGGCGAAAAACACCCGGGTACCAGATATTCCTTTAGCCCAATCTGACTGCGGATCACATTTCGGATACCCCGGGTACCACCCCCCCTCCCCCCCCCACAGTGTTAATGAAATAAAATATATTTTATGATAAGTATATATAGGCTATCGGCCAACGAGCCCCCGTCACCTGTTTACATTTAGCTCGCTTGTCTAGGGAAAATCCTTAAAGGAACCATCTTGCTTAATCTGCCTTTTATAATGTACTTAGCTCTCATATGGTTATAAGGTTCTAAAATCCCCACCTTTCTCCATTGTTTCGTTTCCTAACTACGAATGTGAGCACTTTTTCAGCCTTGCCTAGTTTTCCTGTCACCCAACGAAAAGTTTGCCGGAATCTTTATTGTCCGCTGACAACTCTTTGACGCATTAGGATGTGATAATCTTCTGTTTATTACTTCTTTTATTTGCTTAGTCTTCCCACTTTTTAAGCAAGGTAGGCTACGTTCAGTTTTCAAATCTTTTGCGCCCAGCAGCCGCGTCGGAGAGCAGGATGGCTGGATGTAATCGACAAGCGCTAACAAGAGAATCGGTAATTTCACGTGGAAAGTAATGGTATTTTCGAAAACATTTTTTCTGATCCATTTTATAGGGAAAAGATAACTTCTAGTAAGAGTTGTGCTTGAAGTGCTTGCTTTCCGACTTGCAGCTTTCTATAAGATTTTATAATTTCCTATATATTTGCATTGGAGGGGGGGGGCCGGGGGTGTTGTTACCCAGGGAATTTTCACAGGGGATTTTTGAATCCGGTGGGGGGGAGGGGGTACCGGGGTTTCGTAGGGAGGGTGGCGGGGTAGGGTGGCGTTGCTAGGCTTTTTTTCCGCCTAGACCCGCTGATGTGGGATATGTCGCCAAGCACAAAGCCCTAGTGAAAATAATCCACACTATGTAAAATGCGTCATCACTTGTATGGGACCTTTACATTTGTACTGTTGCAACTGCTACAGGCTGAATTTCTTTTTTAGGGTTGATTTCACCCATAATTATATTATCTGTTTGGGTGCGAAGTTACAGGAGTAAATAGGGGAAAACTTGCTCACTTTTCAGTAATGTCTAAAAGCGAGGCTTCACCTTCAAGAATTTTCTTCCGGATTCCAGACAGCCGTTTTCATCGAGACGGATCTGGAAGGTGAAGCCAGGCCAAAAACGTCTGGAAGTCCGGGGTGTTGGACACCCCAGATTCCGGATGTCTGGAAGGTACCATAGAGGCAATCCATTCGCGAGACAGAACGAATATGCAAAGGTAGAAATGAAAGGGAAAGTGATTGACAGTTGTGACTGGAATGCAAGAGATATTTGAAATGCGAAGGGGACATCTGGTAAATGTTGAAGAATAGCAAAATTTGGGGTCGTCATTATCATGAAAAACTGGAAGTGTTGTCTTGACTATGCGGAAGCCCCGGATGTCTAGTAATCTGGAAGGTGAAGCCTGGCTTTAAGTCAAGTTTATCGTAGACTAGTTAGATAAGTTGTCTAGTCACTGAAAGTTTAGGATGATAGTAAGAGTCTGAATCATCGCACGTCATGCCTTTTTACAGCAATCAGACCTAGTTCTAGCTAGTTCAGAAACTTAGTTACTTAACCAGGATAGCTGATGATTTATGTTTCAGGTGAATTAGCTGCTTCATAAGGTTCATAGAGAGACCACAAAAGCGGACAAAACAGAGAATGAGATATGAAGCGCATGGTAGACGACGCATTCGCATTTCAAGCAAAGAACAAACACCACATTGTGAATCATCGGACAAGCGATGAGCTTCAGATTCGTGGGTTTATTCTCTCTGGATGGAAAGCCTTGTTCTTTTGTTTGGCTTCGATACTTGGATGTTTTCTTCCATGGCTGGTTGTTCTGTGGTCAAAGAAAATTTGGCTGAAAGTCTTCTATACAAGATGTCCGTTATATAGAGCCCAGAAAGTTCTTCTGACTGTAAGTGCTGAAGTCTTTATTCACTGAAAAAAGTTTCGTCGAGTAAGGATTAAAGTTAACTGCAGTATTTGCTACTGGGATTAATCTTATATCTACTGGGATAAGATTAACCTGAATTAGAGATAATCCTATCTCAGGAGAGACAAGAAATCCTATCTCAGGAGAGACAAGATTAATCCCAGTAGCAAATGCTGCAAGATTTTTTTTACAGTGTAGTATTTACAAATTTCAGTTACAGTGCTTTTCAGAACAGAGACTAAGAGAAAGCTATAAAAAATAGAACTAAGAGACATCACCTGAAATATTACACCCTCTAAATATTATAATTTCCTCAGGCTAGCAAGAAGTTTAGGATATTTACCATTTTTGCCTCTTCCTGGCCAAAAGGCTAAACCTTTGTAAGTGCTACTAGTAGCCTACTGCCGGTGCTAGCAATGTCGTTGCCATCAAATGTGAATGAATGAATGAATTTATTAACTGTTAGTAACACTCA
Source organism: Branchinecta lynchi (assembly GCA_023053575.1). Lineage (NCBI taxonomy): Eukaryota > Metazoa > Arthropoda > Branchiopoda > Anostraca > Branchinectidae > Branchinecta > Branchinecta lynchi. The sequence continues at coordinate 12,856,105 of JAKZAP010000008.1, forward strand.
TCATTGACACCAGACTATTTACTTTGTGTTCCTTATACTTCTGAATTTTTAAAAGAGAGGGGAATGATTGTCATTGTGAGAGAATTTAACGATTATTCCCTTTTTCACGCATCTTCTGTTAACTCGTGTTTTCCTTCTGATGTTCGACTACGTTTTTTTTGCTTGTTAAAAATTATGGTTGGTTAATTTTTTTCATATTCTTAGGCTAGTATTCCGAAGTTAAAAAAAAAAAAAAAAAAAAAAAAATTATTTTGGTCGCATTAAAGGACCTGTCGCACCTATATTACTAGTGCACTTTACTTCCTGAATCGTTCTTCCATTCTTAAACTCGAAGACCCGAATTTTATACTGTAGATTTCAAACCCCCTAACGAAACTACACTAATTTTTGAACTTTCCATGTTTCGCTATTTTCGATACATACCATGCTCCCGATGATTGTTTGCGAGACGAGGAGCTTGGTCGTCAGAAAAAATGGTTATGTAAATGTGTTTTTGCTCAAAGTTAGGGGGCCAGGAGAAAAGCTTAAGGTTTAACTGAAAAGGCAGCTTATTTTGGCATCTGATATTTGATAACACTGAAATATATTAATTCATCTAAGGGATTTTGTATTTATTCACCAGGGGCTCTAGTAATAACGTCCAGAGTGTGTGCTGCTTGCACGAGGACCGAAGGTTCACCCAGACGCGGAGAGTTTGAGTTTCAACGAAGGCCTGGCGGAAAAGATGCGCCTGTAGAAAGTAGGAAAATGATGTTAAGATATGTTTTGCAAGGAATCGAACATTTTTGTTTTATTGTTCGGCAATGGCTTGCATTTTTAGTTGGTAAATATTTCAAGCGTAGAGGGACAATCACATAGAGGGTTTCGTCATTCGCAGTAACGCAATAACCGCAAATAACGGACAAACGAATTAACGCCTTTTTATCAGGTTTTCCGGCCGATTTAAGTGAATAAGTGATGTATAGCTAGATAGTCGGATCTCAGCCTTACAGGGGCGCCACGTATGGGGGGGGGGGGAGAGGGGAGCGGGGATCTCCCCCTCCAATGTTGCCGGGCCAGTCGGGCCAGTCTTGATTTTTGCATGAAAACAGTCGGTTTTTCTGAAAATCAGTCGATTCTTCATTGAAACGGTTGGTTTCCTAAAAACAGTTTTTTTTTCCCCGAGAATCAGTATCAGTATCAGTAACAAATATTTTGGCCATTAACTCCTCTGCAGCCATATTCCGTTAAACTTTAAAACCGCTAAAGCCGTGGGTAATCTGTTGAAAGCAGAGCCTGTTTTATAGTATTAAACTATTTTCAAATATTGGAACATAAACAGTTTTAGTGCCAGGAGTCCTTTAAATATATTTGGCTGTTGTTCTTTTGATATAAGAGCTAACTCAATATTCTCCTGTTTGCAGGATACGCATGGAAGATCCTACATAACCAAGGTTATCACAGTTGAAGCTGATGGTGACTATCCGACTGACTATTTAATTGAGCCAGAAAAAAATCCATTCATTAATGGACAAGATCATCTCACACCGCTTTTGCAAGAACCAGAATATGGGGTCGTCAGATATTTCGTACATCAAAATGTCAAGTACATGTGGAAACCATCAGAGAGTGTATTTGAAAGGTTGTCTGGAATCGACATCGACTCAAAGTGTTCAGACTTTTACAACCTGTACGGCAAAGGATTCAGTGAAGCAGACAGGAAGTCCAGGTAAATCTCGTCTAGTCTAGCCAGGATTTTGCATTGGGGAGGCCACTGCTCCCTCTTTCGACTAGCATCGCATAGGCCTTAAAAAAAATAATACTTGCATTGCAAAATTTGACTTTGAATAAGTAAACGTTGTGCTGCGTTTTAATTAATCTACATGTGTGGATCTGCGATCCTTATTCAAGTGGTCGTCTAGTCGGCTCGAAGACACGCTTATTTGTCTAGTTTAATCAGTACTATTCGGTTATCTAACACAGTACTGTCAAACACGGTCCGTCCGTGGAGTCAACCAAACACGCAACAACTCGTCACCTGAGAAGCTTTGTTTCCGACTTCGTCAACCTTTTCAACTAGCATAATTAATATTTTACTTTTGTATTTTATACTCCGCTGTTACGCAAAAAGCGGGTCATAAATAAATAAATAAATAAATAAATTGTACTATATGTATTTGAGTAATTTGTGATTTGTTTGACATGATATGTTTGACAAGTTTTAAAAATATAGAATTCACATTTTCAGATTATTGTTAATATGGATGAAAACCGCAAAATCGGCTTCACCGCTTTATCGGTGTTGAGAATAATAGGATTGGGTTGAATTGACTTGAACTAACCGTCTGTCGACAAGCCTTGCTCCTGGGCAATGATTTCAACTAGGGGTCCTTGCCCACGTCCCGCAGAATCCAACATCGTGATCCATCGATGGCTCATTAGGTAACACTGCCCATCAGCTATGTTCCCGGCAGAGTTAAGTTGTTATTCTTTGGCTTAGTTTGGCAGGTTAAATACGCGCGGCATCAGCCTTATGCTCCACCAAAGTAAATTAATGAATGATCTTGTGCGACCCACCGACAAGAAGTACCCCGACTACTGACACACAGTAGCCTATTTCAATTACTTGATTTACGGACAAGGCTTTTATCAAGATCACAAGAAAACACGGTTAGTCGATGCCGCACCGACTTACCGACAAGCCATGGATTTCTAAATATTTTGGCAGGTGACAGCGGAACACCTGAAGTTATTGTACTTTCCGCCTTAGCTAAGTTTATCTGTTAGATAAATTGTAGTCTTAGAGTCAAATTAATTTCCGGTGAGTTCTTTACAGGAAGGGTTTCCAACCTTAGACAAGATTTCAAATTTCCAGAGAAGTCTTTCCTTCAGAATAATCTATCTGGCTTAGAAAGGAACCAACAAATATAACAAACATACTAGATTGAAGCTAGTTGAATAGTTTACACACTGGAAAAATAAACATTGCTTCAATATTTCTATAATAATTAAACAAATTTTTCTTTTCAAACAAGATTCCTTCATTCTAACCTTACCTCGATTGCCTTACAAAATGATGAAAAGGGCAGAGTTAGCAAAGTCAATAGCCAGACAATCCCTTCTCGGAGCAGCTTCAAAACAAAGAAAAGGCACAGAATTTGAATATTTTTGGACACAGGACTTTGAAAAAAGTCATATTTTGCCTCTTGACTGTCAGGAGAGCATGTACATTTCATTTTAACATTTTCGCGGCAAAAATCGAGGTACTGTAAAAACCAGGTCAGGTACCCCTCCTGTACCATCCTTTTATCTTTAGGCAAAAAGTCTATGGTCCAAATGCAATGGAAGTTGCTATCCGGTCCTATTGGAAAATAACACTAGAAGAATTCATCAACCCGTTTTATCTCTTCGAAGTATTCAGTGTCGGAGTGTGGCTTGTGGATGAGTACACCTACTATGCCATCTGCATACTGGTAGTGTTGGTGATATCCCTGGGCACGTCAGTTTACGAAAGAAGGACTCAGAATGTAATGGTTCACAACATGGCTTCAGTAACAGGACAGGGGTATGTCACGATACTCATGCCTGGTCAGGCTAAAGTAGGTAGGTGATAAAGGTAACCTTTTCCTTGGCTATGATTCGTTCGAGCTATAGTTTTTCCGCGGTTTATATTGTACCTTACCTTAGACCTGGGTTCCTCTTGTGCCGCCAGAGGCATCCAGAAAGAGCCGCCAGTGATCCCTCATATGTGTTTTTGCCCAGACGTCTTCCTACTGGTGTTGGACTATCGAATTCTTGTGTTTTAGGTCCCGCTGGTACGTACGACGAAGTGTATTTTCCGGCCTTCCTCTTCTTTGGGTTCGCTCTGGTTGCCACTTCAGTACCGTTCTAAGGAGTCTATCTTCTGCCATACGGATAACGTGCCCCAAGTAGCGCCATCTTCGTTGCATATGTCACAAGATAATATCACTTAGTTTTTATATTTTAATCTTGAGGGTTGCGGGGGCAATTGTCACAAGTTTTGCTAGGGGGGTGAGATGAGGAGCGTGTTCCACCCTCGTACCAATAGTAACTATTAGTTACTATTTCCGTTCCAGTCTCACCAAAAGTTGCTACGCTGACCGTTCCAACCTTCTCGAAATAGTAGCGAGATAGAGCGAACTGTATGGTTGGTTATGTGGTCCCACCATTTAATCTTCAATATCCTGCGAAGACAGTGTTTAGTGGAGTGTTCTTTGGAACAATCCACTAGTGCGAGTGCTGTAGCAGCTTTTGGTTTTCGGTTTCCGGTTTTCACCGTATTTTGTGGAGCTCATAACTCGTGAACCAGTGCAACTATCAAGTTCAAACTTAATACACTAGTGGGTATTGGGGTCTAGTTGTGCCTTTTGGGGGTCCCATCCCCCACCCCAACTCGGTTCAGGAGCAAATAGGCCCAGATTGCCGAGGGTCGAGGAGTAAAGCTCGTTACCCGTGACAGGAAGTAACAGGTATCAAGTTGAAACTTGGTAGGTTTGTTAGCATTGGGGGTCTCCTTTTTTGCTTTTTGTGGGTCCCAAACCCCACCCCGACTTGGTTCAGGGGCAACTTTACCCAGATTGCCCTTTTTTTAATGTTTTAAGCTTGAGATAAGGAGATAACTGGAGATAAGGCGATGAAATTCCTTTCTGCTTTTGGATCATAGGCGTTGGGGATACATATTTGGAGTTGAACCACCCCCCACCCTCCTCGTTCATGGGCAAGTGGGCCCTGATTGCCCATTAAAAAGTGTTTGACCTGTGACTGGAATCAAACTCTAAGCTGGTATGCTTGAGCAAAAAGAAGTGTAAATACACATTTTCATGAGTCCCGACCCCCCCCCCCCCCCCCCCGTTCATGGGTAGCAGTGCGAAGATTCCCATGAGTTAAGTTCGTCTATGACAGGTTCCAAGTACAACTCTTTTATATTTGGGGAGAAATATGTATGGATCAGGATTTTGGTTGAACAGCAAGAAATGAGACGACGTGACGTTCTTTAATCTTTAATGAACAGTTGGAAACTAGACTGTTTTGTCATATGATCGATGGTCGTTATTAATAAATTGTGACAAAGGGGGTATTAGGCTGCTACGATTTGGTTTATTGCACTTGTTATTACCTTGCTAATCGAAAAGAGGTTTAAAGGGTCGGACTGGCTGGCAAACCAATGTTGGAACTCAAACTGTTCGTGCAAGATCTTCAAAATTGCTTTGGATTTATACTTGCGGTTTGTTTAAATTTAAAGCTTTTAAGCGGGATAATTATAAATCAGGCTGTTTTAATACTCGCGACGATGGTTACAGGTTTGTTTCCTTCCCCGAAGTTGAACAAGAAGATTGACAGCCTGACGAGGACCCTTGCCAAGAAGGGCCGAAATATCGCTGATGAAAAATCAGAGCTGACGTATCCGTGTAAACATTGTTTGAATAAACTCGCGACGTTCTTTAATCTTTAATGAAAAGTTGGCAACTATACTGTTCTGTCATAAGATCGATGGTCGTTATTAATAAATTGTGACAAAGGGGGTATTAGGCTGCTACGATTTGGTTTATTGCACTTGTTATTACCTTGCTAATCGAAAAGAGGTTTAAAGGGTCGGACTAGCTGGCAAACCAATGTTGGAACTCAAACTGTTCGTGCAAGATCTTCAAAATTGCTTTGGATTTATACTTGCGGTTTGTTTACATTTAAAGCTTTTAAAGTGGGATAATTATAAACTAGGCTGTTTTAATACTCTTTTACAGAAAACGAGAACACCAGCAACTTCCTAAACCGATTCCCCACCGTATCTGAAAGGGAGTCCCTTTTTATTAAGGTGATGATAGTTGGGGTATCCCGCGTCCATACGGAATACGGGGAGTGGGTCCCTGGGACAAAGAAAAACGCGGGGACTCCTCCAAAGAAGTCCTCGGGGAACGGCGAGAAATACACCTTATGTGTTATCACGGGAAAACGCCTTTAGGATCCCCACTGGATATCCTGCATTTTGATAATTCGCATGTCTAGTCGTGTGCAGTTTTGACGACTTGCGGTCTTCGTCCTTCGTGGTTTTGTCAGTCGCGCTTTTGCCCGCCTGACGTGCTAATGCCTTCCATGATATTGACGTTCGCTATTTGATTTTTGTCGATTATCGCGTTTTCAGTTATTTTTCTTTTATAGATAAGATAAGATAAGATTTATTTCCGTAAAAGCACAAAGGGCCATGGAAACAACAAAACAAAACCATAACCTCAACCACTATTTAGAAAAAACTTTCCCTGTGAATCATCGCTACCTTTAGGAATCTTCCCAAATTTCTAATATCTCTGAAACTTCTACTTTTCAAAATTTGTTTAAACCTTTCCTCTCCCCAAATCATTTACCAAAATATTTCCTTCCTCAGGTCTTTTAACTCCTGACACTCACCCATTAAGTTGAAAATACATTCATTCATTTTACCGCACATCGGACAGAAGTAAGGACCACGAAGCTCTCTAACCTTACCCAGATATTTCCTTCTTAATTGTACCGGTAAGCAATCTGTCCTCAGGCTAATTATCAGTTGAATTTGGTCTAAAGGAATTCCCGCCTTAAAATAAATTTCTTCCCCCCATGTCTCCTTCGCTGCGGCATAAAACCTCAGGGAATCCGAAGCAGCCAGGCTACACTGCCAATCTTGCACCTCCTGTTCTCTTAGCCTACTCTCCGCTTTTTTCACAATACTTCCTATGTTATCCCACCCTTGTCCCTCATTCCAATTATAAGATAATCCTGTACTATCTAAAATTGCCTTGACCTGCTGCGACCATGACTCCTTTGATTTATCTCTCAACGACTCCAAATACGCCGCATTCATAGGCCTCACTCTTGGCAATGCTATGATTTTTTCCACAGACGAATCATACTTACTAACCGATAACTCCTTAAGCCCTAATTCACTACTTACTACTAAGTCCTAGTATTCTTTTAAAATAACATAACTGTACCTGTTCAAACTTTTGACATTGGCTATATCCCCAAATTTCAGCTGCATAATGCACGGCTGAAACTACTTTCGAAAAAAATACTTGTTTAAGCATCCTTAAATTTATTATCGCCTTCAATTGGGTCTTTAACAATATATTTACACACCGTTTTCCTTTTGCTAGACTTGATTCTACATGCTTACCGTATTTTCCTTTTGCCGACAGTTTAAACCCCAAATAAATAAACTCCTCTTTGTACTCAATCTCTTTCCCCTCAAAACTAACTTTATCCTTATTTACTTTCCCTCCTTTTCAAAAACACATCACTGCCGTTTTTTTAACATTCAATGTCAGTTTCTTACGTGTTAAATACTTACTTACCTTATCCATCAAAATCTGTAAATTTTCTTTAGAATCAGCAATAAGTGACACATCATCTGCGAACAACAATGCACATAACATAACAATATCTACCGATACCATAGGCGCCGTTCTTGCTTTCAAGTATTCATCCAAATCGTTGATGTACACAATTTTGGTGACAGGCCACATCCCTGCTTTGCCCCCAGCTTTGACACGAACTGCCTAGAAAATTTCCCTGCCACTTTTACCACTAATTTTGTTAGACTATATATTTCTATTAAAATTACAATCAACGGTTGTGGCAAACCTATTTCAATTAACTTTCTCATCAATATTTCCCTAGTTACGTTATCGAAAGCCTCTTTTAGATTAAAAAAAAAATGCCACATATAATTTACCCACCTTACTTTTTGTATATTTTTTTATCAGCACATTTAGAACAAAATCTGATATATTGTTCTATATCCCACCATGAACCCAGCCTATACCAAAGAAATTGTCTCATTCTCATTCAACCAAACATTCATTCTGAGGTCCAACACCTTTGAAAATACCTTACCCAACACATTTACAACACTTTTATATTGCAGTTTATGCTGATATTCCTATTTCTGAGCTAGTTCCTGGGGATGTGATGGTTTTGCCGAAGAATGGAGGGGAAATACCGTGCGATGCGGTCCTGCTTCAGGGAAACTGTATTGTGAACGAGAGTATGCTTACAGGTAAGATAGTATTACTGAAATGTAATCTATTGTGTAGTACATACATACATTGCCCGATGTGTCGGCAAGCGCTTGAAAATACTGAACATTTTATGAATGATTGCGAAGAACTGAAAGATTTAAGGATGGAGGTTTTTGGGGTGGAGTACGGGGCCTATGGGAGTAAAGAATGGTTGGTACAGAGGTTTGGAGAAAAATATTTTCTTGGTATTAAAAATTTTGGAAGGTTCGTCTGTACGGGAATATCGCATAGGGAGCACTTTCTACAGTTTAGTACGGTGTAAGGTTTGGATTATGTCTGTAACATATTTAAATTTTTTCTTTTGTTTTGTGATTACCATGGCCGCAGGCTTTAGCGTAATAAACTACTACTACTACTACATAGTCTGTGTACTACTGACGTCAAATTCCTACTTTTTGGCCAATGATTTCAGCATCTGGCAATACTTTTGACGTGTGGCTCATTTCTAAAGGTTCAGCGACCTCCCTGTGTTTTCCGATAGTTTTTAGGCCCGTAGTAGATCAGGTTTCATCCAAAGAAATCCTTTCCTTTGAATTTATCCTTAACGAATTTTCGGGCAAAACAGTCGCGCGTTGTCCAAAAACATATTTTTAACCAGTTAGTGCTAGTGTCACCCGATTTGTCTGACGCGTTGATCGCGATTCTGCGTGTATTCATTCTGATGTCTCAGGAGAAGGGTCGATATGGCGATAAGGGTCGAGCGTTCTCGTATCCCTTCCAGGACTATGGATATCGTAAACAGGTTCAAATGAAGAAGTTGAAATTTCCATGATGGAAGAGCGACAAATCCCGACGGTAAAACCGGATCGTAGCGTTAGTCACTACTAAGTTCAAAGCACACCTTTCAGTATTTACTGTTCGAATTCCCTTATCCAAAACTATTTTTTTTATATATACATATATGTGCTATAGATATAGCTGGTGCTTTTGACAATATAACGCACTCTCAGGCCCTATTTTCTCTCATTACTTCTGGCGTGAATCTTTCTGTTGTCTATCTGTTAAAATTTTGGTATGGTCATTCTTTTTTCTTTCTTTTTTTTAAACCCGCGTAGTTCAATTCAATTCAATTCAAATAATTTATTTCCTCCAGAAATCGGAGAGTAAAAAACATAGTAAACACATACATAACTGGCCAAAAATATAAAACGACTACTATGACATAACAAGGCCGTATCGCATAAAACAGATCAACAAGCAATATCAAAGAAAAAAAATAAATAAAAATAAATAAAGCCTTTTGACAATTTTTTACTTTACTTTTTGGGCTACACAAAACTCTTTGAATACTGTAGAACTAGGCCCTGCTTTTAACAAATTTCCACGGCTTTGGCTGTTTTAAGCCTTTCCCAGGTCCATTGACTTCTAGCAAAATTCAGATAACCAGTTTTACGCGTCAATAGCATGATATGCGAACACTTATCGGGAGCATATTGAGCATGGAAAATAGGGAATCTTCGCAAGTTCAATGATTAGTACGGTGTCGTTAGCGCGCTTAGAATGTAACATGAAATTTGGGTTTACCGTGCTTAAGAATTATTGAACGATATTACGGAAGTAGGTTGCATTGGCATTCTAGGCACGACGGATCGTTTAACGGAAATTATCGCAATGGGATTCGAAGAGCGTGTTCCACCCTTCTAACAATAGTTACTATTAGTTACTATTTCCGTTCCATCCTCACGAAAAGTTACTACGCTGACCGTTCCAACCTTGTCGGAATAGTAACTAATAGTTACTATTTGCTTACCATGCTCGGGAGCGTAGTAAGCGTAGTAACTACGCATCTCTGTAACGTGATTGGTCGGATTCGCCCCTGGCGTGAGATCCTGCTGGAAAATAGAAAAAGCGTTCCAGCCTTGACGGGAAAAAAACACAATTCGTGACGTCATGCGTAGTAACTACGGTAAGTAGGATGGAACACGCTCGAATTTCTACCTTTGCTATGTAATTTGACGTATCGCATGCAGGTTTCACAATAGGTAAGCCAATTTGCGTTGTATTTTCGCTTGCGAAAACTTATCAGACTCGGTGTGTACACCTTGATGATTAGAAGAGGCGCGGGATTATGTTTTCGGGTTTGGAAATGGTTTTTAAACAAAAAGCCTCGGTAGAAGAAAAATCAATTATTGTTTTGTTTACTGATCGTTAACTATGTGTGCTTGCCCCCCCCCCGAATCCCTCACCCTTGCCTAAAACTACCCTTTTTCAGGCGAAGGCTCACCGAAAACCAAAACTCCCGTTCCATATAGTGACGAGTACTACTGCAGTGACGCACATAAGCGACACACAATTTACAGTGGGACAGACGTTTTGCAAACCAGATTCTATGGATGTAGAGATGTAAGTCCGCCCCCAACACACGTTCGCACAGGATTTAAAGAATATCTGATATATAATACTTTACTGGGGTAAACAGACCCGTCATTTTTTTTTTCTGTGGATCTTGGTCTCTCGTGTTCCAATAGCGTCGCATCCTTGTTCGACGTTTGCCATGCCCATTCTTCCGAAGTCGGTCGCGTCCAGTCTAGTGTAAACCGTCTCCGCACAAGTTTCGGATGTTTGTTTTGTTTCCTTTGGGTCTTGTTTGTCGTTTGCGTTACTATTTTAAAATATTGCAAAAAAGAAAGCGACAAAGCCTCTGCAAAATACTTTTGGAACTGTCTAAGTTAAAAATTTCTTGTTCGAAAAATGTTTCGATATGATTCTTGATGGACGATGACCATCCTGAAATACCAAAATTTTGCGGCGAGGACAAATTTTTATCTCTGGTAAAGAATTCAGAAGGAAGGTCAGATATCGGCGAATGTCTAATCTACCGTTCTTCTTTCAGTCGCGGGCTGTGGTAATCCGGACAGGCTTTAACACTGTCAAAGGGGAACTTCTGCGATCGATCCTCCATCCAAGGTCCGTTGGCTTCAAGTTCTACAGAGATTCGATCCGTTTCCTCATGATCATGGGAGTGGTCGCCCTCATTGGTGCCAGCTACTGCGTATATCTGTTTATTCAAAGAGGGGTAAGTGTAACGGTAGCCGAATATTGACTCGAGCAGGGGCGTCACGACTGGGGGGGGGAGGGGGGGACGCCCCCCCCCCTCAATGCTGTCTGCCAGTCGGTAAAAAATAACCGAGTCGGCGGGAAGTTTTAGGTAATTTAAAGGACCTGCTCTACCTGTAAAACTAACGCAACCTACTTCCATAATCACTCCATATATTTCAAAATCCGGAGACCCCAATTTCATACGGTGCATTCTAACCCCTCTAACAAAACTACGCTGATTTTCTCACTTGCCGTATTTTGCTACCTTCAATATATATCACGATGTTGACGATTGCCTGCGTGAAGTTTTTCCATCACAGAAACCGGTTATGTAAATTCTTTCCCTGTTTTCGCCACAAGTCAATTAGTCTCGGAAAAGGCTTAAAACAGCCAAAAAACGTGGGTTATTTGTTGAAAGCTTAGCATAGTTTTTAAGTATTCAACTATTTTAAAATTCGGCAAGTTGAAGAGTAAATAGTGCGAGGGGGCCTTTAAGGTAATCTAATTCGTAACTAAAGCATTTCCTTACACTGCGGTAGCCTACGCTCTTCGATTCGTCGATCGAACAGAAAGGAATTTGTAGAATGATCGAAAATGATAGTACTTATCTTCTAGGCTGAAACTAAAGAGGTGATAGTTCGAGCTCTCGACGTTTTGACGATCGTTATACCTCCCGCTATGCCTGCTGCTGTTAGTGCAGGTACTATTTATGCCGCGCAACGTTTGAAACGACTGAATGTCCACTCTATCGCTCCTGCGAGAGTCAACGTGGCAGGGAAAGTGAACTTAGTTTGCTTAGATAAGGTAAGCGTTTTGTTCCTCCCTCCCCCCCCCCTCCGTCAGCTATTCAGCAAATAGATACTTAGAAAAGCGAGGAAGTAGATGATTCTCATAGACAGCTCGTGGTCCGATTTCATTTACCTTTCCTGGAGAATATGTCGGCTTTCGTGATCCATAACGGCGGTGTATAAACTGTGTTCTATCGATTGCGTTAAAATGGTTGAGCGTGCTATTGTTTCGGGTTCTGTATCCCTATAACAATTGCCGTCTTCCGTATATCGTGTTGGGAGTATGTTTTGAGCCTGTGAATTATATATTATTTTTTTTTTGCTGGAAAATTCGCCACGCATTAAGGGTGACTCTGGCGTTCACACAGATCCACTTTCCAAAAATCAAAGCGAGAATCCACCGAGCGCACTAACAACGGAAAGACGTTGCGCCTCTACAACTTCGCGTTGATTCGTCGAGATCACTCTCCACTCACATAGTGGATTCACTTTCGATCACACTTGCCAAAACTAGCTCGCGAAAACAGCTCAGTAAAGCTAAGCGACATTTAGTTGCGACATCAAGTCGCACAGCAGGCGTATAAACTAGCGGAGCTTTCAAGATCGCAAGAATCGCCCTTTATATTCCTACATCCCAGCGACGTCAAAGAACTTTCCCTGGAACTAACTTGTGACCAAGTATCTAGATGACGTAAGAACGGTTTCGAGTCGGGGCCTGCTGTTGTGCGGTGAATCGGGCTACAGAGGAGTGGTCAGTCTGCGTACAACTCGTGAACTGCATGGATTTTCCTGGATATTTCGGAATGTTGCGTCGCTTTAGCGCGGAATTTTCCGTTTCTACATTTTCCTTTTCAACTCTACAGCCTCGTCAGTTTGGTCGAGGTACCATCCAATTAACTAAATTGTACTACATAAGCGTTCTTGTAGTATTTGTTTGTTTTTTTGCCGTTAGATATCGGTGTGGCAGAGAAGACACGGACTGAGCAGATACTGAAAAAGAAGGTTTTGGGGGCAGTTGCGGCGTCGTCTCAAACAGCTTTCTTTCCCATTTTTCAGACGGGTACTCTCACCGAAGGTAGCATTGAGCTTCGAGGAATCATTCCCGCCATAGATGGCAGATTTATGGGAATGGTAAAAGATCCGAGGCGGCTGAACTCACTCGACCCAGTAGCGGTACTGCTGGCTTCCTGCCACTGCTTGACGAGAATTGAAGGAGAGCTGATGGGGTCGCCGCTAGATTTGAAGATGTTTGAATCGACCGGTTGGGTAAGCTGCATTCCTCCAAGGATAGATATTCAGCACTTTATAGGATATTAAGCGGGTGTTCCAACAGTTTTTTTATACCGGCCATAGATAGAAAGCAAGAAGGATGCGTTTTGCTTGGACAGTAAATTTGCAGAAATATCTATAGGCGTATTCTTGCTGTTCCCCGGGGACTCCACTTGAGGAGTCCCCGCGTTTTTGTTTGTCCCGGGGACTCACTCCCCGTATTCTCGTGAGTCCCCACGGACGGGGAATGCTCCGATTATCATTACCATCATCAGAAAGGACTCCCTTTCAAACTTGGAGGGGAATCAGTTTTCGCTGGTTTTAGTGCAATATAAAATTAATTAAAAGCAATCAGAATAAACAAAACCAATAATAAAGCGGATCCAGACTAATTTCGTCAACAGCATATTTTTTTTCGAGCAAAATCCATTTTGGAAGCAGTCCCCGTGTTCTCGCTGTTTCTGTACGCGGAGTCCGCGTGGAGTGACTCCCTCTATTCTCGCCGTTCCCTTCGATTCCCCGAGGAGTCCTCGGGGAACGGCGAGAATATGCCTTATGCTTCGTACTAAGGATATGGTCACGGTGCTACGAGCCGTATCATGCCTGGGGAAGCTAAGTATTTTCTGGATTGTCAATTTTTTAATCTTGACTTTTAAGAACTATTCCAGCTTTAGACAGCGAATCTAACTTAAATTGCACTTGCAACCAATAAGGATGTATTCTGTTGACGAGTAATTTGCAGTTGTTGCGCATGGTGCCTATTTCGGAGTTAGGCTGCAGCTTCAAGGGCGCTCCAGTCCTCTCCCTATCCAGTCTTCGTCAAGCCACCTTTTGGACTTGTCTAGTGTCTTGCTGGAGACGGGCTCTTTAGACTCAAAACTTTTATTACTTAATTGGTGGTCTTGCCCGGGTCCAAAGGTGTCTGGTCCTCGGGTTGTCGACGGGAATTTTGAGAAACGTGAAAACATGCTCTGAAAAACGCAAAAACTGTCTCAAGGCCTTCTTTGACCACGAAACTCCTAATTTCGAGATCCCAGAACATTGTGGGCTTGGTTCGCACTAGTTGCTGGAGCGATCATCTGACAATAACAGGAAACCGCAAGTGAAACTTTTTTAGGTTCTTCGTTCCAGGGTTTGCTCAAATTTGGAAATTAATCTTTTCTTTTACTGGACGAGGTTATATTTCTGTATACGGCCAGAAGCTCTTCGTAACATGGATAGTCGACCGGAGGACAAGCCTCCTTAAATTGTGCCAAATAGTGGTGGCGGTCTTTGCGCACTGCCGAGTTTTTGGAAGTCGGGAAAATAGCGCTAGTGACTCACAGCTTGTGGCGAATCTCTTTCAGAAGTAGACTCTAGACGACATGAAGAACAAAACCATCCCGTGACCGCGACTTTCATTCTCTATGGGTCTTTCTCGGCACACGACAATTTCGCGAATGGTTTTGACTAACTCTTGTGGATCAAGTAGGATCGGCTGACACGGATTGCCCTAATAACCAATACGTTATTGAGATAAAAGGACCTTTGGGATGAGCGGATTAAGATTGACATTTAACGCAACGTCTAGGAAAGGAACTTAAAATGCTAAATGAGTTGGTGACAAAGTAAGCGATTTGGGAAATCACAGACTGATATAGCTTTATTTTAAGAACCAGAAGTTAGCGAACGACTTCGAAAGATGATATATTGCTGTTGTTTATTTATTTGTATTGTTAATACCACAAAACAAGCCTCGACACTGCGATTTCCAAACTTCCACCGGTGGACGTTTCTGTTGAAGCGCCATGCGTTTAGTTCAAGCCCGTGTGCTCTGAGGTTGTTCTGATCCGATACGAGAAGTTCGTCTGCGATCCCACGGTCGTAGGGTCCAAAGCTTGTATGCTCTATAACCAACTATTTCTACCTCTGTGAATGTGCCTGTTGTATGAAGTGAAAGAATTTATTTTAGGAATTTGAAGAGCCTGGTATGGATGAAGGCAGGTTTGACATGCTAACGCCACCTGTTGTCCGGCCGCCAAAATCGACGTTGGAGAGATCACGGATGGTTGATTCGGATAGTGATGTAAGCTTTCGTGTTCATACGTTACTGATCCCCAGGTGCAACATACTCTGCCTGATGTGTTGCTTGGGGCTGGGGGGGGGGGGGGGGGTAATTTAGTCCGGGTGACAGCTTAGCTTGAGACTTTTTGTGAAAAGTGTGACCCGCTACTGATGTCAAAACTCGATTGTAGATAAGGCTGTTGGCTGGTAAATATTCTTTGAGCCCAAGCTGACTTTGAAACATTTATTCCAGCAATGTTTTCAACGGATACATCAGCTAAGATTCTTCTCTGCATGTCTGGGCTGTGAAAGTTCCGTACTTCGTAGATAAATATTCTTTGAGCCCAAGCTGACTTTGAAACATTTATTCCAGCAATGTTTTCAACGGATACATCAGCTAAGATTCTTAAACATCAGCTAAGATTCTTCAAGAAGAATCTTAGCTGATGTATCCGTTGAAAACATTGCTGGAATAGCTGTTGGCTGGGCCTGAATTTTGTTTTACTGGTCAGGTAAAGCCCGGTAAGTGATGTCTATGATGTCCACCTGGTTGAATTGTATAGCTTTCAACCTACCAAAGAAAAAGTACTACCATTTCTTCTATGTCCAACTAGATGATAAGAACATGCTGGGTCATGATAAGTGTTACCGTTACCACTGTCCTTGTAACCTAGGGTTGTGTTCCAACCTCACAATAAGAACTGTAGTTGCGTTCCACAGAATTATTATCGCTTAAGTATGATCGTTTCAGTTTTGTTATTATTACATTCAACAGTCCCCAGTGATAAGAAAATTAGCTCCTTCCACGGTGGTGAGCATAGTAAGTGATAATAAATATCCATTAAGCAGGAATTCCCGTCAGGATGGTCAAAATCCGTATTATCTGTCCGCACTATTATTCTTAGCTCTCCAGAGAAGATAATAGTTGCGTTTTTGTAGAGAACCATGGTATCTGATACCACGGTTTAAAGTCGTTTTTGCAGTGACCGTGGTTTCTGATACCACGGTCAAAAGATGTTCTTATAGTTACCGTGGTATCTGGCAACCCACCATGGTATCTGATATTCAGATACACAATAACTGCCAAAACGACTTTAGACCGTGGTATCAGATACCACGGTAACTGCAAAAATGACTAGTTACAGATCCCAGCTACCGTGTATTCGGACAATGCATAAAACGTCAGCTACGATGTTGTGGCAGCGATATTTGGTCCTTTCTTGGCAAGGGTCTTCGTCGGGCTGTCGAACTTTGGAGACACCATTGGAGAAGGAGTGTATCTGCAATCCTGCAAGTATCTGTTACCGTGGTAACAGATACCGTGATACCAGATTCCATGGTATCTGCAAAAACGCAACCAATAACTCCACAATAAATTGTGGACTCCTTCTGTTATCATCATAACTCGTAATACCCTAATCGTTCCAACCTGCAATGAGGAATATAGGCCTACATGTTTTGACGGCGGTAAGTAGGTTTCGTAGCTTATGGCAGGAGCCAAGAACACTGTACTTGTGATCACCTGGTGGCAGTGCAGTTGCATAATCTGTTCTAGGCCAGCGAACCCGAGTTGCCAAAATTTGAGAACATTTCTTCCCTCGCAAAGCCTACCATGAGCTTCGTTGTTGGAGACTACGAGCGCATTCCTACTGCAGGACTCGAGAATCCGTATGACTTTGTTGTAAGTTCGTTAACTTTTTTGGGATCCCAAACACAAGTGACGTAAGTTACTTGGAAAGTTTGTCCGTCCGTCCGTCTGTTCGCATGAAAACCTCGAAGAGTGACATAAGTGACAGGTTTGTCCCAAAGTCGTATCAAGGGGGGGGGGGGGGGGGTTAGGGGGTTGACCCCCCCCTCCCCGAAACATACAAAAATAATCATTTTTATAGGCTTTTCTCTCTGATCTATGTGTTTTTTGTACTTTTCTGTCCGACCAGCAGGCAACCGCTCCCCCAAAGGCACCCCCCCCTCTAAATAAATTCCTTGATACGGGGCCTGGTTTGTCCGTCCGTCCGGCTGTTCGGACGAAAACCTCGATGGGTCGATATATTTGAAGGGCATTGTGGTTTCGGAATTAGGCGTTAATTTCTAAGGTAATGAGACATGCTGAATCGTATGTACTTTATCTTCTTGCCGGAAATGACGACAAAATTTTACGGAAATCCGTCAAAAATTGATAACTCATGAGAAGTAAAGTTCTATCACCGAGGTCTTTTAGAGTGTCGATTACGCATAATAAGACAATGCCTTCATTATCTTGTCTAAAAATATCCCGAGAATTCTGGTTACCTCTTTGTGGCAGTGTTTACAGACGATACACATAAGTTTTTGGTAAGGAGGTTCTTCAAGGGGGGTCTCTGAAAGATTTGATGGGTAGTAAAGTTTTCCAAGAGTTGCGTCGCTAGGGTAGATTCTCGAAGGTTGCCATGGAGCACCGTGAACGTTTTATTGTAGGTTTGTGGTAGGGATAGGTATTAGTTTGTTTGATAGTTATTTAGTTATCAGAATTTTGAGTTGAGTGTTGAATATTTCGACTGGTACATTGCAGTTGGAGTGCTTATTTATTTTTATATTTTGTCCTGCTATGGCCCAAAGGACTTTTTGGGAATACATTCATTCATTCATAAGTATAGTGAGACCACAGGCGAGAATGAAACCGGATGGTGAATGAAAGGAGCCTTCAGGGGGTTCCGTCCAGTTTCAAGCCCTTTAACATTCCATACCTCATAGACAGAAATGGCAGTCGTAAAGTGCATTCATGTTAGCGAAAGCGCCTTAACCCTGGTCAAACTTCTTATGCAGCTGACACCCAGTTGTAATAACTTTGGGCTGTACTAATACTAATACCCACTTAATACAACTGGAGACCTTGTGAATCATATAAGCCGCGTTTAATCCCAGTTCACTCATGATTATACACAGTGGCAAAACTAGCCCATTTTCGTGGGGGGGGGGGGGGAGGGGAGGGGCAAGCCCAGATTTTACCGACAAGATTTAATGATTTACCGACAAAAGTTCCACGCGAACACATGCAGTAATAAGTTGTAACATAGGTATCAACTGAGATGGTTTTCTAATGAAAGTTAATGAATTCGCCGTCCACTTCCTGGCACCAATGGTTGTCACATGGAGCCAGGAACATAATATGCAGTCAATACTGTCAATAGTCTTGCAAACCAGAAAAGAAGTGATAAGACACTGCAACAGATTACTTCAGTGCTTGACGATTTATGCGGCTGTCTTTTTCGCTTGTAAACTAAGCGACTTTTTGGGGTCCAAAACGTTAGCACATATGGGTTCGTAAAGTTTGTCTGTCCGTCTTTTACCATGATAACTCTCATATTTTGTTGAAATTTGGTATGTATGCGTTGGACCAAAAGTACAGGTGAAGTGAACGGGCAATCTAATTTTCTGGAAACTTGATGGCTGATGGGAGCAGATTTGATGCTTCTGTGTCCGACCGAAATCCGAGAAATGAGTGGAACGTAGGGGTCAGAGTAACTTTGTGATACTACTCAGAAACCAAACGGGTTCATGGGCCCTAGAAAGTGCTCGGATTCGACTGAAACTTGCCCAAGATGTTCAGTTTATCCGCGTACGAGAACAGTGGGATGTAAACAGACCAAAAAAGAGAGTCCGCGTTTTACCGACCAGACTTTTCCCAGTCATCGTACCGAAAAATCCAATCATCGGTTTGATTTCCCGACAAGTCGATATCATCTCCACCCCGACAGAAAATTTTGATTTCCAGACATGAAACTTCCTGATTACCGACAGAGCTCTGTGGGTATCAGAAATGGTATGAGAAAACTGTTGTATCAGAGCTTTTGCCGGTATTGAAAACGGAATCCGCGCACCGTCTCTGCACCGACAAACACTGCCGGTTTCCAAACAAGATTTGTACTGATTTACCCGAACAGCTCTTGTCGGTACTGAACACGGAATCCGTGCACCGACAGACGTTGCCGATTTCCGTACGACAAGTTTCATGATTTACCGACAGAGCTATCGTCGGTGACAGAAACGAAATGAGGAAAGTGGTAGTCAAAACTCTTATCGGTACCAAAAACCGAATCCGAGCACCGTCTCCGCACCGAGAAACGTTGCCAATTTCCCAGTAAGAGCTTACCGACAGAGCTTTTGTCGGTATCAGAAACGGAATGCTAAAGCGTGCCAACCGACAAACGCTGCCTACTTCCCAACAGGAAGTTTCCAGTTTTACCTACAGGGCTTTTATCGGTATCAGAAACGGAATGAGAAAAGCGTTTGTCGGTGCTTCGCATCGACAAACACTACCGATTTACCCAGCTGCCCTCCCCCCCACGCCCCCTCTAGTTTCGCCACTTATTATACAGCATAAATGAGACACGCACAGATGTCGTTTGTATTTTCCATTGTTATAGATCGACTATGAAGTCGGGATCATCCGTCAGTTTCCCTTCAGCTCGAGCCTCCAACGAACTTCGGTCATCGTACGAACCCTTGGCAGCAGATTCATGGATATATTCTGTAAGGGGGCCCCAGAAAAAATACATATGCTATGCAAGGAAGGAACCGTTCCTGAGCGGTTCCACGAACTCCTGCGAGCATATACAGCTAGAGGGTATCGTGTCCTGGGTTTGGCCCATAAACAGCTGCAGTCGAAAATAACGTGGAAGACGGTGCAGAAGATCGAGCGAGAACAGGTTTGTGAATGTCTTCGTACCGTTCGTGACGCTAGCTGTCCCATGGGTGTGCAGCTAGAGCGTGTTCCGCCCTACTTACCGTAGTTACTACGCATGAGCATGACGTCACGGATTTTGGCGTCAAGACTGGAACGAATTTTTCTATTTTTTGCAAAGTATCGTGCCATGGGCTAGTGAGGCCAATCACATCACAGAGATCGTAGTTACCACGCTTACTACGCTCCCGAGCGTGGACAGCAAATAGTAATAATTTGCAAGAACAACTGCTTACGACAAGAAACCACGTCTCCCTGTCTCTGTAATACGACCATGCGGAGTCCAGTATATTCTCGATACCCTTCTCGATGTAAACGAGCGGATGGTAGGAGCTAGGGCGAACGCCGTCTGAGTCGTCCTTAAGAGCCGATTGAGGCGCTGCAGCGGGGGACCTTCAGGTCTGCTACAGTTTTTTCTCTGGTATGCGCAGTGGCGAAGAGGGAAGTTAAGGGTATCAACTCAAACTTCAGCAAGTACCTCTAGCTCCGCTCAGTTTTGTCGGGGCATCCATAGTCGCTGCATGGAGTATGTTCTATTGAATTATTTGTTCTTGCTATTAGTATCTATTTCAAGAAGGTTGGAAAGGTCAGCGTAGTATCTTTTCGCGAGGCTGGTACGAAAATAGTATTTAATAGCTACTATTGTTAGAAGGGTGGATTGTGGAACACGCTCTTAATGGTTAAGCCCCTATGTTTATCTTCGTTCTTGTTCTGTCGTCAATCTGGGTCTTCATTGCTTTGCTAGTTTGATTTCCAAAACACCACAATTCAAGTCTGATTGTCGAGCTTATTAGCCACATGAGAGTCGTAGATATCCCTACGACCGGGAGCGTTCTATGTATCTGTACGAATGCTTTCCAATTTGCTTGTCTTCTACTAAAAGTTAGGTAGATGCTGAAGAATTAGAAGGAAGGATGTCCGTAGATGAGAAATTGTAATTTGTGTATTTGATTTTGAATATGACTTTGAATATATATAGGAGAACCGAGTGGCCAGCGTTTATATTTATGAACTGTTCTGGGAACAATCAAACCTTAATGTAGATCCTCAAATTGATGATGTCAAAACTGTATGGAATTGGAAGCAATCGTAATATGTAGAACGCTCCCAGTCGTACGGATATCTGCGATTCCTCTGTGGCTAATAAGCTAAGTTGGGGTGACAACATTTCTGGACTTCTGCCGAACCTGGGCGTAGGCCAATTCCATTCAACTCGCTTTATTTAAAAAAAAAAAATCTTCGTTAAGAAAAACTATTGAAGATATATTTGTTCTTCTAGGTGGAAACGCAGATGGATTTTATAGGCTTGCTAGTCTTGCAAAACACACTTAAGCCAGAAACGATCCCAGTTGTACGCGAGTTACGTACGGCTTCCATCAGGACCCTGATGATCACAGGTGAGCTATTCTGTGCCTCGTTTTCAGAAGCTGGATAAAATTTAAAGTATAAATGCGCATCCTCGTGTCGACAGTATGTATTTTATGACGAATTATTTATGGAAATGATAAGACTTAAGAGGGTCGTAACATAAATACTCTCGGCAGGGGTGGCCCGGAGCACTCAGGCCAGGGGGGGGGGGAGGGCGGGGGGAGATCCCACATTTGGACGACTCCTGGATCGTACTATACGACTCGTACGTACCGACAAAAATGAACTGTTGCCACTACGCTGCAATGGCGCACATTCCCCACCAACAAATAATAGAGCCGGTGTAAAACAATACATCAGCTGGAACTCTTCTTGACCTTTGTCTAGAGACTAGCCTTTAATTTGTTTCAGATCTAAAAAATTTCAGCCTATCGCAAGTAAATGACACACCGTTCCTCTAAATAGAGAATAGTACGAAATGCGCCACAGGCCAACATTTTTTGAAAGGCCGAGGAGCAAAGCGTCTTTTTGAGATCCCATTGAAAAGGAAAAAATAGCTATGAAGTCACAAAGCTGTCCGTCGAAAAAAGTGACAAAATAGTGGCCATAGTAAACAAAGTAGACACAAAGTATATTTGTTCTGAATTAATAGCAAAAAAAGGAATTTTCACGTTAAAGACACGCTTATCCAGAAACAAAACGAGGAAAACAGGTTTGCCAGTACAATAAAAACAAAACAAAAAATTCGGATGCAGGAGCAGAGCGTCTTTTTGCGATCCCAATCAAGAGTAAAGAATAGCTATGAAATAACGACTATGTCCATCGAAAAATAGTTCCGAATAGTGCCGATCGAAAACAAAGTAGAATTGCTCCAAACTATAGAAAAAAAAAAATTCATTTTCACGTTAGAAACATACTTCCTCAGAAACGAAACGAGGAAAACAGGTTTACCAGTGCATTCAATAAAAAAAAATCCGAATTTACGGACGTAACAACTTTTGGTCTTTGCCCGACAGGAGTTTACAGATAGAACAAGACCTAAGGTTTCGATGGAATCCCCAAAATCTAATATTTGATCCAGACAACTGGGTCTTGTCTTCGCCAGGCTAATCATTAGAGAAAACCAAATTCAGGTATACCTCTATAAGCCATATCTATTTTTACGATACTGACCGAGACTTCCTGCTTTACTTCTGCCAAATTTCCGGTTTCGGTCGAATTCCCAGCTAACTACTTGTCCAGCAAAACATCTAATCATTTACGAATAAAACTTTAGCTTCTAAAAAAAAAACGGTTAAAACCGGACGAACTATATGTCCGGTTAAAATATGATTGTCATATACAGATTCAGCATATCTTCTTACCCCTAAATCTGTCATGTAATCAACTTCAAATAGAACTAATTACTTTTAACAAATCTTCCGGTTTTGTCCTGATTCCGGGCACTAGTTGTCCGGGTAGAAAATCCTTTTCACATAAGTGCTCAGCATATGTCTAGCCTTAAATCGAACATTTAATCAACTTCAAATCAAACTTTTTCCTTTTAACCAACTTCCCGGTTTTTTTGCCGGATTCTGGACACACTACTCGTCCGGCGAGAAAATGGTGTTCACCGTCCTGTTCAGCATGTCTTCTTACCCCTAAATCGAACATTTAATCAACTTCAAATGAAACTTTTACTTTTAACCAACTTTCCGGTTTTTGCCGGATTCCGGGTGAACTACTTTTCGGACGAGAAATTGTTTTGCATATTCGTGTTCAGCATGTCTTCTTACCCCATAATCGACTGTCACATTAGCTGTTTAAAATTATTTTGTTTGCCCCTTAATTTGAACCCCCACCCCTAAATGTAGGCTACAGAGCCCATCTACGAACTTGGCCTTACCTTTGACCCAAAGCGTCCTCACACCAAGTTTCATCAAAATATCTCATTCCCTTCAAGAGTTATCGTGCTAACAGACGGACAGACGGACAACTTTTAAGATGTCATAGGTATCCCTCCACTTACGTTTTGGGATCCCAAAAAGACGCCGGTTTTCCGACGAGACTTGAGTTGCTTTTTTTTCGGGTGATTTCAGGTACTTTTGTTTCATTATGAAAGTACGTGTACCGTTTTATTTGTTATTCGACACATTGTACTTTCACGACAAAAACTAAAGCAAGTAAAGCAGCTACAGTGAGCTAAATATGAAAAATTGCAACTTAAAACTGGTTTGCAGAATTTGATTCTTTCTGTGTAAAAACAAACCCCGATCCATTGATGAAATATACTTTCTTCTTTCGCCCGATAGAAACACTAGGAACATTTTTCCCTAATGCAGCATATGCAGCACATTCCCCCCCCCCCCCCCCCCCCCCCAATATTGTCGGCCAGTCTTTAAAAAATAGTTGAATCGGCGCTTCGCGCCACGATTTTTTCGGTTTCCGGTTTTCACCATATTTTTTTGGAGCTCATAACTCGTGAACCAGTGCAAGTATCAAGTTCAAACTTGGTACACTTGTGGGTATTGGGGTCTAGTTGTGCCTTTGGGGGTCACATCCGCCACCCCAACCCGGTTCAGGGGAAAATGGGCCCAGATTGACCATTGAATAAAGCTCATAACTTGACCAGAACTGGACATGGGACGATAAAACTCCTTGGACGTGTAGATCCTAGAGCTGGAAAATTGCTTTTAAAGTTGCACCTCCCCAACCCACCCCGTTCATCCGTTCATGGGCAACTGGGCCCAGATTGCCAGAAGTTAAGTTCTTTACCCTTGCCAGGAATCAACAGGTATCAACTTGAAACTTGGTAAGACTGTGAGCATTGGGGTCTCTTTTTAATTTTTGCAGGTCCCAACCCCACCTCCACTTGGTTCAGGGGCAATTGAGCCCAGATTGCCCATTTCTTAATGTTTTTAATTTGACAATAAATGGAGATAAGGCGATGAAATTCCTTTGTGCTTTTGGATCATTGGGGCCGGGGAGAGTTGAATCAACCCCACCCTCCCCGTTCATGAGCAAGTGGACCCAATTGCCCATGAAAGAAGTTTTTGACCCGTGACTGGAATCAAACTCTATAAGCTGGTATACTTGAGGAAAAAAAGGTGTAAATACGCATTTTGATGGGTCCCGACCCCCCCCCCCCCCCCTCCCGTTCATGGTCAGCTGGGACCAGCTTTCCCATGAGTTAAGTTCGTCTATGACAGGTCTCAAATCCAACTCTTGTATATGTGGGGAGATATCTATGGACTAGGATTTGGTGTACATAATTTAATCTTTAATGAACAGTTCGAAACTGGACTGTTTTGCCAGATGATCGATGATATGCCTTTCTTAATGAATTGTGAGAAAGGGGGAATCAGGCTGCTACGAATTGGTTTATTTGCACTTGTTATTACCTTGCTAATGGACAAGAGGTTTAAAGGGTGGGATTGGCTGGCAGACCATTCAGTGTTCGAACAAACGCTATTCGTGCAAGATCTTCAAGATTTCTTTGGATTTATACTGGCGGTTTGTTTACATTTAGAGCTTTTAAAGTTGGTTGGTTACAAGGTTAGTTCAATACTTATTTGGTTATTGGGGAAGAGAAATGTCTTGGTGTGTATATAAAATGTGATACACATTTTACTTTTACACTCCACGTCTGAGTGCTTGCGCACTTATTCTTTAAAACAGTCAGTTTTTTGTAAAAAACGGTCGTTTTTTTCTTAAATTCAGTGGATTTTTCGTCAAAAGAGTCGTTTTTCTGCAAAAAAGGCGGGAAAAAATGACCAGCCAGTCGGTAAATACCTTGCTCCTCGCCCCCCAAACATTTTGGATAGTAACGCTTGTGCTAGCATAGAAGCCAAAAATTTACCTCCCGACTAGAATGAGCAATTCCAGCCTCTGCGGAACCCCTCCTGTCCTGGGAAAACAATTTCGGGTGTATATTGAAATCTTCCTCGTCCTTTTCAAGCGTTGTCCCCATTCGACCTCGCTTTGTAATCGACATTTTTTCATCTGTTCTCGGCACACTTGTTTCGGGGGTCTCCTGTCCTTTGATTTCTGATGGCTTTTCCATGATGTTTAAAAAAAAATATTTATTTATTTATGACCCGCTTTTTGCGTAACTGCGGAGTATGAATAAAATACAAAAGTAAAATATAAATTCTGTTCCTTCTTTTTTCACTTATAGTCAAAGATTGACCAACAACCCATGCACACAACCTTATCTCTCGCTTTTGGTCTATAAGGTATATATATCAATGTTATCCAGTCAGACTTTAACAACTAACCTATTGTAATTTTGACATGCTAAAATCTGGAAGACCTAAGTGAGACAGATACAAATCACATGGGAGTTGAACAGGTAGCCGTATTGCTGCCTCCACGAAACCTGGTTTAAACGACTCAGCTTCTCTTTAGGGACGGGATTACGACTGAAGCCGTGCAGAGGCAAAATTAACAATTTTTTGTTAAATGACTCGGATTGTTTTTGATTAAAATGAATGCCCGGGGACCTCGGCGAGGCCAAAAGAAAAGACTAATACGGCTATAGCAAAAGGCACCCCAACCCTTCGGGCCACCCCTGACTCTCGGCTTCTGTCATAATATTTGACACAAGAATGTGTATCTGTTAAATATTGCCAACTTCTTTACATTTCTGCATCTCCCTCAGCCTTATGCACCTTCAGGCAATAAGACCGGTTGTTGTGTAATGAAGCCATCGGCCATGAAGCACAAGGATGCGCAGTTTCAACACCTGAAATTTCTCTTGTGATTTCTAAAACTTTATGCTTTAAATGATGCATGGCAAGTCTTGCCAGGAAGAACCGAGAAACAGCCGAAAAAGCAACTGCTGCCTTCTCTGATATCATGACGACAAACAAAACAGTCAGCAGATTTTCTAAATTTTTCTAAATTTTCAGAATCGCAATAGATTGCATCCCAAGGAAACGAAACTTCGCATCCGTGTTTTTTCTGCTATGGAGCTACTGACAGTGTATCATGCAAGAAGAATACTTTATTCAGAAGTTTGATTTTCTGCCCAGTTGCAGCCAAGGTCTCACACGACCAGATAATGTTTCGCTATGTGAACGTTCACAGTTCGTTATGGAGTTGAAACGGCAATGCGAATTTTCTGCTTCTGGTGTTCGGCCTTTCTAGAAGCCTCGCCCCGCCAACGCTTTGACAGGGTCCATCGCGGCCGAGCAGTAGGATGATAAATGCCGGTGACCGTAATAGTTACGATGTTTGTTGAAGCCAAAAGGTTTTGAAACTCGGTTTTGAAACCCTCTGAGAGTATTGCATATCTTGGCTTTCCAATAGGTTGAACCATACACAACGCTGAATCCCTGATGGCGACGCATATAGACTGAAATCCGAATTGCGTATGGGTTAATCGTTGTTTCTTCCTGGTATCCGCCACTGTAATTCAGTTGCACTCTCATATTTACTGTATATAGCACTTTTTGGGAAAAAACTGTCGTCGGCTCAGTGTACAAAAGTATGTATACAAATTGTGAACAGTGTAGCTACTAATCTCTTTTTTTATGGCACTTGAGCTTACTCAAGGGCCATATAGCGATTGTAATTTCTGTCCGTCAGTCGGTCTGTCGGTCCCGGTTTTGCTAGTTCGGGCACTTCCAGATAAGCTAGGACAATGAAACTTGGCAGGCATATCAGGAACTGGACCAGATTAAATTAGAAATTGTCGCTTCCTCGATCCGACCATCTGGAGGGGAGTGGAGGGAGGGGGAATCCGGAAAAAATAGGAAAAATGAAATATTTTTAGCTTACGAACGGGTGATCGGATCTTAATGAAACTTGATATATGGAAGGACTTCTTGTCTCAGACCCTCCATTTTAAATCCAGACCGGATCCGGTGACACTGGGGGGAGTTGGAGGGGGAAACCGGAAATCTTGGAAAACACTTAGAGTGAAGGAATCCGGATGAA
This sequence comes from Branchinecta lynchi, assembly GCA_023053575.1. Lineage (NCBI taxonomy): Eukaryota > Metazoa > Arthropoda > Branchiopoda > Anostraca > Branchinectidae > Branchinecta > Branchinecta lynchi. The sequence continues at coordinate 12,883,299 of JAKZAP010000008.1, forward strand.
ACTTGGTGGAAAGAACAAGCAGAAGTCCTAGATACGTGATGGATATAACCGGAACTGATCCGCTCACTTTGGGGGAGTTGGGGGGGGGGGGGGAGAAGTCCGAATTTTTAGTGATCCCACGAGTTTGGTGCTTCCTGATGTGCTGGGACGCTGAAAATTGGCAGGCACGTCGGGGACCCGACCAGATTAAATGGGAAATAGTCATTTCACCGATCCGACCATCTGGGAGGGGGAGTGGAGGGAGGGGGAAGCCAAAATGTGTGGTATTTTTATCTTGCGAACGAGTCATCGGATCTTGATGAAATTTTATATTTAGGATGACCTCGTGTCTCAGACGTCCCACTATAAATCCGGACCGGATCCGATGACACTGGGGGGAGTTGAAGGAGGGAACCGGAAATCTTGAGAAACGCTTAGAGTGGAGGGATCGGGATGAAACTTGGTGGGAAGAACAAGCACAAGTCCTAGATACGTCATTGATATAAGCGGACCAGATCCGGGCACTCTGGGGGAGTTGGGGGGGGGGGTCCGGATTTCTAGCGATCCCGCGAGTTCGGCATACTTCCTTATGTGCTAGGGCGATGAAACTTGGCAGGTATGTTAGGGACCCGAACAGGTTCACTTGAGAACAGCCGTTTCTCCAATCCGACCATACTGGGGGGAGTGGATGGATGGGGAGTCCGGAATCTAGTGGCGTGTATAACTTTTGAACGGGTGATCGGATCTTGATGAAATTTTATATTTAGGATGACCTCGTGTTTCAGAGGTCCCACTATAAATCCGGACCGGATCCGATGACACTGGGGGGAGTTGGAGGAGGGAACCGGAAATCTTGAGAAACGCTTAGAGTGGAGGGATCGGGATGAAACTTGGTGGAAGAACAAGCACAAGTCCTAGATACGTCATTGATATAAGCGGACCAGATCCGGGCACTCTGGGGGAGTTGGGGGGGGGGGGGTGCGGATTTCTAGCAATCCCGCGAGTTCGGCATACTTCCTGATGTGCTAGGGCGATGAAACTTGGCAGGTATGTCAGGGACCCGAACAGGTTCACTTGAGAACAGCCGTTTCCCCGATCCGACCATAGTGGGAGGAGTGGATGGATGGGGAGTCCGGAATCTAGTGGCGTGTATAACTTTTGAACGGGTGATCGGATTTGAATGAAACTTGTATGGTGGAAAGAGCTATCGCCTCGGATGATCATTGTTAAGTCCGGGTCGGGTCGGGTTATACCTGTGGGGATGGGGGGGGGACCCGAAAACTCAAGAAACGCTTAAAGCAGAGGGATTGGGACGGAATTTAATGGAGAGAACAAGCATTAGGCCTAGATCCGAATTTGACGGAGCCAGATGGTTTCGGGGCTCTGTGGGGGGGGGGTAGAGGGGGTTTCCTGGAATACTGGTAGTCGGGGGTTAGAATAGTTCCAGAAGTACTAAGACAATGAAACTTTGCAGGTATATTAGCGACCCGACTTAATTGACTTATTTATTTAAACTAGGATACGACCAACTAGGGTCAAACAAATGGGTGATAAGAATCGATGGCCTCGACATGCAAAAGATGCGTTCGAACAAATGCGACCACGGTTGGGGGAATTGGGGGGGGGGACTTTTGACATGCACAAAAACCAAACGAATGGCCCGAATGAGATGCAAGTTCGACAGTGCCGAGTTTATGCGGCCTAGGTTTGTTCTTTGGCGTCCGGGCCGGATGTGGCCAAGGTAGGGGGGTGGGGGGTACTGGAAACTTGCAGATAGGCTATGCTCCAATTTCAGTGAAACTTGATGGACAGGAAGAGGGAATTAGGAGATATGACGTTTATGTTTTCAAGTCCTGTTCGGCCACAGTGGCGGGAATTGGAGGGAGATTGCCGGAAACTTTGAGGCTCGCATAGGAGTCAAACGAGTGCATCAGTTTAAATGAAACATAGAACTTAGAGAGAGCATATACCCTTGATGACATATTTTGGGCAAGGATCCGGATCCGACAACGTTGGTGGGGGGAGGGGGTACCAGGATTTTCCAAAAATGCTCAGACTCGACCGAAACTTTAGCGGTGGTATAAAAGAAGATACTTTAGATGATCCATTTTTTAGTCCGAACCAGATTCGGCCACGGTAGGGGGAGATGGAGGGAGTACCAGAAATATTGTAGCACGTCTAGGGATCAAACTAGTGGATTTATTAGGCTGAAACTTGGAAGTTTGAACAGTCATGTGCATTTGATAATCGAGACGATGCCGGAACTGCTTAGAAGTGAGTGAAACAAACTATCCTTCTTCTATTTCCAAACCGCATTTTTGGATGGCGGGTGTATTTTATCACGTTCTCATCTACTTTCTTGTACTGCCTACTCGTAACAAGTGCCATATGAGCTCGTAGCTCTTTTTTCTTTTTCTTTTTTCATATTAATTCCGTGTCAATTTTCGGGTGTTATCTGAACACTTTTGGTTAATTTATTTCTGGGCTCGGATGGAAAGACAAAAATATCAGAAGCGCGAGTCAGCATAAGAAGAAGATAAAAGAGAAATAAGATCCAGATATGAAAACTTCCAAAGGCTAGTATCCAGTACCGATTGTAGCCTCTTTTAAATCCACCATAAATCCCAGTGCACGGAAAGCGATGTGTGCTCATAAGTCGTGAGTAGGTAATTTTACTTGACATTGCTATAGCCATTTTTATGGCACTTGAGCTTACTCAAGTGCCATATAGCGATTGTAATTTCTGTCCGTCAGTCGGTCTGTCGGTCCCGGTTTTGCTAGTTCGGGCACTTCCAGATAAGCTAGGACGATGAAACTTGGCAAGCATAGCAGGAACTGGACCAGATTAAAGTAGAAATTGTCGCTTCCTCGATCCGACCATCTGGAGGGGAGTGGAGGGAGGGGGAATCCGGAAAAAATAGGAAAAATGAGATATTTTTAGCTTACGAACGGGTGATCGGATCTTAATGAAACTTAATACATGGAAGGACTTCGTGTCTCAGACCCTCGATTTTAAATCCAGACCGGATCCGGTGACACTGGGGGGAGTTAGAGGGGGAAACCGGAAATCTTGGAAAACACTTAGAGTAGAGGGATCCGAATGAAACTTGGTGGAAAGTACAAGCAAAAGTCCTAGATACGTGACTGATATAACCGGAACGGATCCGCTCACTTTGGGGGAGTTGGGGGGGGGGGGGGAGAAGTCCGAATTTGTAGTGATCCCGCGAGTTCCGTACTTCCTGAAATGCTGGGACGATGGAAATTGACAGGCATGTCTGGGACCCGACCAGCTTAAATAGGATATCATCAATTCCCCGATTCGACCATCTGGGGGGGGGAGTGGAGGGAGGGTGAAGCCAAAATTTGAGGTATTTTTAGCTTGCGAACGGGTGATCGGATCTTGATGAAAATTGATATTTAGGATGACCTCGTGTCTCAGACACCTCATTTTAAATCCGGGCCGGATCCGATGACACTGGGGGGAGTTGGAGGAGGGAACCGGAAATTTTGAGAAACGCTTAAAGTGGAGGGATCGGGATGAAACTTGGTGGGAAAAACAAGCACAGGTCCTAGACACGTCATTGACGTAATCGGACCGGATCAGGGCACTGTGGGGGAGTTGGGGTGGGGGTCCGGATTTCTAGCGATCCCGCGAGTTCGGCATACTTCCTGATGTCCTAGGGCGATGAAACTTGGCAGGTATGTCAGGGATCTGAACAGATTGACTTGAGAACAGCCGTTTCCCCGTCCCGACAATCGTGGGGGAGTGGGTGGATGGGGAGTCCGGAATCTAGTGGCGTGCATAACTTTTGAACGGGTGATCGGATTTGAATGAAACTTGTTTGGTGTGCTATCGCCTCGGACGTTCAGTGTCACGTCCGGGTCGGGTCCGATACCTGTGGGGATGGGGGGGGGGGGGGTGGAAAACTCAAGAAACTCTAAAAGCAGAGGGATTGGGACGAAACTTAATGGATGGAACAAGCATTAGGCCTAGATGAAATTGACGGAGCCAGATGGTTTCGGGGGAGTTGGAGGGGGTTTCCTGGAATTCCGGTAGTCGTGAGTTAGAATAGTTCCAGATGTAAAACGACAACGAAACTTTGCAGGCATATTAGCGACCCGAATTATCTTGACTTAAAAACCTCACACAACATACCCCCGGAAACTTCCGTTCCTAGATCCGAGCATTTTTGGGGGTGCAAGAGAAGAGAAATATGGAAATTGACTTCTATAAATTGCGAACGAGTGGTCTGATTCGAGTGAAACTTCCTGGGTGATACGAATCGATGGCCTCGACATGTAAAACATGCGTTCGAACCATATGCGACCACGATTAGGGGAATTGGGGGTGGGGGGACTTTTGACATGCACAAAAACCAAACGGATGGACCGAATGAGATGCAATTCGACAGTGCCGAGTTTATGCGGCCTAGATTTGTTATTTGGCGTCCGGGCCGGATTCGGCCAAGGTAGGGGGGGTACTGGAAACTTGCAGATAGGCTATGCTCCAATTTCAGTCAAACTTGATGAGGGAATTAAGAGATTGGGCCCGAACCGGCTCCGACAACGTTGGTGGGAGGGGGGGGGGGTACCGGAACTTTCCAAAAATGCTCAGATTCGAGTGAAACTTGGTCGATGGTATAAACGAAGATGCTTTAGGTGGTCGATTTTTTTTTATTCCGAACCAGATTCGGCCACGGTAGGTGGAAATAGAGTGAGTACCGGAAATCGTGTAGCACGTCTAGGGATCAAACAAATGGATTTATTGGGATGAAAGTTTGAACAGTCATGTGCATTTGCTACAGGCAATCGAGAAGATGCCGGAACTGCTCAGAAATGAGTGAAACTAAATATCCTATTTCTATTTCCGAACCGCCTTTTTGGATGGCGGGTGTATTTTGTGACGTTCTCATCTACTTTCTTGTACAGCCTACTCGTACAAGTGCCATATGAGCTCGTAGCTCTTGTTTGTACTTGCTTTACTGCGCCCAGACGGTTTTAATAGTTCTCTTTTTTCTTCCTTTTATTTTGTATACTCCGCTTTCCAAAATGGCGGGTGAAAAATAAATTACTTACTTTACTTACTTACTTTGTATTGAAGGCGACAACCTGCTGACATCTATTAGCGTTGCTAGAAATTGTGGCATGATTCCCCCTGCTTATCAAGTCATCCAGGTGACGGTTCATCCCCAGGAGTTAAATAAGCCAGCAAGGCTCGAGTTCGACTATGCCGAGTCGCCAGCGAACCTTCCCCGACTTGAGGAAGAAGAAGAGGATGCCTATCATCTGCGAAAGGTATATAAGTATTTTCTTAATAGCCCACTAAACTGGAAATAATAACACCGAAAATAAATCTTTCGTCTCGTTTTCTGTGTCTTGGATTTTTCAGATTGCTTAGCTTCTTCCGACAATCGACTCAAAGTAACTTGTCGAGCTACCGATATTCCGTATAAGTGTTCATTCAGCCTCAGATGACTGCAAATCATATTTGACTTCGCTAGTATGGATGAGTCAGCTGAGAGATATTCTAGAGATATTTCGGCCCTTTTTGGTGAGGGTCCTCTTCATGCTCAAGCTAGAAACGCGAATTTGAGGTCTAAGATGTGATCGGACGGATTCTAAGATAGATTCTTGGGCCATATACGAGGTGACTTATGCGCAATCACATATTATATTCTAGAAAAAAAGAGGTTACCCCTGGCTTTGAGAGCCTATCTTCATGCCAGTATGTCTGTAATAGTTTTCCGATGTAGGCTATACATCTACAGTAAATACGTCACTTCTAAATTTATGACGTATACTGGGAAGTTTGCTAGCGCTTATTTGATTGATTCCTTCCAGAATTCTGGGTCTGAATAATTTGGTACGACAGGAAAGACGAACGTCAGCATCCTACCGTACTAAAAATTCCCCAAAATCGATTGCCGACCCGAGTAGATACTGATTATATGTTACTGCTGAATGGACCTAAACCTTTGACCCTGGATCCGCGTTTGAAACCCCTGGGGGTCTAGGTGACCCCCCACCCCCCGGGCGAACGCACCCCCCATAGATACCAAAAAATTAGCCAATCTCTTGGACTGGATGGGATGAAGTCCGTGACCAGTCTTCTTAGGATGGAGGGGTTTGGCAACAAAATTCACCATCAACTTTATCCTTAGGAATTTCCGCTCTCCGACGCCAACTTGGTCGATTCTTCTGGATCTGACGATTCTGACTGGGAGAGACCTAGGAGCGAAAGTCCCCCGCCGCATGAAGAGGCAATAAAATTCTTCCCATGCCTGCGCCCACCCTCGCCGCCTGCTGGGACTCTGAGTCGATTACGTAGCTATTTCAGGTATCGTCTGAAATTAGAAGATCGGTACCGCTTAGGAACAACGATGTATAATTTTGCTATGGATGGCAGGTGAGTGCCTTCATAATGTGTTGCCTGGAATAGACTATGATAACATTCTCCTTCGCCGTATTTTTCTTGACCGGTTGCGTCAACTTTAATACGTCATTATTCATTAGCGCTTTTGCGAATGAACCGATAGGTTTTTCAATAGGGACGACTAAAGGCGTTTTCTTGCCGTTCCCCGAGGACTCCACTTGAGGAGTCCCCGCGTTTTTTTTGTCCCGGGGACTCACTCCCCGTATTCTCGAGAGTCCTCACGGGCGGGGAATTCTTCGGTTATCATCACCATTATCAAAAAGGACTCTCTTTCGTATTCGCAGGGGAATCAGTTTTTGCTGAAAACCAAAAATAAAGTAGATCCAGACTAATTTCATCAACTGCATATTCATTTTTGGAACAAAATTTATTGTTGAAGCATTCGCCGTGTTCTCGTTGTTTTCCATACGCGGAGTCCGTTTGGAGTGACTCCCTCTATTCTCGCCGTTCACTTCGATTCCCCGAGGAGTCCTTAAGGTCCGTTAGTCCTTAAGAATACGCCTTAAGGTAAACCTCCGAAGTTATAAGAAAAAATAAAAAAAAATCTCGGCGCTATCTTTTTGGGCGAGGTTGGAAAGTAAGCTCCGGGAAGTACCCTTCTGACCTGATATAGAAGTTGCAAACCAGCAGTGATCTGTCACAAACGGTTGCCGCGGCAGGACAGGTCTTGTCAGTAGGCTGTAATCGAATCAAATAAACAACCAGATACCCTCCTCGTGCCCTGATAAAACTAGATTGTTGGTACTAAACTTGTGTCCTAAGCAAAAATTCGAAAAAGTTCACATGGAAGTCCTCTCCTGAATTTTCGTTGTAGTCTTCAGACATAAACATTTTGGCTGATCTAAATGCTCCGTCCGTATTACCGCGAGATAATTGTAGGTTTATTCACCAGAAGTGTTGTTTTCGCCTCTCATACTGATCGTAATATTTGTTTCAGGACGTGGTACATGGTTCGCCGGTATTTCCCGGAACTAATTCCGCGTTTAGTCACTAGAGGTGTTGTTTTCGCTCGGATGATGCCCGACCAGAAAACTCAGTTAATTGAAGAACTGCAACATCTTGGATATATTGTGGCCATGGTTGGAGATGGTGCAAATGATTGTGGAGTAAGTATTCCCCGTTTTGAGAAAAAGAGGTTGTGAGGCGTACGGAAAGCTCAAAAGGGGGGGGGGGGGTAGCAGGGCCGCATCTAGGTTAGTTTTATGGGAGATCGTGCGCACAAATGTCAAGGGCTAGGTTAGCCTATGTCTGGGTGGAAACACCAGTGTTGACAGAAAATTCATCTAGGATGTAGGTGTTTCTCAAGCCCATTGTGACCGAAAGGTCTTCTTCAGGCGATAGGGTAAACACCTAAAATTGCGCCAGCTTATGAAGGTTGCGTTCCAGACGGTTATTATTAGTTGCGATCATTATTTTTTGTTTGAAATAAATTTTACCGTCATCAAAAACTTATTTCTCTTCTCTGAATCTCATTCATATGAAATCCGCCTCAACGTGCGTCTTCTTTAGGTCGTCCTAAGGTGGTTACTAATATACGTAGGTTTTCACTAAGTCAGTCGGTACCGCACTACTGGATAATTTACTTTGAACGTCTATGCGTTCATTTGTCCATACGCGTTGTCAGATCAAGCGTCGTGCAACTATTACTGTTGGAATTTAAGAATCATTGTTTTGTTTTGATTTGTAAATTTTAGAGATATTTATGTGTTGTATCCGACACCTTTAAATTCAGTAATTTTTTTGTTTATAAGAAACATTGTTTGTGTTTGTGAGTTTTGCTCAGCCGCCTGAGCGACGGGACTGGACATGTATCGCTACAAATATGTGTGTGTTTTAATGTTGTATGTAGTGTAACTTGCATCTAATTAAACCTAGTTCACTGCTCTGCTCAGTGCTGTAATTTGTATGGCACTTGCCTTCCGGCCAAGTGCCCTATACCGATCACTTTTCCGTCGGTGGTCAGTCCTGTGATCGCGAGTTAGGGTACTTCCAGATGTGCTAGGACGATGAAACTTGGCAGGCGTATTAGGGACTCGACCAAACTAATTTGGAAATAGACACTTCCCCCATCCGACGGTCGTGGGGGGAGTGGAGGGAGGGGGAATCCAGAATATTGAGGTATGTTTAACTTTTGAACCGAGGATCGAATCTTAACGAAACTTAAAATTTGGAATGACCACGTATCTCGGATGTCACACTTCAAGTCCAGACCGGATCCGGTGACTTTGGGTGGAGTTAGGAGGGTTGCAACCGGAAATCGTATGATACGCTCACAGTGGGGCGATCGGGATGAAACTTGATAGAAACAGCAAGCACAAGCCCTAGATACATAGTTGACAGGATCGGACTGTATACGTGCACTCTGAGCGGAGTTGGAGGGGGGGCCGGAATTCCGGTGATCCCGAGTCAAAGTACGTCAAGATGTGGGAGGACGATGTAACTTGGTAGGCGTATCAGGAACTCGACCATATTCACTTAAGATCCGATCCGACCATTGTGGGGAGGGGGGGAGGATATGTGTCCAACTTTCGAACGGATCATGGAATCTTTAAAAAAAAACTTGATTTTGGTAAGAATTCGTGTCTCAGAAGTCTCATTTCAATTCCGGACCGGATCCGGTGACTTTGGGGGAGTTGAAGGGAGGGAGGAACCAGAAATCTTGTGACACTGTCAGAGTGGAGGAGTCGGGATGAAGTTTGGTGGGAAGAACAAGAACCAGCCCTAGATACATCTTTCACGGAGTCGGACCGGATCCGGGCACAGCGGGGGAAGTTGAACGGGGGTCCGGAATTCCGGTGATGGCGAGTGTTAAGGTGCTTCGAGATGTTCTAGGACGATTAATTTTTGTCTGTCAAATCAAAGACCCGACAAGATTGACTTAGAAGTAGTCACTCCTAGATCCCACCATCCTAGGGGGGGGGGGGAGGGGAGAATGGAGGGAAGAAAACTTTAGGGATGCGCAACTTTCGAAATGGTGATCAGATCTTAATGAAACTTCGTAATTTGGAAGAGTACCTGCCTCTGACGTTTTTCATTTGTGCCTCAAGGGTTTTGCTTGCAAATAAACGTCTAGCCCCCTTAAAGTGCGCATCATCGAACCCTCTGACCCAACTTTGCAAGTAGGCTACCTTATGAGCTTCTAGCTCTTGTTTTTAGTAATGTTGAAAAATTAAAAGAATTTGAACTTACGATTCCTGTTATTATTTTTGTTCCAGAGGCCGCCTGAGTAAGAAAATTAGCTACTCCCTCTTATTATTTTCGTTCCACGACTGTTACGATTGTTACAGTTTACTGATGATGGTCGGGAGCATCATAAGTGATTAGAACTATCGGTTCAGCAGGAACCCGTACGAGTTGTGACGTATCTCCGCGCTGTTATCATTTTCGTTTCAGAGAGTAAGTAGCTACCACAATTAACAACTGGCTCCTCCTCTTATCGTCCTAACTTGTAATAACTTGCGTGGAAAGGACTAGAAGAAAGGCCAGAAATTTGCCGAATGGGCGTTGAATGGAAATAGGAGCGTAGAAGTTGCGAGTTTGGTGAGAGTGATAATGTGATTTCAGCAGAGTTGCCAAGTGTGACATTTTTGGTGCTTTTTGACACTTTTTGCCTCTGGGTGACACTATGACACTTTTTCTTTATTTTCTCTGAAAATGACACCTGTTCATACAAAATACACTTGTTAGGTGAAAAGCTCTATACTGTACCAAAGTTACGGATTACTTCCCGTAAAACATATAACTTTACTTTGGCCTATACCTTCCTATACCTCGCAATGTTAGATTCTTTGGTTGTCCTTTCCCGTTTTCATTGGGTAAAAGCTGAAACCCATTTATAAGTTGCGCGTTGCGCGCAGCAGAATGCGCAAACATTCTGATGAGGTGTCAAAAAGCACCTTTTTGCCCAGAGTTTGACACTTCTATGAGTCGAGCTCTTGGCAACCCTGGATTCCAGTGAACAGACGAGAGCCTTGCAAAAAGATGATTGGCTTCTGGTGCTGAGAACTGCTTTCATTTTAGTATAAATCTTCCTAGGCCTTGAAAGCTGCTCATGTGGGAATCTCACTCAGCGAAGCGGAGTCCTCTGTTGCAGCCCCGTTTACCTCAAAAGTACAAAATATTTCTTGCATTCCCACTGTGATCAAAGAGGGAAGATGTGCTCTTGTGTCCTCATTTGGTAGTTTCAAGTATATGGCTCTCTACAGCATGATCCAGTTCGTTTCTGTTATGCTTCTGTACCCGGTAAGTGTCGTGGATTTTGTGTTCCCTCTTTTCTTTACGTCAGGGTATATATATGGAAGAGAATTAAATTTCAGATTATTAAGGGGGAACAAAAATGAAATAAACATGGGTTTATTTTTAGAAGTGGTGATGTCTTATCGTCACTGAGTTTTATCGTCACTGAGGGAAGGAGGAGTAGCCACAATAAGTACGAAATGTGATTTGCTTCAGAAATGTAAAAATAAGTTAAATTAGAAAGGATGCTACAGGATTAAGAAAAAATATCGTAGCGGATCTCACAAAATAGTGGATAAATAAGTTAAATTACAAAAGATGCTAGGGGTTAAAAAAAAAATCAAAGCGAATCTTAAAAATCGTTATTCTGCCAGCAATAAATCGATCGCCTCTCTTACAGCCAATCTCATCTCTGAAGTCATAAAAGACCAACAGAAGCTAGAAAAATGTAAGCAAAATATCCCATTTCAGTTATTTCACAGAATCTGTTGGGCCAACTGTCCTTAGGGTTAGTGTGCTATTGCCAATTAACAGCACTTAGAAAGCTTAGATTATTGCACGTTGCAAATCTAGGAGAACGATATTACCGTATGAAGGTTCCAAAGGACTTCCATCCATACACCAAGTTAGCTTTATATAAGTACTTGTAATCCCAAAAGTTAGACATGCGAACTGTTGCAAACACCATCAGAAAATCAAAATATTTTATTTGATGTACTTACATGTAAAAGAACATGAAACACTTTCTTGACGGAAAAATTTCAATAATTTTTTGTTTCTCAGTTCCTAAGAGCAACCCAGCAGGATTGTCATCATATGGGCTGCTACGTAGATGGATGAATCCGATCATTTTGTGTAGGAGTCTCTCTAACCGGTGACACGTAAGCTAACAGAAAGCTGCCGTTCCTCGTTCTCAGGACTTGGATTCGCCTGAACAAACTGAGCGTACTTGCGCACTTGTTAGTCTCTACGATTCCACCAAACATTGATAATACGTTTTATCTGTTGTTGTTGATTTTATTTCCAGGTACACAGCTGTACGGCAAAGACGGAGTATTGGAATAAGGTGAAAGCAAATGAAAAAAAATAAAAAAAAATAACAGGAATGGCAACAACGATTGATCTATTTTATCTTCCGGGGATTTTGAACTAAAGTTCATTAATTGTACGTCCCTGCCCTTTTGAAAAAATAGACCAGTAAGCTCTTCAGTAAACCTTTGAATATTCCTCGGGGTTAAAACCTATCCTTGCTTGCATAATGTCAACTATCACACATTAATTTCTTTCATTTCTCTTTCAGCGACGCACAACTTTTAGTGACTTTATGTTTTTATACATGGACCTTTTCATAACGACAACGCTTGCAGTGGTGATGGGGTATACGGAACCAAGGTCGAAGTTAGTTCCCGAACGACCGCAAGGATCCATCTTAGGGATTGGTAACGTTGTCTCTATCATTGCACAAATTGGTCTCGTCGTAGCGGCGCAAAGTCTGGGACTCTACTTTCTCAGCATTCAGCCCTGGTGAGTTCAGGTTTTTATTCCTTTGGGGAGGGGGGGGGGGGTCAGCCACATGTTTCGTGCACTGTAAAAAAAAATCTTGCAGTATTTGCCACTGGGATTAATCTTGTCTCTGAAAAGATAATCTTATCTCGATTTTAGGTTAATCTCATCTCATTAGAGATAAGTTTAATCCCAGTAGCAAATACTGCAGTTAACTTTAATCCTTACTCACAGAAACTTTTCAGTGTGGTTAGCTATCGCATAGCAAATTTCAAAATATCTCTGATTCGTTTCTGTGTCTTATTTGGGAACTAAGGATTCCTTTTCTCAATTTTGTTCAGTCATTTAGTTGTTACAGGAGTCCTTTAAAGCACCACGTTTGACTCAACTTTCTAATCCTATATTAGCAAGGCTTTGAGACTCTTTAAAGGACACCTGAATGAAGATTACCAAGTATCATCCCTATCTGTATGACTTCCGTTAACATTACCTGCAGAAAACCCAATCCAAATTCGAAATAGTGTTTCCAAGCTATGATTTTTGCTCCATTTTGCTTGTGTCCTTATTTCAGCACCGGACGATCTTAGAACTGAACAAATGTCTCCAATTAACCCTTCTTCTGGAATATTTTTTAACCAGTTAAGCCCAAACGTATATCTAGAAGAATTTCGAATACGATCCGGCCAGCGTTGTACAAGATTTGAATGAATTGCGCTTTTTGGCTTGGAGTCTGCATGTGCAGACCTCCAGAAACGAACAGCCCTATTTTGAAAACGTCACGCTCAGGAGAAGAATGCTCTCCGTGGCCATGTCTGTAAAGGCCTTATCCATGGTGTGTTCAAGTATGGTTTCATTGTTCAGGTGTCCTTTAAGAAAAAAAATATGTTCGAACTCCGGAATTCTCCGCACTTTCTTTCTTGATCACAGACAATTTTTGTGCTGTAATCCTTTTTAGAGGACTGTTTATCCACATGCCTCTCGGCAATCCACCTGTGAAAGGAGATTTTGCGTTACGTCTATATTAGGAGAACTATCTTTTCGGTTAAGGTACAGATTGTTCATCCCTGTGCCTTACATGAGCCGGAAGATATAATGGTGAATGGTACCAACAAGATCCCCTAATTTGTTATTATTGTTCGCGATTCTGAAAGAGATTCTACTCCTATGTTCCAATATTCTAAGGATCTTAAATCCATTCTAGTTTCACTTTCGCTCCTTAACTCCATATGGCGTAGATTGTTCGGGCCTCAGTCCGCACGCATATTTGCCACGGTGTCGGTTTTGAGCAGTGTGTAACAGTCATACACAAATCCTCTTTTTTGGGGCATGCTGCTTCAACGTCTGGGCATGCCCCAATGTATGGGCACGGTCTTCATACGTTGGGGCACCATGCCCTGCAAGAGGGCATGGTACCCCTATAAAAATCTGTTGAACTGAGAATCTGAAATGGAAATTGGCTGTACAAACATGGGGTTACCATGGCGTTGCTGCAGGGTATGGTGCCCCAACGTATGAGCACCATGCCCATACGTTGGGGCATGTCCAGACTTAGGGGCAGCATGCCCAAAAATCAAGGATTTGTGAATGAATAGTTTGTATAAGAAGTATCTAGCCTGCCATATAGAGGTGGAAAAAGGTTGTTTGATACAACCTTTTTCTGTTTTTTTTTTCTGTTTGTTTGACAATAATCGCAAATTTGGTTTATAACCACAATAGTCGATTTTTACAATAAATGTTCTATCTATCTATCATACAAATCTGTTGGACTGAGAATCTGAAGCGGAAATTGGTTTTGCAAACATGGGGGTACCATGCCCTTGCTGCAGGGTATGGTGCCCCAACGTATGAACACCATGTATGTATTGTACATGGAAAGCCCAACGGGCCATGGTACAAAAATATTATGCAAATCAAATACTAACTACAGATTCAACACACTTTCTGAATACAAAACAAAGAAAACTAACTACACAGTTAAACACTTTAAAAGAACAAAGACCTGTGTCTCAGCCCCACCTGAACAAACACTGCCAGGTTTTTAATAGTAGTAAATGATCGACCCCCCATCAGACCATTTAGCCACTCCTCATCGCCTGTCTGTCTCTGGAGCTGCTCCAACCTTAAATCATTGAGTTCCTGGCAATATGACATGAAGTGGTCCACGCTCTCTTCCGGCTCCCCACACATAGGGCACGAGTAAAGACCATCTACCGCACGCTCCCTCCCCAGGTATTTCCTTCTTGATCCCAACGGCAGAAAATTTCCCCTTAAACCCATATAAGATTTTAGCTCTTCTCTCCTAAGGCCCGCTTTAAAATACACTTCTTCACCCCACACTCTCTTCCACTGTGAATACGACTTGAGAGACAGCGACGCTGAGACCTCACACGTCCACTTTTGGATTTCTTGACACTCAAGAATCCATTGCACTTGTGTAGCTACTGTCCCGACCACCTTACCTTCCCCTAATCCAGCATTCCACAGACCTGATAGCCCGCAATTGTTCAATACAGCCCTTACCTTACTCTGCCAAGCATCTTTCCTGTTATCATTAAGGTCCTCAAGCAGCGCAGCCTTCACGAGTCTATTATCTGGCAAACTTGATATCCGTTCCCAGTACTTCACCATTTTTACAATTCTCTTACCTCTTAATGAATGAATACCTAGGTCACCTCTTAGTACTAATCCGTTAAACTTTCCACTTAACCCTATCAACCTTTTATAATGACTTAGCTGCACGCGCTCAATTTTCTCCCCCTTTTCATATCCCCACACTTCCGCTGCATATGATAATATTGGACTTATTTTTGTATTGAATATTACTTTTTGAATTTTCATCTCTCCTGGGCCTAAACAGTTTATCATACTTTTCACTACCATCCATGAAGCTTTCTGACCTTTCGCCGCTATACTATCCAGCTGTGCACCCCACTTCCCCGTAGCCGAAAACTTACAACCTAGATATACAAACTCTTTCACTATTTTAAGTTCTATCCCTTTAAAATAAAATCTTTCATTGCATTCCTCATTTTTACCGAAAACTAGTATAACAGATTTCGCGGTGTTTAATACTAGCTTTTTCTTATCCAGATAATCTTGTAAAATACCAAGCAGCCTCCGCAGATCATCTGCTGTCTTTCCTAGAAGAACTATGTCATCTGCGAACAATAAACAAAATAAATTAAATGCCATCAGTTGCAGCCTGGGGGCTCCACTCACCGTAAAATAATCTTCTATATCATTTATATACAAAGAAAAAAGCCTTGGGGACAGTGTGCATCCCTGTTTGACACCAAGCCTACTTATTACTGCTCTAGAGTATTCTGACCCTACCTTTACTATTACCTTAACTACTTCATACATTCTTACTATTATTCTCACAAAACTCGGTGGGAGCCCAAGCTCCACCAAACTAGAAACTAGTAACTTCCTAGATACTTCATCGAATGCCCCTCGTATATCCAGGAATGCTGCGAACAGTTTGTTATTTTTTCTTCTCGTGTATTTTCTAACCAAAACATTCAAACAAAATATCTGGTCAACTGCACTATAATTTTCCCGAAATCCTGCCTGACATTCTATAAGCTTACTCTTCGTTTTTAACCAATTATCTAATCTAGAACAAATTATCCTACAAAACAACTTACTGAGACTATTACCTAGTGTTATGTTTCGATAATTTTTATGCTGGTGCCTTTCACCTTTCTTGAAAAGCGGGATAACCACAGATGTTGTCCATTGCTCAGGCCAATGGGCCAAATTAATCATTGAAGAAAAAAGGGTTGCGATTATTTGTAACACCCAAACTCGAGCAAACTTCCAAAGATTCGTAGGGATACCATCGGTACCTGGTGCAGATCCTCCTCGCATACCCTTGAGTGCCTTCCAAACTTCTTCGTTACTGACCTCCTTTATTAGCTGTTGATCCTCCTCTAGTAGCGGTCTGTCAACCGTATCCTCCATTAACTGTATCTGGTGAACTAATCTTGACTCATCTGATGTAGATATATTATCTTCTATTTCCTTGTACTTACCTTCTAAGTGCCGAGGCCACGTATCTGCCCTAGGTGTACTCCGCGTTCCTTCCGTACGTTGGGGCACCATGCCCAAAAATTAATGATTTGTGTATGACTAGTGTTTATAAGGAGTAACCAGCCTGACATATAGAAGTGGGAAAAGGTTATTTGATACATAGTGCGTAGGATATGTCCTTGCAGAATCCCGGGTGGTTGAACAGTTTATGGTGCGGAAATGGTATGGACAGACGATACGGTTTTTCCGGTAGAATTTTTGCACTTCCATCATAAAGTCAATTTTTCCGTATGAAAGGGATGATGGTGCGGAAAATCTTGGAATATTTAGAAATTTTAACTTTATCAGATAAGTAATATTGACCTGTCGAGTTGATTGATAGTGCTTGAAGTGTCTGTAGTTCAATTGACATACCCAAAGCTATTTTTATGTATTTAAAGATATTTCGCATTAAATCATCACTTATTTATAATCCCCTGAGCATCTACAGACGCTCTGTTAGTATGAGCTATTTAATCAAGACGTTCTCATTTCAGGTTCAGTCCCGTTAGCGTAGAAGGACCTGATCCCGTCATTGAGTGCTGGGAGACGACTGTGATTTTCTCCATTAGCGCTTTCCAGTATGTTAGTCTAGCCGCTGTATTCTCTTATGGAAAACCTTTCCGGAAGCCTTTCTATACAAACAGTAAGTTTCTCATCCTCCACTCTGACTTGCTTGAGCTACGTTACCCATTAGCTATTATTCGCCAAATGGCCAGAAAAAAAACCCACCCAAAAATGTATTAAAAGACGGTGGGAGTTTGGGTGTGTGTGTGTGTGTGTGTGAAACAAATCACAGAACATGGACCGTGACTTGTCGCTAGTTCGTGCAATATAGGTATCATTCTGGGTGATCAGATTTTCAAATGAAGAGGTTCTTATTAAACTGAGCGTTCCTCAATTAACTGACCGCAGAAATATCCTTTCAGAAAATTTGTGAGCAAAGATAATGTGTTGTCCCCATATGAGCCGTCAATTCCCCCCTCCCTCCCATCGTCCGTGCGTCAGTCCGAGAGGAACACTGACAATCAGTTTTCTCCGTATCCTGCCAATTCTTCATCCCAGTTTTTACACAGCTTCATTCAAACATTTATTTCTGGTCATATCTCGTAAGTGTATTAGGTAATTTGTTGTCATTTTTTTGTGTATTTTGTAAATGTTTTATTCCTCTTCTAGCTTCATTTCATGAATTTGATTGATTGGTCTGAAATTACACACATTACGTTATACCAGGTGTTATTGGACAAATGAGAAATAAAGTATTGAGCTAATTTAGAAAGCAAAGAGAAATGTTGTTTGATGGTGCAAAACGGATACGTCAGCTGAATTTTATTGGAGCTATATTTATTGGAGTGTTTCCCACAAGTTCGTTTTTTCCAACTTGAGCGGTTTGAGCCTGAAGAGGACCCTTGCCAATAAGGGCCGAAATATAGCTCCAATAAAATTCAGCTGACCTATCTGTTTTGCACCATCAAATATGATTCGCAGTCAGCTTGGGCTGAAGGAACATTTAAAGAGGAATGTGGTTGGAAAAGCAAAGAAGTTATACCAGAATTAACAGAGACTGTATGCAACAAGTTGTACCTTAAATATCAAGAAATATCTCCAGAGAAAGTTCTAGTCTCTAAGCCACAATGTAAACCTTGGATATCAAGTGTGGTAATCGAGCGAGATAATCTATACAAATTGGGATTGCGCTCCGAGGCGAAGAAACTTCGGAATCTAATTGTGAGCAAGATCAGAAAGTGTAGGAAAGATTACGGAGTACGAAGTCTTTTGTCTTTGATAAAAAACAAACCCAAGAAATTTTCGTACTAAGGTACAGCAAATGATGGGGAAGGACAAAAAGCCCTTAAATGTTCTAACAGCGAGGGCAACCCCCTTAGTGCAAACATCATAAATGACCACTTTGCAACAATCTGCAGACTTCACCCCCCTTTAAGTCAATTGCCTGACAAGGCTCCTAGTTCAGAAATACCTGTGAATGATCCAAACGTAGTATTTGAAAAATTACAAAAACTTGATACTAGTAAAAGTAACTATCCGGGCGAGATACCGATCAAGCTGTTTGTTGAGTGTGCCAGTGAACTGACCAATTATTCGTGCCGCAGTTTTTAATCAATGTTTTTTAGATGGTATTTTTCCAAATTGTTTTAAAAAGGCTTTTATTACCCCAATACCCGAAATGTTAAGACCGTGCATGATCTCAGGCCGATTTCAAAGACGCCAGTACTCTCGAAAGTGCTGGAAAGCTTTGTTTTGGAGTCCCTTCTCAGTGATGTGGAAGATAAGTTGGATCCTGCGCAGTCTGGGTTTCGACAAGGGCATAGCAGAACCCATGATTTTTTACTGGATGCGCTAACGAAACATCTAGAGAATGATAATTCGTATGCTGAAATTATTTTGGGTGATATTATTAAGGTTTCGACAGCATTAATCATCAGATTGCAGTTGACGAAGCAAGAGCAATGGGGGCTCGTGAGTTCATTGTTCGGTTAGTTGCTAGTTTTTTAACGGGTAGGACTCAGTGTGTTATGTTAAGTCCAGACAATATTTCCAGCTTTTTAGATATATTTTGTGGAACCCCGCAAGGCACGAAGTTGGGGCCTTTAATCTTTTCGATCGTTTTTAATCGCGTTTTGACCCATGTTTTAAACCTTGTTAAGTTTGCTGACGACCTATCGACATTATCCCTCCGGACGTTTCCTATGACCCCGACTGAGGTTTCCCTATCTTCTCTTTTCAAACTTTTGAAAAAGGATTTGGATGAAGTCAAGTTGTCCGTTAGTCTACCGAAAAGCATGGTAATGAGGGTCTCTTTCTGAAAACGGGAATTGCCGGCTGTTGAAGAAATTGGTCTTGAAATAATATCCTCTGTTAAACTACTTGGGGTGGAAATAGATAATGACTTAAAGTGGAGAACACATGTTGATTCCATCATTGCAAGATCATCCCCACTGTTAAAGTCTTTTGCCGTCCTTCGCCGATTTGCAATCCCTCCTCGAGTTTTAAAAACAATCTACTGTACATACATTCGTCCCTGCGTGGAACATGCGTGTCTTGTTTGGCATTCCGAACTGACAGTAGAACAGACAGAAAGACTCGAGTCTATCCAGAAGAGGTCGTGCAAAGTGATGCTTGGTCCGGATTATGTTTCCTATGAGGGCGCTCTGGTCAAGCTTCAGTTGCAGACCCTTGCGGATAGGAGGCATCAACTGACGGTGAACTTCGGAAATAAATGTTTAACTTCTGACCACCACCGGACTATTTTCCCAGACTTCGAAACTCCAGACCAGAC
The DNA here is from genome assembly GCA_023053575.1 of Branchinecta lynchi. Classification (NCBI taxonomy): domain Eukaryota; kingdom Metazoa; phylum Arthropoda; class Branchiopoda; order Anostraca; family Branchinectidae; genus Branchinecta; species Branchinecta lynchi. The sequence goes on from JAKZAP010000008.1 coordinate 12,902,819, forward strand.
CAGACCGAATACAAAGGGAAGACTAACTAACACTGACAAGCCACGGCTTCTTCAACCCCCATAAACTCAACCGAAAGGTATTTATCTTCGTTTGTGCCTTATTTTATTCGTAATTTTAACTGTCAGAATATCAATCAGTCGTGATTCGTAATTTGTTATGTTGACGATCCGCAGCAGTTGTAAATGATATTAAGGAAATAAATGAGTTATTATTATTTATAAGTCATACGTTATCTCTCCGCCATATTCAGTAGCAAAGTGAGATGTGTAACACTTACTTGTTCGGAATATTCCCACGTACTGGCGCTAAGAACTGGCTATTTGGAAACCTGCAAAAGGGCAAAAGGAAAACCTGCTGGGAAATAAATGAACTTCTGGAACTTGTAGGTCGCTTGGAAAATATGGAGGAAAATTGGGCGATCAGTGTTGAATCAGTTTGTGTCGATCATTTTGCCCGAAGACTGCATAGGATGGCGGCAGATTGGGTGGACTGGTATACCCTCATCTCACATAGTAGTAGTTACAAGAGTCAACATTAAACTGAATTGTTTGTATCTCATTGGTTTTACTTCTTCTTTAGATAAGTTTTTGACTTTGTTCTGCACTCTACATGCTAGGGGGCTCTGTTTTGTTATTGGGAGTCCTTGACTTGAAAATTCATCTGAAATTTATTTCATGTGTAGGCTTTTCGCCGCTGTTTGTCCCATCTTTACCTTCATTACGTTGCCTTAATGCGCAATTGGAGCGACTAAGGTCCATGACTGGTTTGTCATGCTTCCGGGTGGTTCCCAAAATGCCCACAATTTTCTTTCCCACGGTTCAAAATGGGATCGACTAAAAAGAGGCACGGAATGGCGCAGGAGGCTCGAGTAAGAAAATGAGATTAGCAAGTTAGTAGAAGTAGACAAGTAAGTGAGAGTTCGTAACTCCAGAGCCTGAAAGAAGTCAAGTTAGAACATTGCTCCTGCCCCTCAGTCTGAAGTCTGAAATGTTCCCTTTACTTCGTGTGCCTCTTTTTAGTAGGTACTCGTGCCTCCTACAGTATGTCGTGCCCTGCCGTGCCTCTTTTTTTGTCAACCCCAATGAAAGGTCGGATGGAACTTGGCGGACAGGACTTTCGGGGGGCAGGGGGAGCTGGAAGGGGAGGGGATCCCGCAAATCACGTCCTTGTCGTAGATAGGATGACATAGAGACATTCTGGAGGGCACCTGTGGGCTGATGAGATTTTTGTTTCAGAATACTTCGTTGTGTCTCTTGTCGCTCTTGGTGGATTCACAGCCTATCTCACAGTTTTCCCCGTTGGGCCCGTTGCTGAATTCTTCGAAGTTGTTCCGTGGAACGGAACAGAGGTGAACAACCCTACCTTCGACCCAACCGCAGACGATGGATGGTATCTCCCCTATCTAACCTTCAGGGTATTTCTCTTTGCACTTGTGCTGGTGTACATCGGGCTTGCATTTAGTGTAGAGGTAAGTCCAGTCTTTTGACCCATTTATTATGCAACTAGCTTAAGTTAGGACAAGCAGCCATTAAAAAGGAAAAGCTTTTTATAGTTAACATCGTACATGAAAAGGAAGAATATATTGCATAGATGTCCGATGAAACTATTTCGGATCCGCCTAGAGTATTGTACCGGATAGCGTGAAAGAGACCACCATTCTTTTCTATATTACGACGTAGGCACGGAGCAAGAGATTGGGGACAGGAAAGCTCCCTTCACATTGACTTAAGAAGCTTAAGTGGGCATTTCACACTGGCCTACTTAAGAGTCAAAAGTGCACTTAGGCTGCTTACCCGATACGTAACGTGAGGAATTTTTACTTAACGTAGTCACTTAAGAAAGTTGAAAAAAGGCTCAATTTAAGACAACTTGGATTTTAGTGGGAGAAAATCATCAAGTTTATTTAAGAGAGAGAGAGAGTTTCTTTACAGTACTAAGTTGAAAGTAAATGCATGGGAGAGCTTTGCAAAGCAACTCAGTGATTACTTGGGGAAAACATGTACAGATAGACTTAATTTAGCTATTTTTTAATCAGTATAGCTTATTTTCAAATGCCAATAATTTAGCAGCAATGCTTCACTTTTGAAAAAAAATAAAAAAATCAGTATATAGGTAGGCTACAGTCTACTGCGACAAACCTCTGATTTTTGGAAATCTATGCCAACCGTTGGGTATATCTGACATTTGGAGTCAATGGCTTATGGCTATCCCCTGCTCACCAGTGCTGGCAAAAAGCATGCGTTTTTTTTTTTTGTGGGAAAGAAAATAAAATACAAAGATTAGGTCATTTTGAAGGCTAAGAATTAATCTACCTTTTTCCGAAATAAATTATTGTAATCCTAGGACGACTGAACACAAAATATGTTCTGAGTCAACTTGTAGTAACCTGTTTTGAACTATATGACCTGTTGGGTTTGACTGAAAATTTCCTAGTAGTGGGTGGTCTTCAGAGGGGTAATCTCCCAGCGTCTTCAGCGGTCATTTCCCCAACTGGTATCTTTAGCCTTTTGCAGAATAATCTCGACGAAAGTGTTAATTTTCTTCGTTTGATTGATGCTACAGTCAAACGTAACGTAGACTGGACTTCGTCAAGTCCGAAGGGGACTCTCTCAGTGTGAATAGGGTACTTAACGTAAGGAACGTAAGCCGCAACTTAGGTATTTAACGTAAGGTCTTAAGTATTCAGTGTGAAGGGGGCTTAAGTGGACTGCAGTCGCCCCTGATCCCGATCTTCAGTTGCTAACTCACCGACTTCACTCTGTCTTCATCAGTAATCACTAGTCGTCAGCTATAACCGTTTCCTTCGATTTTTGTCGTGTGCTCTTCGACTTGGAACCATATTCATCAACTGTAAGTAAGTAAGTAACGAATTTATTTCAAAAAACCACTATCATGGCAATGCCAAATTTGGGTATTACGTCAAGTATAATGCACATTTTATAGTCTATACAGTTAATCATCAATTCGTCATCACAGACCTATTATAGTATATAAATAAAAACCAAAAACAGAACACGGACGTTGGGATAATATCACAGACAGCTACCACACATTATAAATTTTGGTGAAACTCGGAACGAAGCTTTTTTGGTACCGCGTATGTGTTGCAGGTGCGGGGGACAACTTTGGAACCTTTGAACTTGCGACCCTCTCCTGTCGGTTTCTTGTGTTTTCATAAGGAGGGGGAAGGATATCGAATAGAACAGGATGGTGGAGGAGCTTATGACCAACCGTTAAGCTCAGCCGCAGTCTCCGACTCTCAAGGGTTTCCATCTTAAACTTTTTTAAGAGAGCAGAATAGGGAACTTTGGGCTCACGACTTATTATTAGGAGTGCACGTTTCTGTATTCTTTCTATTTGTTGTGACTGTTCGGCAGTAAGGGCAAAGTGCCAAACAGCAGCCGCGTATTCCAAAGTGGCTCGAATGAAAGAAACGTAAATTCGGACAAGATGGGAATTAGGTACTTGGAACTTAGCCAGAAGTTTTAACAGCTGTAGACCAGCGTTTGCACGCTTTAGCATTACGTTGGTGTTGTCCTCCCATTTAAGATCAGACGTGATAGTTACCAGGGGCGTCACGACTGGGGGGGGGGAGGGGGGGGACGCCCCCCCCCCCAATGCTGTCGGCCAGTCGGTAAAAAATAACCGAGTCGGCGCGAAGCGCCAAGATTTTTCGTCAAAACAGTTGATTTTTTTCATGAAAACAGTCGGTTTTTCTGAAAATTGGTCGTTTTTTCGTCAAAATAGTCGGTTTTCCTGAAAATCAGTCGATTTTTTTTCAAAAATGTCACTTTTCTTTTTGAAATAGTCGTTTTTTCTTCAGAAAAAGTCGGTAAAAATTACCATCCAGTCGGTAAATGCCGCGTCCCCCCCCCCCAAACATTTTGGCTATTAACGCCTCTGATAGTTACACCAAGGAGCTTTAGCTTCTGTACCTGTAAACCAGATGGCATATTTCTTCAAAGGAAATGCTAGTTTTGAGGAAGGAAAAGGTTAAAATGAAAGGTTGTTAAAGTTCAATGGGCACATCAGACTACCCCAATCCCACTCTATAACAACCTAGGACCAACGCTTACCCCCTAGCTCAGCCGATTTTTCAACAGTTTCCTCTCTGTGATATTTCAAAGCGTAATTTCTTGGTCCAGTGCATGCTCAAATTTACTAGCTTGGACAAAGATAAGAGTGATGTTTCTTATAATACTTAATTGATTTTTATTTATACATAAATCAGCTTGTATAATTCAGATTTGGATAGTCTATTTGTTTTTTAATGATTTTTGAATCTAAGTTATTTTTATAAACTTATTGCATATTACGGTACATCTTATAAAGCACGTTAGCCAAATTATGACCGAAGAAGAAGTGGAAGAAAGCCATCGAAGACTTAAATTATATATGACAAGAATATTTTGGAGATTTAACTTGTCTTCTAGTGATTCCGATTCCCAATTTGCACCCTGCTTTGGTGGCATCTCAAATATATCCTTTTCTATCAAGCATGGCCGGGAGTTTTTGAATTTCCTGCCACGAAATCCGAGCTCCTAAGATTTGGATCGCCGAAATGCCAGAGGGGTAAAAACAAGCGATAACAAGAAAACGGCCAATTTTCGTAGCGCCTTCTAGAGGAAGTTGGAAATGTTTATTTGTGAAGCATTTAATACAAAATAAAGCAGTAGAAGTGTCCATTCTGCTTTAAGCTTTGCTTTTAGTGTTGTCGGTTTGGATCAGATCAGTAGCACAATGGTCTTCGAGGTGACCGCTAAATAAGTTTGTAATTAGTATGCAAGCGTGTAAGCAAGGACTCCGTAGAGGACTTATCCGTTAGCGCCATCGAATATTCTCTTATAATCTTCACAAGCCTATTGTGGCTCATTCGTGGAGCAGTGGACTTGCAAGCCAAAATTCGTGGGTCCAAGTCCCGCCTGGGGAGCACTTTTGCCTTTCAGGATTTCGGAGTTACATACATGCATTTTGGGATTTTGCCGTATTATGGCGTGCGTGGCCTTTTCCGTTGTTACAAATGAACAAATGTATGTTCTGACGGAAAGACGTCCAGTCGGCCAAACAAAGATTGTAATAATTAGAACTCAATCTCTGTTCAGTAACTTTCCTCAAAGACAGAAATCGATCAGTCAAGCCAAGCACAGGTAAGGTAGCGGTTCCTCGCGTCATTAGCGAATTTATTGATGAAATAACTATTCTTATGATCGCTGCGTTGGGGAATAATCTGCCGAGCAAAGACCTAATTTCAATCAATCAATCTTTATTATTCGATAAAACATTCCTTACGGTATTAACAAAAAACCGAATATTTGTTATCTCGTCAAACATAACTATATTCAATTGCGCTTTTAACATAGTCAAATATTCAATAATTACACAAGAACAAGGATTGCAACAAATTAAAACGCTAAATTCAATAATTAATATAAAAAAGAGGAAAAGAATTTAAAATTTCGCGTTGAAAAAATTCACAAAGGAGGGGACAAAACTTCTTTCGTACCGCGCATGAATTGCCCAAATGGGTTGGAGCTTAGGAACTGGTTGTGCTGCCATTCTCTGTGGCAGGAACTGGTTGTGCTGCCATTTTCTAGGGATAGTGGAGCATGAGATAAAAGGCTGCGTGAGAATGCATCCCACAACAGTGCCTATTCTCCCTAAAGAGTGAAGACGCCTTCAAACAAAATCGTCAATTCCAGTAAGCTTGGCTTCAAACAATACTCACATCGCTGCTTGATTGTCATCCAGTTGAAGTCCTGATACCGTTATGAGCAGATGGGAAGCTTTCATATTTGGGTTTGACATATCCTTCCTTCATTTGCAGTGGGGGACTGGCAACAAGAAGATGATGAAGAAATTCCGCGGTCTGTTCATCGGGAAATCGCCGCCGAAAAACACTCATAAAATAGTTGAGGAAGAAATGAAGCTGTCCACTGATTGGCCCCGAATAGGTGTCCCAATAGAGAGCAACATAGTGGATGTGGAGTAGTGCAAGCTTTCTAGAGTGTGACCCTACGGCCAGTTCCAGGTATCGTTTCCCTCCCCTCTCATTGGTTTCATCCGCCACGTCGGAAGAGCTTGGTGTTTTTTTTCACTCCCTTCACCAGTACTCTATATACATATATATTTATTTTTTGCCCTCTTACAAAAGGGAAAAGCGGAGTACATAAAGAAAAAGAAAAGAAGAAAAGAAAATATATACTCGCACTAAACATAATACTAAAATCGATACCATGAATCGAGAGAATCGAGACTTATTCCGAAACATGCGAGTGAACTTTGGGAGGAAAAAGAAATGTCCCCCAAACGGACCCTCTGAATTTATTCCAATCCTGTGTACAGCAATAAACAACGTTCGTTGTCATAACTTTTCTGGCTCTTCACTGCGCACATGGCCATTCTTTATCGGCATTAGTCATCAAGAGTATTATCGTCATATGCCTTCCTTGAATTCTATGTCCAGGGTAATTTTCGTAAGTGTTAATAACAATATCAGATCAGATTTCACGCTTTGCACACGATTTAGCCAAAGCTCAGTCTTCGTTACAGCTATCCGCCGCCGCCGCTAGTGCCTTCCATCTTGGAAAGATATATGTCTTGACATCCCGTTTGCCTGCTATTTACGCCTTGAAAGTCTAGACTGCACTTCCGTTACCTGCAAACAATGAAACCGTAGATTGATACCATATATAGCGTTTATATATGCCCTCTTTCTTTTGCATTACATTTGGGTTTTGATAACCGTAAACCGCTGAAGTACGACAGGATTGTACGGCTGCTTCTCAAGCAAAGCCTTGACCGGAATGTTCTTAATGGGGCTTCCCTCGCACGCACCAGTACGTCTTATATATTATATGTGTGTGTAATATTCAGCTTTGCTTGTATACTCCAACATACCTCGTTTCAGATCTTGTTTATTGTGATACAGATATCTTGGATTTATATTTTCTAGTCGGGTTAGCTTGCATGTTTTCTCGTAGTGTATTGTTACTTGTCATCATATTGATGATATTCATATTCCCTCAAGTTTCGAGGCTCGTAATTTTTGTTGTCATCAAGCAAAATAAATCCGCTTGTGAACACGCTAGACTATCGAATTTTCCTCCTTCAGCTGTGACGAAGTATTTCGGAACTCAGCGAGTTGAAATTCCATACAAGAAAGGTCTGCAGGATTGTCATGCAGAGTTAAGCTTTGTCCTAGGATTAAGCTTAACTGAAAACGGCTGAAACTCCCGCGACCGTCATGTTTTTCTAGCGTTACGATTTCTGCTGGAATTACTTTAGATTCTGACTCAAGTTTTGTAGCTTTAAATATTTAAAAGATACAAAGTAATCTAACGCGAAATACAAATAATTATAACAGCCACGCGATGATTTCTGTAGTCCGACTCCAACTGTCTATTGATATGAGACCCCAGTAGCGAAACTGCGAATACAAATAATTATTAATTAATTGCTAGGCCTCTAAGATTAAATTAGATATGATACTCCACATTTTTTTTTTTTTTTAATATTAGATTCTCACAGGAAACGGCTGAAACCCCCGCGGCCGTTCTTTAGTTTCGATTTATGCTAGAATTACTTTAGATTCTGACTCAGGTTTTGTGGCTTTAAATAATTTACAAAGTAATCTAACGCAAAACTGAAATAATTATAGCAGCCACGTGATGATTTCTATAGTCCGACCCCAACTGTCTATTTATATGAGACTCCAGTAGCGACACTGTAAAAAAAAATAATTATGAACTAAATTTTAGGTTTTGGCCTAAGATCCCATCCCATCCGATCCCAACTGTGTAGTGATATGAGACCCCAGAAGCGACACTCTGAAAGCAAATAATTATGAATTAATTGTTATTTTTTGGGCTAAGATTAAATTAGATATGGCACTCCAAAAAAATTGTTAAACGTATTTGATTCTCACAGCAAACGGCTGAAATCCTCCGCGACTATCGTGTTTTTTTCTAGCTTTTCGATTTCTGATGGATTTACTTCTGATTCTGATTCAAGTTCTGTGTCTTAAAATAATTAACAGATAACAAGAGCTACGAGCTCACTGTTACGCGTAGGCAGTACAAGAAAGTAGACGAGAAAGTCACAAAACATTCCCGCCATCCAAAAATGCGGTTCGGAAATAGAAATAGAATTATAGTTTCACTCACTTCTGAGCAGTTTCCGGCATCGTCTCGATTATCTGCAGCAAATGCACATGACTGTTCAAACTTCCAAGTTTCAGCCCAATAAATCCACTCGTTTGATCCCTAGACGTGCTACACGATTTCTGGTACTCCCTCTATCTCCCCCTACGGTGGCCGAATTTGGTTCGGACTAAAAAATGCACCATCTAAAGCATCTTCTTCCATACCATCTATCAAGTTTCACTCGAATCAGACCACTCATTCGCAGTTTACAGAAGTCAATTTCCATATTTCTCTTCCCTTGCTCCCCCAAAATGCTCGGATCTAGGAACGGAAGTTTCCGGGGGTATGTTGTCAGGTTCTTAAGTCAATTAAATCGGGTCGCTAATATGCCTGCAAAGTTTTGTTGTCTTAGTACATCTTAGCACATCAACTCGTGAATACCGGAATTCCAGGAAGCCCCCTCCAGCTCGCCCCACAGAGCCCCGAAACTATCTGGCTCCGTCGATTTCGCATCTAGGCCTAATGCTTGTTCTCTCCATTAACTTCCGTCCCAACTCCTCCGCTTTTAGAGTTTCTTGAGATTTCCCCCCCCCCCCCCATCCGCCCACAGGTATCGGACCCGACCCGAACTTGACACTGAACATCCGAGGTGATAGCTCTTTCCACCAGACAAGTTTCATTCAAATCCGATCACCCGTTCAAAATTTATGCACGTCACTAGATTCCGGGCTCCCCATCCATCCACTCTCCCGACGATGGTCGGATCGGGGAAACGGCTGTTCTCATCTCAATCTGTTCGGATCCCTGATATACCTGCCAAGTTTCATCGCCCTATGCACATCAGGAAGCACATCAGGAAGTTTGCCGAACTCGCGGGATCGCTAGAAATCCGGACCCCCACCACAACTCCCCCACAGTGCCCGGATCCGGTCCGGTTATCTCAGTGACATATCTAGGACTTGTGCTTGTTCTTCCCACCAAGTTTCATCCCGATCCCTCCATTCTAAGCGTTTCTCAAGCTTTCCGGTTCCCTCCTTCAGCTCCCCCGAGTGTCATCGGATCCGGTCCGGATTTAAAGTGGGACGTCCCTCCACCCCCCCCCCCCCAGATGTTCGGATCCGGGAAGTGACTATTTCCTATTTAATCTGGTTAGGTCCCTGACATGCCTGTCAATTTTCATTGTCTCAGCACATCAGGAAGCACCGAACTCGTGGGATCACTATAAATTCGGACTCCCCCCCCCCAACTCCTCCAAAGTGAGTGGATCCATTCCGGTTATATCAGTCACGTATCTATGACTTGTGCTAATCTAACGCGAAATATAAATAATTATAATAGCCGCGTGATGATTTCTGTGGTCCGACCCCAACTGTCAATTGAAATGAGACCCCAGTAGCGACACTGTGGAAGCGACATTCATTGTTAGGTTTTGGCCTAAGATTAAATTAGATATGACACTAAAAAAAATGTTGAAAATATTAGATTCTCACAGAAAACGGCTGAAACCTCCCCTTACCGTCGTGTTTTTCTGGCGTTTCGATTTCTGCTGGATTTACTTATGATTCTGATCAAGAATGTTCTGATTCTGTGGCTTTAAATAATTAACAGATGCAAAGTAATCTAACGCTAAATAGAAATAATTATAATAGCCGCGTGATGATTTCTATGGTCCGACACAAGTTTGGTATGAGACCCAGGTAGCGATACTCCAAAACTAATAATTCATTGAATTTTAGGTTTGGGCCTAGGCCTAAAATTAAATTAGACACGACACTCCGAAAAAAATATTATGCATTGTTATAGAAAACTTTTAGGTTTTCGCGACCGTCGTGTTTTTCCACTTTTCGATTCCTGCTGTTCAGTTTCGGATTCAGGTTTTATTTTTTAAGTATCTAAATTAATCTTACGGATAATTTAAATGATCAAAATAGGCGCTGGATGATGATCCTACGGTCCGCCCCCCCCCCCCCTCCCCACACTCCTGTAGTTTGAATCAGTGTAAAAACTGTCTATTGATATCAGGCCCGACTATGAAGCTCTGAAAAAAATGTTATGAATTGTTAAACAAAAACGTTAGCTTTTGACATAGGGTTGAAATAGATTTTCACTGAAAACGGCTGAATCAAGTCTGTGACCTTAATGTTTTTTCTAGTCTTCGAATTCTGCTGGATGTATTCTTTTTTTTGGGGGGGGGGGGGGGTCCCAAAACGTTAGTGACGAATACCTATGACTTCGTAAAAATGATCCGTCTGTCTGTCTGTCTGTCTGTTAGGACGATAAATCTCTAAGGGATTGAGATATTTTGTTCAAACTTGGTATTAGGATTCTTTGGGTCAAAGTACAGGTCAGGTTTGTTGATGGGATCGGAGGGGGGGGGGTCAACTTAAGGGCAAGAAGTGTACCCGGAATCCGGCCAAAGTGGAAATTCGGTAAAACAGTCTCAATTTAATTAGAGGTTTGTATTGGGGGCCCGGTAACAAGACTCGATGAATTCATTCTTGAACTGTATTTTCTCGTTAGACAAACAATTCTGCCAAAAATTTGCCAAAACACATAAATTTGGATCGAAAGGTTCTTGGTTCGCCTCTCAATGTCACCGGGTCTTTTTGTTCTGCATGCACTTTGACCGTAATACATCCAAACCGAGCAACTTCTCGAAAGTAAAAGACTTTTCTAAAAGTCTAAGACTTTTCTAAAAGTCTAAGACTTTTCTAAAAGTCTATTAGAGATGAGATATAGAGATAAACGTGCATGCTGAACCCATATCTGAACTTGATTTTCTCATTCGATTAGTTGTTTGGCCATGTTTGTCAAAAACAAAACACCAAAACATTATCATTTTCTTTACATTTTCAGCGGTTGAATGTGGATAAATACCATTATGTTAAAGGGGTATGGCGAAGACCGGAAATCCACTAGACCCGATTGTCTGGATCAAGGATTCCAAGAAACATTCAGTCTTTGGGATCCCGTAGAAACCCTTGGTCTTGTTTTTAATGAACAGACGTACTAAATTCTGGAACTAAAATATGATATAAAAAAAAAAATCATAATAGGCGTCGGCTGGTGATTCGTGTATCTTTCGACACCCTCTTCCGCGTGGTTAGAATCGCTTTAAAAACTATCCGTTGAAGTCACTGCACTGCACTGTACAAAACTGTTATGAAAAAGGTCGTACGTTATCCGGCAATAAAGTATCGAAGGCCATGGGCAGATTTTGAACAGTTGAGAGTTATCCAGTCGTCGTTTGACTTCCTGAAAGCTCTTCGCGCCTTAACCCACTTCGATGTCTACGACAGAAGCCTTGTTCCAAGGACGGCACGGAAATGGAGCAATTCCTACTTCCGTTTATTAGAGAATAGACACAAATTTCATTCATCTCCTGATTTGACAGAGAATTGTTCCATGATTCGCTCTCCCAGCGAACAAAATAGGCGGGATAGACTCTTATGATTATATACACTGGCAGATTTCCGTAAACATTCTGTGATTCGGAGTGAGTTTTGAATCTTACTGGCAGTTTTGTCGTCGAGTGAAACGAGACAATGAGACCTGAAGGAGGAAGAGAAAGGTTGGTCTGTTCCATGTGCTTAACCTAGTTAGCCTACCCATTGATTTTACTGCGGAGATGGAAAAATAATTACATTGTTGTTTTAGTAGTCCGAAGCGAAATTCAGTTTTAGTGGCTTTAGGCTTAGCTGTTCCCTGTATTTTTATTTTTTTTAACCTAGCAATAGTACCAAATAACACTAGGGAGCAGCCTCAAGGCCTATGCTTTCCTTGCTTTGCAAACGGGCAATACTCGTAACGCCGGCCGCTACGCTTGCGTCATTTAAAGCGAGATAGACTTGCGGATTCAGAAATTTATAGTAAAGCTAAGGTGCGATCTACACACATAGAGAAAACAGGGGAGGTTGTATCTTTTTTTGCAGTGTTCAGAATATCAAGTTATTGGAGCCAGCGCTGGTGCACGACTGATTCAAAGGACGTTCACTATCGCTAGTGGTGCTAGTGTCGCTGCTATTCGAGTGTTTGTCACTTCTTTCAAGTCTTGTCGTGATGGTAGTATATTTACTGGCGCTAAACGAATGTCAGCTGAGATTTGTTCTTGGGTCTGTAGCCAGAAGAACAAACCTGCAGTTCTTCTATCTACAGCCTAAAGAGGACCCTTCACAAGAAGGGGCGTCATTTTGTAAGTGGTGAACTTCAAGACAAAAATGCTCCTGAGCCGGGATGTTAACCCGGGACCCTCTTCTTACAAGGCAGGCGCTCTTACCATTTGAGCTACCTAGGGGCTTGTTAACGGAGTTTATAAACTACTACAATAGTCTGGTAATAGCATGACTCATCCGACGAGCATGAGTCATCTTCTTCGGCACTACTTTTCCGGGGTCTTGACCGGGAACAACCCTTTTTACTTCAAGGTTGTTGATAATATATTGTAAGTACCAGACAACTAAACCTTTTATTTATTTACGGACATTAGGTCATTCTTATGAGTCTTGTTTAAAGCTGTTCAGAGTGGGCTGGCCTGCAATGCCTAGTGTATGATGGGGTGTTTATAGCCTATTGTGGTTCGGTACGCAAACCTTAGCGTGAATCGACTAGGGGAATCCACAGTGAACCCCTGAAGTCTGCACATGTAGTAGGCCACCAGACGCCATAGGCTGTCCTGACTCCGATGACTGTATATAAAGACATTTACCATCTCTGTCCGGCCTACTACACCCCTCGCCATAACATCAGGTTGAGAGTGCTTCTTCACATACAAATACAGTCGTCGTAATAATGCTGATCCTGCCCGAAGGCAAATTCATCTAACCAGTTCACTTCGCCATGTCTACGTGGCTCCGACAATGGAGACCTAGACTTCTAAATTAAATTCGAAAAAATTGTTTCTGGTTTATTAGTCACGGGACAAGTAATAATCTCTGAAACAAATCTCAGCTGATTTATTCTTTTATCGCCGTCAGCTATAGCCTACAAATCGCGGTCAGCTTTAGCTATAGGAATAGGCTTAAAACGATGATAGCTTTGAACGAGTTCGTTCACCTTCATACCAGTCGGGCCTTAGACTTGTTAGAATCACTGTGGTTCTTTCAGCGTCTGGTAAAGCTTGGTTATACCCTATCATACCGTAATAGTTGCAATAGACATAGAGTAAGAATTGAATAGAATAGTCATATATTTATACCCAAATCGTGGACACGCCAAACAGCCAAACACTTGTCAAATAGCATTAACATATAGCAATAGTAAATCATGTCAATAATTTCTCTTTCATCATCAAACTAATAAAATCTATAAAAACAAACTAATGTAAAAAGAAAATAATGTAAATTAGCTACTTAACATCTTTATAATGAACTGTGAAACTTAACACGCATTGGGACATTGCACGATGCATGAACGTCACAATGAAGTAGCCTCACTTGAAATGAGTACGGTAATTTGTTTGCTCACATGGAATGCAAGGAAGAAAGAAGATGATCTCTTTCTGACGGTTATTTTATTCTTTGTTGAAAATATCTACCTGGCCGTCTTCTACTACTGTTGACTGTTTGGAAGACTAACTTTGCCTCAGAAGCAACAATGCTGACTCTGGCAATGTATTATGCTGATTTTGGGAGACAGTGGTTGCTGGTTGGTATATTGCCTTGATCTATATCGTGTCTTGTTTCAGTTCCAGACCGGCGGTCTGTCGAATCAGCACTGTGACCAGCTTTCTGACACTATTCGGTCTTGTCTGCCTAGCGATCGTCGTCAAAAACAACATTCCATCTGTGGAACCGCGCAGACATCCTCGGGATAGTAAGTAGTCTATGGGGTCACAAATAAAAATGACACATCGTAACCCTGAGACACCGTAAATTTACAACAATATTAGTGGGTCGGCACCGGGGTCTGGGATGTTAAAATTCATTCAGATCGATATTGATTGGATTAAGAAAGTCAAAACACATCCCATACAGTTTTGGATCTCGCCGAATCTTTAGTTTTATTTTGCGGGCTTTTAGTATTCCTTTCAAGCTTAAAACGGCCGGGATTTTCTACTTGCAACTTGCGCAGGGGATTCTTTTGTGTTTAAACTGTGTCTGACAGATCAGGTCGAAGCATCTGCATCTCTCAAGTTAGCCTGGTTGCAATAAATCACGTGTTGCTTTACTCATCACCTCTTTTGACGTTGCAGTAAACAACACCCAACAGTACTTACCCGAGGCATTAGCTTTGGTCGACTTGGATGAGACCAGTACGGCGACAGTGATCGCCGCAATTCCAGCGACGAAGACATTTTCATGGGCTGAACGAGATACACGCGAGGACGACATCCGAAATCTTACAGGTTAGCCTTATATATTGAACTACTCCCCCCTTCCCCACGGTCCTTCAGGCTCCCGAGTTTGTGCTACGAGTTTGAAATCCATCGTCAATATCCAATCGGTAGTTTAGTAACCTTCTACCTCCAGCGACAGGTACGACCATAACTACAATCGGTTCTTTGAATCCTCAACAGGAAAATGGGCAATAATGAGCATAGACACTATAGGGAAAGTTTGTGTGACGGCTGTTGTACAGAATGGCTAAAGCGTTGTTCAAAGAGGTGTGATAAGCTGAAGTGCGACAGTATTTTGAATAAAATAAAGGTACCCTTCCATTTTTTTTTATGCTCGCGTTCGGGTCTTAGTGAAAAAGAAATAGCCACTGAACTCACTATTTATTTTAGGCCCTTATCCAGGAATTTTTTTCGGGGGGGGGGGGGGGGGGGGGGGGTTCGCCTTTCGGGGGGGGGGTTTGCCTCCGGGTCGGACAAAAAAGTACAAAAAGACGCAGGGAAAAGCCTATACAAATGGTTACTTTTGTATGTTTCGGGGGGGGGGGGTTCAACCCCCTAACCCCCCTGGATACGGCCTTGATTTATTTAGCAGAAATAAATCTTACTTTGAAGTGTTCTGAAGCTTCAGCCGTCCCGTGTAATCGGCTCAGGAAACGGTCTCAAGTCCAGGGTTGGTCAAACAACCCCACCCTTGTGTCCGCGTGCAATTCTTCAAACTATGGTTGAAGATATGGAAGGATTCCGATAATCCGAAATCGGGAATTGTAAATAACTTACGACTACGCTCTAAACGTCATGTTGCTAAAGTGTTGAAAAGTATAAGGCTGATTTCATTGTGAAAAATGCCGAGAAAATTGCTGAAGATCCTTCTAAGCTTTGGAAAAAATATGAGCGCCCTTGCTTTGTAGCCCGTGCAAATGATATTCCTGAGCCTTGAGCCTGAGTAGGTGAAATATTATAAGCGTGAGTTCTCTTCTCAAGATCCTGTCCTGGAATCTAAGTTTGAAAGGGGATTAGGTGCTCATCTTGACACACAGGGGCGATCGACTTTTGTAATTAGGCCAAGTGACGTACTGTATTATTGTAAAAAACTAAAGAAAAAATGTTCTGCGGGTGTAGATGGAATTACTGCCCGACATTTTGATTATGAGAGTGCCTTGCTTTTTCAACACTTAGCGTTGCTCTTACAAATGTCAGTTGATAACAGAGTTGTTCCTAATCAGTTTTACAGTTGGTCAAATAGCTCCTATCTCGAAAAAGGGAGAAAGGATTTCACAACGTGTTCATCTTTCCGGCCTATAACTGTTTCAATGCACTTCATTTAAGTTACTTGAGTCACTTATAATATATGAAATAGCTAGAAAGTGTTATGTACCTCACCACCTGTTTGGATACCAAAAAGGTCTCAGCCGGGAACATCCCTTTTTGCTCTAATGAATGTTATTGCTGACGCGGAAAGAAGTGGACCCCTCCTATGCGCTCTAGACGTTGCTGTAGCTTTTGACTCGTGCATTTTTGTTCATGTTTTGCTAGAAGCGTGTAAAATACGCGTCAGTTTGTGTAGTGTGAAGTGCCTTCTTTATATGTACCATAATCTCAGAGCGAAGTTAAATGGTGGATCTTCCCTTTATGATGTGCTGAAAGGCGGCCTTACGTCATCGTCACTTTTCACCAATTCTATAATGCCTTCTCAGGCTTCCGTTGAATGTACTTGTAGCCACCGTGGATTTGAAATGTCACTGATGACTTTTGCCGACGATGTTTTGAGTATAAGTCGGACCTTCAGCGGATGTGAAAACACGTTCCAGCAGCTTCATACCGAATATAAAGACATAGGTCTTTCTTTCAAAGTTGATAAAAACTGCACTGTCAGAAGTTTCATAACAGATAGCGTATAACACTTTCAAGAATAACACATTTTCACCTAGAAATAAATTCTTATGACCAATTAAGTTTACATTATTTTGTGCCTAGATCTCCAACAACGCCTTCAATTGGTAAAAATACTAACGGGAACGAAAGAAACATAACAGATAACATCCCAAGTGTTATCTGTTGAAACCGCGCATGCTTTTGTTGTCGTTATGTAGCTTCTGACAGTGTAGTATTTTTACCTATTGAAGGTGTTGGTGGAGATCTAGGCACGCAATAGTATAAAGTTAATTGGTCATAACACTTTATTTCTAGGAGAAAAGGTGTTATTTTTGAAAGTGTTATGCGCAATCTGTTATGAAACTTCTGACAGGGTGTAGTTGTTGCTTTTACTCAACTCACTGTCTCCCTAGACAGTGTTCAAGTTTCTCTGTCTGAGAATTTTACTTACTTTGGAATGCCAATAGGCAGGAACGTAAAAGAAACTGTTAAGTTGTCCCATGAAAATCTGAAGAAAAAACTTAGATTCGCTTACGCTTCAATAGTTACAAATATCAAACGTCTGGATCGATTAAATATTGCAAAAATATATAACAGCCATGTATTCGCCACTTCATTTGAAGCCCTTCTCCCACCCCTACAACTTTAGGTCCGCTACTTTTTCTTGTAATGATTAACAATACAGCTTCTGACAGACCAGAAAGATGGAAATACGTTGACGATCTTTCTCTTATTGAAATATATGGAAAAGGACAAACTAGTGAAGCGTATAAAAAGCCTATAAAAATGATGATTTTTGCATGTTTCGGGGGGGGGGGGGGGGTGAACCCCCTACCCCCCCCCCCCCCCTGGATACGGCCTTGGGCCGAAGCTTAAAATTCAGACATGGCTCTGAATGAAAAGAAGTCTGCAATTGTTACAATTTCTTTCCTGGAAGAAGGGCCAATTTTTGAACCTCCTATTCCAGACACTTTGCGTGTAAACCAAGTAAAACTCCTCGGTCTAATTATACCAAACGATTTCAAATGGGAACTCCAAACGAAGGAAATGGTAAAGCGTGGACACACCGGCCTTCTTATGCTGAAATTACTTGCTAAAAATAGGTTCCCTGAATAAGATTTGCTCCGTTTTTCTTTTTCTTTTATACGTTCTGGGCTAGAATACCTGGTGGAAGCTTGGCACTTTGGCCTTACTGAAGACCAGGCTTATCGGATCGAAAAAACACAGAAACGTGCCCTACTAATTATGTCACGATCCCCTAAAATTCCTTACAATGAGAACCTTCAGAAATTTAAACTCGAGTCCCTTGAGTCCCGTAGGCTGAAACTGTGCATGGCTTCCGGTAAGAAAATGCTTGAGCACCCTATCCATGAGTATATACTTCCGCCACCGTTCAATACTGCTCGCGAACGACCTGCAAGAGCGGCCTCAGTGGTGATCCCAAAACCCGGAAAATGTGACCATGTACGGTATGAAAAGACGTTTGTACCTTCTTTCGTTAAAATTTGTAATCTTATTTAGTGTTTAACTTTTATATATGACGATGACATATTTAAAAATGAGTGTCTACATGTATATATGACGATTTTAACAAATTTGGATTTCATCACGATAGTTCGAAAAGAATAAAAGCGATATCTATCTATCTATCTATCATACCTAAATGTAGGGCTGCAGAGCCCATCTACGAACTCGACCTGTCCCTTGACCAAAAGAATTGTCACACCAAGTTTCATGAAAATATCTCATTCCCTTCGAGAGTTATCATGCTGACAGGCGGACAACTTTAACGAAGTCATAGGTATCCCTCCACTTACGTTTTGGGGTCCCAAAAGCGATCATAAAAGAACTAAATATTTGATATCGAGATCAAGAGGTTCTGTTTTGAGAATCCCTCAGCCTTCATCTCGCTTGTCGGTGTTTCTGTGTGACTGGACAGAGAAGTAGCCTAACTTGATTTCCAGGACAAGTGATGTCATCTTACATGAACAAATCCGTCAACCCCTGTGAGGATTTCTACTCCTACGCCTGTCAGAACTGGGAACAATATCATCCGATACCGGATGATGCGGATCAGGTAGACACGTTTGAAGTAATGAAAATCGAACTCGGAACGGCTCTGGCTCAGCTCCTCGAGTCTCCAGAAGAAGAAGAGGATGGCGAAGCTATAGTCAAATCAAAGAAGCTCTACAAAGCCTGCATGAATACAAGTAGGCCTTGCACGTGAGTTCGTTTTGCATGCTCTAATCATACACCACATTAATGTCTACGACAGACTTTGAGACAGGAAGAACCGTTTTCCTTACTTGGTTCGACTTCAATACGGCTTTTTGATTTTTTTATTTTTACATTGCTGCTTTTGAAAACGATATAGTTGAAGAGAAAGTAAAGTTCGCGAGCGCCATTACCCCCCCCCCCCCCCCCCCCCCCCCCCCCCGTGTCACCGAGAATTTGCAGATTGATGTTGCGGAGTGGTTTTTGAGGCGCCTATGTTTTGAATGAAAAACTCCTATAGCTGGCGACATCTCCATTGTAATTAAAAATTATTAACAATAACCATTTTCTGTCATAACCTAAATCCAAGCCAGTCAGCCGGATTCGTTTGTTACTGACATTTTAAGAAGTGCGTACCTTTCGTTTTTGTATCATGTTAATTATGTGGATCATGCATGGAGAGTAGGGTTCCTTAAGGAAAACCGCCGCTTCCTGTAATTAGTCGCACGATGCTCACGATCTGGAAAAAGCTAAAATATCTCGAAATTTGATTTACTCGTTTATGAACAGAGTCGAAAGACCGCACAGAGAACAATCAAACATCCACCATTGTCGGGTGTTCCTTTTGATCCATTGTTTGTTTGTTCAAGCAAACATTTGAACTTCCCTTCCGATGAAAGGTTTAATATTATCATGAAATGGCTGTTTTCTTGGAATGGTGGAATCCGGCCCGGAAAAGCGGTCCGTTGAATTCTGACGGTGCACGAGGTCTGAGTAAGCATGAAAAAACTGTTAGTCGTTTTCTTCGATTGGTAGAATCCCGCCCGGAAAAGCGGTCCGCTGAATTTTGGTGGTGCACGACGTACGGAAAAGCTGTGTGTCTCCCTGCAGTAGGAAATTACCTTGAACGTGGCAGTCGCGTCTGGGGGGGGGGGGGGGTCATGGAACCTTCGGTGGAGTGATGAATTTTGGCAGAAGAGATGTTTTTTGGCAAATGTTTTCCGCCGGCTAAATAAAAGATACGTCGGAAATAAAGACTGAGGCAAAGACAGAATTCCACTTCAGCCCAGTGCCGCGATGAGCTCTAACACCTCACGCGAAGTTGAGTGGATGCACAGTTCCTCAGGCGGTTTAACCAAGCGGCAGAAGCGCAGTTCGTTTCAGTCATGTCGCACCACCTAGAACGTGCGCGGGTTTGTAAGAATTTACCATATGAAATGATCGATCCGTCCTCGGTTTTTATTACGCACTTTGGATGGCTCACCAGATTGTTGACATTTAAGCACCTAAATTTTTTATAAGTATACTGCGAGTGGTTCAAGGATGGAATGAGAAAGATCATATACACTCTAACGAAGCAACCATTCGTTGCTTATTCCCGTCTACCCTCTTATGACGCTGACGTATTTTGCAGCTGTTATCGAATCCCGCCAAGAGCTGCCACTACTGACTCTTCTAAGCGTTCTCGGTGGCTGGCCAATGATCGACGAGGGTTGGAATGAATCTAACTTCAGCTACATGCATCTGGCAGCACAGCTGCGTCTTTTCAACAACGAGCTGCTCTTCGTACTATGGGTCGGTCCGGATGCGAAAGACTCGGGACAGAATATTTTACTGTTGGACCAGATAGGAGCTGGCCTGCCCAGTAGAGATTTTTATTTAACACCGATTCATAAAGGTGTGGTGGATGCTTATAAACAGTTTATGAGAGAGGTGGCGTTGTTGCTTGGAGGAAATGAGACAGTTGTGGATGACGATGTGGAAGCTGTACTGCGTTTCGAGACAGATATTGCTAGGGTAAGAGATCTTTTGATTTTGCGGCGAGATATTTCTCAAGCGATCCCTTCTCGAGAAGAAGCCGTTTTTGGGATCCCAAAACGTAAGTGGAGGGATATCTATGACATCGCAAAAGTTGTCCGTCCGTCTGTCCATCTGTGCGCACTATAACTCTCGAAGGGAATGAGATATTTCGATGAAACTTAAAAGTTTTATTTGAAGTTGATTAGATGTTCGATTTAGGGGCAGAAAAATATGCTGAACTCGACGGTGAAAACCATTTTCTTGCCGGGTACGTAGTTTGCCCGTAATCTGGCCAAAACCGGAAAGTTCGTTAAAAGTAAAAGTTTTATTTGGAGTTCATCAGATGTTCAATTTAGGAGTAAGAAAACATGCTGAACACTTCTGTGAAAACAATTTTCTACCCGGACAAGCAGTTCGCCCTGAATCCGGCCGGAACCGGAAAAATTAACAGTTAAAGTTTTATTTGTAGTTGATTAGATATCCGATTTAGGGGTAAGAAGAGATGCTGAATCCGTGCATGTCAATAATTTTTCACCTGGACATAAAGTTCGACTGGAATCCGGCTGGAGCCGGAAAATTTGTTTTAAGATAAATTTTTATTTGAAGTTGATTCGATATTGGGGAAACAAGATACGCTGAGTTCGTTTTTGAGCTTTCTTTTCTCGCCGGACAAGTAGTTCAAAACAGATATGACTTATAGGGGTAACACACACATGCTGACTCCATATCTGAACTTGGTTATCTCAGATGATTAGCTATTTGGCCTTAATCTGTTTCTGAATTTTAATAGTAAAAATGTTCAAGGAGACTGGCGAAGACAGGATCTGGCGAAGACAAGACCCAATTGTCTGGATCAAACTTTGAATTTTTGGGGTACCATCAGAACCTTTGGTCTTGTTAATATTTTGCCATAGTGAGGAGCCACCAGCGCAGTTTAGAATTTGTTGGATCTGCACATCCACCGGGATTTAAAGTTTAACTAAAAAGGTAGCTTATTTTTGGGATCCCAAAACGTAAGTGGCGGGATACCCATGACATCGCAAAAGTTGTCTGTCCGTCTGTGCGTGCTATAACTCTCGAAGGGAATGAGATATTTTGATGAAACTTGATGTGAGGATTCTTTGGGTCAAGAGTAAGGTCAAGTTCGTAGATGGGCTTTGTAGCCCTACATTTAGGGGGGGGGGTAAATTAAGGGGCAAATGAAATATTTTTAACAGATAATGCGATAGTCAATTATGGGGTAAGAAGACATGCTGAACACGATGGTGAAAACCGTTTTGTCATCGAACAAGTGGTTCGGATGGAATCCGACCGGAAAGTCTGTAAGAAGTAAAAGTTTTATTTGAAGTTGATTAGATAATCGATTTAGGGTAGAAAGACATGCTGAACACGAAGGTGAAAACCATTTTCTTGCCGGATACGTAGTTCGCCCGGAATCCGGCCAAAACCGAAAAGTTTGTTGAAAGTAAAACTTTTATTTGGAGTTGATTTGATGTGCAATTTAGGTGTAAGAAAACATGCTGAAGACTTCTGTGAAAACAATTTTCTACCCGGACAAGTAGTTCGCCCGGAATCCGGCCAATACCGGAAAATTATTAAAAGTTAAAGTTTTATTTGTAGTTGATTAGATATCCGATTTAGGGGTAGGAAGAGTTGCTGAATCCGTGTATGACAATAATTTTTTACCCGGACATAAAGTTCGACCGGAATCCGGCTGGAGCCGGAAAATGTGTTATAAGTTAAATTTGTATTTGAAGTTCATTAGATGTCCAATATTGGGGAAAGAAGATACGCCGAGTCCGTTTTTTGAGCTTTCTTTCTTCGCCGGACATGTAGTTCAAAAAAGATATAAGACAGATGGGTTTAACACACATGCTGAATCCATATCTGAACTTGGTTTTCTCAGATGATTAGCTATTTGGCCTTAATCTGTTTCTGAATTTTAATAGTAAAAATGTTCAAGGAGTCTGGCAAAGACTGGATCTGGCGAAGACGAGACCCAACTGTCTGGATCAAATATTGGATTTTTGGGATCCCGTCGAAACCTTTGGTCTTGTTACATCTGATAACTGAATATGCTGTAAACATTCTGACCCATCTAAGGGATTTTGCACTTTTCACCCGAGGCTCTAGAAAAGGCCTTCAGAATATGCGCTGCTTGCATGACAATCCAAAGTTCATCCAGATGCGGAGGTTTTGAATTTCAAAACAAGCAAAACAGGTCCCGCGGAAGAATGTTGGAGAATGATGTCTTCCAAAGAATCTGACATTTTGAGTTTATTTTCCATGGCTTACCTTTGTAGTTTGAAAATATTTCAAGCATAGAGGGACAGACGCATAGAGGCACCGTGAATACGAAAGATAAATTCATTCGATGAAATCCATTATCTGTTAGAGCGGACAAAGGGAGGAACGCATTTTTGTCGGGTTTGTAGGGCTATTTAAGTGAATAGGTAATATGTAATTAGACTTTCGGGTCTTGGCCCTTTTCGGTTAAATTTTAAGTATTGTTTGGGGAACCTGGATGAGCGAACTGTCAGGCTCATTCTGCTAAAGGGATAAGTCAGCGACATTTTACTAGAGTAATAGAACATGCTCTAATAAAATGTAGCTGACTTATCCGTTTTGCACCGTCAAATACGATTTGCAGTCAGCTTGGGCTGAAGGACTATCTATCATTCTGTCACCTTTGGCCTCCAGGCGACTTGGTCCGAGCAGCGGTCGTAGAACGACGGTTGTAGCTATATAGGTAGGAAAAAGGTCACTGTAGTGCTTAGGGATAAAAAAAAAACGATTACAACAAATCTGGCATCGGAATCGCGTATAAAATAGTAATGTGTAAGGTGTTTTGTCCATTGTCCTGTTCCTGTTTCCCATTCTCCTGTGACTGTATTACCCTACTGCAGAGATGGGTGAATCCGACCATGAAAGAATTCGAATCCGAATCCAGGGTTACGTACGAATCCGATTCATCTGAGGATTTGAATCCTACCTTAACGAAAGCCAAATCATGTGTATGGGTTATATTTTATGAATCAGAGGTGACAAAAAGCACTGATGTCTTCGGTAATCAGATAAAGCGATATATTGCTGAGGATGGTTGGGGTGGAGAGTAACAAGACCAAAGGTTTCGTTGGGATCCCAAAAATCTAATGTTTGATCCAGACAATTCGGTCTTGTCTTCGCCAGATCCAGTCTTCCCTCGCCAGGCTGGTCATCAGAGAAAACCAAGTTCAGATATACCTACTTCTATAAGCCATATCTATTTTGAGGATACTGATCGAAACTCCCTGCTTTACCGAGTGCTTTACTTCTGCCAAATTTCCGGTTTCGGCCAAATTCCGAGCGAACTAATTGTCCAGCAAAAAAAGAAAATTCAGAAACGAATTCAGCATATATCCTTATCTCTATAAAGAACATCTAAACAACTTCAAATAAAACTGTAATATTATAAGAAAAAAATCCGGTTACAACTGGATTCCGGACGAATTATATGTCCGGGGTAAAAAATGATTGCCATATACAGACTGAGCGTCTCTTCTTACTCCTCAATCTGTCATCCTATCAACTTCACATAAAACTTTTGCTTTAACAAATTTTCCTGTTTTGACCAGGTTCCGGGCGAACTAGTTGTCCGGGTAAAAAATGCTCTTCACCTAAATGTTCAGCATGTCTTCTTTGAACATATAATAAACTTCAAATGAAACTTTTACTTTTAACCAACTTTCCGGTTTTCGCCGGACTCCGGACGAACTACTTGTCCGGCGAGAAGATGATTTTCACCATCGTGTTCAGCATGTCTTTTTACCCCATAATCGACTATCACATTAGCTGCTTAACAATATTTTGTTTGCCCGTTAATTTGAACCACCTCCCCCACCCCTAAATGTAGGGCTACAGAGCCCATCTACGAACTTGATCTTACCCTTGACCCAAAGAATTCTCACACCAAGTTTCATCAAAATATCTCATTCCCTTCAAGATTTATCGTGCTAACAGAAGGAACAGACGGACAACTTTGCGATGTCATAGGTATCCCTCCACTTACGTTTTGGGATCCCAAAAAGTTGGATTGCCCACTGTGTAAAAATTGGGAAACGGAAGTGGGAAGGATGTAGACTAGAAACTTGAGCGGATTCGTACGATTGAAGGTTTGGAATCTGAGTCCGAATCCAGCCTGACAAGCAGAAGACTCGAATTCGGATTCGAATCCGGCCAAAAGGACGAATCCTGGATCCGGACTCGGATTTGCCCATCGAAATGAAAACCCCTGTCGAAACGACCATCTCAGACAAGCTTCTCTGAAGTAAGTGCCGTCTTCTTCAGCGAAGATAATTGACGCCATTAGTAACGATACCAGACCGTGTGACCAGAAGCTAAAGAAATTATTAGAACTTCTTATTTCAGATCCTTCGGCCTCTTGAAGAGAGAAGGAATATTACTTCATTGTACCAGAAATTCACTGTCCAGAAACTGATAGAAGAGTACCCTGGAATCGATTTGACAACTTACTTCAGCCTCCTTCTGCCTGGGAATTCGTCTTTTTCGAATTTAACAGTTGTTGTGTATGCGCGGGACTACCTCGTTCAGCTGGAAGAAATTCTGCAAGCCACCAGCAACAGGTATGTCAGACTGGTTCTTGGGAACTGATAGACAAGAAGAAACTACAGCATAGCTCGCGAGTATGGAAGAGAGAGAAAGAGAAAGAGGTATTGGTTTAATTGAAAACTATCGTAGCAAATAGCTAATTTGCAGTTTCATGATGATCAATAAAGCACAACGCGTGCGAAAGAAGAAAGAGAAATGTGAAATATCTTTTTTTCGCGTTATACACCTGTTCCACCGGTTTATGTATTTTTACGGGCTTTGTTTGTTCTGTTGCCAGGTAGTATAAAGTGAATTCGGTAACTCGGTACATTGCGGTTCTGTTTTCTACGGGTAGACCAGCCAGTATAGGACTTGTCGGTCATAAAACTATATGCCTTAGCTGGGTCGTTTAGTGTTCACTCTCCGACTTAAGTAGCTACTCGTTGCCATTTAGAGAGTTTTGATCTTCATTAAATAATAGTAGTTCTTTGGTGATGAGAGAAATCCCGTGAGCCCCTACGCTGCGTCGTATTGGACAGGTAGGCCAAAAAATGTCTGTTTTTTTCAACCATTTTAGACGTGATTTAGATGCGAGATTTGTTATTCGGAGGGATACCTATCACATCGCAAAAGTTGTTCGTCTGTTAGCACGGCAACTCTCGAAGGGAGTGAGATATTTTGATGAAACTTGGTGTGAGGATTCTTTGGGTCAAGGGCAAGGTCAAGTTCGTAGATGGGCTATGTAGCCCTACATTTAGGGGTGGGGAGGGGGTTCAAATTAATTGGCAAAGAAAATATTTTCAAACAGCTAATGTGATAGTCGGTTATGGTGTAAGAAGACATGCTGAACACCATGGTGAAAAGATTTTCTCGCCGAACAAGTAGTAACCGGAAAGCTGGTAAAAAGTAAAAGTTTCATTTGAAGTTGATTTAATGTTCGATTTAGGGGTAAGAAGGCATGCTGAATACTTATTTGAAAAGCATTTCCTACCCGGACAACTAGTTCGCCCGGAATCCGGCCAAAATTGGAAACAAATTTTAACGCAACAGTTTTATTTGAAGTTGATTAGATGACAGGTTTAGGGGTAAGAAGAGATTCTGAGTCTGTATCTGACAATCATTTTTTGCCCGAACATATAATTTGTCCGGAATCAGGTTGTAACCGGAATTTTTATGGCACTTGAGCTTACTCACGCCATATAGCGATTGTTATTTCTGTCCGTCAGTCGGTCTGTCGGTCTGTCGGTCCCGGTTTTGCTAGTTCGGGCACTTCCAGATAAGCTAGGACGATGAAACTTGGCAAGCATATCAAGAACTGGACCAGATTAAATTAGAAATTGTCGCTTCCTAGATCAGACCATCTGGAGGGGAGTGGAGGGAGGGGGAATCCGGAAAAAATAGGAAAAATGAGATATTTTTAGCTTACGAACGGGTGATCGGATCTTAATGAAACTTAATACATGGAAGGACTTCGTGTCTCAGGCCCTCCATTTTAAATCCAGACCGGATCCGGTGACACTGGGGGGAGTTAGAGGGGGAAACCGGAAATCTTGGAAAACACTTAGAGTGGAGGGATCCGAATGAAACTTGGTGGAAAGTACAAGCAAAGGTCCTAGATACGTGACTGATATAACCGGAACGGATCCGCTCACTTTGGGGGAGTTGGGGGGGGGGGAGAAGTCCGAATTTGTAGTGATCCCGCGAGTTCCGTGCTTCCTGATGTGCTGGGACGATGGAAATTGACAGGCATGTCTGGGACCCGACCAGCTTAAATAGGAAATCATCAATTCCCCGATTCGACCATCTGGGGGGGGGGAGTGGAGGGAGGGTGAAGCCAAAATTTGAGGTATTTTTAGCTTGCGAACGGGTGATCGGATCTTGATGAAAATTGATATTTAGGATGACCTCGTGTCTCAGACACCTCACTTTAAATCCGGGCCGGATCCGATGACACTGGGGGGAGTTGGAGGAGGGAACCGGAAATTTTGAGAAACGCTTAAAGTGGAGGGATCGGGATGAAACTTGGTGGGAAAAACAAGCACAGGTCCTAGAAACGTCATTGACATAACCGGACCGGATCAGGGCACTGTGGGGGAGTTGGGGTGGGGAACCGGAAATTTTGAGAAACACTTACAGTGGAGGGATCGGGATGAAACTTGGTGGGAAAAACAAGCACAGGTCCTAGACACGTCATTGACATAACCGGACCGGATCAGGGCACTGTGGGGGAGTTGGGCTGGGGGTCCGGATTTCTAGCGATCCCGCGAGTTCGGCATACTTCCTGGTGTCCTAGGGCGATGAAACTTGGCAGGTATGTCAAGGATCCGAACAGATTGACTTGAGAACAGCCATTTCCCCGACCCGACCATCGTGGGGGGAGTGGGTGGATGGGGAGTCCGGAATCTAGTGGCGTGCATAACTTTTGAACGGGTGATCGGATCTTGATGAAAATTGATATTTAGGATGACCTTGTGTCTCAGACACCTCACTTTAAATCCGGGCCGGATCCGATGACACTGGGGGGAGTTGGAGGAGGGAACCGGAAATTTTGAGAAACGCTTAAAGTGGAGGGATCGGGATGAAACTTGGTGGGAAAAACAAGCACAGGTCCTAGAAACGTCATTGACATAACCGGACCGGATCAGGGCACTGTGGGGGAGTTGGGGTGGGGAACCGGAAATTTTGAGAAACGCTTAAAGTGGAGGGATTGGGATGAAACTTGGTGGGAAGAACAAGCACAGGTCCTAGACACGTCATTGACATAACCGGACCGGATCAGGGCGCTGTGGGGGAGTTGGGCTGGGGGTCCGGATTTCTAGCGATCCCGCGAGTTCGGCATACTTCCTGGTGTCCTGGGGCGATGAAACTTGGCAGGTATGTCAAGGATCCGAACAGATTGACTTGAGAACAGCCATTTCCCCGACCCGACCATCGTGGGGGGAGTGGGTGGATGGGGAGTCCGGAATCTAGTGGCGTGCATAACTTTTGAACGGGTGATCGGATCTTGATGAAAATTGATATTTAGGATGACCTTGTGTCTCAGACACCTCACTTTAAATCCGGGCCGGATCCGATGACACTGGGGGGAGTTGGAGGAGGTAACCGGAAATTTTGAGAAACGCTGAAAGTGGAGGGATCGGGATGAAACTTGGTGGTAAAAACAAGCACAGGTCCTAGACACTTCATTGACATAACCGGACCGGATCCGATGACACTGGGAGGAGTTGGAGGAGGGAACCGGAAATTTTGAGAAACGCTTAAAGTGGAGGGATCGGGATGAAACTTGGTGGGAAAAACAAGCAAAGGTCCTCGACACGTCATTGACATAACCGGACCGGATCAGGGCACTGTGGGGGAGTTGGGGTGGGGGTCCGGATTTCTAGCGATCCCGCGAGTTCGGCATACTTCCTGATGTCCTAGGGCGATGAAACTTGGCAGGTATGTCAGGGATCCGAACAGATTGACTTGAGAACAGCCGTTTCCCCGACCCGACCATCGTGGGGGGAGTGGGTGGATGGGGAGTCCGGAATCTAGTGGCGTGCATAACTTTTGAACGGGTGATCGGATTTGAATGAAACTTGTCTGGTGAGCTATCGCCTCGGACGTTCAGTGTCACGTCCGAGTCGGGTCCGATACCTGTGGGGATGGGGGGGGGGGGGGGGGGGGGGTGGAAAACTCAAGAAACTCTAAAAGTAGAGGGATTGGGACGAAACTTAATGGATGGAACAAGCATTAGGCCTAGATGAAATTGACGGAGCCAGATGGTTTCGGGGCTCTGTGGGGGGAGTTGGAGGGGGTTTCCTGGAATTCCGGTAGTCGTGAGTTAGAATAGTTCCAGATGTAAAACGACAACGAAACTTTGCAGGTATATTAGCGACCCGAATTATCTTGACTTAAAAACCTGACACAACGTACCCCCGGAAACTTCCGTTCCTAGATCCGAGCATTTTTGGGGGAGCAAGAGAAGAGAAATATGGACTTCTATAAATTGCAAACGAGTGGTCTGATTCGAGTGAAACTTCATGGGTGATACGAATCGATGGCCTCGACATGTAAAACATGTGTTCGAACCATATGCGACCACGATTAGGGGAATTGGGGGTGGGGGGACTTTTGACATGCACAAAAACCAAACGGATGGACCGAATGAGATGCAATTCGACAGTGCCGAGTTTATGCGGCCTAGATTTGTTATTTGGCGTCTGGGCCGGATTCGGCCAAGGTAGGGGGGGGGGGTACTGGAAACTTGCAGATAGGCTATGCTCCAATTTCAGTCAAACTTGATGAGGGAATTAAGAGATTGGGCCCGAACCGGCTGCGACAACGTTGGTGGGAAGGGGGGGGGGTACCGGAACTTTCCAAAAATGCTCAGATTCGAGTGAAACTTGGTAGATGGTATAAACGAAGATGCTTTAGGTGGTCGATTTTTTTTTACTCCGAACCAGATTCGGCCACGGTAGGTGGAAATAGAGTGAGTACCGGAAATCGTGTAGCACGTCTAGGGATCAAACAAATGGATTTATTGGGATGAATGTTTGAACAGTCATGTGCATTTGCAATCGAGACGATGCCGGAACTGCTCAGAAATGAGTGAAACTAAATATCCTATTTCTATTTCCGAACCGCCTTTTTGGATGGTGGGTGTATTTTGTGACGTTTTCATCTACTTTCTTGTACAGCCTACTCGTACAAGTGCCATATGAGCTCGTAGCTCTTGTTTGTATAAGTTAAAGTTTTATTTGAAGTTGATAAGATTTATGGAGATAAGGATATACACTGAATTCGTTTCTGAATTTTCTTTTTTTGCTGGACCATTAGTTCGCTTAGAACTCGGCCGAAACCAGAGACTTGGAAGAAGTAGCCTAAAGCTGGAAGTTTCGGTCAGTATTGTCAACATCTTATAGAGGTATATCGGAACTTGGTTTTCTCTGACGATTAGCCTGGTGAAGACTGGATCTGGCGAAGACAAGACCTAACTGTCTGGATCAAATATTAGATTTGTGGCATCCCATCGAAACCTTTGGTCTTTTATCTTGGGGTCTTTTATTTGTTTATTCCCGATCCATTTACTTTAGTTGCTCTAATATCGCGCCTGGCAGCGGCAGCTACCAACACATTTCGATGGTTTGAAAAGCCGTGTGAACCTCGTCCATTCTTAGTTGTCGAAAGCTGACATTCCTCACATAAAATGTGGCGATTTGATTCATTTCTCCTTTTTCTTCCTTCCTTTCTCCTATACGTCCTAGTTTAAACGAAATGAAAGTGGATTGGTTGTCGATCCAGAATTCCCAGGACTTATCTGGGTCATGAAATATTGCAACATTCTCGAGAGTTGTGAGATTCTACTTTGGAAGGGAATCATAATAAACAACAGAAAGTAAATCTGAGTTTCGCTGCCAGGAAGTTGTGAATTATCACGCTGTGTCAATCGCATCCCAGCTGCCTGCTGTTATATTTTGTCACGGCCGTTTTGATTGACAGTTATTGGCTGTTTGTATCGTAAATTATTAACAGCATCTAAGTATCGGGAAAGTGCGTTTCAGAGAGTATTGTGCAGGTATATGCCACATCGTATGAGGTGCAGTAGCTTTTGAAAAAAAGTTATCGGCGGTGTACGAGATCTGTTCGGAAGCATGGCACTAGTTTGTTCGCGAAGTTTGTACCTGACTGAACTGGTCAAATTGGAACCGCCAGTCTCAACAAACCAGTTGCTTGTGATGACACTACACTTTCAGCAGGTACACAACATATTTTTTTGGTTGAGACCCTTTTTTCATAACAAAAACGTCTCGTTTTGCTTATAACTCCGGTATTTTCTGTCAGATTCAGTTCAAATTTAGGGTGCAAGTATAAAATCATGTATCTATTAGCGCTGTCATCTCTCGACATGATAATTCGGACTTTCTTTTTGCGACTTTCTATGACGTTTTTTTTTACAAAAGTGTCTCAGTTTTATTTTCATTTATTTTTAGCTTTTTTCAAGTTCTTGATTAATTGAATGTTTTGAAACCTTTAGACAACGAGATTTTCGGCTGTTTTGTTAGGATAGTGGACTCCGGTCAAGATCTTGATCTCCTGGCTACAACACTTTTTGTAACAGTAACGTTTTTCTGAGACGTTTTCCCTTCAAAACAACACTTTTTGGGATCCCAAAACGTAAGTGGAGGGATACCTATGACATCGCAAAAGTTGTCCGTCTGTCCGTCCGTCCGTCCGTCTGTCCGTCCGTCTGTAAGCACGATAACTCTCGAAGGGAATGAGATATTTTGATGAAACTTGGTGTGGGGGTTCGTTGGGTCGTCGGACCAGTCAAGTTCGTAGATGGGCTTTGTAGCTCTACATTTAGGGGTGGGGGAGGGGATTCAAATTAAGGGACAAACAAAATGTTTTGAAACAGCTAATGTGATAGTCGATTATGGGGTAAGAAGACATGCTGAACACGATGGTGAAAACCATTTTGTCATCGAACAAGTAGTTCGCCCGGAATCCGGCCAAAACCGGAAAGTTTGTTGAAAGTAAAAGTTTTATTTGAAGTTGATTAGATGTTCGATTTAGGGGTAGGGAGACATGCTGAAGACGATGGTGAATATTATTTTCTCGACGGACAAGTATTTCGCCCGGAATCCGGCCCAAACCGGAAAGTTTGTTGAAAGTAAAAGTTTTATTTGAAATTGATTAGATGTTCGATTTAGGGGTAGGAAGACATGCTGAAGACGATGGTGAAAACTATTTTCTCGACGGACAAGTATTTCGCCCGGAATCCGGCCCAAACCGGAAAGTTTGTTGAAAGTAAAAGTTTTATTTGAAGTTGATTAGATGTTCGATTTAGAGGTAGGAAGACATGCTGAAGACGATGGTGAAAACTATTTTCTCGACGGACAAGTATTTCGACCGGAATCCTGCCCAAACTGGAAAGTTTGTCAAAATTAAAAGTTTTATTTGGAGTTGATTAGATGTTCGATTTAGGGCAAGAAGACATGCTGAACACTTATGTGAAAACAAGTTTCTACCCGGACATGTATAGTTCGTCCGGAATCCGGCCAAAACCGGAAAACTGTTGGAAGTCAAAGTTTTATTTCTAGTTGATTAGATAAGCGATTTAGGGGTAAGAAGAGATGCTGAGTCCCCGTATGACAATCATATTTTACCCGGACATATAGTTCGACCGGAATCCGGCTGGAATCGGAAAATTTGTTATAAGCTAAATTTCTATTTGAAGTTGATTAGATGTTCATTACTGGGGAAAGAAGATACCCTGATTTCGTGTTTGAGCTTTCTTTTTTCGCCGGACAAGTAGTTCTGGAGTTCGGCCGGAACCGGGAAATTAGCAGAAGTGGCAGGAAGTTTTCGTCAAAACATATATGATAGGGGTAAACACACATGCTGAATCCAATCTGAACTTGGTTTTCTCAGGTGATTAGCTATTTTGCCTTAATCTGTTTCTGAATTTTAATTGTAAAAATGTTCAAGGAGTCTGGCGAAGACTGGATCTGGCTAAGACAAGACCCTGTTGCCTGGATCAGATATTGAATTTTTGTGATCCCATCGAAACCTTTGGTCTTGTTTTAATTAACGTTTTTTGAGACGTTTTCTCTTTGGGAACAACACTTTTTTTATAACTGCAACATTATTTTCAAAAAGAGA
The DNA here is from genome assembly GCA_023053575.1 of Branchinecta lynchi. Classification (NCBI taxonomy): domain Eukaryota; kingdom Metazoa; phylum Arthropoda; class Branchiopoda; order Anostraca; family Branchinectidae; genus Branchinecta; species Branchinecta lynchi. The sequence goes on from JAKZAP010000008.1 coordinate 12,935,412, forward strand.
ATGTGACACTTTTCAAAAAAGCTATAGTGTTCCAAATTGGCTGATTTGATGAAAAAATATCATACGTACACGATGACACAGCTTAACATGAGATTTGGCTGAAGTACACTAACCAGAATTTTTTCCAGTTGGAACGGTATATAATCAGATACAAGAATACGAAAAAACAATAAATGTATCCATAGTTTAGGAAGCTTATTCGAACACCTCTAAATTTCGTATCTGGCAGGTACCTGGGGTTAGCCTCAGCGTTGCCAACGCTGCGAAAGAAAAGGTATCAGAGAACGCCCAAAAAAATTACCACTGACCAAGAAGTTGTACCATGTCCCAAAATTTGCACCTGCACCAACACAATATCAAAACTATCAACAAGAATCGTAGGCTACTCAGATTTTTCTACAAAAAATACAAGCTGTATCTGATGCCTCTTAAATAACCTTGTGTGACGGAGCAGTCGTCCATAAATCTTGAATTTTGGAAAGAGCGCTCCATTGTTAGGGCACCATGCCCGGGAGCAAGCGCATATTTCCCCCATACAAATTTCTTTCAGAAATGTAAAAGTCTTTTTTCAAAAATAAATTTTCATTTGAGATTTTCTCAACCTATTAGCATGGGGGACTGTACCCTAGCTCGAGAGCATGCCATATCAAATGAGGATTTGTGTGTGACCGGATGGACTGGCTAATCTTATTGGAACTTGGTGTTCTTCGTTCTCTCGAAGACTCATCCCCTTCCCCTGAAGTCTTTCACCCCAAAACAGTTTCACCCCGTCCATGTTCTTCAGTCGGCCATTTACCCAATTCTTAAAGGACCTGTCTTGCTTAGTCTGCCTTTTGTCCTATACCTAGCTCCCTTGTGGAATTATAAGCTTCTAAAATCCCACCTTTTTCCATTGTTTCGTTTTCTGCCTACGATTTTTTATCGCTCTTTCGGCCTTGCCGAGTTTTGCCCGTCATACGACGGAAAGCTTGTATATTCAATGTCCCCTGACAACTCATTCACACATAAGGATATGATAATCTTCTGTTTTTTTCTTCTTTTATTTGCTTAGTTTTCCAACTTTTTAACCACACCATGTTCAGTTTTCAAACCTTTTGCTCCCAGTCGCCGCGTCGGAGACCAGGAAGGCTGGATAGTGTTGACAAGCGCTAACAAGAAAATCGCTAGTTTCAGGTGAAAAGTAATGGTATTTTTGAAAAACGTTTTTTCCGATCCCTTTCATAGGGAAGAGATAATTTCTAGTAAGAGTTGAGCTTTAACGTTCCGTCACGTTTTACACCAATTCATTTTATTTTCAGGACGATTTCAAACTACCTTCTTTGGCGTTTTATCCGCAACCGGATAGGAAGTCTGGATGATAGATTCCAGCGAGTCCAGCTGGACTTCACGCAAGCTCTGTATGGAAGGAAAGCCAGTCCACCTCGCTGGAAATCTTGTGTGAACTATGTGAACGCCTTTATGGGAACGGCCGTTGGAGCTCTGTTCGTGAAGAAGTATTTCCCTGAAGATAGCAAGAACGATGTAAGTCGAGTCATCCGTGTAGGGGCGTCACGTAATGTTGTCGGCCAATCGGTAAAAAATAGCCGAGTCGGCGCGAAGCTCCGCGATGTTTAGTAAAAATAGTCGTTTTTTTCTTGGAAACAGCCGATTTTTTTCAAAACAGTCGGTTTTTCGTAAAATCAGTTGACTTTTCGTCAAACTGTCTTTTTTTTTGCAAAAACAGTCGGTAAAAATGACCAGCCAGTCGGTAAATACCTTGCCCCTCCCTCCCCCCCCAAACATTTTGGCTAGTGACGCCTCTGCATCCGTGACGGGGGCGTGTTAGAGAGACCCGATAATAAATACTCTTTCTTAAAAATTACCAAAACAGATTGGTAAATCTTGGCAAGGATCCTGTTCAGTCTGAAGCTTAAAGTAGCGAACCTGCAATCTAACGACCGTTTGCCGAGAAGGGCCGAAATGTTGCTGAACAGTATCCTTGAGTCATTTTGATACAGAGACCCAATAAGTCTGGATGGAGAATGTGTTCCCTGAAAACGGTTTAATTGTTGAACAAATTACCCTTCTTACAGTTGCGCTTTCTTCGAATATAACTTGGAAAAATAATACAAATAATCTATTAAAAAAAAAAAAAATCATCAGTGTCGATAATGAATATAGTATTTTTCATTAATATCCAAATCATGGACAGGGCAAATAAGGGGCAAAAAGAAAAAAAAACTGACCAAAACTAAGGTTCCAAAAGTGTCCAGAAACGTGGTCTTAGGATTATTTACATAGGGCCTGAAATGACTTATTGTTTTCTGTTAAATCATTTTAAACTTGAGACCCTCTGTCATTGACGGGAGAGGCTGTGCAATGAATTTGTTCTGACGTGTCTGCAGAACCCCTCCTTTCGTTCCCTTCTGACACATACCTCCCTTCCAACCTCAGCGTACGCGTCAACAAAGAGCCTCTGCCGGGCGAGTACCTAAGCTGGATCCACTACCCTGTCGTGCTGAGCTTTGCCCCCATATTCGTTCACGCGATTAAACGTGAGTTTTGTATTATTTTGTGTTTCTTTCGTTGAACCACAACTCTTACAAGAAATGATGTTTTCACTATGTTTTTGAAAATACCATTACTTTCCACCTGAATTTAGCGATTTTCTTGTTAGCGCTTGTCGATTCTATCCAGCCTTCCTGCTGTCCGCTGGGCTGGGCGCAAAACATTTAAAACTGAACGTGCCGTGGTAAAAAAATGGGAAAACTAAGCAATAAGAGAAATCAAAAACAGAAGATGGACGTTGAAGATTCTGGCAAACTTTGAGTTGCGTAACGGGCAAAACTCGGCACGACGAAAAAGCACTAAAAATTGAGATCGACTAGAAGAGGCACGACACGGCAAAAAATAGTGTAGGAGGCAAGAGTACTAAAAGGAGGCATGAAAACTAAAAGTGTCCTTTCAGGCTTCAGAGTGAGGGGAAGGAATAATGTTCTAACGTGCCTTCTTTTAGGCTCTGGAATTACGAACTTTCACTTACTTGTTTACTTCTTCTGTTTGCCAATCTATTTGTATTACTCGTGCCTCCTGAGCCATGCCGTGCCTCTTTTAGTCGATCCCCTAAAAATTCGTAGGAACAAAACAAAACAATGGGGAAAGGTGGGGATTTTAGAATCTTATAGTTCTATAAGGAAGCTTGGTATGAGGGGTCCTCTAAATATACAGCAATCGGACCTATGAACATGACCTGTACTTGACCCAACGGATCCTGACACCAATTTCAACAAAATGTCTCGATCCCTTGGAGAGTTATCGTGCTAACGGACAGACGAATGGACGGACAATTTTACGAAGTCTTAGGTATCCCGCTACTTACGTTTTGGGATCCCAGAAAGTGTATGCGATCAGTTTAGTTATCTCCAAAGTACCAACCGGCATTTACTGATCAAATAGGCAGAATGGATTCGACAACTGTCTGTTGAACAATTCAGTAAAATGTATCGAACAATTTTCGGAAAAAACAGGTGGCGAGATACCAGTCCCTACCCTACCCCTTTATCCCTACAAGACGAAACCTTATTCGCGCGATGGTGAGGAAATTCACATTATTCTTTGTTTAGTCTACGGATGTGCCGAAGGGAGAGTGGGAGTCGGTTGCGACGTTGGGTTGGGTGTGCAATGCAATGTCTCTTAGGTCTTGACAGTCGTCTCGTGGGCTTTAAGGAGATATTTTTCGAGATATTTTGTTCAAACTGACGGAGGGAGATTGGGGCCCGGTTGCGGATGCAATAACTCTCTCTTAGGTCTTAATCTTGGCAGTCCTCTCGTGGGCTCGAAGGGGTTGAGATATTTTGTTCATAGTTGGTAGGCGGATCCAAAGGATCAAAATACAGGCCAAGTTCGTACATGGGTCCTGTAGCCCGATATTTAGAGGTAGAGAGGGGGTTTCAAATTAATTGTAAAATTAGATTTTTTAAGTTCATGAGATAGTCGTTTAAAGTTTAACCGAAAAGGGCTGGGATAGGACAATCTGTTACCCATCACTTATTCACTTAAATCGGTTAGAAGACCAGGTGAAAATGCGTTACTTCGTTGTTCCGCTATTCACGAATAAACGATTTTCAAATAGCGGAATTTCCGTGTGATTTGTGGTACCTCTATGCGCTTGTATTTTTGTTGTATGCCTCACGAAAAAGGTTTAGTGATTTTTTTTTTTTGTCGAGCACTAAGCAGTCTTAACCAATCTCATCACTCACCACTCACGCATAGTAGAATTTACGCTATGGAGACGGCCGCAGATATTCTGAACGTCATAACTAGAGCAGATAGTCGAAAATAAAAAAAATCCCTTTGCAGAATCCAAATAATTCAGTGTTTTCAATACTTTTGATGACTATCTCACCTTGCCGATGCAAAATCTCCGGCCTCTCCGGGCAGCTGGCGGAAGAAAGTCAGAAGTGGTGTCACAGCTGCTACCAAAGATTGCGGTGATTGATTGACACAGGATTTGAGTCGTTGAGTTTGAGTCGTACGGACGCGCTTACTCCTTCTTCCTGAGGATCACTGGCGTGGTTTGGACTTAGTCATATAGAGTATTGAAAGACACAAAAATAAGTTGGCCTTCCAGTTAAACTTTAAGGGGTAAGGAGGCGCTCTGAATCCAAATCTTTGTTTTCTTGCGTCAAACCCGGAAATTTGGTTGAAGCTCAAAGTTCTTTCTGTAGCCAATTAGAGATCCGGTATCGGGGTAAGGAGACATGCTACATCCAATTTTGAACTTTATTTACTTGACTTATAAGCTGGCAAAATTTGCCAAAACTCCGAAATTTGATCGAACGTCACCAGCTCTTTCGCTCTGCATGCAGTTCGCCGGGAATACTGCTAAAATAAGGAATTCGGTCAAAGTAAAAGACTTTTCTGAAGTTGATTAGAGATCAGATATTGGATTAAACATGCTGAATCCGTATCTGAACTTGGTTTTCTCGTCAGATTAGTTGTTTGGGCATATGTACCAAAAACACCAAAACGGTAACATTTCTTTATGTAAATATTTATGCGGGTGATTGTGGATAAATAGGAAAATGCTGGTGGGGTCTGGCGAAGACCGGAAATCTAGAAGATTCGATTGTTGATCAAGAAGTACAATAAATATTCAATTTTTGGGATACCGTCGACACTTTTATTCTTGTTATTTATTCGATTCCTTCAAAACCGGAGGAAACTCGAAATTTCAAGTTTTTCACATCTCTCACCTCAGTCGCGGTAGAACAAGCCTGATTATTGTTTTAGTGGATGCATATGCCTGACCCCATCAAAACGCAAAAAAAAATGTTGAAAATACAGATGGTTATTTCGAGTTAATTTAAAAAAAAAACACAAATCATAGGAATTGGGGCCGAGTGATGCTTTGACTAAATCGAAAAGTCATAGCATTAAAATAGAATACCATCAAATCTTGGGGGGGTTTCGGATTAAGGGACGAAATTGATAGTCGATATAGGGGTAAGGAGACATGCTCAATCCACATCTGAAACTTATTTTTTCGCCGGACAATTAGTTCGTCTGGAATCCGTCCAAAACTGGAAAAGTTGCTAAAAAACAGTTTTATTTGAAGTTGATTAAATGTTCGATTTGGGGGTAAAAAACATGCTGAATCCGTATACGACAATAATTTTCTACCCAGACAAGTAGTTCGTCCGGAATCTGGCCAAAACTGGAAAATTAGTTAAAAGTAAAAGTTTTGTTTGAAGTTGACTGAATGTTCGATTTAGGGGCAAGACAACATGCTGACTCCGTATATGACAATCATTTTCTACCCGGACAAATAGTTCGGCCGGAAATTAATTTCTCGCCCGGACAAATAGTTCGACCGCATTCCGGCCAAGACCTGAACATTTGTTCAAATTTAAACTTTATCTGAAATTGATTAGAGGTACGATATAGGGGAAAATGCTAAAATTCGTTTTGAGCTTTAGTTTTTGCTGAGCAAGTAGTTCACCCGGAATCGAAACCGGAAATTTGGCAGAAGTAAGTTTCAATCAATTTCGTCAAAGTAGATATGACGTATAGGGTAAACACACATGCTGAATTCATATCTGAACTTCGTTTTCTCAGATAATTAGCCATTAGCTTTAATCTGTTACTAAATTTAAAAATGTTCTAGGATTCTGCGAAGACCGGATATCTACAAGACGCAATTGTCTGGATCAAATATTAAATTTTTGGGATGCCGTCGAAACATTTGGTCTTATGTTAGGGGCGGAACCTTAAACTCGCGGTCTCCCGAACGGCCGGGGTGAAGCGAAGAGCAAAGTTTTCCCTTCTACTAAAACAAATAGTCTTTGGTCCTATGCAGCGACCATGAATACCCCGACAAATCTGAGCGGAGCTAGATGTATCGAGTTGATACCTGTCTACTTCCCTCTTCGCCGTTGCGCAAGGGGAGAAAGTAAATCCGCTGTAAAGGACGACTCAGACGGCGTTTGTAAGGAAATTTCTTCTCCGTGGCTCTACTGCGATATAGCTGATTGTAGAGGTAACGAATTATGATGTTCCGCTTAACTCCTACCCTGCGCTCGCTTGGATCGCGTAGAGTATCGAGAATACATTTGACTCAGCATGGTCTTATTACAAACATAGGGAGACGGAGGTTCTTGTGATTATTTGTTCTTGCTTACCGACGAGCGACTTTTTCCCAGACTTTTTGTTCTTCTAGTTAATCGTACTGCTTCTCTTTTAAGAGCGTAAGTCTGATCGAAGAGCTCCAGCACCAGTTCCAGATTGTGATCAGTGAATCAGACTGGCTTGACGATGGTACCAAAGAAGAAGCAAAGAAAAAGCTCAACGCCATGACGCGGCAAGTGGGATACCCAGACTACATTTTAAATAACACTCGGCTTGCAGAGGATTACCAAACAGTAAGCTGGTTTCTCCGCGATCCTTCGGCTACAATTTTTGTCTTATATATGTATTGCAGTCCTGTTTCGGGTTTGCATATTGTGCTAACAGGCACGGCTCAAGCAGCTGCCGCGATGGTTTCATTGGTTATGGAAAGATATTGCACGTGATGGTTTCATTGGTCATTATTATATACAAATGTTGAATTTGAACTATGACGAATCCGAGATCAAATCGGCGCCGGACGCTTGGTTTGTCGGTGAAATAAGAAGCTTCGGCCTTGTTTGGTTTACCTGAAAATTTCGATTCATTCGAATTACTCGAATTCTGTACCAATGTGTCCAGCTTCAATTCATTTTCAATTTTAAAATATCAAATCAAACAGAAATAAATCAACACTAGTTCAAGTATATCAGAAGCTTGTCAAACACAAACACAAATGCCACTTCTTCCTGGCCGAAGTTAAAAGTTAAGTGTCTTTTTCTGTGTGTTTATGTGTTTTACTAATTTTCTGTCATTTACTCCGCTTTTTCAGAATGGCGGGTTATAAATAAATTATTCACTTGATAGAAAGATGGAAAGTTTATTGTAAAAATCGACTATCGTGGTTATAAACCAAATTTGCGATTATTTTCAAACAAATAGAATAAATTACAGCATATATATCAATATGCAACATATGTACTTAATTACTTACTTAAATAATTCAAGTATATATACAATTAATGATGCGAGCTGGAAAAGTTAATGAAAACAAAACTTCCTTGAAAATAAAACTTCGAGTTCCAATTTGCATACAGCGAGCACTGTCGCCGTTTAGGGTTCAGCATCAGCTGAGACTCGAGCGTGATTAGAGCTTTCCCTGCCACCTTCAGAGCGGATGCGCAGTAGCATGACTTTCTGAAATTCTTCGGATATACCTCATTCAGGCATAGCTTCTCTGTTATGTCCATAAAGTCTATATCCAAACCTGATTTTGTAGCATAGTCCAGTATCCAGTTTTAGTGGAATTTTCATTTAAGTAAGTAAACGTTATTACCCATCAAGTTTCAAAAGAATTAACGACAGAGTACAAGGTTGAAGCCTGGTACACTTGTTGGGATTGGAGTCTAGCTGTGCTCTTTAGGGGGCTCACCCACCCGGTCAGGGGCAATTGGTCGCAGATTTCCCAGCGATTAAGATCGTAACTTGACCATCGTTGGAGTTAGGTCGTTGAAATTGCTGTAGGCTACTGTACTTTCCTGTACTTATTTCGTTTACGGGATGGATCTACGCCTCGTGGCCGGTTGGTCGCTAGTTCGTTATCGTGAATATTTTGCAGGTCAATATTTCCGAAGATGAGCACTTCGAAAATATCTTGACTTTCCTTCAAGCAAGCTTCTCGGCCGATCTGAGTAAACTCAACCAGCCTGTCGATAAAAATCAGTGGGGAACTGTGCCAGCTGTTGTCAACGCATATTACAGCAGACAGAAAAATCAGATTAGTAAGTGTTAATTCTTATTTCTAGATGTATTGCTTTGATATCATGGACCTAGAGCGAAGAACAGCGTTATGTACTTCAAATGTTTTTCGCAAGCAATCTGCTTCCAAGGTCTTGAAATCATGCCTAATTTCTTCAAACCAATATACAGTTTTCCCTCATGTTCAGCCGATACACCACGCTTGCAGTCCAAGTGAAGATAGCTTGCGTGACGTGTTTACATTAAAGATCCAATTGGTTACGGCTGAAGCGTCTTCCTTCTCACCTAAATGGCATAACAATTTGTGTTTGTTACTATTCCCCAGGCAGGGGCGTCCCGAGCCTTTCTTCAGGGGGGGGGGGGGGGGGGGGGGGGCTGGTAAAATTGACCGAATCGGTACCTGATTCTTACAGAACTTATTATTTTTTTCCAAAAACACAACGAGAAGCGACATGAGAGACAACTACCCGCTTTGGTCAAGCTGACTTGCAAGAGACTGGAAAATAGCTTGAAACGCCCGAACTTTAACGATATATCGAATACATGACTCCGAGTAACAAGAACAGGGCGTGGAAAGGCTGTGAGGAAAAATTAGCAGATTTCGGCGAATCGATAAATTAACTAATAATTCCTTTTACAGTGTTACCCGCTGGAATTTTACAGCCTCCGTTCTACCACAAGACACTACCGAAGGCGCTTAACTATGGAGGCATTGGAAATGTGATTGGACATGAGATCAGCCATGGCTTTGATGACAAAGGAAGACAATACGATTCGGAGGGCAACTTGAGAATGTGGTGGGGGGAAGCTTCCCTGAGGCACTTTCAGAAGAAAGCACAGTGTTTAATAGGCAAGTATTTTCATTTTTACTCCCCAATTAGGGTAGGAAAAGCAATCTGTAGTTTCTACAAAGCCTTGCCCCACAGGACGCGGATTTTGCACTGTAAAAACTTTCTCCGAATAAGGATGCAGTATTTGCTACTGGGATTAATCTTATCTCTATTGGGATAAGATTAATCCAAATTAGGTGTAATCTTATCTCAATAAAGATAAGATTAATCCCAGTAGCAAATACTGCTAGATTTTTTTTTACAGTGTGGTTCGCGTGGCGGTTTAACAGCCGCCTAGCGAAGGTGTCTCGCTTTGCTTCGCTTGAATTTCATGACAGCTTTTTTCGCGTTACCATTGTGCAAACACAGCTGAAGGAGTACTAGACAGTACTAAGAAAGAGGAATTCATTACTTCATATGAAAATTGCTTTTTTCGATAAATTTCTTAATGATTTCTTCTGTCCGTCACTTTTAAGGCGTTTTTGCGGAGGCGCTTCGTCCCGTTTCGAACTTTGGTTCCATCCCTAAGGGTCCGAATCCGCCTTGGAAGTCTTCCATAGAGGGCTCCTCGAGTGTAGTACGTTGAAGAAGAAAAGCGATTCTTTCGCTTGCTCGGAAAACGGAGTCGGAAGAACGCTAAAACGCTACTTCGGTTATTTGTCTGTCTTCTGTGGGTGGAGCTGGTTTTTTCTCCGCTCGGACGAACAATTAGCGATGGTTGCTAGTGGATTTAACTCAATCATATAATGGTAGGCTATAGCCCGGTGTAATAACTATGCTCCTGGGTCTTTCAGCGGTATCAGTAATAGACAATATTAAGCCCACAAAGTCCGAAGCGCTTTAACCCTCTCACTTCTCATCATTTTGGAATTTAGCTTATTTATGAAGAGTAGAACACACTATGGCCACAGGTGAAATTTTGTGGGATGTTGACTTTGTCACATGCTGAATGATTCTCAATTACAAGAATGATCGTTTAGATCAGTTCAAGACACGTATGCACGGATCAAAAATTTCACTGCAAAAAATGCCACGAATTTGGAACGAACCGGCTTCGGAATCCCTCTGTGTGGCAGAAGGCAGGAACCAGCGTGAAAACTCGCTCCGCACTTAATCTTTGTGGACAAATACTTGACGAATGGGTTTCCTATTACAACTCTGTTATGTTTGCTATGCTCACGTTATACCCCAGTTTTCTATTTCCTAGAACAATATGGGAACTTCACCATAGAAGAAATTCAGCAGAATCTGAATGGTGTCAACACACAAGGTGAAAACATTGCCGATAACGGTGGAATCCGAGTCGCATTTAAGGTAAGAGACCATGTTTAGGTATACAAAAATTTCGGCGCCCTTATGAACCACAGAGGGGACCTTGGCATAGTATAAAGTGTCTTCTTGAAATACGGCGTCAAACCCCAGCATGGCATCCGACCCAGAACGTCTTGACGGATTCGTTAAAGCCCGACGATCCGACCGATGTGTCATACTCCTCTCAAGGATGTGCTAGCGTATGCTTTGACCATCTTGTTTGTCGCGCAGCCGCGCCCTGGCAATCAGTAGTTGCGTTTTTATCCGAATTCTTCTCGCGATTCTCCTCCGAGTTGTCCTATTAAAGTGAATTCTTCTTTTCTTGCGTTTTTTTCAAAATCGAGAACGGGGAAAGCCTCGCGATTCTGCAGAATCCAGAAGTTGCTCTGATGGAGAATTCTCGATTCTCCTCTCTCCTCCCTGATTGGTCAACAGAGTGTGGATGATCAGTATGCATAAACACGTATACCGGGTTGCGGACAAGCTGCCAAATTAGTGTTTTTGTCAAAAGCGAGAATGGAGAAGTCAGAGGAGCAAAAACGGTAATTTGTACAAGAATCGAGAATTCAGAAGCGAGAATTCGGATCCAAAGCGCAACTAATGCTGTTTCATACTCACCTCACTCTCGAGGCTTGTCTTGCCTGGAGCTTGTTGTTTGAGTTTTGATGAGACGCTCATGCCGGCAAGGTTCGCCTAGCTGACTGCCGTGAATTTTGGTATGCAACGGTACTGCGTGAATTATGTGGAATGCATCCTTTGTGAATGTTTTTGATAAGGAAGTTCAAGATTCAACTGGTTCCGTTTGCTGCGAGTCTAATATCTTTAGAACATTCTGTTTAGGTTTGGCAGGGCGAATGTCTGCATCGTGGTCAGTCTGCATCATATCATCATTGTTACCACAGAGGAGGACGATGTAACATACACAAGGACGATGTGCAACGCAAGCTGTTAGCTGACTGGGGAATCACATATAAATAATGATTGATCTTACCTTTTTCTGCCCTTCTAGACAAGGGTCCTCTGCAGGCGAATGCTCGTAGACGGCCCTCAACGAAAAGTGACAAAGCATCGCTGAAGAATTTCCTTGCTGATTTATCCCTTTTCAGTTATTTCTCAAAGCACACCTCGCAGTATTTGCTGTGTATATTCCAATATTCAGAACTATCTGAACACTATCAAGCTAGGCTCTGCTTTTAAAAAATGATCCGCGGCCTCGCCTGTTTTAAGCCTTTTTCCATGCTCATCGACTTCTAGCAAGATCTATGTAAAATTCAAGAAACACAGTTTGACACAACAATAGCACGATACGCGAACACCCGTCCGGAGCATAATGCGCATGGAAAGTAGTGACTCGCGGTGCAAATATTAGTGAGGTGTCGTTGGCGACCTCAGGATGTAAGATATGAAATTTGGATCTCCGGGTTTAAGAACTGATGAATGGTGTAACGGAAGTAGGTTACAGTGGCATTATCGGTACGACAGGTCCTTTAAATACGATATATCAGCTCGAGCGACGCTATTTGAAGTCAGAAGGGATTCAAAAGACATCTTGCTGTATCATTCTTGGTCAGAAATAGGAGTCCTACGAATACAACCTAAAGACATTGCGTCCACAAACTATCTGATAGGAGACACGTACTTCTAATGAAAGTTGGCAAAAGTGTCAGAGCTCGAATATGCACCGGTCCGTTTTAGCTCCTGTACTTACAAACCTGACAGTGAAGGCTACCCGTAGCACAGACTCACAAAAGATCCAACTGACGAAACTGCATGTAAAATCGACGGAACGTGAAGTCCTTTGTTTCCTATTTTGTAAAACATTTTAACGGTTCTGAATTCCGAATCTAAAATTCTAAACTGATTAATTTTGTAGTTATGCACAGTTTAATATTATTACAATGTCACCATGTATGACAAAAGAAAATATGGGATTAAACGAATTATAGTAATTAAAATCAAGCTTAAATCACCGATAATTATGGAGCTTATCTTTTTATTTGTGGTTTAGTTAGTGAGCATACCGTACAGACATTTCTATTACTGATTCCAGGCATACGAGTACTGGCTAAACCATCACCCTGAAGAAGTAAGCACAGAGGTTCTACCAGAGCTAGAGGATCTGAGTCCCAGACAGCTATTTTTCCTTAATTTTGCGCAAATCTGGTGCGGAGCTATGCGTCCGGAAGCCGCCCTCTCGAAACTCAAATCTGCGCTTCACTCTCCTGGAAGATTCCGGTAAGTCCGGTCCAGTATGCTTTTGGTTTGACTAAAGCAGTAGCCGATATTTGTCCGGCTGCGTGCACGCATTGAGGAAAAGCGTCCTGACGATTGGTCTGTTCGTTCGGGAATAGTTGGAATCGTTTTCATTTACATAAAAGGGGAGGATGCCTTCGTTGTTCAAAGGAGCAGTGAAAAGGTGCAAGTCCAGATGACAAGGAGATTTGGATAAATTTCCGTAACACTTCAGTGGTAAAAAAAAAAAAAAAATCTTAAACATGCTCTCGTCGCGCTAGGCATAATCCAAACCATCGCTGAATATTCATAATCTGAATATCGTTATTTTAAACATGCATAATAAAAATAAAAATAAGCTTTTCTTAGCATTCCTTTCCTGTTGTTATGGTCATCGGAAATCTCTCTAGTGTTTTGGAATCCTAGCTGGGAAAAAATTCAGTAGGAGTGCTTGAGACTACATCGAGGTTTTAGTGCCCAGACATGCAGTGGCGCCTTAAATCAGTAAGATACAATAAATCGCTCTTATTTCACATCATCATTCTTTGCAACTAGTCGGAACCATCATTCACTTTTTAACTCAATAACACCATATCCTGTTGGAGTCGTCTAGATGCATGCTATTTACGGCTTCCTACACTCATTAACGTCTCCGCACCGACTAAATCGTCTGAAGGGCCACTCTGCAACATTCCCAAATGACCAACGGCAGACGTATTTGTACAAAAAGCGGCCACTTTTACTGAAAACAACCAATTTCTCAGCCAGAAGATTGCCGTAGGTGCAATGACGAACTTGTACATAGCGGCCTCCCCCCCCCCCCCCCCTCCCCCATAGGTTCTGTAGGTAAGTGAGGGAATCGCAAGTCGGCGCAGTCTTGCTTCATACGGCTGATTCTTCAAAGAAAATAGCAAACTTCAAGGGTGCCGGTCAATCTAGAAAGAGTTTCTTTTTGGGATCCCGAAACGCAAGTCGAGGGATACCTATGACATCGCAAAAGTTGTCCGTCTGTCAGCACGATAACTTTCGAAGGAAATGAGATACGTTCATGAAACTTGGTGTGATGAACCTTTCGATCAAGGGAAAGGTCGAGTTTGTAGATGGGCTCTGTAGCCCTACATTCAGGGGTAGGGGAGGGGGTTCAAATTAAAGGGCAAACAAAGTATTTTTAAACAGCTAATAAGAGAGTCGATTAAGGCGTAAGAAGACATGTTGAACACGATGATGAAAACCATTTTCTCGTTGGACAAGTAGTTCCCCCGGAATCCGGACACAAACCGGAAATTTTGTTAAAAGTAGATGTTTTATTTGAAGTTGGTTAGATGTCCGGGGTGAGAAGAGATTCTGAATCCGTATATGAAAATAATTTTTACCCGGATATATAGTTCGCCCGGAATCCGGCTGAAACCGGAAAATTTGTTATAAGTTAGTTAATTAGATGTTCTATACGGGGGACAATAACGATATCGTCTTTGAGCTCTATTTTTTTGCCGGACAAATAGTTCGAACGGAATTCGGTCGAAACCGGAAATTTGGCAGATGTAATGCAGGTAGTTTCGGCCAGTTTCGTCAAAACAGAAATAACCTATAGAGGTAAAAACAAATGCTGAATTTGTATCTGAACTTGTTGGGATCCCAAAACGTAAGTGGAGGGATACCTACGACATCGCAAAAGTTATCCATCTGTCCGTCCGTCTGTTAGCACGATAACTCTCGAAGGGAATGATATATTTTGATAAAACTTGGTGTGAGGATTCTTTGGGTCAAGTTCGTAGATGGGCTCTGTAGCCCTACATTTAGGGGGGGGGGGGGGGTCAAATTAAGGGACAAACTAAATATTTTTAAACAGCTAATATGATAGTCAGTCATGGGGTAAGATGACATACTGAACACGAATATGTAAAACATTTTCTCGTCCGACAAGTAGTTCGCCCGGAATCCGGCAAAAGCCGGAAAGTTGGTTAAAAGTAAAAGTTTCATTTGAAGTTGATTAAATGTTCGATTCGGGGGTAAGAAAACATGCTGACCACGATGGTGAAAACCATTTCCTCGCCGGGCAATTAGTTCGTCCGGAATCCGGCAAAAACCGGAAAGTTGGTTAAAAGTATAACTTTCATTTGAAGTTGATTAGATGACAGAATTAGGAGTAAGAAGGCATGCTGAAGACTTATATGAAAAGCATTTTCTACCTAGACAAATAGCTCGCCCGGAATCCGGCCAAAAATAGAAAATTCGTTAAAAGCAAAAGTTGTATTTGAAGTTAATTAGATGACAGATTTAGGGCTAAGGAGACGCTGAGTCTGTATATGACAATCATTTTTCACCCGGCCATATATTTCGTCCGTAATCCGGTTGAAACCGGAAATTTGTTTGTAAGTTAAAGTTTTATTTGAAGTTGATTAGATGTCCTTTATAGGGATAAGAAGATACAGTGAATTCGTTTCTGAGTTTTCTTTTTTTGCTGGACAAGTAGTTCGCTCGGAATTCGGCCGAAACCGGAAATTTGGCAGAAGTAAAGCAGGAGTTTCGGTCAGTATTGTCAAAATAGATATGGCTGATAGAGGTATATCTTAACTTGGTTTTCTCAGATGATTAGCCTGGCGAATACTGGATTGTCTGGATCAAATACTAGATTTTTGGGATCCCATCGAAACCTTAGATCTTGTTTTTTTCTCAGATGATTAGCTATTTGGCCTTAATCTTTTTCTAGATTTTAATAGTAAACATTTTCAAGGGGTCTGGCAAAATCTGGATCTGGCGAAGACGAGATTCAATTGTCTGGATCAAATATTACATTTTTGGGATCCGGTCGAAACCTTGGGTCTTGTTGGTCATTGCCGCAGAGACGAGAAGATTCTTGATTAGCAGAGGTGTCAATTCTGGGATCGTGGATGCTTTTCACCGCATGTTGGTATCTACATAATTGTAATTGGCGACATGTATGAACCTTCGATACTAATGTCTTGAAGAAGCAGGCCATATGAGTAGCGAAATCTGGACAGTGAACCTCCTTCCTTTCCTTACTATTAAAAGAAATACGTTGGGCTCTGAATCACTAATCCTCCCAGATCTGGGACCATGTTTCTGCCAGCATTTCCAATTCGCTAGGAAACCACTCAGTGTCCAGTGCCATCACTAACAAAATTGAGAACTGTTTATAATGCAAAATCATACGCCTGTTCAGGCACGTACGCAGGAATTTTTTTCGGTGGGGGCCCAAATCCTTCATTATATGAAAGGCGCTTATATTCGTCTCACTAATTCGTCGTTTTTTACCCCAAAGCTGGAGAAAACTCTGTTGTTTTTTCAACATTTGTACCCTTGTCCTTTCTTTAGCGTGCCTACGACCGCTTTATTCCCTAGAGAAATTCTGTCTAGATCAGTAATTAACCACTATCCATTATTCTGTGTGAAGGATCAGAAAAGTATGCGAAAAAAAAAATCGTGAGATTTCGGGGGGGGGGGCCCGTAGGCCCCCCCCCCCTCTGCGTACGTGTCTGCGCCTGTTCACCAAAGCCGTCTGTCATCTCTAACTTAGGCAAAAGTAGAAAACGAATACATTGTCAGCCGTTTGATAACACTTGTCACAAATAACGTACACAACCTTGAGTTAAATGTTGTGCAACATCTGTTACTTGTATAAAGTGTAAAAAAAAAGTGTGACATTACTGACATTCCAGGAAAGAAAACACTTCAAAAGGTCAATAACATAGTCTAAAGTAGTCTGGGCGATCTCCTGTCAAGTGGTTAGCAAAAATAGATGAGGAGTTTTTTGTTTCGTTTGTTTATTGAGGTTTAGCATGTTTATTGAGGTTAGTAGCGAAATCTGGACAATGAACCTCCTTTCATTACTATTAAAAGAAATACGTTGGGCTCTGAATCACTAGTCCTCCAAGATCTGGGACCATCTTTCTGTCAGCATAGTCGCTAAGAAACCACTTAGTGTCCAGCACCATCACTGGACGCCATCGCACTAAAAGAATTTTAGTGCTTCATTTCCTTTAACTCCCGGATATTTTTGCAGGGTCCTTGGCTCGCTGTCGAACTTCGAAGCATTTAGTGAGGCATACGGATGTACGCCTTGTGATAAGATGAACCCCCATAAGAAGTGTACCGTGTGGTAAGCAGACCGTAAAGAAGAAAAAAGGTATGTTAGTAGTCTGAGACGTATTGGTCTAATACCGCCAGAAACAATATGTGGGACATGTGACATGAGTTGTAAATCTGGGCCCGGATGTCTCTGAATATACCAAGCTTTACATTGTAGATATAGAGCGTGTTCCACCCTTCTAACAATAGTAACTTATAGTACTATTTTCGTTCCAACCTCGTGAAAATTTACTACGCTGATCGTTCCATCCTTCTCGAAATAGTAACTATTTGCTTACCAAGCTGGGGAGCGTCGTAAGCGTGGTAACTACGAATCTCTATACATGATGTTGCCGGATTAGCCCGCATCGAAGAATGCGTTCCACCCTTCACGCCAAGAAGCCATAATTCGTGACGTCATGCGTAGTAACTATGGTAAGTAGGGTGGAACACGCTCATAATAGGACGTGTAAACGCATATAATATGAACTGTACCCGTGCATATCCTACCGGTGAACAAATCTGCCAGTCGTCCAATTACTCCGTAGCTTCAGTTTGTGTACGCCATGTGGGTTTTAGTAATTTGCAACAGTGCCGAAGTTAGATATCGAGGGGTTACCCACTCTGCGCAACTTGGTGTGGGATACACCCTTTCTAGGCACGGTTCACCACCAACCGGCACCGGGGCATTTGGTATACGACAAAATCGAGAGCGGGCAACCCCTTGGTTAATTTTTCCTAGAACCGCACAATATTCTCTCTTGTATGCAATTTAAACCCGTTAGTGCAAGTACTTTTCTATTAAACATCTTAACGATTATGAAATGCATCACTTCAGCAGACAAATATATTTCTTCAGTCTTCTTAGTTCGGTACCGGCCCATCTAGAACAGGCTTGTCAAGAAAGCTGACAGCACACGTCTTCTTTATTCTGCACGGTGCCAGCTCTTGTTCAAAAATAATCACGCGGTTCCGAAGGGGCGGAGATAACAGAAACACTGACGGTACATATAAGGTCACCTGAGGTCCCTGAATTGGCCAGTATCGACCCAGGTTGTGTCCGTTTATGAAGGCGACACCCTGGATAAAATAAAAACATTAAAGGCACAGAAAACTTGACTACGCAACTTTCGGCCATCAAACCGACCTGGGGGGCTTAGATATAGATACAGGGACAAATTGTCGACAGGGCCCCCCTTCTTTGTTATCTCAAACCCCCTCCTTAGTGTTGCCAAAGCTAGCTGGCAGGCCCTTGCCCCTTATGTACTGTAACTATGCACTCATACACTGTAAAAGTTCGCATTTGCCATGGTATCTGGACAGCAGTCAAGAGGTCGTGCGTTCGATTCCTACTTCCGGCACAAAAACCTTTTGCTTTTTTTTCAACTAACTCAAAAGTCGAATTCTCGGAAACTGACCGGAAACTGCAATGGTCGTAACGAGAATTTTTCTTACTCTCTTAATCGTATCAGGATTTGCTTCTACAGTAGAGGTATGCTTATGTGAACGTTTGTTGACTTTGTATTTTGCCATTTTCAAGTTTTTGCTGGGAGTAAAGTCAACTATGAGTTAGCCAAAGTAGGTAATTAGTGGCCTCTGAAAATAGCTGAATATGTATTTCGGAACTGCATTCTACCGTCTAGCCCAAAACCGCACTGTTCACATTTAAGTGACTTTTCAAATACACTTACCTCTACTGTAGCTTAGCAGATAACATTTTGTCGGTAGGTTGTCACTGGTTTGGGTGTATAGGGTTACCGACTCAGTTTGGCGTACTTTTCCTTTTGTACGCTGAATTCCGTACTTGCGGAAGCCCACACTTGCTAGACCGATCTCCGGGAGAATTACAATACAAGGAATGTACGCACTGCAGGCAAAGAGCGTAAGAAAGACATCAAAAAGTGAGAAATGACTCAGCGAGGTTTGTTCACGACGTCACTGCGTGAAAAACAGTTGAAAAACCGTCAGAACTATGTGTGAGTGTTTTAAATACTAAGGACTCCAAGGTACAGGAGGAAGGAAGATCGGTTGGAATGAAATCCTAAAGCCGGTGTTCAGCTCGGATCAGCATGGATCCTGTAGCGACGAAGAGAGAGGCATTTACATAGACAACTACTTATATACATTGTTTCGATATCTGACGACACTCGACTCTTTACAAATACTCCTTCAGCCCATGGTGACTGGGAGTCATGACTGATCGCGTTAAACGGATACGTTAGATAAGAACCATAAGCTGAGGAACCTGTGATCACAGGCTCGAGCCTGAAGAGGCCCCTTGCCAAGAAGGGCCGCGTAGTATCGCTGGAATGAAACCCATCTGACAGATCCGTAACACAGTCAACTATCTCGACATTTTCTTCTACCAAATTCCGAACAATGTTTGAAGGTCAAACGAAAGGCTTAAAAAATAGTTTCACAGCCTCCGAACCTCCTTAAGGCATAAATTTGTATCTTGTCTTGCGAGTTGCTCCCCGAAGAGCAGCTATCTCAGTACCCCAGACGTGCACAGGAGAAGATTACCGAAACATAGTGGATCACAATAGGTGTATACGTCACGGTATCCCTATTCAGCCGACTGACATCATCTTTATGCGGGAACAACTAGACCGGAAACTCCAAAAGAAAGAATAAAACGATAGTTTAGAAATAGACTGTTACTTGAACTGCTCTCTGACGCAACCTGGCTGCAACTAGATATGGTGGAAGAGTTTTCCCGCTTCTTACAGTTTGGTCTCCTTACAAAGATGGAAACCTGCCAAAGAAGCTTTACGCTTCGCACTGAAATCGTGGACATGCCGGTGTTAAGCATTAAATTAATGGAGGTTAAAATTCTCAGGTGGGTTAGTTATCTATCCTTAGTTGTACTCACCTTCCGCCATCCACTCATATCTAGAAAAGTGTCAGCAGGCTCCTCCCCCTCATGTACAGTGAAAGATCCTATGAAAAATCCGGTGTCTTGGTCCCTAGCCACATGCGTTCTCCAGTCAACGCTCTTCATTAGCTCCGTGACCTTTCTGCTGCTGTTCAGCGGCATAGGATACATAGTCCAGTCCTCAAGGACCGATTTGTCAAGAGTTACGTTTGAAGTTATACCCTGAAAGTAAAAGAGCGGGGTTGTATAATAATCTATTGGATGTAGACAGGTCACTGAAAAACGAGGCTTAACCTTCCGGATTCAGACCACCGTTTTCTTCGAGACTGATCTGGAAGGTGAAGCCAGGACAAAAATGTCTGGAAGTCCGGTGTGTTGGACACCCCGGATTCCGGATGTCTAGAAGGTGCCATAGAGGCAACCCGTTCGAGAGACACTACAAATATGCAAATGGGTGAAGAAAAGGGAAAGTGATTGACAGTTGTGACTGGGATGCAAGAGATATTTGAAATGTAAAAGTGACATCTAGGAAATGTTGAAGAACAGCAGATTTAGCTGTCATCATTATCATGAAAATCTGGAAGAGTTGGCTTGACTATGCGGAAGCCCCAGACGTCTGGTAATCTGGAAGGTGAAGCCTGGCTTTAACATGAGACACTTGTGGTTTATTTATTTATTCATTTATTTCCCTCAGAACTGAGGAGTACAAAATAATGTATAAAAAGAACTATGCCTAAACCATCTGGACCATTCATTAACACATAAATACTATAAAAAATACAAACGATGTCGACAATTAAGTTACAATTATGTACGCACTATTTTATTCACTTGTTAAAAAATGGGTACAGGCTGTGGGTTTGGAGGGCTACCAAACCTTTTTTTATAAAAGTTGGTCATCTTTTTCCTCAAAATTAGAACTGGGTCTTTTACTTTAAAATTGGAAACCAACTGTGAATTACTGACAGAAACGGGGAACCCGAGGAGAAGTTTGGTTGGTGATGGATTTAAACGCTCCTGAACTTTCCGAGGATCCTTGTCTCCATCCTCAACGACTTACGTTCCTGAGTAGAGGGGTCGCAGCACCGTAAAATATGACAACTGTTCTCGAATCTCCGAAAAGACCATTTCCAGGTGAATCTGGCCAGATCTGCTTAGTATACCTGACAAGTTTGATTCACCTAGCCCATCTTTAGGCTGAAGATTGCAGGTGCCATAAAAGACAAAGTAGCATCAGGAGTTACTCTCACCTTTCTCTTATTGAGGTTGGGTCCGTATGAAACACGACCTTGATTTTCGACAAAAATATACAGCTGATCATCCTTACGGACACTGACTGCGACTTCATATACCGACTCTGAATGACTCAACAAACCAGCGAAGACCTAAAAAGAGATCCAGACTTTAAACTATCAATCAAGCGTTGCAACCTGCTTCCATAAGTTTGTGCAGGAAAGGTACACATATATCTTGCCGGATGAGGCATTTTACAGCCTGAGGTGCTGCCCTTCCTGGGACCCACACGGGACGGGTTTTCCTGACAGGACTTCACCATTTTCTATACGGAATAGTGGCCACTGGCCAACAAAATGTCGGTCCGATTTCAGAGTCTTTGCATGGACAGTCGAATCGTAATGTGAATCGCAAGGCCCGAAAGACACATCGAGTAAGGAATAACGTTCAGTATTCGACAGCGTCTGAACTGTTTAATATTGCGCCATATTTTCAAAACATAATCGGCATTATGCTGTTTTTTGCCGACTTTCAGGCTTGGGTTGGGTTAGAAACATTGACAAAAATGAATACTGGGTCGTGATTACCGATGTACTTCATGGAAAGAAATCGCGAGGCAGACGTGCCTGAAACAGAGTCAAACGTCGTCAACCTTAAAAATAAGAACGTTAGGGGGCATGCAGATAAAGGGTGAAATTCAAGTAGATCGGAAAATTACTAGTAGGCTATGCTTATAAGCGCTAATATCGTATTTGTGTGGTACATATTACTTTAATTCTGTATTCTATTAGATGGTTCTGAAATCGTATTCTAAGCTTGTGAAAACGGAAAAACCCGGAAATCAAGACACGGTGTTGCGAAACTTTAGGGCAGGAAACCCTTTACTCACCGAGAAAAAAGAAAACCTACCCTGTTTACAAACACGTATCCTCGATCACCAATCTCGTCCACCTTCAGAACTGCGGGGTCTCGGAAGTTCCGTTTGATGGTGGTTTCGTAAAGAACGAATCCGCCATCTTGTCGCAACTCTTCGAAGCTCATTGGCCATCGAGCCGTAACTTCTTCAGGACCGAGTTTCGATCTCCTTTCTTTGTTTCCTATGGCGCTTTCCCATAAGTTCATGATAGAGAACAAGTTTACTTGTCCATACGCTGCTTTTGTGCTGTTAGACGGAGCAGAGACGTTACCAGGAGCGAAGTGCTGAAACGAAGGAAGCATACTTCAGTGGTAGAGCTCTTTTTTCAAGTCCCGATCGTGGAGCACTTTCCTGTTCCCCGCTCCCACCGCTCTTTCTTTGCATTTGAGGGGGTAGTCCTCTTAACCCCCTCCCCTTCACAAGCGATACGGTTCATTTTTCCTTGAGTACTTTTGATGAAAAATGTTGCTGGTCTAATAGGTTAGAGAGAGTGGATTTTTTACGAATCCATGAAAATGGCACTTCGTTGGTGTTCCCCTAACCACAAGAATTGGTTACCGTGGATCCCTAGTCGAAAACTGCTGAATCACAAGGCAGACAGTGAGCGAGTTCCACCCTACTTACCGTAGTTACTGCGCATGACGTCACGAATTCCAACTTTTTGGCGTCAAGGCTGGGCGTATTTTTCTATTTAAGGACGTGCCACCGGTTAACCCGGCCAATCACATCAAGAGATTCGTAGTTACCAGGCTTCCTACGCCCCGAGCGTGGTCAGCAAAAAGTTCCTGTTAGTTACTATTTCGACAAGCTTGGAACGGTCAGCGTAGTAACTTTTACAAGGTTGGAACGAAAATAGCAGCTAATAGTTACTATTGTGAGAAGTGTGGAACAGGCTCAGTATGAATGGCAACATACCTTTTCGAGCGTTTCTTTGATTAGGTAGTACTTGTGCGTCATATCTCCTGCTTCGGACAGTGGGGCGTCGTAGTCGTACGAAGTCGGGCAAGGCCTGTACGGTGAGTCAATACCACCTGTGAACGACCTTACAGGATAAATACTGGAGGTAACCCAAGCATCGGACGAATAATAAAGGGCAGACAAACAAATTCAAGGACGTTTGCCAGCCAGCTAAAATCAATCAGTCAAATTTATTTCCAAAAAGCCAAAAAGCTAAAAAGCCAAAAAGCTAGAAGAGGAATAAACTGTGTACAGAATACATAGAAACGGAACAAATTAACTAATACACTTACAAGATATGACCAGAAATAAATGACGGGATAAAACTATATAAAAATTGGGCAGAAGAATTAGCAAGATGCGGAGAAAACTGATTGCGAGTGTTCCTCTCGGACCGACGCAGGGACGACAGGAGAGGAGAGGGGAATAGACGGCCGATCTGAGGACAACACACTAGCTTTGCTCCAAAAATTTTTGAAGGAGTATTTATGCGGTCGGTTAACTTAGGAACGTAAATTGGAAACGGAAGTCGGGGAGTAGCAAAAGAAATCCTTCGTCATGCATCCGTTGCAACGCCTGGGGAGACTTGCTAATTGAAATAAAGCATAGGCTATTTATACGATACACGTTTTAAGCTGAAATTCTGGACCTATGGTGGAGACATCTCTGTCGATTCTCACGATCAGCCAAAAGCGCACATTTTTGCAGCCAGACCGGTAAAAATTAAGAAAGCAACTATTTATAATCGGAAAGATTAAATAAAAATAACTCATTTATTTCCTTTACAGCATTTTACCGGCTGGTTCTCGCAGAGTGGGTGGACTTCAGCTTTTGATTCTGTGGCGACGAAATCAAGTCGCCACCATAATAACAAGACCAAAGGTTTCGATGGGATACCAAAAATTTAACCAGACAAATGGGTCTTGTCCAGACTCCCGGTCTTTGCCAGACTCCTTGAACATTTTCACTATTAAGATTTAGAAAAAGAAGAAGGCCAATAGCTAATCTGAGAAAACCAAGTTCAGATATTGATTCAGCATGTGTTCATTTATCCCTAGGCTGTACATCATATCTACTTCGACGAAATTGATCAAACCTTCCTGCCTCAGTTCTGCCAAATATGCGGTTTCGACTTGATTCCGAGCGAACTACTTGTCTTACAAAAACTAAAACTCAAATCAGCGTATCTCCTTACCCATATTTCGAACATCTAATCAACTTCAGATAAAACTTTAACTTTTAACAAATTTTCCGGTTTCAGCGGGATTCCGCTCGAACTATATGTCCGGGAAGAAAATGATTGTCAAAAGCAGATTCAAATGTCTTCTTACCCCTAAATCGGCCATCTAATCAACTGCGGTAGAACTGTAACTTTTAACAAATTTTCCGGTTACGGCCGGATTCCACGCGAACTACTTGTCCGGCGAAAAATGATTTTCATGTAAATATTCCAATGTCTTCTTACCCCTAGTTCGAACATTATGCATGGCCTCATTCCCCTGGTATGAGACTCCTAGTAATTCCACCAGCGTTTCTTTCAGGGGTTCAACTTGAGTTTGTTTCATCCTTCAAGTACTTGGGGTTCACTTTTACCACCAAGCTGGATGGTAAACTCCATGTGAATGTATTGGAAAGATCACTCTGTGCTCGCGCCAACCTCCTGATCAGGAAATTCGCGAAGTGTGACGGAGTGGTAAAAATCTTTCCTGTTCCGGGCTTACTGCACAGAACTTTATGGTATTTCTCTTGTGACTAATATCACGGTCAGACGCGGTAATTCTTTTCGTGGTCTGTACAATAACTCCCTCCCTCCGTTTTTCGCTCCAGAATAGAATTTTGGAGTCCCAAAACCCTTGTTGGCTTTTCTGTCTGGGCCGCACATGCGGCTATCTCTTCCCATTTGGCTGAAATGGGGGGAGTTGGTATATTGTGTGTTTGAAAAGTCTGTAAAGTGTAAGTTTGTAAAGTGTTCTTTTGTTCTGTATAATGGCCCTAGCTGGTCGGTACTAGATTCAAATAAATAAACAATCAACTTTAAATAAAACTTTGACTTTTAAGAAACTTTCCAATTTTGGCCGGATTCCGGGCGAACTACTTGTCCGGCGAGAACATTTTTTCATATTCGTATTTAGCATGTCTTATTACCCTTGAATCGAACGTCTAAAAAATTGTAAAAAAAAAATTGTTGTTCGCCCCTTAATTTGAACCCCCTCCCCCACCTCTAAATGTTGAGCTACAGAGCCCATCTACGAACTCGACCTCTTCCTTGACCTAAAGAGTCCTCACACCAAGTTTCATCAAAATATCTCATTCCCTTCGAGAGTTTTCGTGCTGACAGATAGACAGACGGGACATTTTTTACGAAGTCGTAGGTATCCCTCCACTTACATTGTGGGATCCCAAAAAGGTAAAATTCGTCATTGCAAACTAATCGTGAGAAATACAGTGTTTAGGAAGCTATCCTGTGTGACCGGGGATAAGGGACAATTCAGGACGAAGTGGCCTATTAACCAGTGAAGACGTATCTTTTGATTCTGTCACGAATTCGTAGCCATGTTAGGCGGACCCGACAAAAGTAGAAAAGCACACGTTTCTAATGGGACATAATTTAGGGGTTATTCTAACCGATGTGGCTCATTACACTATGGTAGAATTCTATCACAGTTGTGGGAACAGAAAGCGCAAACGTAGTACGTACGCCGTGTCAGATGAGACCAGCAAACGGACATAAAGCATATGCTTATAATAGGAAACATTTTAAGGGCAAGAGGAAGTACCACTGGGCTGCATCTGATGCCGAACAACACATCTATTTAGATACAGATCACATGGTACAGGTAATCCTGAACAAAGTGGGCTGTTCCGATATGGTCTCACGATTCTATCTATACCATACCTTTGATGACATCCTATGAACTTTGTATTTCCGCAGCAGGCTTGACAACTGTCTGGTGGATTGCGGGCAGTCACCTGTGAAGGGGGGTGGGGGGGGGGGGGTCTAGGACTGAAACCTTGACCTGGACATTGTAAATACCTGACATGAAGCCAAAGGACGTTCCTCCATGGAACATGTAGAAGTTGACAGAGGCATTGGCGCTCAGCATCTTGTCCAGAGTTCGTGAGACAGCACCAGGGTCTCCTGTTGAGTGAGGTTCCCCCCAAAGGTCCAGCCAGCCGGTGTAGTACTCCGAGTTTACGAGTGGTCCGTGAGGCTCGAATCGTCGCTGGGGAGCAAAGGCTTCTTCCACATTTGACCCTAAAAACATCAATGACGTCAGGATGGTAGGCGACGGTATTGCTTGTGACGGTTTTTAGATGGTAAAAAAAATCGCTATCCATTGAAGATGTTTTCAAGAGCCCAAATCCCCTGTTTAACTTTTGTCGCGTTATTTGGATCAAAATGGCACTGTGCGAAGTTAAAGTCCGTATCCAAACCTGGACTTCGTAACCTTAAAGCATAGCCTAATCATACTATTTACTGTTTATGTTCCAATATTCGAATCTATTTGAATCCTGTAAAACTAGGCTATGCTTTCCGGGCTTACCGGTTTTAAGCATCAATACCATGATGCGCGAACACTAGTCGGGAGCATCATACACATGGAAAATGGTGAATCGTGGCAAGTGCAAAGATTAGTGGGGAATCGTTAGCGGGCTTATATTGTCTCATATTATGAAATGCGAGTCTCCGGCAATTACGGAAGTAGGTTGCATTGGCGTTAAAGACAAGACGATTCCTTTAATCAAATCTTCAGCTGTTGCCAAATACAAACCTGCCCTCTGTTGTGATCATTGCCAAGAAGAGATAATAAACTATTTCAGGCATTGAACATTTAGAGCTCATTTCGAGCGAGAAAGATTGGAAAAAAGAAAGAAGACATTCAGAATTTTCGTACGGATGAAGTGACTTAGATAAAACGATATCTAAGACTCATTAATGCCACTGCTAATTATTCACTTGACGATTCGTTATGGTAGCTCAAGGAATGTGTCGCTAAGTGGGTGACAGGCGACAAGCGAAGGGGTTAGTGGCTCTGTAATTACCAACTGGAATCAAGCGGATGTTTGTGTTGTTACGTCATTGTTCGTCACAGCTTCGACGTTATTACGAAAGAAAGAGTGTATTCTGCTAGAAGCAGCAGATACAGAGTGTTTT
The DNA here is from genome assembly GCA_023053575.1 of Branchinecta lynchi. NCBI lineage: Eukaryota > Metazoa > Arthropoda > Branchiopoda > Anostraca > Branchinectidae > Branchinecta > Branchinecta lynchi. The sequence goes on from JAKZAP010000008.1 coordinate 12,962,351, forward strand.
TAAGCCATCTTTAACTGACGTTAAAAACAGCACATCTCTGCTGCTACTGCGCCTTACATGAAGAACAAATAATCCAATAGAACCTCCGTCTTTGGTTCCATGCAGCGACTGGATACCCTGACTATACTGACTGGAGCTAGAGGTACTTGCTGTGAGCTTTGAATTGATATCGGTCTACTTCCCTGTTCCCCACTGAGCATACCAGATGAAAAACTGTAGGATGCCTGTAGGAGCGAGAGCTCGCTTTGCAGCCTTCATATTCGACGTCAAAATCATAGACCACTAATCAGCTATAAAGGACGACTCAGACGGCGTTCTTAATGCAATTTTTCTATGGGGCTGCAGGCTGTACTTGGATATAGCTGTTAGTATAGGTAACGAATTATGATGTACTCGTAGCTCCTACTCTCCGCTCGTCTGTATCGGTAGGGTGGAGATAATATTTGTTTTACTCCGCATGATCTTATTACAGAGATAGGGAGACGGAGGTTCTTGTGATTATTTGTTCTTGCTTATATTAAGGATAAGATGACACAGGTTGCGAGCCTCCGCAACAAGCTTTGTCTTTTTGCAGCAGAAGAGACACAGCGCTGCACTGCTGACACATTACTTTTTTTTACAAAAAAAAAAATGGGGGCCGCGATGGACGAAGCGTTCCTGCGCACAGTCCAACATACGTGAATCATGACCGTACATAACGATACTTAACCTGGTCCGAAGTCGACACTCGCATAGACATCCGGAATTTTCCCGCACTTCAAGTATCCATCTCCGTTCCCATCGGTTGTGAAAAGGACCACATCGTCTCCTAAATGACTCCGTACAACGTCGCGGAGGGCTGACGTGTAGGAGAAATCACAGGCTGGGTAGCTTCCATATTCGTTTTCAACCTGGTGAAACAGAATTTTCACCAACCAAGTAGTAATTCCAAAAGCTCAGGTCATAATAACCACAGTCAACCGATTTTTTGTGTTGCGGTCTAGAGATTATACAAAAAAAAAAAAGAGTAAAACACAAAACAAGACAAGAAGAAACAACACACTCATTCCGAAGAGTGGAGATGAAAGATGTCGATACAAGGGACGGCTGTAGTAGCAAAGCGATGATAATCGAAGGATTCTAAGAAGCTTTTCGTTTCAACTCTTTATATTTGCCAGCAATTGAGGTATACTGGCGAAGCAGGTCAACTTTACCAAATTGACGACAAGCTATTACTATAGAACATAACCGATTTGCCAAGAATATATTACGTGCAATATGCTGGTGTCTTAGAATGTTGGCCGGGAAGTTCCAATCGATTAAACATAAGGTAACACAGGTTTCTTAGCTAAGCTTAGCCACTTTGGCCGAAGGCCAGTTCGGCCAAAGACAATGTCGGAGTCATGAAGTCCAGCACTGATACTATACTTTAGAGTCCTGAATCCTTTGTTTTTTTGAAAGCATAGAATCGAACGCACAATCTGCCGAAAACGTCTACCTACTTGAGCCATGATGACGTTCCCGCCATTGCTGATAAGATGCTTTCTGAGTTTTGGGAGTAGAACTCGGAACCATCTCACGACGTAGTCGAAGTAGGCTGTAATAAGTATTGCTATTTAATTGTATCCCTGAAAACCAAGAAGTAGAAATGAATAATAAATCATAACTGTGCCATTTGTACAATTAACAACAACAATGAGAAAAAAACGCATGATTAAGAGAACCGGCTTCAAATTATAGAAGACTAAAATAAATCATATAAAAAAAAGGAATAGTTTGTGGGTAGGGGGTTTCACCTTTCTACTAAAATATTCATCGTTTCTGTTAAAATGGGAAAAGGGTCTTTTAGTCTTTTGGACCAAAACCACACTGTCAACGCATAACACTTTCAAGAATAATACCTTTTCACTTAGAAATAAAGTAAGTAAGTAAGTAATTTATTTATAACCCGCCGTTTTCAGAAAGCGGAGTAAATGAAGAAAATAAATAAAACACATAAACATACACAAAAAGACACTTAATTTCAATCGTCGGCCAGGAAGCAGTGTAGAAGGTCGTGCGCTGGTTGGGTTCTGTTGTCGATGATTTTTTATAGCGACGAAGAAACATCCAAAGGGTAACACTTGCATCTTGAATTTTGAACTTCTCCGTCAAAGTATGGTTATGGCATAATTTCGACAAGTGGAGCAGGTGCTTTGCATATTTAAAATAACATGATCTCATCTTTTTTATCTCCTTCTTTCGCAGAACATGAGTGACACCAGAACGAAATAGTATAGAAGGAGCGCAGAAGGTGCTGTACAATTTTCCCAAAGCTTTACGATTATAGCGCCCCCGGTTGGGGACGATGCGCCCATAGGCGGTACGGATTGATCTAGAAACTTCTTGAACAACCGAAGAGCAAAATTTTGACAACGACAATTTGAATGTTATGCCAAGCCATCGTAGAGATTCTGTTGATCTGACGACGAACGATCCAAGAGAGATAGAAGAATTAGCATTCAAACGATTTGACGAAGGGTTGAAATGCAGGTACTCACATTTTGAGAGATTAACTTCAAGACCGATTTTGAGAAGTTCCGACGACAGCTTACAGACATTTTTGGTGAGTGTGGATCGGGTACAGCTTGCTAAGAGCAATTCGTCCGCGTAAGCTATGTAGCAAAGTGTTATGACCAATTAAGTTTATACTATTTCGTGCCTAGATCTTCAACGACACCTTCAATAGGTAAAAATACTACACTGTCAGAAGTTACAGAACGACAACAGAAGGATGCGCGATTTCAACAGATAACACTTCGGGATGTTATCTGTTATGTTTCTTTCATTCCCGTTAGTATTTTTACCAATTGAAGGTGTTGTTGGAGATCTAGGCACGAAATAGTGTAAACTTAATTGGTCATAACACTTTATTTCTAAGTGAAAAGGTGTTATTCTTGAAAGTGTTATACGCTATCTGTCATGAAACTTCTGACAGTGCAGATGAGAACTATTGAAAGACCAAGATTTGGTTTTAATAAAAGACTATTCAGAAAGAAACAGGAAAACCCAGAAGCAATAAGGAAACGACCGCCGCGACAGAGACGAAACACTGGCAACGTATTGTACAGCGATTTGTCCTACGCGGAGTATCTATGCATATATGCACCATGTGCCCTTGAACTAGTTAACGAGTTCAGCTAAATAGTTGACGCCTAATGTTCCGATCTATTCTTTAGCACGGAGAAGAGTTCAGAAATTTATCGCTAGTAGAATTCGTGCATACTTACCCTTATCCGAAGTTCGCAACTTCACCCCTGGGTTTTGTGAAAGCAGCCAGAAAGGCAATCCTCCCTGCAGAAAACAATATGGTTGGAAGAGATTCATAAGTTGCGCAGGATATTTGTGATGTAGGCAGTCGGTCAGATGTCCCGGCATAATTGTCTGCACTTTCACTACCATGAAGCTGAAAAATATGAGCTTTTCCGTACGGAATTGTGAATGGTGCCGAATATCTTGACAGGAATTCCAGTCCGCGACAGTTCAACCCTGATCGAATGTCCAAACGACCAAGTCTTACAATTTCGTCTTTGCATTGTTATCGCTTTGCCCCCATAAAAGACATGGACGAAGTTTGGAAACATGCTGAGTCTCGACTACACCGGAGTGCCAGTGAAATTTCCAAATAATCGATTATCCCATTGTGCTTGCCGCTCTTCCCGTTTTTGTGATATCTCTATGGTGCCTGCAACATTTGGCAACAATACCAGCAGCAAACGAGTAAATAAATTGTGTATCAAATAAACAAAGAAGTGTCTGCAGTCTGCAGTGCCAAAAACTAGTGCTAGTTAGTGAGGTGTCTTGTGTAGTGATAGTTTAGTGATTTTCGCGGGCGAATTGTGGACGGGTTCACCATGGGAAAGCGTCCACATTCCCAACGTCCCTACTGAAGACTACTGTGGACAGAATGAAAATCCCCAACAGGTGTTGTAATAATTCAATGTATTTGAATCTAAGATGAAAAAATAAGTTGCCTGTTCAGTTAAACTTTAAGGCTCCTTTTTCTGATTACCGGCTATAGACGACAAATTCCATTGCTGAAAGGATGCCCTTACCATATCAACTTCAGCGTCTATGTACGGTCCGAGCCTGATGATCACCAGTAGGTCTTGCTTCTTGGCCTCTTCGATGTACGCCTCAATGTCGAGGTTACCACCGAACTCGTAAGTTCCATCCTGTGGTTCGTGTCCCTTCCAGTATATATAACTAAAATGGAAAGGCGGGCTAGTCTGACTCGACTAGCTCTGATACCAAAGGCGATCCTAAACCAAACCAAGCCCTGATTTTGGGAGGCTTACGTTGGCGGCTTTCTCTATAGCGAACCTTTGTCGCATGGCACATACATACAAAGTTTCGTCCCCACCTAACCCTCCGTTTAACCCAATAAACTGGGGCTTATACTGTATTGTAAAAAATCTAGGATTTCAAGCGCACGTGATTATGAAACAATAACCTTATCATAGAAACGCAACCCATACCGCCACATGTGAGCAAAAAGATGAAACTTGTTTTACGACTTGGAAAAACACCTGCGGGACCTGATAAGACGTAAGATATTGTAAAAAATTCTAGAACTTTAGCGGAAAACCAGCTAGTACGGATTAAAGCTTCAAAAATGTTTCGAATCCAGTCTTTTCTAACAACTATCGGAGGCGTAGTATGGGGGAGGTCAGAGGACTTGTGGATCCACGTTATTACTACCATCTAATCGATTCTCTGTATCGATTATCACTAGCTGAACCCAAAAGGACAGAGTCCAATAAACAGAAATTTGTTTAAGGTGGGTCTAGGCGAAATCACCCACGGACCCCCCCGCCACCGCCAAAAAAAAATGGTACCCCCCCCCCCGGCGAAAATCCCACGTGCCAGAACTCCCCTGGCGAAAAAACACCCGGTAGGCCTACCCGAACGCAAATATATAGGACATTACAAAATCTTGTTAAAAACTGCAGTTTCGACAGCGAGCACTTAAAGGACCCCTCTTGCCTATTCTGCCTTTCATAATGACCCTAGCTCTCTTATGGGATCATAAGTTCTGAAATCCCCGCCTTTCGCCATTGGTCCGTTTTGTACCTACGACGTCGCATCGCTTTTTGGGCCTAGGCGAGTTTTGAACGTCATGCAACGCAAACTTCGCCAAAAGCTTCGAAGTCCGTCAAAAGCTATTTCACAAATTCAGGACATGCGAAGCTTCAGAGTATTATTTTTCATTGTGGACGACATGGTAGACTGGAAGGTCTATCTTAGGTTTTGGACTTCTTTTGTTCGAGCTTTTGTTTTGCTTGATTTTCCCACTTTTTAACCAAGGCACGTCCAGTTCTGAAATACTTTGCGTCCAGAAGCCGCGTCGGAGAGAGGGAGGCTGGATTGAGTCGAAAAACGCTAATAAGAAATCGCTAACGATGGTATTTTTGAAAACGACATTTCTGAGCAATTTCATCATGATGGTAAGAATTCAGGCAATTTCATCTTTCTGGTAAGAGTTGTGCTTTAAAGGACATGTCTTACCTATACAAATAACGTAACCTACTTCCATAATCACTCCACACATTTCTAAGCCCGGAGACCCCAATTTCGTACGGTAAACTCTAACCCTTCTAACAGAACCACGCTTATTTTCTCACGTGCCGTGTTTTGCTACCTTCGATGTGTATCACGCTGTTGACGGTTGTCTGCGAGAAGTTTTTCCATAAAAAAAACGGTTATGTAAATTGTTTCTCTGTTTTCGCTATAAGCCAACGGGTCTCGGAAATGGCTTAAACCGCCAAAACCGTGGGTTATATGTCGAAAGCACAGCCTCATTTTAAAGTACGCTACTCAAATATTTTAAAATACTGTAAGTTGAAGAGTAAATAGTGCGAGGGGTTCTTTAAAGTTTAACCGAAAAGGGCTAGGATACTACAGTCTAGTTACCCATCACTTGTTCGCTTAAGTAATCTTGAAAACCCGATGAAAAAGCGTTAGTTTGTTTTTCTGATATTTCCAAATAATCGATTATCCCATTGTGCTTGCCGCTCTTCCCGTTTTTGTGATATCTCTATGGTGCCTGGAACATTTGGCAACAATACCAGCAGCAAACGAGTAAATAAATTGTGTATCAAATAAACAAAGAAGTGTCTGGAGTCTGCAGTGCCAAAAACTAGGCCAAGATAGTGATGTGTCTTGTGTAGTGATAGTGCAGTGATTTTCGCGGGCGAATTGTGGACGGATTCACCATGGGAAAGCGTCCACATTCCCAACGTCCCTACTGAAGACTACTGTGGACAGAATGAAAATCCCCAATAGGTGTTGTAATAATTCAATGTATTTGAATCTAAGATGTAAAAATAAGTTGCCTGTTCAGTTAAACTTTAAGGATTTTTAGACACACAAGATAAATTTAAACGCCTGAAGGCGGCTGGCTGGCCGCTCTACTCTATATTTACTCTTTTTTTTAATATATTATACTTTATTAATATTGTGTGAGGGGGGGGGGGGGCGAGAGGATTAGTACGGGGGTTTGTGTGGTGGCAGCGAAGTATTTCTGATTTGATTGATAAGGACGATATTTACTTACGTTTGTAGTGTGTTGAGACCAGCATAGCGCATTTTGTGCAAGCGATCCGCCCAGAGTTCGCGAGGGACTCTGAAATAGTGAATTGACCCAGATACGTACTGGAAGGGCTTTCCATCGAGCAAAAACGCATTTTCGGCGAAGCTGATCTCGAAAATCTTGAGAAGAAAAGAGTGGAAAGAGTTTAAACTGAAAGCAATATGTGAAAGTAAATGCATAACCACAAATATTTACCGGTACCGCAAATTCGTTCTAAAATCTGTTTACTAACTTTTGCGAAAGTATTCTTCAGCCCAAACTGACTGCGAATCATGTACAAAAGACAAAGACACGATTTTTTATCAAGTTGCTGGCTGACTGTGGCTAGTTTTACGCCACTAAAGCAAAGAATGACTGACGCAGTCTGTGCTATCCTTAAAGACCAACTGGACTACCTAGTAGCGCCTTTCAACATTCCCCTAGAATAAATTTTCCAACCGTTCAATTCAATTAGGCAAGGCTACCCAAAAAGTACAAATACATTAAAAAAATAAAAAATATATTAAAAAAACAGTAAATAAATACATTTCGAACCGCTCAATTCGATTACGTACACTTTTATTCTTTTCAACCGTGGTCTATTCCAAGGCTTTCATAGCGCTGGTAACGTATCATATGGAAAGTCCAAAATGCGGCCGAAGCTCCTCGCAATTTAGTGCGCTGTTATTCCGTCACTGGTATCTAAAACGATGTTCGTGTACTTAGCGTCGCGCATTAAAATACTGTTATGAAAGCGCTCGCCAGGGAAGGGTCAAACTACCAGCAGGTCGAATTCAAAACGGTGGTACAGAAAAGAATATAAACAAAAATAACGGGTTTCTATATCGTCGGTGTCAAGCGGAAACCACGTATCTGGTCAAATTTGCGATTTCCACTTTTTGACACAGTACTACTCGCCGAAAAATTCTGCGTCGAACGGTGCGTATCTCGATTGCCTCCGACACATAGTTGTGGAGATACAACCAAGATGGAAACCACGTATCTCTGTACTACTAACGAGAAAAAGTTATTATGTTTTATTCACCTCTTGAAAAGTTTTGAAAAAGGGAGATACGTGGTTTACGCTTGACACCGACGATATGCACTTTTTTCTGTCAATCAGCGAATTTTATTTGAAAATAAGCAAGGTATGAATCAACTGAAAGATCCGAAATGATGTCACGTGTGCTTTAAATGTAACGTACGAGCAGGAGGAGGAGTTTCATTTTATGCATTGTCAATTCTAGAGATGTTAATTCCGCCCAAATTACACCGTGTCTGATCAAGTTTAGTGAACAGTTTATAACGACAAAGCCGCGTTGGTTAATTTACAGAAAAGTGTTACGTGACCTATCGCCTGTCTGTCTCGGAAACCTTCCGAGATAAAACGCGCTCGCCAACATTCTGACAGTGCGTTCTCAAACAAAGAAGGCTGTATCATAATCGACATGATCTCTCCGACTCTTCAAATCGGGTAGTAAAGAACACCGTACAAATGGAAACACGAAATACGAAATAGGTTAAGCCTGGTAATACCCACTAGTTGCTGTACGAAGTCCTCGGCCTCTTGGAGTACATCACGATGAGCCTACGGCCTAAGGTTTCAACATGTGTCGTAATAAACAGGGTCACTAACCTTGCTAGACTTCCGAATGTAATTCCTTCCCTCACAACATAGAAAATATGTCACACATAGTAGAAGAAATCCGGCCTGTCTAATACATACAGCCATTCCAAATTCTTAATTGTCACTGATCGATATCAGAACAGACATCCGGGGCCCGCCACTTCAACTGCGATGCCTTGCCACTCGATGTGTCGGGTTAAACGAGGAATTGGATAATCATGCAGAGAGGAAGGACCCCGCCCCGTCGTTGTCGGTCACTCGGTGAAAAAACAAGAGCTACGAGCTCATATGGCACTTGTTACGAGTAGGTGGTACAAGAAAGTAGATGAGAATGTCACAAAATCCCCCTTTCAACCGCCCCTATGACTCCTAGAAATAAGGTATCACCCTACTAGTTTGATTTCTAGGACTGCCGTAATGTCGGTACGCCTCGCCCTCAAACTTCCGTACCACGCCCAATCCGATTCAGCCACATATACAGATTATCTAATGCATCTTCTCGTACCGGCTATCCAGTTTCAATCAGGTTGAAGCTTTTTGGGGAAACTCTGGTAAACCCCCCCCCCCCTCCCCCCCCCCCCCCCCACCGTGTTCACATCCGGTCCGGATCCAACTCCCCCCATAGTGCCCAAATCTGGTCCGGTTATGTCAGTGATGTATCTAGGACTTGGGCTTGCTTTTCCCACCAATTTTCATGCTGATCCCTCCACTCTAAGCATTTCCCAAGATTTCCGGTTCCCCTCTCCAACTCCCCCCGAAGTCAGCGGATCCGGTCCCAACTTTATGTGGATCGTCTGAGACACCAGATCTTTCCAAATACCAAGTTTCATTAAGATCCGACCACCCGTTCAAGAGTTATAAATACCTCGAGATTCCAGATTCTCCCTCCCTCCACTCCCCCCACGATGATAGGATCATGCAAATGACTATTGTAAAGTCGGTTTATTCAAGACCCTGATATGCCAGCCCAGTTGCATCGTCCTAGTACATCAGGAAGTACCGAACTCTCGGACAATCAGAAATCAGTCCCTGATATGCCTGCCAAGTTTCATCGTCCTAGATTATGTGGAAGTGCTTGAACTAGCAAAACCCGGACCGACGGACGGACAGAATTTGCGATCGCTATATGGTACTTGGCCGAAGGGCGTATTTTCTTACAAACAGTCGAATTTTCTTAAGAACAGTCGTTAAAAATAACCAGCCAGTCGGAACTACCTTAGCCCCCCCCCCCCCCGCCCTCCCCAACATACACGATAAGCATCGTAAGTACGTCAACATCATCATTTGAGGCAAAAAAGCCTTATGCTCGCAATGCCAGGTCCCACGACGACATATAGGCTTGTTTACAGATGAAGTGTTAACGGAGGTCCGAAGACATAGCTGCGCGAATTCCTAATTTCGAAATTGCGGGAGGCATCGGATGACTAAGATGACTTGCGGCATAGAGAAATTGCATCCTCCACCACGAAAATTAGTCAGTATTACAGTATTGTTCATCAGGCAGCCATTTAGAAGCCAAGCTTTAACTCGAAAATGCGAAACCGACCAATAGGGTCCGATAAACTTGTGCTTTGAGAATTTACAGGCTCAGGGCAAACGCTGATAATTCTAAATTCTATCCCTCACGATGTTAATAATCTATTCGACTAACTCCAAAAGACCAAAACACGCCAGTTAACCTCAGGAAGAACGAGAAACGTCGCCCGAACGATGACTCAAATTCTGTGTCGTCCAATCAAAGACATGCGTTGGGTACAGCTGTGGGGATGCCTCATCGGCACAAAGAGTTAGTTATCAAGAGTATTCTATGTGTTTATTTTTTTCAGTTTTCGTCGGGTAGGGTGAAATCTCTCTATTGTACTCATTTTCATTCATTCCTCGTATTTATTCCTGAATATCTGTTTTACAACATGATAACATAGGGCTGTCAACTATGTTATCTCCCACACTCCCAGGCGAAGGCACTGAATAGGGGGATTGGTACCTTTTCCTTACCCATCTCACAACAAGTTGACCACCAGATCATCGGTGTCGCGGCATGATTTATACCACCCATGTTTGGGAAGAGGGGGTAAAAGTGGCGGAAACGGCTGCAGCGCTAGCTCGCTATGGAACGCGCTAAAGTGCACGAGAGGAGGAGATTACCAAATAACCATTATAATATTAAAACAAGGTACCAAATTTAACAAAAGCGTGAAGCCCCATCCATAGCGTGGGCGTTTTGCCAAGTTCAACAATTGTGCACTGCATCAATGAAGACAGCAAGATGATCTGGGTCCATGTCAGGATAGATACCATGGCCTAGGTTTGCAATGTATCTTTTCTTCCCGAACTTTCCTACCATTTCCTTAGTAGCAGCCTCGATAGATTCAGCAGGTCCATAAAGGGCACAAGGGTCCAAATTTCCCTGAAGGGTAATATTTTCAGGTACACGGCTCCTGGTCTGTGCCGGGTCCAGAGTCCAGTCAATCTGGATCACATCGTAACCAAGGGTGGACAATTCTTCAACTGCGTAATGCCCTCCTTTAGCAAAAACGGTCATGGGAATATTAAATCCCAGTTCACTGGTTCTGGCTTTGACCTTCTTCACAATGTCTTCAAGGTATGGAATTGCAAACTTCTTAAAAGCTTCCGAGCCTAAATATTCCGCATGGGACTCGAAAACCTGAAGCATTTGTGCCCCGGCCTGCACTTGTCCGACTAGATAATCGATAGTAACGTCAGTGATTATTCTTAGCACCTTATGCGATTCCTCTGGATGTGCGTAAAGCCACGCTTTGGATTTGCTCATGGTCTTAGATCCCCCTCCTTCAACAAAATAGCTGAATATGGTCCAGGGGGCACCAGCGAACCCAAGTAGGGGGACTTTCCCCTCTAGTTTTTGTCTCGTAAGTGTAATGGCGTCAAACACATATTTTAGTTCTTTATTCACATCCACTGGTGTTTTCAGCCTCTCCATGTCTTCAATTTTCGACAGGGGCTGGGGAAAGAAGGGACCATGTCCCGGCTTCATCAAGACCTCAAAGCCCAGAGCCTGAGGAATTACTAGAATGTCCGAAAAGATAATGGCAGCATCAAGAGGAAACCTCCGAATAGGCTGGAGGGTAATCTCACATGCCAACTCAGGTGTTCGACAGATTTTGAAGAAGTCATGTTCAACACGGAATTCCCTGAATTCTGGCAGGTAGCGTCCAGCCTGTCTCATAACCCACACTGGGACTTTATCAACTTCTTCTCCTCTAGCTGCTCTAAGGATTCTATCATTTTTCAACTCTGGAAACTGAAGTGCCATACCTGGGGATAAAAAAGAAGCCCTTAGCTAGGTTGTCAACTGATCAACGAGACCAGAGGAAGGTGTAACCAACTCAGCTACAACATTTGTGTCATTTGGAGACATTATGTCATAGTTAAGGTTCCAACATCGACCGGTAGTTACCTGACTCTGACGCTGTCCTTCCAACCAGTATAAGATATACACATGCTGAAAACAATGGTGGTAGTTTTTTGGTAAATCTGATAGATGGCTGATATCCACTAAGAATAAATACACCATTATTTCCTTCGATAACTACCTTCATTGGCTTCAACTGAGCTCATTTTACAAGCGATCCAACATCATGGACAATTATTTTTACTTGGAGGCTTTGATGAAGAAGCAATAGAATTTGACCGATCCTAACCATATCCTAGGAAAACTCCCATTTTGGATAAGCCATTAGCCTATCAATGAAGCCAATCAGTAACTAGTGTATAAGGTATTCACAGATTATATCCACATCATTATAACTCTCAGATATTTGGCCCAGACTGCCTGTGGTCCACTAAGGCTTTCTGATTAGTCAAGCACAAATCCTCATTTTTAAACAACAAAACGACAAAGTCAAACCCTAGACCCCTTATTTGTTGGTCTGAAAATATTTGTTTGCCTCCAGATAGTACTGTTGTTTAGGACTTTGGAAGGGTAACTGATAAGAGAGAGTATGTAGGCCTATATTGTCTTTATGCTAAGAAAGGTGGATTTAAAGGTATCACTGGCCACAGCTTTTAAAGCCTACCAGGGTTCTACTTGTGACAAAAAATTTAGCTTGATCACTTCCTTTGGGCCATTTTAGATAACCAATTCAGCTGCAAGAGATGTTGCAGGATAGCTAAACAAATTTTAAAATATTAGTTGTTTCTGCTCCAGGTAAAAGTCTGGCTTGGCTCAGGCTTGACTTGGCAGGGTTAAGTTGTGAACCTTCAACCCTATTCTATGCACAACCAAACTAAATGGATTTACAGACATTTTGACAGATAACATCCAAATCTAGAACGATAATGTTATTCTCAAATCACAAGTACAGGAGGGGTACCTAACCTCACTTTTACACTACCTCGAATGTTGCCGCGAGAATGTTAAAATGAAATGTAGGCTACATGCTGTCCTGACAGTCAAGAGGCAAAATATGACTTTTTTCAACAGTCATGTCTCCAAAAATTTTCAAATTCTGTGCCTTTTCTTTGTTTTGAAGCTGCTTTGAGTGTGTTCCACCCTTCTCCAAATAGTAACTATTAGTTACTATATCCGTTCCAACCTCACCAGAAATTACTATGCTGATGTTCCAACCTTCTCAAATATAGTAACTAATAGTAACTATTTACTTATCACGCTTGGTAGCGTAGTAATTATGGATCTCTGTAACGTGATTGGTCAGATTCGCTCCTGGCATGATATTCTGCTGGAAAGTAGAAAAATTATTCCAGCCTAGAAGGCAAAAAGCCAGAATTTTTTACATCATGCGTAGTAACTACGATAAGTAGGATGGAACAGGCTCTTTGAAAAGGGATTTTCTGGCTATTGACTTTGGTAACTCTACCTTTTCATCATTTGGTAAGTCACAGAGTTCAATTTAAGCTAAGGTTAGAAGGAGGTGATCTTGAAAAATATGTTTAGCTAGAAAAGGTTTAGTAGAAAAAGGGAATACACACTAACATTCTTGTTTGAGCACAAATTCACAAACAGCAGAGAGAATCTGCCACATGACTCCACATGACTCCTTCCTTAAACCATGCAACTCACAAACCTATCCCTGATATTAACCTGGACAAAAAAGGGTAAAGAAACCAGAAAGAACAAAGAAACCCTCCTCCGCCTCCAGACAGAAGATAATTATTATAGCAAGCACATACAGTCAGCAAATTTGCATTATTGGCATGAGGAATCTCTGCACAAATCCTAGTAACAGCCTACTATTGAATTGACTTAAAAGCAAACTAAGCAAAGGAATTCAAGTGGATGAAAACACTTGTGAATGTCAGAAAAAAAGTCCAAAGGAGCACAACCATACTGAAACTTTCAGTGCACGCCTAGCCTTAAAGAAGACACAGATTTACTTAGTAACAGTATTCATTGCTTACTTGATTTTGTCAGGAACAGAAGCTAAGTACTTAACTGGCCAAATCCAACAATCAAGGAATTTTGAACAAACTGCTTTGAGTCAGTGTTGCCAGTTTTGTCTGACGTAACCTTAGACATTTGGCCGCAAAAACCTTTGATATCCTGAAGCTAAAAAACGTATTCTCGCCGTTCCCCGACTTCCCCGACGACTCCTTTTGAAGATTCCTCGCGTTTTTGTTTGTCCAAGGGACATACCCCCTGAGGAGTCCTCGGGGAACGGCGAGAATACGCCTTATGACATTGAATGTTTACCCGGACATATAATTCGTCCGGAATCCGGTTGAAACCTGAAATTCTATAAATTAAAGTTTTATTTGTAGTAGATGTTCTGTATACGGATAAGGAGGTACGCTTAATTCGTTCCTGAATTGTTCTGTTTTTGCTGGACAAGTAGTTCGCTCGGAATTCGGCCGAAACCGGAAATTTGGCAGAAGTAAAGCAGGAAGTTTCGGTCAGTACCGTCAAAATAGATATGGCTTATAGAAGTTTATCTGAACTTGATTTTCTCAGATTATTAGCGTGGCGAAGACCAGGGGCGTCACTATGTGGTTGAGGGGAGGATTCCCCCCCCCCCCCAAAGGTCGTAAGAAAGTGCTTAAAACTGTGCATGCTTTTGTCAGGCGACGGTCGATTCACACAAGAAATGAAATCCTGCAAACATTTGTCGAACAAAACACTGAAGAAATCGAATTCTGCATGCTTTTGTCGTGCCTCGGTATTATCGCCGGCACATCGTTTTTTAAGGCATTTGCCCTTCGGCCAAATGCCATATAGCGATCGCAATTTCTGTCCGACCGTCGGTCTGTCGGTCGGTCTGTCCGGGTTTTGCTAGTTCGGACACTTCCACATAAACTAGAACGATGAAACTTGGCAGGCATATCAGGGACCCCAAAAGATTAAGTTGGAAATAGTCAGTTCACCAATCTGAGCATGTGGGGGGAGTGGAGGGAAGGGGAATCCGTAATCTAGAGGTATTTATAACTTTTGAACGGGTGATCGGATCTTAATGAGACGTGATATTTGGAAAGACCTCGTGTTTCAAACGACCCGCTGAAAATCTGGACCGGACCCGACGACTTTGGGGGGAGCTGGAGGGGGGGAGCCTGAAATCCTGGAAAACCCTTAGAGTGGAGGGATCGGGATGAAACATGGGGGTAAGAACAAGCACAAGTCCTAGATACATCTTTGACATATTCGGACTGGATTCGGGCACTGGGGGGGGTTGGGGGGGGGCAAAATTTCGGTGATCCCGCTAGTTCGTACTTCCGGGTGCGCTAGAACAATAAAACTAGGCAGGCATACCAGGGACCTTAAATTAAAAATATTGAAATAATCATTTCCCCGATCCGAGCATCGTGAGGGGAGTGGAGGGAGGGGATTCCGGAATCTTGAGGTATTTATAACTTTCGAACTGTGATCGGATAAGAATCAATTTGGATGTTTGGAGAGACCGTGTGCCCCTGACGACCTACTTAAGATCTGGACAGGATCCGGTGACTTTGGGGGGAGGGAGGGGGAAACCGGAAATCTTGGGAAACGCTTAGAGTGGAGGGATTGGGACGAAACTTGGTGGGAAGAACTTGCTCACGTCCTAGTTCCATCGCTGAAATAACCGGACCGGATTGGGGCACAGTGGGGGGAGTTGGGTGGGGGTGGTGGAATTCGGTTATCCCGCAAGTTCGGTACTAGGACGATGAAATTTGGTAGGCATGTCAGTGACCCGAACAGACTGCAGTGAGAATAGTTGTTTCCCCGATCCGACCATCGTGGGGGGGCGTGGAGAATCCGGAATCTAGTGGCATGCATAACTTTTGAACGGGTGAACGGATTCGAGTGAAACTTGATAGGCGGTAAGAGA
The DNA here is from genome assembly GCA_023053575.1 of Branchinecta lynchi. Taxonomy (NCBI): domain Eukaryota; kingdom Metazoa; phylum Arthropoda; class Branchiopoda; order Anostraca; family Branchinectidae; genus Branchinecta; species Branchinecta lynchi. Next base: position 12,977,862 of record JAKZAP010000008.1, read on the forward strand.
AGATGCTTTAGATTATTCATTTATGTGTCCGAACCAGATTCGGCAGTGGCATGGGGAGTTCGGAGGGGGGGGGGTACTGGAAACAGTCTGACACGTCTAGGAATCAAACGAGTGGATCTTAACTTAAAAGGTAGAAAAGTAATATGCCCAAGATGATCCGACGCAATGCCGGAAATACTCAGACTGGAGTGAAACTAGATATCCTATTTCTAGGTCTGAAAAGGGGGTTGAAGGTGGTATTTTGTGACATACTCATCTACTTTCTTGCATCACCTACTCGTAACAAGTGCCATATGAGCTCGTAGCTCTTGTTTTTATACATAACGAATCCAGAAGAAATACATTTTCTATTTTTTGTCGGGCGTCGGTCGACTCGTCGGCACATCGGGTTCTTTTTACGCAAGAATGATATCCTGCAAACATTCGTCGGGCAAAACACTGAAAAAATTGAATTCTGCACGCTTTTGTCGTGCCTCCGTATTCTCGTCGGCACATCGGGTTCTTTTTATAAATAAGGAGTCCAGAAGAAATGAACTTTGTACGCTTTTGTCAGGCGTCGGTCGACTCGTCGGCACATCGGGTTCTACTCATATTTAAAAAATCAAATTTTGCAAACTGCTGGGAAATGCGCGCCGTTTGCTGCGAAGCGGCAACGGCGCGTTTTGTCGGCACATTTTTTAGACTATCGGCACAAACCGGACGTACCCCCCCCCCCCCAAAAAAAAAGGTAAAAGGCTAGTGACGCCTATTCTGACCTGCTAAGACCGGGCCACTCAAATCAGTTGCTTAATAGCGCGCGCCGAGAGCAGACCGCTAGTGGCTTACGCTGTATACGCAGTTAGACTGATTTCGTCAACTGCATATTTTTATGGCACTTGAGCTTACTCAAGTGCCATATAGCGATTGTAATTTCTGTCCATCAGTCGGTCTGTCGGTCCCGGTTTTGCTAGTTCGGGCACTTCCAGATAAGCTAGAACGATGAAACTTGGCAGGCATATCAGGAACTGGACCAGATTAAATTAGAAATACTCGCTTCCCCGATCCGACCATCTGGAGGGGAGTGGAGGGAGGGGGAATCCGGAAAAATGAGGAAAAATTAGATATTTTTAGCTTACGAACGGGTTATCGGATCTTAATGAAACTTGATATATGGAAGGAACTCGTGTCTCAGACCCTCCATTTTAAATCCAAACCGGATCCGGTGACATTGGGGGGAGTTGGAGGGGGAAACCGGAAATCTTGAAAAACACTTAGAGTGGAGGGATCCGGATGAAACTTGGTGGAAAGTACAAGCACAAGTCCTAGATACATGGCTGATATAACCGGAACGGACCCGCTCACTTTGGGGGAGTTGGGGGGGGAGGGGAGAAGTCCGAATTTGTAGTGATCCCGCGAGTTCCGTGCTTCCTGATGTGCTGGGACGATGGAAATTGACAGGCATCTCTGGGACCCGACCAGATTAAATAGGAAATCGTCAATTCCCCGATTCGACCATCTGGGGGGGGAGTGGAGGGAGGGGGAAGCCAAAATTTGAGGTATTTTTATCTTGCGAACGAGTCATCGGATCTTGATGAAATTTTATATTTAGGATGACCTCGTGTCTCAGACGTTCCACTATAAATCCGGACCGGATCCGATGGCGCTGGGGGGAGTTGGAGGAGGGAACCGGAGATCTTGAGAAACGCTTAGAGTGGAGGGATCGGGATGAAACTTGGTGGGAAGAACAAGCACAAGTCCTAGATACGGCATTGATATAAGCGGACCAGATCCAAGCACTCTGGGGGAGTTGGGGGGGGGGGATCCGGATTTCTAGCGATCCCACGAGTTCGGCATACTTCCTGATGTGCTAGGGCGATGAAACTTGGCAGGTATGTCAGGAACCCGAACAGGTTCACTTGAGAACAGCCGTTTCCCCAATCCGACCATACTGGGGGGAGTGGATGAATGGGGAGTCCGGAATCTAGTGGCGTGTATAACTTTTGAACGGGTGATCGGATCTTGATGAAATTTTATATTTAGGATGACCTCGTGTCTCAGACATCTCACTTTAAATCCGGGCCGGATCCGATGACACTGGGGGGAGTTGGAGGAGGGAACCGGAAATTTTGAGAAACGCTTAGAGTGGAGGGATCGGGATGAAACTTGCTGGGAAAAACAAGCACAAGTCCTAGACACGTCATTGACATAACCGGACCGGATCAGGGCACTGTGGGGGAGTTGGGGTCGGGGTCCGGATTTCTAGCGATCCCGCGAGTTCGGCATACTTCCTGATGTCCTAGGGCGATGAAACTTGGCAGGTATGTCAGGGATCCGAACATATTGACTTGAGAACAGCCGTTTCCCCGACCCGACCATCGTGGGGGGAGTGGGTGGATGGGGAGTCCGGAATCTAGTGGCGTGCATAACTTTTGAACGGGTGATTGGATTTGAATGAAACTTGTCTGGTGTGCTATCGCCTCGGACGTTCAGTGTCACGTCCGGGCCGGGTCCGATACCTGTGGGGATGGAGGGGGGGGGGGGGGGGAACTCGAGAAACTCTAAAAGCAGAGGGATTGGGACGAAACTTAATGGATGGAACAAGCATTAGGCCTAGATGAAATTGAAGGAGCCAGATGGTTTCGGGGCTCTGTGGGGGGAGTTGGAGGGGTTTCCTGGAATTCCGGTAGTCGTGAGTTAGAATAGTTCCAGATGTAAAACGACAACGAAACTTTGCAGGCATATTAGCGACCCGAATTATCTTGACTTAAGAACCTGACATAACATCACCCCGGGAAATTCCGTTCCTAGATCCGAGCATTTTTTGGGGAGCACGAGAAGAGAAATATGGAACTACTTCGCGGCAACGGCGTGAATTTCCCGCCAGCACAGAATAGAATCGGGGTAAAACTAACTGTAATGCATCAGTTGAGATTATTCCTTTGATGTAATTTCGTATTTTAAGTTCACATATCTGGCTTTTCATTTTAGCCTTCGCTAAAAAGCGAAGCTTCCAACGACGGTACCAAGAACAAGTTAAACTAAGCGCCGTAGGCGAAATTTTATAAATCTGCCTTTTTTCCGGAAAAATTTAGCTATACCTACCATACAGTTCTAGCTTTTAATGTGTTTCAGCGAATTTCAATCCTAAAACGCCAAGCTAAATGAAACACTGTTCTTCTAAATAAAGAATACTGCAAAATGCGCCGCAGGCGAAATTTTGTGTGAACTAACTGTAACAACGCATCAATTGAGGTTATTCCTTTGGTATAATTTCGAATTTTAAAGTTCATATATTCGGCTTTTCATTATAACTTTCGCTGGAAAGCGAAGCTTCCAACGACTGTACCAAGGCAAGTTAAACCAAGCGCGGCAGGCGAAACTTTTTTAATCTGTTTTTTTTTGCGGAAAATTCAGCTATAGTACCATACAATTTCCAGCTTTTAACGTCTTTCAAACCCCAAGAATTTCTATCCTAAAAGGAAACTAAATGATACACCATTCTTCCGAATAGGGAATACTACAAAATGCGCCGCAGGCGAAATTTTGTGTAAAACTTACTGTAATGCATCAGTTGACATTGTTCCTTTGATGTAAATACATATATTTAATTTCACATATTCGGCTTTTCGTTTCAACTTTTGCTAAGAAGCGAAGCTTCCAGCGACTGTACCCAGAACAAGTTGAACTAAGCAACGCCGGCGAATTTTTTTTTTAATCTGTATTTTTCCGGAAAAATTTGCGACCGACAAATGTTTGCAGAATTTGATTTCTTACGTATAAAAGACCCGGTGTGCGGACAAGAACATCGACGCCCGACAAAATCATTCACAATTTGATTTCTTCTGTGTTTTGCCCGACAAGATTGTAAAGTACTTTATTTTTTACGCGTATATAGAAGCCGATGTACCGACGAGACTTGAACTTTCGGCATGCGTCCGATAAAAAAGTTACAGAATTTGATTTTTTTTTTTTTTTGTAAAAAGAATCCGATGTGCCGACGAGAATACCGACGCCCGAGAAAACCATCGAGCATTTGATTTGTTCTGTGTTTTGCTCGACTAGACTGTACAGAACTTGATTCATACGTGTAAAAATAACCCCTTGTGCCAATGAAACTTAAACTTCCTGGGTGCGCCCGACCAAGTTTGCAAAATGTGATTTCTTACGTATAAGTAGAACCCGATATGCCGACGAGTTGACCGTCGCCCGACAAAAGCTTAAAAAAATATTTCTTCTGGATTTCTTATGTATAAAAAGAACCCGATGTGCCGATGAACCGAGGCACGACAAAAGCCTGCAGAATTCGATTTCTCCAGTGCTTTGCCTGACAAATGTTTGCAGGATTTCATTTCTTGCGTATAAAAGAACCCGATGTGCCGACGAGTCGACCGACGCCCGACAAAAACTTAATTTGTTTTTATTTCTTCTGGATTCCTTCTGTATAAAAAGAACCCGATGTGCCGACGAGAATACCGAGGAATGACAAAAGCATGCAGAATTTGATTTCATCAGTGTTTTGCCCGACAAACGTTTGCAGGATTTTATTTCTTGCATATAAAAACATCCGATGTGCCGACGAATCGACCGATGCCTGACAAAAAGCATACAAAATATTATTTTTTCTGTGTTTGCCGGCGCTTCGCGCCGACAAACAAGTGAACTTTCGCCGGGCTTCGCCCGACGAAAGTACTTTCTCAGGACCTTTAGGGGGGGGGGAGTCCCCCCCTCCCCCCCCCATAGTGACGCCCCTGCCTATTTTCACCATTCCCCGAGGATTCCAGGGGGAACTCATTCCATTATTAGGTTTCAACGAAAAAATCGTAGATTTCTAGGATTGACCAGAGCTACTTTATCATTCATATAATATTTACACGAGGATTTCTTGTATTATCCACCTAGAGTATATTCTGATATAGACGGCTGGGCCAACAGCCGCTTACTTCCCTACCGTAAGAAATTTCCGAAATAGGCAAACCCGCTTTGCCGACTAGTTGGCTACGAGAGAAAATCTTATGTAAACCGCGGGCAGCAGTCAATTAGTTCGCTACCGTAAGAAATCCCAAATTGAACTAATTTTTATCTAAACGCATGAGTGTCCACTAGTTCGCCAAAATCAGAAAATTCGTGAAAGAATTAAGAACTTACTGATTTTCCAACTTGTTATTTAGTACAGTGAGTATTTTAAAAAGTGGCAGCTAACCAACTAAGGCGTACTCTCGCCGTTCCCCGAGGACTCCACTTGAGGAGTCCCCGCGTTTTTGTTTGTCCCGGGGACTCGCTCCCCGTATTCTCGCGAGTCCCCACGGACGGAGAATGCTCTGATTATCATCCCCGTCATAAAAAAGGACTCCCTTTCAGATTCGGAGGGGAATCAATTTTTGCTGGTAATGGTGCAATGTAAACTTAATTAAAAATAATCAGAATAAACAAAACCAAAAATGAACTGGATCCAGACTAATTTCGTCAACTGGATATTTCTTATTCGAACAAAACGATTTTGGAAGCATTCACCGTGTTCTCGCTGTTTCTGTACGCGGAGTCCGCGTGGAGTGACTCCCTCTATTCTCGCCGTTCCTTTCGATTCCCCGAGGAGTCCTCGGGGAACGGCGAGAAAACGCCTCTAGTTCGATATTTCTCGACTTATAAAATGACGGTCGTTCTAACTGGTTGGCTAATTGTAAGTTTCTTAAATGCATGAATGTTTTTGAATTTACTTGATATTCTCCGAAATCCTTATACGACTTTAAATCTGTTCCGTGTTCCGTCTATTTGGGTCAGTTTCCACGATCCGACTAATTGGAAATTTTCCGAAATCCGTATCAGACTGGAAAACTATTCCGACTAGTTGGATACTTTCTTCAATCCCTGCAGCCTACAAATCTGGAACGTAGCCAACTACTTGGATAAGAAGTTTTCTTGTATTCTGTACGGTTAATTCTTGTAGTCAATTAGAGGAACTGGGGGAGAAGTCGAAACCTTACGACAAATCGCAGAATTCTGCGTCCAGTCGCAAGGGGCAACACCGCTTTGGGCAGAGCCGGTCCGCGTCAGAGTCCAATGCGGACAGCAGGGTGCATGCCTGGGAAGCAGTGGGGAGTGGGAACATTCGGCCTTACATATTTCACTGTACCATACAATAATAAAAACAAATAAAAACTTAACAAGGTAGTTTTGAGAATTCTACTAACATAAGAAGTTATATTGAGTCCTATGACGAATCTTACAATTGGACAGTAAAGCTTTGTTCAAATAGGTGTAAGAAGCTGTATGCAGTAGAGGTATGCGTAGGCTATGTGAAAGTTTGTTGGTCTTTAAACTTTGCATTTTAAAGGAAACTAACCAGTTAACTACTGAACTAACTACCAGTTAGCCAAAGTAGGTAATGAAGGGCAGTCTGACACAATCCCTTGATTTATGGATACACAATGCCAAACGCTGGATATATCGGTTACCAACTAGTTAGCATCTGGTTAACATCTAGCAAAGCCAATGCCTAATGATAGATACCCTTAAGGCATTTTTCTGCAACACAATTGCACTGTCGCATGCCACACATTTCCGAGTGTTTGTTGTGGAAACACAACTGTCTGCCACACAGTAGAGCCACAAGTTGAGACCAGTTGAGACTCGTAGAAATGCCATTTTGTTGGGAGGTAATTTCAGTTGTCTGAAAATAGAATAAAATTGAGATAAAATCTCAGTAGGCTAAACAGATTTTCAGGCTTTCATCCTTACCACCCTGTGCCAAAAGGATCCATAGTTTTATGTCGACAAGCTTGTGAAAGTAGTTAATTTTATTGTTTTGACATTATTTTGCTTTTAAATTTGGATTTCTGTCAGAATCCAGCCACAAAATGGACATTTACTTCTGCAGTTGTTTGCTGAAGCCAAGACACAAGAATCTTGTTGGTCATGGAAATACATTTGTGGGCTGCACAAAAGTCTGAGGAAACACTCATTTTGTGCCACAATCAACCAACAAACTGTTTGTGGTAGCATGGAAAAATGCCTTATGTCAAATGGTGGTATCCTAACCCTGACCTATTCCAATATTATTGGTTGATTTCTCAGCTTCATTCAAATCATCAGTATTTGATTGGGTTAGAGTGCACAGCTTATTTTTTATTTTGGCTATCCCAAAATCAGGGGCTTGAAGTAGACTGATTATCTGAAAACCTGAATAGGTATTTTGATTTTCATTCTACCATTTAGCCCAAAACTGCACTGTTCACATATAATTAACTGTTCAAATAAACATACCTCTTCTGTGCATGATGTTTACATCTTAAATTTCATACACACCCTTGTTCAGATAGATTCTTATCGACAGAATATTTAGTGTTGCCACACTGAGACAATTTTTCGAGCTTCTAAAGATCAGAAAAAGTGTTATTAGTTGTTCTTATTATTACTTGAAGTACAGTAGAGGCATTGTAATTTGAACAGTTACTCATATGTGAGTAGTTTTTGGGCTGAATGGTAGAATGAAGATCCAAAATACCTATTCAGGCCTTTTCAGAGGCCCTTAACTACCTACTTTTGGCTAACTCATAGTTGACTTTAGTCACAGCAAGTGCATGTAAAATGGCAAGTCCACAGTCAACAGTCGTTCACATAAGCATACCTCTACTGGACATGAGTACAACCATAATGCATGTTTGACGGAAGGAGTTGCAAAAGATGGAAGTGCTATTTTAAGTATGAAAAGCACCTGCTTTGTTTGCCAAAGCTATGCCATAGCCACATCCATTGGAGTAGTACCAAGCAGGTTCCAAGTTACAGATGCCATCATCACACTTTCGGAAATTTCGTCGGCTCTGCCAAAAATCATGAAGAACTGGACCCAACAAGGGCATGACATTCTACACTCTTTTCTGGCCAAAGAATAAAAATTGTATATTGTATTTGTCTTTTGTTGTGTTTTGTTGATTTCTTTATTTTATTATACATACTCTGCCTTTGAAAAGGGGGGTCAGAAATAAATTACTTACCTACCGTACTTACTTACTTTGACACCCATTATATTGTAAAAACTACTAAATTAACTGATGGACAGCATTGGTCCTCTAACTCACAATAAGCAATCTTAACAGAGCAAAACATGTTCTTTTGAAGAAAAGTTAATTCTTCAAAAGGGCCTTTCTTATCTTTAAGAATGGTAACAAGCAAGAGCACATCGTAATCGTTTATTGACAAACCAAATTCCTAGCTTTCTTCAGCAAAAGATGCTAAATTATGATGGTCATTTACACCAGTATAATTTACCTATAATTGTCCATTATGGACCATCTATTTGAGGGACTCGTCTATTTGATGATTCCCTCAAATTGAGGGAATCCCACCTATTTGATGTTTCTCTTATTTGTTGTTGTTTTGTTTCAGGTAGAAAATTTCAGTCATTGGATCGTCTAATCAGCAGACTCACTACTGATAAGTAGTTCAGAATTCAGTCTAAAATTTCAGAATTGAAATGGGATCAAGAAGGTATGCACAGAGTTAGTACCCTATAGTTACTTAGAGAACACTTTCAGGCGATTCTTAGTGTTCTGCTATCCTGATCCACACAATCAGGCTGGCAAGAAAAGAAAAAAAAAATGGAAATGTTCATGGGTCTGAACCTTTACTTTATGAGTTCTTGCAATTGATCTCGTTATTCGGACAGGTTATTTGAAGGAACACTGACGTGGTACAAGCAGGAATCCTTAATGGAAGCCTCACTAAAATAGTTCAAAACTACGCTCTGCTCTTAAAGTTTAATCGAATAGGTCTGAGATCCGACAATCTAGTTACAAATCACTTATTCACTTGAATAGGTATGAAAACCTGATAAAATTGCGTTACTTTGATTGTCTGTTATCCACAGATAATCAATTTCATCAAATGAAATATTCTTCCGGATTTGTGGTACCTCTATGGGCTTGTCCCTCTACGCTTGAAATATTTACCAACTACAAATGTTAGTCATTGCCGAAAACCAAAATAAAATGTCCGATTCCTTGCAAGACATCTCTTAACATCATTTTCCCACTTTGTACAGGCGTAACCTTCCCAATCTTCCCAATCTTCCCACGTGTCACACTGGAAATGCAGGCCTTTGTTGAAATTCAAGTTCTCAGCGTCCTGACGAGTTTTGGCTGTCCTGCAAGCAGAGCACAATCTGAATGTTATTACTAGAGCCCCGGGTAAAAAGAAATGCAAAATCCCTTAGATGAGTCAAATATTTAAGTGTATTCAGATATCTGATATACATAATATAGACAGTATTATATCAGAAAAATAGATAAGCTGTGTTTCCAGTTAAGCTTTAACAAATTAACCATTAATTTCCTCAGGCCTATAGACTTTGTGCAAAGCAGGGGCGAATTTGCGTAACATTTTTGTCTGTCGAATGAGCTTCACACGAACAATCGTCAGGAGCCTGATACACAGCGAAACTAGCTAAACGCGGAAAATGTAAAAATCATCGCGATGTTACTTGGGGGCTTAGAATCTCTCATTAATAGTAGAGGTATGGCGTACCCTTAAAAAAAATGCCTCAGAGGCGTGAGAAAAGGCTAGGCCATGCTGTAAGCCTGACTACATTTTTTTTATTAGAAGGCTGAACCTTCTTATCATTTTAGCCGGTGGTTCCATCCAAGTGTCTCAGGAAGAGAAGCTGAACTTCTTTTGAAAAACCAAGGATCAGATGGCAGCTTCTTGGCGAGACCTAGCAAGACTAATCCAGGAGATTTCACTCTCTCAGTACGGTTAGTGACCATTTTTAAAAATCTCTGTCTTTGAGGTAGGATTAGCAGTGGTAGAAATCTTTTAGCTTTGGTACAATATCTGCAGTGACCAATTTGCCTGCATAACAAATCTTGAGTGCACAGTGAAGTTGTAGAGCAGAGTTCACAGCGAGTAGAACAGTGAAGAAAACAAATGAGCTTGAAAAAAAATTAGAGCTGCCTTAAATTGTAGGCCAACTTGCCAGCAACAAGGCTGTCTTTGGCATAATTTAATTCAAAAGATAGCTAATGGGTACCGCTCTATAATCATAATCGCAACAGCAAGTGGGAGATGGAAGGTGTGAAGCCTCCAGTATTAAAGACAGGCGAAGATAGACTACTACGCAAGCTCAGTCTAAATAAAACCTCCTCCGAACGAAATACCGACCAGTCTGATAGCTCTCTGCGCCGGAGAACTTGCTCTTCCCCTCACTGCTATCCTGAACCAGTGCCTCGTAATGTGAGTCTTTCCCGACGTCTGGAAAACTGCCTGAAGTAAAAAATCTTAGATATCCAAGATCTTAGACCGACATAAAAAACTCTCGTGCTCGCCAAACTATTCGAAGGCTTTCTTTTCGCCAGTTAGGGTTTTGACCTGGACACAGCAATGTACACTACCTGGTCCATGTGCTGGATGAAGTACTTATGCATCTCGAAAAACCGGGACAGTTTGTTTACGTACTAAACGCTGATCTATAAAGGCATTCGATTGTATTGACCTCCAAATCGTCATCAGTGAATCAACCGCAATGGGAACCAGAAAATTCATCATTCGCATGCTCGCGAGCTTTCTTACGGGTCGATCGCAATAGGCAAACCTACAATACACTTCTTCCCCCGAAACTCGCCAGACAGTTAGAGAGTAGCTGGGACAGAATCATTGGCAGGTCAAGCAGGACTACCAGCTTAGTATATATTTTGGTCGTTAGCAACTTTGAGCCGACAGCATAACCCTCCTCTGTTGTAGCGTACTCCGATCGGTCTATCTTCTTCCAAGTTTATTTAGATACTACATATAAAACGGAATAAATGAAACGACTCCTAATCGGCACGCTCCCTCGAGCGATACTATCAGCTCAGGGGTTTGACACTCCAACATCATCCTTAGCTCATGTCTCCTCATGCCCGTTTGATAGGATGCATGTGTCTCGCGAAAGATCATTACCATCAACTACCGTAGCCAACGTGTGCGTGTAGCTGCATTCCTAAATGTCTTGGACTCAGTGACTGCTCCCAAGAATTATAAACCGTTTTTGGAGTCACCGATGTCGGCTTTTTTCCTCACTCACCAGAACCTGGTCGGGATGCAGGTTCTGGTGAAACATCATCGGGAGATGGAAAGACCACAAATCTCTTTAAAGAAGAAGCACCAGACAGCAGCTAGTAAACACCGAAAGTCCGATGACTTTCGCGATGAACGAGCCTATTGCTCGCTAGTCTGTATCATAGCAATTTAGTTACCCAATGTGCCTAGCAGTATCGCTTGACGAGAAAGTATCGGAAGATCATTATGATATTAAAAGCTCAGGGACAAGGGTTAAGCGGTTTTGTAAATTTTGTAAAGTTGAGGTAGGGGATCTGGACCACATTCTTTACAAGTGCCAGGAGTTATCTGTCCCGCGTGAGAGGTTTTTGAATGGTATAATTATGTCAGTAAAGGAGCTACTCAGTAGCACAAAGTTAATTAAAAGTATGTGAGGTTAGTTGAAGATTGAAGGGAGTTGTTTTTTATGTTGATTAAAAGTTCGCTCGTATAACGAATGTAAATGTACTGTTTTGTGTTTTTTGTTCATGGCACAATGGCTTAATTAAACATCTATCTATCTATCATTATGACTATTCAGAGATTCAGACTACGCTGAAATTTTTTTTTGCAATATTTGCTACTGAGATTAGTCCTGTCTCTACTAGATTATCTCTAATTCGGATTGAGCTTGTCCCAGGAGAGATAAGATTAATCCCAGTAGCAAATACTGCATTAAGTTTAATCCACGAAAGAGCATACCTCACAAGATATATCTAGCCGGGCATGAATGAATGAATGAATGAATGAATTTATTTCCAAAAAGCCCGTCGGGCCATGGTAGGAAAATAACATAAACACAAAATAGCACTCACAAACACAATGTTTACGCCGAAAGGAGGGAACCCTTACTCCAAAAAACGCTCCCGATGCTCCATAGACTGCTTGAGGAACCTCCCAAGCCGACGAAGGTCCCCAAAATTTTTCTTCCCCATCACCTTAACCAAATCCTCCTCCTCCAACCTACTATATCCAAAAATCTCTTTACGCAGATCATTTAATTCAACGCATCTACCCACCAGATGCAAAATATCCTCTCCTAGTGAACCGCACATAGGGCAGAAGTAAGGACCAGAACATAGCTTAACTTTACCTATAAACTTTCTTCTTTCCCCCAATGGTAGAGAATCCGCCCTCAGACTCACCATCCATTTAAGTTCCTCTGGTCTAAGCCCCGCTTTAAAAAACAGTTCCTCCCCCCAAACCTCTTTAGCCAAAACATACCACTTCAAAGAATACGAACTCTGCACACCGCAACTCCACAATTGAATCTCCTGGTCTTTCAGCCTATCTTTTACTAACTTGGCTATCTCCCCTAGTGGATATGATGGCCCTGCTCCCTCATTCCACACTCCCCCTAGACCACAATCTTCAATTATTTTTTTTATTTGTTGCGGCCACGCATCACTTTTCAAATCTTTCAATACTTCCAAATATGCCGCTTTCAGGAGCCTCACTCTAGGCAAACTTAACAATCTCTCCCAATATCGAATCATATTAACTAATCTTCTACTACGCAACGACAATAGCCCTAAATCTCCTTTAATAACTAGACTATTTGTTCTTATACTTACTCCTAGCACCCTCTTAAAATACTGCAACTGGATTCCTTCCAATTTTTGTCCTTGCTGGAATCCCCAAATTTCGGAACCGTAATGCATAGCAGTGACTACTTTCGTTGAAAACAACTGCTTGTGCATTCTCATGTCCTTTATTTTCCCCAAATCACTACCGACTATGGCATACGCCCCACGTTTACCTTTCCTCTCGCTTAACTCTACTTGTTTTCCAAACTTAGCATTACTTGATAATCTCACACCTAAATATACAAAATCCTCCTTAATCTCCAAAACTTCTCCTTTACACATTACTTTTTCACTCTCTCTCACTTTCCCACCTTTCCTGAATACCATCATCACCGACTTACTCACATTAAGGCTCAATTCCTTGTTTCTAAGGTACTCCTGGGTCCTATCTAACAAAAATTGCAATTTTTCCGGAGATTCAGCAAACAATACTATGTCATCGGCAAACAAAAGGGCACATAGTTGGCAAATATCTAAACTCAACAACGGGGCACCTGCATCCACCAAGTACTCATGGAAATCATTAATATACAGAGAGAACAGCCTCGGAGACAGACAACAACCTTGTTTCACTCCCAAAACTGAAAAAATAATCCCTGAAAACTTCCCAGCCACCCTTACCACAAACTTTGTTGTTTCATACATCGATACTAATAACAAAACAAAAGGATGCGGTACTCCCATATTCAATAACTGATCCATCAAAAGATCCCTCCTAACATTATCAAACGCCGCTTTTAAATCCAAAAAAACAACATACAATCTCCCCCCTCTTTTCCCGATATATTTTCTTATTAAACTATTCAATACAAAAATCTGGTCAATCGTACTGTACCCTTTCCGAAACCCTGCCTGCACCGGGGACATTCTCTCTGTACTTTCCAACCATCCACGTAATCTACTATCAAGTACCTTACTAAATATTTTAGCTAAAGCATTCCCCAAATGAATACATCGGTAATTATCATGCACTAACCTACTACCTTTCTTAAATATTGGGACTGCTAATGATACAGTCCACTGAAGAGGCCAAACTGCCGTCGATAAAATCTGGGAAAACAGTACCACCATCACCTGGATAACCACCACCTTACCTCCTCGCCACACGGAAAAAGGGATACCATCAGGACCGGGAGCGGACTTAACTTTCATCTTCCTCATAACTTCCCACACTTCACTTTCCTCCACCTTCTCTAGCAATTTATAATCTGGTTCTTGAAGCGGATAATTTGTACGTTCTTCCAATTCCACTTTCCACTGTTCAGGGAATACCTCATCTTTCTGGTCCCCTTTATCCTTAAAAAAATTACTCCAAGATTCCGCGGTTGGCTGTTCCGCGTCACGAACCCCATTTAATGATACCTTAACATAACTCCAAAACTCCTTAGCATCTTTACTTTTTAATACCTGCTTTATTTTTTCTTGGGTTTCTTCCGATCGCTGTATTTTCTTTCTTTTTATTAACCTTTTATACTCCCTTCGAATTTGTCTATATTGACAAAGGTTCCTTTCCAAATCACCACTACTACTACTTTTCACTAGCTTCAGAGCCTCCACCACCTTTAACTTACAATCTACACAATCCTTATCAAAAAATTTTCCACTAGCACCTCTATTCTTTTTACCTCCACCCTGCTCTCTAGCCTGCTCCTGCGCCAAATCATACATTAGTACAGACAATTCGCTCACCGCCTCTTCAATTCTATTTTCTTTTCCAAGTCCTACACATTTCGCCAACTTTTCTTGGGCATCATCTGAAGCTACCCGAACCTCAATCCTCTTTTCCAGACCCTCTTCTGCTACAATAGGTCTTCTAATTAACAATTCCTTCTCTGAATTTGGTCTAGGCTTACCTGATACCGATATGGGAACTATACTATCAGACTCAGGGCAATCAATGTAAAGAGCAATCGGAACGTGATCCGAACCCACAACTTGGAGAACTTTGAAATCCAGACATCTTGGCCAAAGAGCTAAGCTAACTAACCCGTAATCAATCACACTGCTCGCCCCCCCAGAAAAACACGTGAAATGTCCCTTCCCTTTGTCCTCCCCCAATCTACCATTAAGAATTACCAAATTTTCGTTATTACTAAATTCCAATAAATTATCACCCCATCTATTCTTTCTCCGATCTTGGTCCTTACTTTTGCGCTCACCAACCTCCAACATCTCTTGACCTTCATCGCGCTCAGCAAATTCCTTCCAACCAGTCCACGGAGCACTACCCGTTTCACATGTTCCACTCCTGCTACCTGTATAAGCATTAAAATCTCCTGCAATTATGAAATCGTGGTTAGGATATTCTCTACTATAGCGCATCTTTTCACTTGTTAACACATTCCAAGTCTCCTCCTTAGAATAGGAGCTAGCTTGGGGAGGTATATACACACAACCGAAAATAGTCCTCCACTTTCCTACTAATAGTTTAATCCATACTATGTTCTCCGATTCGCTCTTTAACCTCGAAACCGATTTAAATAAACTAACACGCACGAGCACTGTAACCCCTCCGTAAATTCTACCATTTTTTGCCTTATCTCTAGACACACAATAACAATAATATCCCTGCCTATGCACACACTCTCTGGTCCACGTTTCAACTAACCCTAGGATATCCCACTCCTCAATACATAATACATCATCCAATTTTTCTTTTGTAAATCCTTGCACATTCCAAGCACACACTTTCAACTTCTTCTTCACAATATCGCCAAATCCATGGCCCTCGCTTTCCTAACGCAGATTAACCTCATCTGTCGGGAATGCTAGCCTATAAAAATCTCTATCAATACTATTACTACGACGGTGCCCTGTACCGGAAGGTCCCCCCTCTCTACCTCGCACAAATCCGGGACTTCCGTTTCCCGCACCTCTTTGGAGAACATTTCGTGAACTCGCTCTGTTTTTGTCCTCAGGTGATATAATCTCGTCTAGTTTCCTAGCTCTCTTGTCCACCTCTGCTGCACCCATCGCCTGTACCGCAGCTGGTCCTTGGCGAATTTCTAATATTGAATCTGCTTCTCTCGCAGTCCCCTCTTCCACCACAGTTATTACGCTATCCCCATCCGATTCATCCTGTTCCATATCAGCTGATTTTTCACTCAGGGGTAACGCACTCTCATGGTTAGTTTGCGAATTCGCAGACATGTCTCTCCTGGTATTGAACACGTGGGTATTCGAATTGTCCCGAACATTCTGGGACGGAATACCATTCGATGTCGTCTCCATTACTCGCCTTTCTGCGTGGTTAAACACGAACACCCTGTTATCGATAAACAGTTTATCACCCCTCAGACGCACTTGACGTCTCTCTTCGATGGCCTTGGCCATAAACGCCTTTAAGTGCCGGCGGGCCTCTCGCTGTGCGAACGTGTAATCAGGCGCGACAGTGACCCCTGCAGATCTGATTGTTTGACCGCTTCTCAAAATCGCATCTCTGGTCTCCGCTGTATTAAATTTGACAATCACTGGACCTGCTTTAAGGCGCAACACATCCCGGATATCAAATCTCGACAGCGGCATCGAGGGCAAAACGAAACTGAAGAACTCCATCACCTCTTGCTTCAAAGACTGACGGGGAGGGTTTCTTGGCCGCAGGCCGAATAGTACCAAATTCATACGACACAGTTCTGCTTCCAGTCTATTCGATCTCATGTCGACATCCGATATAGTTTTGCGTAATAACGATACTTCCCGACTCATCATTTCGTTCGCTTGCAAGTTACTCGTAATCTGACTCTGGAAGTCAACTAACTTTGCCTGGATAGCTTCGATGTTCCCAGATACTTTTGGGAGGAGATCTAGCTTGTAGTTGATCTCTTGAAGGAACTGGGCGTTCCGTCGTAAAACCTCGTCCACATTCGCTGGCTCATGGTTAGCCGCCATTTCCGCTTTCGACTAATGTTCTGATCTTGTAGATTATAAGTAATCCTATGCGAAGTCCGATATCAAAACTTCTCAAACGGTATTTTGACGGTGCATTGGCATCAAAATACTTGATCCGTTATTTCAAGATTCCATATAGCAGCACTTCCAATTGTCATACACGCGGCAACGCTGGCGGAGGACGCGCAGTATTTGAAACTATCTCGTCACGTGGACCGTTAATTCACGGAAATGGGACGAGGTCGACGGCGCGTCAATCTGATCGATAACCGCTATGCGTGAGCGATAGTTCACTATGTACAATTTCGTACAGATAGTCCCAACTCTAAAAGTTCGTTCGATATCCAAAGTTTCGGATGTTTTTAATATTCATAAGAAATTTGTAACTTGTTTTCAAGCAGTGTTGCCACAAAGCGCCACATGCCACATGTGAAATAGTCCAGTGTTAACCTCAATAGTATTTTCATGCACTTTTTTTAGGATTGCAGACGATGTGACCCACATAAAAATTCAGAATAAAGGTGATTTTTATGATCTCTATGGTGGAGAGAAATTCGCAACTCTTGCTGAGTTGGTGCAGTACTATATGGAGAGCCCTGGCCAGTTGAGACAGAAGAATGGAGAGTGCATCGAGTTGAAGTACCCACTGAACTGCGGGGATCCCACTACTGAAAGGTTTGCATTTTCCTTTTATGTTCTTGCTGTGCTGTCGAATGAGCTGTAGTCGACATCGGGCCCTCTGACCTAGAACTGATTCATTATAAAGCGGCCATAGCCTCGACCGCACTCGCCACTCGTAAAAAGACATCTTAGTTAAGTATCTGACTGTGGCCCACATGCCCGTGTAAAAGAAAATTAAGAAATTAGCTTGACTTTTTTCTGCGTGTTCGAAGAGCACGACACGAGTTTCTCTTCTTGTTTCACAGAAAAGAAGTCTCAAGTGTTGCTGCTGCGCTGCTAGCCGTACGTTGTTGCTGCGATGCAAGCTTTACGGCCAAAAAGAGGACATTTCCGCGGTATTTGGGCAGTCGTCGGAAAAACTCAATTCCTGTGTAATCATGTAAATCATAATCATGGTGAAAGTGAAACACTGGCAGACTGTGAGAAACCCGTCACTATAACCACTGTCAGCTCGCTCATTTAGTATGCGAACGACAGCTTCATGCTGACTTAAAGAAACAACATCGTTTTGCAGGTGGTACCATGGCCATTTAAGCGGGCATGAAGCTGAAAAATTAATTTTGGAACGAGGAAAAAATGGTTCATTTCTAGTCAGAGAATCTCAGTCAAAGCCAGGTGACTACGTGCTTTCAGTCAGAACCGATGATAAGGTTACACATGTGATGATAAGGTATAAGGTGAGCCCACGTTCATTTTAGGTTTTGACCCCCCCCCCCCCCGCCAAAAAAAAAACAGAAAAAAAACGCGGATCTGAAGCTACACTCACCATTAAGAAGTCAGTCTGAAGAAAGTCAGTCTAAGAAAAAAGGGGCTAAGAAAAAAAAAATCAATAGGATGCGTGACTTTTGCTATCCGTTATTGTGGTAGAAGCATAAACTGCAAAGGTCTCACTTCTGACTAAACTTTGCTCTAAGATTGTAATTAAACAACCAAGAAGGGGTCAGAAAGACGTATCTGATAACTTGTAGGTTCAGATTCAGAATAGTTACTAAGCGCCGATAATTCACTCTCCGAGTTGAAAGTCTTGTTGAATTCTTTATTTTCCTTTTTTCGATAACGCAGTAGAAATATCCGTCTTGGAAAGTTACAATCTATCTGTACAAGTCGGGACTCTTTGAGCATCTGCTCAGTGTTTACCGAACACGTTAGAGATTTTGCATGTCGCAGCAGCTAACAGACAGGTTCCTGAGAAGATTGTGTTGTTTAATGGAGCTTCCAGAATTTCTTCTCTATGCTCCACCCCTCCTGAGAAGATTGGTCAACTCACCTCGAAGTTGCTAGTCTCCTTTCGTCGCAGGCCGGGATAGAAAGAACAAAAGGCTTGGTCAGAAAACGCCGAAAAGAGCAGTGAGGCGGAAGCGCTTGGTGCAAAAACAGGAAAATGAACCAGGGCCTCGGTAAATAGGTGGCGAAAAACGCGACTTTTATCACGTCTTATAATAATAATAATAATCTTTATTCTTTCCCTTTATCGCAATGCAATAACATGGGTATCATGCTGATAGCCCCCTTACTAACAGCGTATCCTGGCGGAGATGGGGTAAGAGCAAATTGTTCTTGCGATATTCTGTTAAAATCACTGCTGCGTTGAGATTTCGACCCGTTCGTTTTGCAAAGTCATGTCAAACTACACGTTTTGGGATATTTTTCTCAAGAGCAGTAGGTGACTTTATTTGAGTAGTATTTTGTTTATGAACGTCTTAAAAGCACTTTACTCCCAGACAGTAAGGATCGGTTCCAAACAGCTCTGAGGCCATTGCTAAGTATTTTTGTGCATCTCAGATACTCTTCGTTTGTTTACAGTCACGTGGTAACGATTTCGTGGGCCCAGTGCTAAGGCGGGATACTCGAGCTGCTCAATTTCCGACGACGCGTTCTTAGGGGTGTTTCTTGTCTTTCCCGCTGCTAAGGTCTTTGAGGTGATGAAACTTCTTTTGTGTATCATATGAGAGACCATGATCGTGTTCCACCCTTCTAACAATAGTAACTACTTCCGTTCCAACCTCACGAAAGTTACTATGCTGACCGTCCAACCTTCTCGAAATAGTAAATAATATTAACTATTTGCTTACCATGCTCGGGAGCGGTGTAAGCGTGGTAACTCCGCATCTCTTTAACGTGATTTGTCGGATTTGCCCTTGGCATGATATTCTGCTGGAAAGTAGGAAAGAATTTGTGACGTCATGCGTAGTAACTACGGTAAGTAGGGTGAAAAGCGCTCCCGAGTCCATGAGAGAGTTCCGGAATCGTTATGGCCGCCTTTGCATGAGTTTCATATTTTCCAGGATGGTAAATACGACGTCGGAGGTGGGAACCAATTTGTCAGCCTTGCCGACCTTATTGACTACTACAAAAAGAATCCGATGGTTGAAACTACGGGTACAGTTGTACATTTGAAACAACCATTTAACGCCACGAGGATCACCGCCGCTGGGATCGATATGCGGGTTCGTGAACTTCAGGTAAACAAAAATGCTCCCCCCCTCCCCCTTCGGCTGCGATGAAGTTATGGTATAGGTATGCGTCTTTGAACATTAGTTAGGTTGACGGGACCACTTTCGTCCATGAAAATCAACTCCTTGTGAATCGAAATAGTCACTGGGGCTCCTAAGGAAATCTTATTGGTTAATTTGTTTCTTTACCGTTAAAGGACACCTGAACAAGGGAACCATACTTGAACACACCATGGAGAATGCATTTACAGACATGGCCACGGAGTTCATTCTTCTCCTGGGCGTGACGTGCAAAATAGGGATGTTCGTTTCGGGAGGTTTGCACATGTAGACTCCAAGACAAAAATCGCAATTCATTCAAATCTTGTACAGCGCTGGCCGGATCGTATTGGAATTTCTTCTAGATATACGTTTGGGCTTAACTGATTAAAAACTATTCCAGAAGAAGGGTTGATTGGAGATATTTATTCATTTCTAAAAATTTTCGGTACTGAGATAAGGACAGATGCAAAATGGAGCAAAAATCATAGCTTGGAATCACTATTTCGTATTTGGATTGGGTTTTCTGCAGTCAATGTTAACGGAAGTCATACAGATAGGGATGATACTTGGTACTCTTCATTCAGGTGTCCTTTAATCATTTAGATTTAGAAAATTAGGAACATCTAGATTTGTATTGATTTTATTATACCATGTCGTTCTCTCTTTTTAGAAAGAAAATAGTGTGTCTTCTGGGAAAGGTGGATTCTGGGAAGAGTTTGAGTCACTGCAGCAGCAAGAATGCAAACATCTCTACTCTCGAAAAGAAGGCACGAAAGCTGAAACCAGACATAAGAACAGATACAAAAACATTCTGCCATGTAAGTAGTATATATTAGATTCTTGTGCTTTCCTACTGGTCCCTTGCCCCTGGGAAGTTTGTCGATGCGATTTTTGGATATTAGTTAATAACTAAAAACCTCCGGTCACCCTGTCAGAGCCTAACTAGACTAACTCTTATAAACGATGCAAGAAGTGCATATGTGTTCAGTTCTTTTTGTCTGCTAAGCTGAAAGTATCAAACGGTATTCGTTGACCGTCGATCTTCTGTATGAAACCGCGGCTCCGGGGTTCTGAAGGTTCTTCCATGAACGTAAATGAATCATCAGTCATCAATTGTTAGAGCGACAAAAAATGCACCAAAGAATTCAGTAGGGTCAGGGTCTTTATATCCCAAGCTGATTAAGGAAATTTGTGACATCCTCCCCCCGCCCCATTCCGAATTGAGAGAAACACGAGACGTCAAAAAGACCGTAGACTTCAGTGTCAACTGACAAATCCTGCATCAGAAAAAATAGCAACTATAGACAACATCAGTCACGGGATAACTGCAGATGAAAAGCTGAAGTTCCATTCCAACAGGCTAAAAGTCGTCTCCTGAGTGAATCGGATACTAGGGCTAGTCGTACCAGCTCTTCACGCAAGCAACATATTGTCCTTACGCTGTTCAAGTATCAACTCACAAGTTACATGTCACAGAAACTAGAGACGGGGGTAATCAGTAAGCTGTAAATTTGCATTGGACTAGCCTTCTCATGCTAGGGTCATTCCAGCGAAATAAAGCCAGACAAAAAAAAAAATCGATTTCTCAGATTTTGACGAATTCTTGAAATTTTCGGCCAAATATTCCATTGTTGATGGTCGAAAAAGTCAATATTTTTCAAAAATTCGAAAAAAATCAGGGAAATTCAACACGACCTTGAAATTTTTTGAGCTTCTTACCTACCTTTAAGACTTCAAATTTCGACATTCTAAGATTCCCCATGGTAGTAGAATGAAGAACGAGCTACATTTCTGAATTAGCATTTTTGTGGCTATCGAGCCAGAAATGGTCTTAAATAGCGATGTTAGAAAACTGAAATTCTTGGGGAAATGCATTTTATGACAAAATAGATTAGTCTCACAACCTAAAAATAAAAATTGAGAAATGAATTTCACTTTTCAGATCTTACTGTTAGACCACAACCTGCCTGGACCAATTCTCTGTCCAAGGGCCCGAAATCTTCTCTTTGGCCTACTTTCAGAAACTTACTACAATGCATGCTTTTGCTCTTTCACGTGTAAGTTTGCGCGAGGGTGGTAAATTACTGATATACTTGGTTTTACGCAATTCTGAAACGCTAACCGAGTTCCGTTGTCAGTACATTTTTATTATCTGTAGGCTGTAACTATTTAAGAAACTGAAATTTTGAATTTGGAACAATGTACAAAGAAATGTAGAACACGTTAAAGGCACAGAAAACTTGACTATGCAACTTTCGGCCATCAAACTGACCTGGGGGGCTTAGATAAAGATACAGGGACTTATTATCGACAGAACCCCCCTTCTTTGTTATCTCGAACCCCCTCCTTAGTGTTCCCAAAGCTAGATGGCAGGCCCTTGCCCCTTATGCACTGTAGTTATGCACTTATGCACTGTAAAAGTTCGCCTTTGGCTGTGTTCCCGCCATAGTATCGGGATAGTAGTCAAGAGGTCGTGCGTTCGATTCCTACTCCCAGCATACAATCCTTTTGCTTTTTTTTCTACTAACTCAAAAGTCAAATTCTCGGAAACTGCCCGGAAAATGCAATGGTCGTAACGAAAATTTTTCTTACTCACTCAGGGTACATTCCTGATATGTCAGCTAGCTCTCCGAGTCAAGTTTGAGTCAAGTTTTCTGTTCCTTTAATATTATGGCGAAGTTACAAGTTTTTCTGTCTTCAGTCCAAGCGCTGTAGCAGCTTTCGGTTTTCGGTTTTTGGTTTTCACCGTATTTTGTGGAGCTCATAACTCGTGAACCAGTGCAAGTATCAAGTTCAAACTTGGTACACTTGTGGGTATGGGGGTCTCGTTGTGCCTTTTGGGGGTCCCAGCCCCCACCCCAACCCGGTTCAGGGGCAAATGGGCCCAGATTGCCCAGTGAATAAGGTTCATAACTTGACCAGAAATGGACATAGGACGATGAAATTCCTTGTACGTGTAGATCATAGTGCTGGGAAATTGCTTTTAAAGTTGCACCTCCCCCACTCACCCGTTCATGGTCAACTGGGCCCAGATTGCCCAGGAGTTGAAACTTGGTAGGATGGTAGGATACTTTTTGCTGGTCCCAAACCCAACCTGCACTTGGTTCAAAGGCAATTGGGCCCAGATTCCCCATTTTTTTAATGTTTTAAAATAAGGTGATGAAATTCCTTTGTGCTCTTGGATCACAGAGGTTGGGGATATATATGTGGATTTGAAAACCCCACCCTCCCCGTTCATGGGCAGGTGCGCCCAAATTGCCCATGAACAAAAACTTTTGACCCGTGACTGGAATAGAACTCTAAGCTGGTATACTTGAGGAACAAGAGGTGTAAATACGCATTTTGATGGGTCCCGAACACCCCCCCCCCCCCCTGTTCATGGGTAGCTGGGCCCAAATTTCCCATGAGTTAAGTTCGTCTGTGACAGTTCCTCCTGTATATTTGGGGGGGGGGGATATATCTATGGATGAGGATTTTGGTGCAACAGCAACAAATAAGACGACGCGTCGTAGTTTAATCTTTAATGAATAGTTGGAAACTGAACTGTTTTGTCATATGATCGATGATATGCCGTTCTTAATGAATCGTGACAAAGGGGGTATTATGCTGCTATCGTTTGGTTTATTGCACTTGTTATCAGAGGCTTTTACCGACTGTATGGTCATTTTTACCGACTGTCGTTTTTCAAGAAAAAAATGACTGTTTTTAAGAAAAAACGACCGTTTTCAAGAAAAAATCGGATGATTTTCAGAAAAACCAACTGTTTTGACAAAAATCGACTGATGTTCAGAAAAACCGACTGTTCTCATGAACAAAATTTACTGTTTAGACGAAAAATCGTTGCGCGAAGCGCCGACTCGGTCATTTTTTACCGACTGGTTTGTCATAAAAATGATGCATTTTTCCAAGAATTTAAGTTTTCTGACATCGCTATTTAAGACCATTTCTGGCTCGATAGCCACAAAAATGCTAATTCAGAAATGTAGCTCGTTCTTCATTCTACTACCATGGGGAATCTTAGAATTTTCGCGATCTGGCCGGTTATTCTGGAGTGGATCTACGAAGACCCACTTTTTTTACCTTACCTTGCCAAAATAACCGTAAAAAGGAAAGAAGAGTACCTAAATAATTGAACATCTCGAGATTTGAAGTCCTAAAGGTAGGCAAGAAGCTCAGAAAATTTCAAGGTCGTGGTGAATTCCCGCCGATTTTTGTCGAACTTTTGAAAAATATTGACTTTTTAAGACCATGAACAATAGAATATTCGGCCGAAAATTTCAAAAATTGGTCCGAACAGTTGTTTTTTCGCCGAATTTGGGGAGGTCCTGGACCCTGGTAGATCATTCTGAGAAATTTTCGTCAAAATCTGAGAAACTGATTTTTTTTTGCCTGGCTTTATTTCGTGGAGATGGACGATAGGGTAGGGGATTTGATTCAAGTTTACAGAACAGTCGCCTACACTCCCCAATATTTTTGCCACCGAAAAATACTTCAAAAGTATAGGCCATTCCGAGAAGCTTTCTGTCCGTCCACTTCATTCTGACGAGGATACGGTGCCAGTTCCAGGCTTTAAAGCACCCATGATCGTCATTTTTTTTGCTGATCCCTCATAGATAGATAGATAGATAGATATGTTGATTGACCCAACTCGTAGCGCCGACATGGCACTAAATACGTCGACCATTACATTTATATACTTGAATATCTACAATTATTACATAAAAGAAAATAAATCACTTAGAATTCACTTGTTTTTTGTTAATCTTCTCAGTGAATAGCCCATTAGCCCAATATCATAGCCCTTTAGGTAATCTGTACAGGAAAGCCACTAGTTCAGACAGAAAACGTTCTCAGTAAATCAAATAGCTCGCTGTGAAAACTGGGCGTTCTCCTGTGGCGGATTATTAAAAATCTGTGGTCTGGGAAGAGATTCTTGACACTGATGATGACGATAAAATTGTGTTTACGCACTACACAAGAAAAAGAAAATAGCGCAGTAGACAGAGAAAGAAAAGGAGAAAGTTACACTGAGCTTTCAGTAACGGATGAATGCACAAGATAAAAAAAAAAAATTAGGTCCTGGGATTCAAGAAGAAGTAGAAAGGGCCTTTATTCCTTTATTTGACGACGACGAATCTTGTTCTTGATAGAACATGGCAGCTGACCAAAACATGGCCGTTCCAGTTTTCCTGGCTGAAGATTTTGTCTGATAAATCATTGACTAAAAGGTTTTCTAAAATTCGTGACGTTAATCGTCAGGATTATTTTTGACTTCATACCTTTTTGTTTTTGATGTCCAAAACCACATAAAATGATATTGCCAAAGTAATTGTATGGCTTTTACAAGAAAACCCATGGGTCGTTTGACGTCTTTTGCTTCCAGATTCTCAAATTTGGTGAAGGGTTCGTTCCTATAGTCAAGCCAAAATGTTTTGCTTAAAGGACACCTCGCACTACATGTGCACCACTTCGCAACAAAGCTATGCTTTAAGAAAATTACACACGGCTTTGGCTGTTTTTAGCCTTTTTCCATCTCCCTTGCCTTGGATGACATTCTTGGCAAATTTCGCATAACTGGTCTCCAAACGAATAAGTTCTTGGAAATAGTGATTGGGCGCATGAAAAGTTACATAAAGAGAACAAAACGTGACAATCGTAATAACTAGTGTATTGCCAACAGAGGAGATAGGATGCACTTATGAAGTGAAGAATCTCGGTAACGAAAGTGGATGGAAATACTACTGAATTAGAATGGATTCCGATCGTAAGTACGTCGTGTCCTTTAACAAGGTCACGTTCATGTCATAGGAAGAAAAGGAATTATGTGAAAATGAGAATTTAGTTACTAACGATGCACAGTGGGAGCTGAGAAAAAGGATAAATGGGAGTAGTTATTGTCACGGATCCTTAAAGGACACCTGAATGAAGAGTAGCAAGTATCATCCCTATCTGTATGACTTCCGTTAACATTGCCTGCAGAAAACCCAATCCAAATACGAAATAGTGTTTCCAAGGTTTGATTTTTGCTCCATTTTGCATCTGTCTTAATTCAGTACCAAACAATTTTAGAAATGAATAAATTTTTCCAATCAACCCTATTTTTTAACCAGTTAAGCCCAAACGTATATCTAGAAGAAATTCCAATACGATCCGGCCAGCGCTGTACAAAATTTAAATAAATTGCGCTTTATTTGTCTTGGACTCTGCATGTGGAAACCTCCAGAAATGAGCATCCCTATTTTGAAAACGTCACGCTCAGGAGAAGAATGCTCTCCGTGGCCATGTCTGTAAATGCATTGTCCATGGTGTGTTCAAGTATGATTTCACTGTTGAGATGTCCTTTAACAACGGTTATTTTCAGATTAGCTAATACCATCACAAAATAAAGACACTAAACCGGTTGGAGTTTTCAAGTTTTTTTTGTTGTCATTGCAGTTGACCACACACGAGTGATCTTGACCAACGTCGAGACAACAGAGCTGGGCAACGATTACATCAATGCAAATTACATTCACTTTGAAGATGATATAGGTAAGTTGCTGAATTTGTTTTATGAATAGGCTTTATGTTCGTTTCGCTTTTGGCTCAGGTCGGTGTAGTGTGCTGTCCAACCTTATCAGAAATATGGAAAACAGTGAGCTACTTTGTCTGGAAGTATTACACATGTTTGCTTATGCAGCGTTTACAAGTACAGGAGAACTTGAACAGAATCCGATCTTGGCGACATGATTACGTTTACACGCAGAGGGAAAAAATTAAATTTTTCAAACCAGAAAATCTGAGAAAAATAAATTCACTAGCCAATAAAAAAATGTTTTGAGAGCATTATGACATCAGTACTGAATAACTGATGACCGCTGCTCTCAAAGGCTAGCTAGACGTTTTTTTTTTAGTATTTTTACCAACGCCGGCGACGAGATTCCTTTCAAGTAGACCGGAATTCTTTTCATCATGAAAGGTTCTCGTCCCGCTAGTCTTTTTATGGCACTTGCCCAAGGGCAAGTGCCATATAGCGATTGTAATTTATGTCCGTCAGTCGATCTGTCGGTCCCGGTTTTGCTAGTTTGGGCACTTCCAGATAAGCTAGGACGATGAAACTTGGCAGGCACATCAGGACCGGGCCAGATTAAATTAGAAATAGTCGCTTCCCCGATCCGACCATCTGTAGGGGAGTGAAGGGGAATCCAGAAAAATTAGATATGTTTAGCTTACGAACGGGTAATCGGATCTTAATGAAACTTGGTATTTGGAAGGATCTCGTGTCTCAGACGTTCCATTTTAAATCCAGACCGGATCCGGTGACATGGGGGGAGTTGGAGGGTGAAACCGGAAATCTCGGAAAACGCTTATAGTGGAGAGATCCGGATGAAGCTTGGTGGAAAGAACAAGCAGAAGTCCTAGATACGTGACAGATATAACCGGAACGGATCCGCTCACTTCGGGGGAGTTTATGGGGGGGGGGGGGTAATAGTGGTCCCTCGAGTTCGGTGCTTCCTGATGTGCTAGGACGACAAAGATTGGCAGGCAGGTCAGGGACCCGACCAGATTAAATAGGAAATAGTCACTTCCCCGATCCGACCATCGAGGGGGAGTGGAGGGACGGGGAAGCCAAAAATTTAGGTATTTTTAACTTGTGAACGGGTGATCAGACCTTGATGAAAGTTGATATTTAGGATGATCTCGTGTCTAAGACGTCGTACTTTAAATCCGGGCCGGATCTGATGACACTGGGGGGAGTTGGAGGAGGGAACCGGAAATCTTGGGGAACGTTTAAAGTGGAGGGATCGGGATGCAACTTGGTGGGAAGAACAAGCACAAGTCCTTGATACGTCACCAATATAACCGGACCGGATCCGGGCACTACGGGGGAGTTGGGAGGGGGGGTCCGGATTTCGAGCGATCCCAGGAGTTTGGCATACTTACTGATGTGCTAGGAAGATGAAACTTAACAGATATGTTAGGGATCCGAACAGATTGACTTGAGAATAGTCGTTTCCTCGATCCGACCATCTTGGGGGGAGTGGAAGGATGGGGAGACCGGAATCTGGTGTCATACATACCTTTTGAACGGGTGATCGGATTTGAATGGAACTTGTAGGGTGGAAAGAGCTACGGTATCGCCTCAGATGTTCAGTGTCAAGTCCGGGCCGGGTCCGATACCTGTGGGGGGATGGGGGAGGGATCGGGAAAACTCAGGAAACGCTTAAAGCAGAGGGATTGGGACGGAACTTAATGGAGAGAACAAGCATTAGGCCTAGATACTAAATTGACGGAGTCAATGGTTTTGGGGCTCTGTGGGGGGGAGTCGGAGGGGGTTTCCTGGAATTCCGGTAGCCGCGAGTTAGAATAGTTTCAGATGTACTAAGACAACGAAACTTTGCAGGCATATTAGTGACCCGACTTGAGAACCTGACACAACATACCCCCGGAAACTTCCGGCAATTGGGGGGGGGGGGGGGGGCAGAAACTATTGACATGCACAAAAACCAAACAGATGGACCAAAAGAGATGCAAGTTCGACAGTGCCGAGTTAATGCGGCCTAGATTTGTTATTTGGCGTCCGGGCCGGATTCGGCCAAGGTAGGGGGTGGGGTGTACTGGAAATTTGCGGATAGGCTATGCTCCAATTCAGAAAGACTTGATGGACGGGAAGAGGGGATTAAGAGGAATTTTCCAAAAATGCTCAGATTCGAGTGAAACTTGATAGATGGTATAAAAGAAGATGCTTTAGATGATCCATTTTTTGGTCCGAACCAGATTCGGCCACGGTAGGGGGAGGCGGAGGAAGTATCGGAAATCGATGTAGCACGTCAAGGGATCAAACGAGTGGATTTATTGGTCTGAAACTTGGAAGTTTGAACAGTCATGCGCATTTGCTACAGATAATCCGAGACGATGCCGGAAATGCTCAGAATCCAGTGAAATTAAATATCCTGTTTGTATTTCCGAACCGCATTTTTGGATGGCGGGTGTATTTCGTGACGTTTTCATCTATTTTAATTATCTGTTGACAACTTATTTTATCTCTGTTATGACTATCAAAACATCGTATTTGGGCTCTGCCCACGAGAGATATGTTTTGCTTTATTATTAAATAAATTGAAAATTGAAAATACTTTCGTGTACCCCCTACTCGTAACAAGTGCCATATGAGCTCGTAGCTCTTTTTTTTTACTGTTAATTCAGAACAAATACGCTCTGATTATTTTTTTTTTTTTTTTCTGCGGATGATCAGTTTCTCGCTGGTCACTGTCATTTACTAACTTTCAGCAAAATATCTCACATTGTTCGGGATTCGTTCGGCCAGATCCATGATAAGTGGCCCTTACTTTCATTTGGGATCCAAAAGGACGTTCTGATCATAAAGGGTTGCACAAAATTGTATATTTATCGGAAGGAAAGGCGCGTCATTTCATTCGGGTTTTAGGCTTGGAATTTTGGGATTTGGGCATCATTAAAAGCTAGGTTTTGTTGAGGGAAAGGTGTTTCGCACGAAAAATGTCGTAGCCTACTTACAAAATTTCGCCTGCGGCGCTCATTTTCACTGTCTGATATACAGGCGTTAGAAACTACTGCAGGTGGAAGTATTGCGGAAGCGAATTCCTTATTACGAATGCGTTACCTTAACCATACAAATACTAGCTTTAAAGGTTAACAGAATAGGGCTATGATACGACAGTCTGATTACCCATCATATTTTTACTTAATTAGGCTAGAAGAACCGACAAAAACTCGTTACTACGTTACTTTGTTATCCACGATTCTTGAATTTTAGCTGACGTAATTTCTCTTCCGCAACTGTTATACGTCCATAGCTTTATGCTTGGAATGTTTAGCAACTACAGCGGCAGCCAATTGCCGTAATAACAAGTCATGGCGGATTTACATTCTTCAAGCCAGGAAGATGAAAGTATCATGGGAAGTGAAAGTTTAGGTTTAGGTTTAATGGAAAAATTGCCACAATAGCAAAAGCTAAATAATAGGCAGGAAAAAGAAAATAAATAAACACACATTAATAACTAACACATCTAAACAATATACCATCAACAACAAAACTTAAGACAAAATACAGAAACAATTCAAGAACCGAACAGGCACAAATAACAACAAATGTGAAATTTTATTGGTTATTAAAATAATTAGTAACAAGGGGGGAGAATGAGTGGAGCCGACGTGCGGTACTTGATGCTGGAAACGGCTTGAGAAAATCTGAGTGTCTCGTTGCGTAAGTCGGTTCAGGGAGTTGTTCGGGAAGGAGGTGGCGGAATCTGTTTGATTGCAAAATTTTCTTACCAAAATCAGTTGTTAAATTTAGGCGTTTTTTATGGCACTTGAGCTTACTCAAGTGCCATATAGCGATTGTTATTTCTGTCCGTCAGTCGGTCTGTCGGTCCCGGTTTTGCTAGTTCGGGCACTTCCAGATAAGCTAGGACGATGAAACTTGGCAAGCATATCAGGAACTGGACCAGATTAAATTAGAAATTGTCGCTTCCTCGATCCGACCATCTGGAGGGGAGTGGAGGGAGGGGGAATCCGGAAAAAATAGGAAAAATGAGATATTTTTAGCTTACGAACGGGTGATCGGATCTTAATGAAACTTAATACATGGAAGGACTTCGTGTCTCAGACCCTCCATTTTAAATCCAGACCGGATCCGGTGACACTGGGGGGAGTTAGAGGGGGAAACCGGAAATCTTGGAAAACACTTAGAGTGGAGGGATCCGAATGAAACTTGGTGGAAAGTACAAGCAAAAGTCCTAGATACGTGACTGATATAACCGGAAGGGATCCGCTCACTTTGGGGGAGTTGGGGGGGGGGAGAAGTCCGAATTTGTAGTGATCCCGCGAGTTCCGTGCTTCCTGATATGCTGGGACGATGGAAATTGACAGGCATGTCTGGGACCCGACCAGCTTAAATAGGAAATCATCAATTCCCCGATTCGACCATCTGGGGGGGGGGGGGGGGGGGGTGGAGGGAGGGTGAAGCCAAAATTTGAGGTATTTTTAGCTTGCGAACGGGTGATCGGATCTTGATGAAAATTGATATTTAGGATGACCTCGTGTCTCAGACGCCTCACTTTAAATCCGGGCCGGATCCGATGACACTGGGGGGAGTTGGAGGAGGGAGCCGGAAATTTTGAGAAACGCTTAAAGTGGAGGGATCGGGATGAAACTTGGTGGGAAAAACAACCACAGGTCCTAGAAACGTCATTGACATAACCGGACCGGATCAGGGCACTGTGGGGGAGTTGGGGTGGGGAACCGGAAATTTTGAGAAACGCTTAAAGTGGAGGGATCGGGATGAAACTTGGTGGGAAAAACAAGCACAGGTCCTAGACACGTCATTGACATAACCGGACCGGATCAGGGCACTGTGGGGGAGTTGGGATGGGGGTCCGGATTTCTAGCGATCCCGCGAGTTCGGCATACTTCCTGGTGTCCTAGGGCGATGAAACTTGGCAGGTATGTCAGGGATCCGAACAGATTGACTTGAGAACAGCCGTTTCCCAGACCCGACCATCGTGGGGGGAGTCGGTGGATGGGGAGTCCGGAATCTAGTGGCGTGCATAACTTTTGAACGGGTGATCGGATCTTGATGAAAATTGATATTTAGGATGACCTTGTGTCTCAAACACCTCACTTTAAATCCGGGCCGGATCCGATGACACTGGGGGGAGTTGGAGGAGGTAACCAGAAATTTTGAGAAACACTTAAAGTGGAGGGATCGGGATGAAACTTGGTGGGAAAAACAAGCACAGGTCCTAGACACGTCATTGACATAACCGGACCGGATCCGATGACACTGGGAGGAGTTGGAGGAGGGAACCGGAAATTTTGAGAAACGCTTAAAGTGGAGGGATCGGGATGAAACTTGGTGGGAAAAACAAGCACAGGTCCTGGACACGTCATTGACACAACCGGACCGGATCAGGGCACTGTGGGGGAGTTGGGGTGGGGGTCCGGATTTCTAGCGATCCCGCGAGTTCGGCATACTTCCTGATGTCCTAGGGCGATGAAACTTGGCAGGTATGTCAGGGATCCGAACAGATTGACTTGAGAACAGCCGTTTCCCCGACCCGACCATCGTGGGGGGAGTGGGTGGATGGGGAGTCCGGAATCTAGTGGCGTGCATAACTTTTGAACGGATGATCGGATTTGAATGAAACTTGTCTGGTGAGCTATCGCCTCGGACGTTAAGTGTCACGTCCGAGTCGGGTCCGATACCTGTGGGGATGGGGGGGGGGGGGTGGAAAACTCAAGAAACTCTAAAAGTAGAGGGATTGGACCGAAACTTAATGGATGGAATAAGCATTAGGCCTAGATGAAATTGACGGAGCCAGATGGTTTCGGGGCTCTGTGTGGGGAGTTGGAGGGGGTTTCCTGGAATTCCGGTAGTCGTGAGTTAGAATAGTTCCAGATGTAAAACGACAACGAAACTTTGCAGGCATATTAGCGACCCGAATTATCTTGACTTAAAAACCTGACACAACATACCCCCGGAAACTTCCGTTCCTAGATCCGAGCATTTTTGGGGGAGCAAGAGAAGAGAAATATGGACTTCTATAAATTGCGAACGAGTGGTCTGATTCGAGTGAAACTTCATGGGTGATACGAATCGATGGCCTCGACATGTAAAACATGCGTTCGAACCATATGCGACCACGATTAGGGGAATTGGGGGTGGGGGGACTTTTGACATGCACAAAAACCAAACGGATGGACCGAATGAGATGCAATTCGACAGTGCCGAGTTTATGCGGCCTAGATTTGTTATTTGGCGTCTGGGCCGGATTCGGCCAAGGTAGGGGGGGGGGTACTGGAAACTTGCAGATAGGCTATGCTCCAATTTCAGTCAAACTTGATGAGGGAATTAAGAGATTGGGCCCGAACAGGCTCCGACAACGTTGGTGGGAAGGGGGGGGGGGGTACCGGAACTTTCCAAAAATGCTCAGATTCGAGTGAAACTTGGTAGACGGTATAAACGAAGATGCTTTAGGTGGTCGATTTTTTTTATTCCGAACCAGATTCGGCCACGGTAGGTGGAAATAGAGTGAGTACCGGAAATCGTGTAGCACGTCTAGGGATCAAACAAATGGATTTATTGGGATGAAAGTTTGAACAGTCATGTGCATTTGCAATCGAGACGATGCCGGAACTGCTCAGAAATGAGTGAAACTAAATATCCTATTTCTATTTCCGAACCGCTTTTTTGGATGGCGGGTGTATTTTGTGACGTTTTCATCTACTTTCTTGTACAGCCTACTCGTACAAGTGCCATATGAACTCGTAGCTCTTGTTCTTTAATGGTTCAAGCCGGAGAGTTTTTAAGCGCCTGGTGATAATTAGTGTATTCGTGAGAAATTATGATTTTAACCACCCGCTTCTGGATTGTTTCAATTAAATCACGCAATTCGGACGTAAGTACGGGGTGCCAGGCGGCACAAGCGTATTTGTGTGAGGGATTACATATGTCTTATAACAGTAAACTAGACTTTCACGGTCAAAAACCAAACTTTTTGAGTTGACATAAAGTTTTGGTTAGTGCATGGGATTTTTTTAGTATCTGGTGTGTTATGCTTGAAATTAAGTTTATCATCAATCCAAACTCACAGTATGTTCGCTTGGCTGACTGGGGCAAAAGTTAGACTGGAACTTGGAATCTCTCTTTTCAAAAAAGAGATTCACATAGCTGACGACTTATCAAGATTTATTTTTAGCTTTAACTGTTCACACTCGGTCTTCAAATTTTCTAATGCATCATAAGCTGGGTAGTAATTTGATATTAACTGGAGCAAAGCAATTTTGAGGTCAGCAAATTTAAATCTATTGTTAAAATTCGATGCAAGTCTGTTAATATGAACTAGGAAAAGAATGGGACCGAGGCGTGTACCTTGGGGAACGCCGCATGTGATTGCGAGGGGGTCGGAAACCTCACCATTTTCTCTTAAAATAACGCTTCGTGTACGACGAACTTGACATTCGCCATCAAGGAAGAACATGAACAGTTGAAAACTCGAACTTGCTAATCAACTTGGCGGAATGCCGGCCAAATTCTCTGTTGACTGTGTCCCTCCACAAGGAAACATATTCGCGGTAGCACGGAACAGAGGGCTATCTTCGGATGTGATTCTGCAATGTGGAACCGAACATTTCAAAATCTTCGCTTTAGCCATTGATACACACGCTTTTGCAGACATTCAAATTTTCCGCGGCTCGCCGTAAAGTTATTTGTCGTGCAGCCAGCAGAGATTCCAAACGTCACTACTAGACTAGGCGATCGTAAACAACAAAAATCCCTTATATGAGTCAAAATAATTCAGTGTTTTCAAATCAAACGTATACAAATAAGTTGGCTTTTCAGTTAAACTTTTTTGTTTCTTTAAATTCGTACAGTTTCCCGCATGTGGGGCTGTGTTTCTTGGCTATTGTTTCTAAGGTAGCGTTCCGGCGACTTATTTTTAGTTACGATCGTTACTATTCTTGTTATTATTGCCGTTCCCAGAGCCCGCCGTAATAAGCAAATTGGCTCCTCCCATTTATTATTTTCGTTCTGCGGACTGTTACGATCGTTACAATTTACTTATGATGGTCACGAGCATCATAAGTGATGTATGATAAGTGACTATCGGTTCTGCAGGAACTCCCGCAGAGTGATGACGTATGTTCGCGTTGTTATTATTTCGTTCCAGAGAACGTGAAAACTACCAAAAACACGGTGCTCGCTCCTCCTCTTATCATCGTAAATTGTAATAACTTCACTGGAACGCTACCTAACTGGTGCGACCCTTGCGCCTTGCCGGACATCTGCCGGTCGTTTATTTTGAGGGTCGTCACCCCCCCCTCCCCCACGTCCAACCCCTTCAAACCGCTCCTGAGCTCGGAGATACGACTACTTCAACGCTTGCTGTTATCACGAGTTTTACTATTATGACCAGATACGTGGTTTCCGCTTGACACCGACAATAATGCTCCGATTGGAGTCGAACTTTGATGGACGAGAAGAGATGTGACGTTTATGTGTCCTAGTCGTATTCGGCGACAGCGGGGGGAGTTCGAGGGGGAGTCCCGGAAATTGTGTAGCTCACATAGTGGGCAAACGAGTGGAGTGATTGGAATGAAAGCTGGAAAGTAGAGACTTCATATCCCGTAGATGACATATTTTAGGGTCCGGGCCGGATCCGAGTACGGAGGGGGATGACCGGAATTTCCCGAAAAATGCTCGGAGTCGAGTGAAACTTTATGGATCTGGTAAAGACAACCATGGTTCGGCACAGATTCGGCCGTGGTAGGGGGAGCTGGAGGGGGGTACCGGAAATAGTGCGGCAACGTTTGGGTATCAAACGAGTGGATCTAATTTTGGAAGATTAAAATTTCGTTTGCCCTAGGTGATCTGAGGGCTGTACCAGAAATGCTCAGAATCGAGTGACTCTAGACTAGATAGCCTATCCTATTTCTAGGTCCGAACCTAAGGGGATTGAAGGGGGTATTTTGTGAAGTTCTCGCCGAGTTTCTTCCATTGCCTAATCGGAACAAGTGCCATATGAGCTCGTAGCTCTTGTTTTTCTAGTCGTCGTCACGAACGGAATCCTTTCGAGTCGACCAATTCCTTTCTACTTGACGGGATTCTTGTCCCTGTAAACGCTACATCAATCTTTATTAGATAGTCCTTCAGCCCAAGCTGACTGCAAACCATATTTGACGGTGCAAAATGGATAGGTCAGCTACATTCTGTTACAGCTATATTTCCGCCCCTCTTGGCATGGGTCCTCTGCAGGCTCAGGCCGCTGAAGCTGGAAGACAGATGACCTATCCATTTTGCACCGTCAGATATAATCTTTATTGGTCGAACTCGCCCTTTACCGACCGAATAGTTAACTCTCGTTCACTCTGGGTATATAATAAAATAAGATAGGAGAAATTCATATATAGGACCTTTGTTATTCCGACTGTTTGAAAAAGTAATCTGTCAAAACCGCCTGTTCACTTCCAGTAGACAAAGAAACAACAAACATGAAGGGTTAAAGCTTAACTGAACAGTCAGTTTATTTTTACATATGATATTTGAACACAGCGAAATATTTTGACTCATCTTAGGGATTTTGTATTTTTTCACCCGGGGGTCTAGTAGTAACGTTCAGAGTATGCGCTGCTTGCACGACAACCTAAAATTCACCCAGACGTGGAGAATTTGAATTTCAACAAAGGCCTGCATTTCAAGAGTGAAAAATGCTAAGCTCGGAAAAGTAGGAAAATGATATTAAGGTGTGTCTTGCAAGGACATTTTTATTTTATTTTTCGGCAATGGCTGACATTTGTAGTTGTTGAATAGTTCAAGCATAGAGGGACAAATACATAGAGGCACCACAAATCCAAAAGAATAAGTTCATTCGACGATATCTGTTATCTGTGGATAACGGACAAACAAAGTAACACATTTTGATCGGATTTTCAGGCATATTTAAGTTAATAGGAATAGAATATAGTAATTTGTTCGCTCACACTTTCACGGTATCAAAACCAAAATTGGTGAGTACTGTCATGACAAATGTCAATGTAACAGATACGTTTAAAAGTACGTACAATTGGTCAGAGGCTATTTAAAATTTGAATGTGTAACTATAAGTATAGACTGTCGGATCTGAGACCTATTTGGTTAAAATTTAAGGGGCTAAATAGTTGACACAACGCACACTCCTAAGTGCTTAGGGGCATATGTGTTCGAAGTGGTTTGAGGCAGACTGTTTCTGTTACCTATTTGTCAGTAGCTTTGCATGGTTGGTTAGTTTGGGGCTACTATGTTAACTCCCTTTCTTTCGAAGATAAGGGAAACCGAGGATACATTGCGACCCAAGGATGTCTGCCTTGTACAGTGAACGACTTCTGGCACATGGTCTGGCAAGAGAACTCTCGAGTCATAGTCATGACGACGAAGGAGGTGGAAAGAGGGAAAGTAAGTAGAATGTGTGCCCTACTGGAAAGCGAAGATTTACTCGCTCGACCCCGTTTTAGTCCTCTTCAAACTTCACAGATTTAGAAGATGGGTCACCCATTCAGCTCTACAGCCATCAGCACGAAAACGTCCCCTTGTATGACTATGGTTGGCTCTAGCGACTGATTCACCGCTGCGGACGAATTGTCCGATTGAGGGTAAAATTGAGTTACAGGGAATCACTGGTCATTGAAAAGTGAAATGAATGAAAGAGATTCGGGAGAATAATATTGCATGGAGGGTTCGTGCTGAAGTTCCGTAGCTTAGTTTCGTTGCGAGATATCTCTAACCCCTCTGAGAATAATGAACGGCTTAACTAGTGATAGTGATTCTTCAAGCTGAGGCCCTTGTCAATTTGTCTGCTGACTTCTGTGCCCCGATGGCATTCGCAATCACCGCCTTTCACCTGACTGTAAGTTCAGTGAAAGTGAATAAAGTTAAGTCCGGGTTCCTGAAAGTCTTATTCTACGTCCGAAGAAAGGGCTATCCGGGAACCAATCAGCGTAGGCTGGGTCAATGGTTCCCAACCTTTTCCGTACCACGTACCCGGGTGCCGTAAGGGCGTACCCCTTGCTTTACGAATCGTTTTTTTAATATTGTATACGGCTATCAGAACGTCGCGATCAGAAGAACGTCGACTGAAGCGAGGTATTAAGGCTATAGACTAACATTTGGAACATTTGATCGTGTCTGCAGTACGATCAGTCAGAAACGACCTTGAAAGAAATACGAATGCGAGATGGAATGACAAAAAAGTGGTAATCCATCTGCTCAGCAACATAAAATTATCGTTTAACTTCGTTCCATTACCATTAATTACCCTCTGTTGATTTCCAGACGAAATGCGCAATGTATTGGCCAAAAGAAGATGGGACCAAGGAGTGTGGCAAAATTACGGTCAAGTTTGTTGGTGAAACGACAACCGCCGACTACGCTTTAAGGGAGTTCATTGTCACTAAGTCAGGATCCACGGAGGAACGGCGAGTCTTCCATTATCACTTCCAGGTAAAGCTCTGCATTATCAGTTAGAAACGTTTGGGCACTCGTTCGCTTTCTTTTAGGCGCACTAACACAGATAGGACGCTCTAGTTCCGTTCATTCCACATCTCTGACCGTCCATCGATTCCTATTCCGAAATTTCTTTATTGAACCGTAGTTGTACCAAACCGATTATTGCGATTGCCGTGTTTTGGAGATGCGTCAGGCCTCTGTCTATGAAAACTTGCTAACCCACATAGAAGACATCGACAGTCGATTTCACCTTTTTGCGAGAGTAAGGCCTGGGAGAGTGGTAGCCCGGCCAGTACCGAAATTGCAGCCAATTAAACACGCAACGGCTCGTTACCTGAGAAGTTTTGTTCCTGCTTTCGTCAACCTTTATAACTGTATCATTAATTGCATATAGACTTGAATATTTATTGTTACGTTTGACAAGTTATTGATATATCTAAGCTAGTATAGAATAATTTTATTGTTATATATTTAGTATTAATATGGACGAGAACCACCAAATCGGCTTGACCGTTGTATCGGTTTCAAGAAAAAACTGAATTGACTTGAACCTTATATTGGGACGGAAAGGTCTTCTAAGGTAATGTCAATTGATGCAGTCCAGAAAGATTGTTCTACTATAAATATAACGAAACCATATGGTCTTTAAGTGCAGTAGGATCTTCCAGCTCTTGTTTCTTAGGTTTTAACAGGCCCGAACAAGGTACCTATACTGGGCTTTCTGTACTTTTGGTTAGGATAGGCTTGAAGCTCAAAGGCTTCCGCTTAGACGAAGGGGTTCTGCTAAGAGAACTCGTTTGACCGGGTGGTCGTGGTGTCGGAGGACATCGCCAATCCAACGTAGACGACGGGTTTTGATGGTAAACGGGTTTTAAAATTTGTATCTTTAAGTTGTAGTTTAGCTAGGCCTACACAAGATTATTTCCCTTCTAGGCCAATAGACCAAGTTGTCCAGTGTTGTATCATTTTAATACATAAATAAATACTTGAATGGAGCTGGACCGCTTTCTATGAACAGTGACGGCGGACCGGACTTCAGCGTTAGAGGCTCTGTCGGAAATATTTGCTGTAAGGACAGAACAGATGGCAGTGATGGATCGTTTTGAGTTTTCAATAAAGCGTTGTCTTTCATAGGCTTGGCCCGATCACGGTGTTCCGGCAGACCCTGGATGTGTACTTAACTTCCTGCATGATGTTAACAGTCGGCAAGAGGCGATAGATGACGCTGGTCCCGTCATTGTGCACTGCTCGGCTGGGATTGGTCGGACTGGGACATTTATTGTGATAGACATGATTCTGACGCAAATCAAGAAGCATGGTAAGTTCGAAATATTATACTTGGATAAATCCTCCAGAACGGTTACAGACAGGACTCAACGATATGTGTACATGCATGACAGAATAATTCCGAGGAGCTTTCTCTTACTACCGTTGTAATGATCTGTTGTATGAGAGAGAGAGATAGAGAGAGATAGGTTTATTTAGACAACATCGTAGCCGACAGCTAATTTGCGTTGCTTCACTATACTAAATAACAAACTAACACAAAAAACAAAAAAAAAGAGAAAATATCACTCGGCTTTGTTTAGCAAATCCGTAAAAAAAGGTACAAACGAATTTGCGTGGCGGTTCGTTCGCGAAGCTACTGGAACGAGTTTATTTTGGTGACGCGTACGGTTGTTGGGCGGTGCAGTGGGTGGTAAGATGTCTAGATGCTGGGGTTTGGAGAGAAGACATACTTTTTTCGAAAGATGTTTGAAGCAGTAGGCCGAGGTTACAAGATGGTACCGTAGACCTGAAAAACTTCTGGTTTATAAAGAGAGCATGGCTGCAATACAGTCTTCTTTTTTAACTAGCTCAGCTGGTTGAGTCTCTCCTGATAGAATAATCGATGGAAGTATCAACTGAAAAACCTGAACCCTGACAAAAACAATCTTCGGTAGTGTGACTGAGAGGGCACGTAAACTGCGCCTGCGGTTTCGGTGACCCGATTATCACACTTTTTTGAAAAACTGTGTGCAAATTATTTAAAAGCAAGAGCTGCCAGCTCATATGGCACTTGTTACGAGTATGTGAGAAACGAGAAAGTAAATCTGAGCATTTTTCCGAAACTTCTGGTACCCCTCCCCACCGTGCTCGGATACGGTCCGGACCCTGCCATCTAAGGCATACGATCTCTCTACTTTCAAAGTTTTATTCAAATCACTTGACTCGTTTAACCCCTA
The DNA here is from genome assembly GCA_023053575.1 of Branchinecta lynchi. Taxonomy (NCBI): domain Eukaryota; kingdom Metazoa; phylum Arthropoda; class Branchiopoda; order Anostraca; family Branchinectidae; genus Branchinecta; species Branchinecta lynchi. Next base: position 13,017,784 of record JAKZAP010000008.1, read on the forward strand.
TGAGAGCCACAACATTTCCGGGACTCCCCCTCCAACTCCCCCCACTGCGGCCGAATACGACTCGGACACGTAAACTTCGCATCTCTAACATCTCCTCTTCCAGTCCATCAAGTTTAACTCGAATCAGAGCATATCTTCAAATTTCCGGTTCCCGCTTAATCCTCCTCGTATTTTGGTCGGTTCCGGTTAGGGCGCCAAATGACAAATCTAGGCCACATAAACTTGGTCTGTCCAACTTGCATCCCATTCGGCCCATCCGTTTGGTTTTTGTGTATGTCACGAAGTTTTCGGACCCCCCCCCCCCAACTTCCCCAACCATGGCCGCATGGGGCTCGGACACTTGCTTCGCATATCTGGGTCATCGATTCTTATCACCCGAACCGGACCATTTTTTTGCAACCTACGGAAGTCATTAATTTCTGGAGTTCCCCTCCCTCAACTCCCCCGCGAAATGGGCAGATCCAGGAACAGAAGTCTTCCAATCCAAGGGAATTGTGTAGGGTCCTAAGTCTATTTGGTCTGGTCACTAATATGCCTGCCAAGTTTTATCGTCCTTAGCACATCTGGAAGTATCCTAACTCGCGATCACTGGAATTCCCGGAAACCCCTGAAACTCCCCCCACAGAGCCCCGATAAGATCTGGCTCTCTCAATTATGTATCTAGGGCTAATGCTTTTCTTCCCGTCAAGTTTCATCCCGATCCCTCCATTCACGTTTCCAAGGATTTCTGCCCCCCCCCCCCCCGGGGTGGGAGTGAGATTTATATATCCTATATTTTAAAACTTGTCCTATATTGAGTCAAAAGCGCTGTATTCTCCTATATTTCAGCTTTTGCCGTAAATTTCGAAGTTAATTCTGCCAAAACTGGCCAAAGGTCGAAGTAATTAATATTTCTGCAAAAATGTTTTTTCTATTTTGTCTGTATATTTGCCTTTTGATTTTTTTTTCCATCAGTTTAGAAGCTTTCTAGGCGCTGTTGACACTCAGTTTGACGCGGTTGTGTGGTTTTCTGGTTCTTTTATGAATTTTTCACGAAGTCAATCAGTAGCGTGTTCGTAGTTCTTTAATTTTGTATTTGATCTCTGTTCATGGATAAAACTTACCCATCAAAGTCTCCTCTTGGATACTATGCTCGGCCAAGTGCCATATAGCGATCGCAATTTCTGTCCGTCCGTCGGTCGGGCGGTCGGTCCAGGTTTTTCTAGTTCGGGCACTTCCACACAAGCTAGGACGATGAACATTCGCAGGCGTATCAGGGACCCGACCAGATTAACTTACAAATAATCACTTCCTCAATCCGACTTTCCCGGGATCCGGGAGTCCGGAAACTAGGAACAACGGTAGAAAAGGGGAGTAAAAGAGCGATGACCAAATGCGGTATCGATCCAACGACCTCTGTGGTGTAGGTCCTGCGCTCTACCAAAAGCGCTATGCTTTGTTGTGTTTAGAAGCGAATGCGGGGACAGATACGGTTTAAAGATTAAAGTAAGACCAAGTGGTCAGAACGAATGCTAAATGCTAACCAGAGCCAAATAACTAGAGCTCTGATGCTAACTAAACTTAGACTAAACAAATCTCGTGAAACGCTTCCACATACGCTAGGACAATGAAACTTGTCAGGCATATCAGGGAACCGACCAGATTAACTTGGAAATAATCACTTCCCCAATCCAGCCATCGCAGGGGGAGTGGAGGGATGGGGAATCCGGAAACTAGAGACATACATAACTTTGGGACGGGTAATCGGACATACATGAAACTTGACAAGTGTGAAGAACAAGTGTCTCAGATTTTTAATTTCAAACCTGTCCCGAATCCGATAACTGGGGGTAGGGGTAGAGGGGGTACCGGCAAATCTTTTGAAACGCTTAGGGTCGAGGGATCGGGATGGAACTTGAAGAGAAGAACGAGCATTAACCCTAGATACTTTATTGACCAAATAGGGCGGGATCGTGTCGCAATGGAGGGTGTGGGAGGGGGATTCCTGGATTTCCGCGGTGATCACGAGTTAGGGTACTTCCTGATGTACTAGGACCATGAAATTTGGCAGACATATTAGGTACTCTCCCAGGCCGACTTGAAAATAGTTCCTTTCCTGATACGGGGATGTTGGGGGGAGTGGAGGGATGGGGAATCCAGGATCTAGTGACATGAATAGCTTTAGAACGGGTGATCGGACGTAAATGAAACCTGGCAAGTGTCAAGAACAACTGTCTCAGAGGATTAATCTCAAGTCCGGAACGAATCCAATAACTGGGGGGGGGGGGGGGGGCTGCAGGGGGGTGCAAGAAATCTCTTGAAACGCTTAGAGTCGAGAGATCGGGATGGGACTTGGAGGAAAGAACAAGCATAAGCCACAGAGACAATACAAACAAAACAGGACCGGATCTTGTCACAGTTGGGGGAGTTTGAGAGGGTTTTCCACAATTCTGGTCATCACGAGCTGGGATACTTCCAAATGTGCTATAACCATGAAACTTGGCAGGCTGTGCTATAACCATGAAACTTGGCAGGCATGTTAGGGACTATCAGATTGGCTTAACAATAGTCCCTCCCCCGATCCGATCATCGTTGTGTGAGAAACAGTTATCAATGAGTGGAATAACCAGTTCAGATTTATTCAAGCCGATTTTCTGAAGAAATGAGTATCGGGAGAGAGATGCAGCCTTGACAACTGCAAACCGTATCTGACAAACATGCTAACTGTTCTTACAAGTGCCATATGATCTTTCAGCTCTTGTTTGTTGTAAGGTGAGATCTTAAGTTGTTTCACCAGAATCGTCCTTTGTTATTTCGTAGAAGATTCTCATTTCGCGTGAGATTTTTTCATCCAAATAAGCTGTTTTTTTATCCTATATTCTCCTGTATTTTGATGTGACAAATCCTATATCCTACATATATTTTAGCCTTAGGTCACTCCCGGGCCTGCCCCCCCCCCCTCTCTAGCTCCCCCAATGTCGCCGGATCCGCTCCGGAGCCCGAGATGTTTCTAAATATCAAGTTTCATTTAAATCTGATCACCGTTCAGTTGCAGAGCTTGCCACTAGATTCCGGATTCCCCATCCCTCGACTCCCTCCACGATGGTCGGACCGGGGAAACTACATTATCAAGTTAATCTATTTGGATCCCTGACAAGCCCCCCAAGTTTCGTCGTCCTAGCACATCAGGAAGTACCGAACTCGCGGTATCACTAGAAATCCGCCCCCCACCTAACTCCCCCTACAGTGACCGGATCCGGTCCGTTTATGTCATTCGCGTATATAGAACTTACGCTTGTTCTTTGCACCGAGTTTCATCCCGAACCCTCCACCCCTAAGTTTTTCCCAAGATTTCCGGTTCTCCCCCCTCCCCAAATTTTCACCGGATCCGGTCCAGATTTAAAATGGGGTGTCTGAGACACGAGGTCTTTCTATATTTCAAGTTTCATTAAGGTCCGATCACCCTTTCGTAAGTTAAAAATACCTCACTTTTTCGAATTTCGCCTCCCTCCACCCCCCCACCCCATATGGTCGGATCGGGGAAACGACTATTCTCAAGTCATTTGTTCTGGTCCCTGACAAGCCTGACAAGTTTCATCGTCCTAGCACATCAGGAAGTACCGAACTCGCGGGAAAACTAGAAATTTGGACCCCCCCCCCCAACTCCCCCACAGAGAGCGGATTAGGTCCGGTTATGTCAGTTACGAATCTAGGTCTTATGTGTGTTCTTTCCATCTAGTTTCATACCAATCTCCCCACTCTCGGCGTTTCACAAGATTTCCGGTTTCCCCCTCCAACTCCCCCCAATGTCACCGGTTCCTGTCCAGATTTAAAATGTGGCCTCTGAGACACGAGGTCTTTCTGTATATAAAGTTTCATTAAAATCTGATCACCCAGTCTTTGAGTAAAAAATACCTTATTTTTCCGGAATCCCCCTCCCTCCACTCCCACCCAGATGCTCGGATCGGGGAAGTGACTATTTCCAACTTATTTGGGGTCCATGATATGCCTGCCAAGTTTCATCGTCCTAGCTTATGTGCTATGTGCTCCAACTAGGAAAACCTGGACAGATCGACCGTCCGACGGACGGACAGAAATTGCGATCGCTATATGGCACTTGGCAGAAAGGAAAGTGCCATAAGAAGTGGGCTCAGGAGAACGAGAAAAAGAAACGACTTAATCGTACGTTGGTTAGATTTTGGTTAGAAAATCTCAACAGGCGATGCTGTTCAGTCGAAGCTTATTCAGAAAGATTTGTGTTATGTTTGTGCTTTCATTTGACGAGCTTTCGTTTAAACCAAGCTCTTTTATGCAGGAATGAGTTGTGAGATAGATATCCAACGAACTATTCAGACTGTAAGATCTCAGCGGTCCGGAATGGTACAAACTGAGGCTCAGTACAAATTTGTGTATATGGCGGTGCAGCATTATATGGAGACGTCAACGCAGCGGATGCAAGCCGAACGGGTGAGTTACTCTTATTAGTTGCGTTTTTGCTGATGCCATGGTATCTCATACTACGTTCTAAAAGTCGTTTGCGCAGCTACCGTGGTATCTGATACCAAGGTCAAAAGGCGTTTGCAGTTACCGTGGTATCTGATATTCAGATACCACGGTAACTGCAAAATCGACTGTATAGGCCGTGGTATCAGATACCACGGTAACTGCAAAAACTACTAATTGTATATCCAGTTACCGGGTAACAGTTACCATGATATCTGCAAAAGAGACAGTAATATTCACCTCTCGTAAATCTGCGCGTCCGACTGTCTGTGAATATGGACCGTCATAATTTATTCTAAAACCCAAACCGGACTCAGCCGACAATTGGCTTTTGACCATTAACAGAAAATTAATAAATTTAAAATATATGTATATACATACAGTATTTTCATTTAATCCTAACCATAAAACACAACTTATGTCCAGTAATAACAAAGCACTTGACAATTTATAACTTTAATAACTAAACTTCTAACCTAACACTATTATCGGTGTTCTATTATTAGAAAAAGGAAGGAAAAACGAAATTATATGTAATAAAAAAGTTTGAGTTCATTTCAACAGTGATGCAAACTATACCAGTTCATTTTATACCAGTCCAGTTCATTTCATCCAGAAACCTGACTGTGACAATGTCTAGGGCAGTGTTTCCCAACCGGTGGTACGCGTACCCTAGGGGGGTACGCGATACCCTTGCAAGGGGTACGCGAAGGTACCAAAATCGTTTTAGTCTGAAGCTTCAAAATCTCGCCTCACTCATTTTTGATTGCCAAAAGCCTAATATTACCAGCAGAGGCATCATAGCTAAAATGTTTTTTGGGGGGCAAGGCTTTTTTTTCTGAATGGCTGTTCTTTTTACCGACTGTTTAAAAAAAAAAATACTGTTTTTACGAACAATAGCGGCGCTTTACTCCGATCTGGCCGATCACTTGCAGAGGGGAGGGGTCTTGCCGACCCCTGCGAGACACCTCTGATTATAAACCCGAGTGGAAGTCAATAAAATAATGATAGATAGTTAGATGTTTAATGTTGATTCCAAAACAAGCTAGCCCATTGAGTAAAAAAAAATTTCTGTGTCAAACAATTTTGTTTAAAAACAATCGAAGACATTGCAAGTGATCTTCTCATTCAGGTTGCGAATCAAGCTAACAAAAATGTTTGTGATGTAGCTTGATGCTTGAAAAAAAAAATATTGCAGTTAATGACATCGAGCCGAGATTTGACAAAATTTTGGCTACAAATCAGCGTCAGTTGTCGATTTTATGCTTTATCATGTATGATAATAAATATCGTCTTTTCGCGGTCTGAAAATGGGGGTACGCAAGGTTTTCGAACCTTTGATGAGGAGTACGCGGTACGGAAAAGGTTGGGAACCACTGACCTAGGGGATAGGCTGGTTGTCTAATAGAGTAAGATGTTTTGTCATTTTTCAGTATTTGTTTTATTTTCTGTTTATTTTTATAGATATTTTTTTTCGAGGGAACTCTGAAAGTATTGTTTCAGTCCACTTCATTCAGCTTCTACTTTTCAGTATTTGAGGAAAAGTGCACGATAAACATCTGAGGAGACTGATACGGCTTCGTATCAGCCTCTCTAGAGGATATACGAAGTCGCAACCTCTACGAAAGTGATTTTCATAATATAACTTCCTGTGGGACATAGGAAGATATACGTTGCATACCTTTTTATTCAAACAATGTCGTCAGGCTGTCAATCCTCTGGTTTAGCTTCGAGGAAGGAACCAAATAAATGTTTCAAAGTCACCTTGGGCTCAAAGAATATGTATCTACGAAGTTGCATACCTGTTCGAGAAAAGTTATTAATCGTTCCCAGAGCACCCACAACAAACAACACATTACAACCCCAGCATAATGAGATCCTTTGGTATCCATGTTAGGTGAAGTGGACATCCATTTAGATTATTTTTCCGGACTGAAGATGAAAAGCTTTTTGGGATCCCAAAACGTAAGTGGAGGGATACCTATGACATCGCAAAAGTTGTCCGTCTGTCCGTCCGTCCGTCCGTCTGTAAGCACGATAACTCTCGAAGGGAATGAGATATTTTGATGAAACTTGGTGTGAGGATTCGTTTGGTCGTCGGACCAGTCAAGTTCGAAGATGGGCTTTGTAGCTCTACATTTAGGGGTGGGTGAGGGGATTCAAATTAAGGGGCAAACAAAATATTTTGAAACAGCTAATGTGATAGTCGATTATGGGGTAAGAAGACACGCTGAACACAATGGTGAAAACCATTTTGTCATCGGACAAGTAGTTCAACCGGAATCCGGTCAAAACCGGAAAGTTTGTTGAAAGTAAAAGTTTTATTTGAAGTTGATTAGATGTTCGATTTAGAGGTAGGAAGACATGCTGAAGACGATGGTGAAAACTATTTTCTCGACGGACAAGTAGTTCGCCCGGAATCCGGCCCAAACCGGAAAGTTTGTTGAAAGTAAAAGTTTTATTTGAAATTGATTAGATGTTCGATTTAGGGGTAGGTAGACATGCTGAAGACGATGGTGAAAACTATTTTCTCGACGGACAAGTATTTCGCCCGGAATCCGGCCCAAACCGGAAAGTTTGTTGAAAGTAAAAGTTTTATTTGAAGTTGATTAGATGTTCGATTTAGAGGTAGGAAGACATGCTGAAGACGATGGTGAAAACTATTTTCTCGACTGACAAGTATTTCGACCGGAATCCGGCCCAAACCGGAAAGTTTGTCAAAATTAAAAGTTTTATTTGGAGTTGATTAGATGTTCGATTTAGGGCAAGAAGACATGCTGAACACTTATGTGAAAACAATTTTCTACCCGGACATGTAGTTCGCCCGGAATCCGGCCAAAACCGGAAAACTGTTGGAAGTCAAAGTTTTATTTCTTGTTGATTAGATAAGCAATTTAGGGGTAAGAAGAGATGCTGAGTCCCTGTATGACAATCATATTTTACTCGGACGTATAGTTCGACCGGAATCCGGCTGGAATCGGAAAATTTGATATAAGCTAAATTTCTATTTGAAGTTGATTAGATGTTCATTACTGGGGAAAGAAGATACCCTGATTTCGTCTTTGAGCTTTCTTTTTTCGCCGGACAAGTAGTTCTGGAGTTCGGCCGGAACCGGGAAATTGGCAGAAGTGGCAGGAAGTTTTCGTCAAAACAGGTATGACTTATAGGGGTAAACACACATGCTGAATCCATATCTGAACTTGGTTTTCTCAGGTGATGAGCTATTTGGCCTTAATCTGTTTCTGAATTTTAATTGTAAAAATGTTCAAGGAGTCTGGCGATGACTGAATCTCTCTAAGACAGGACCCAGTCTGGGTCAGATATGAATTTTTGGGATCCCATCGAAACCTTTGGTCTTGTTTTCAATTGAACAGTGTGTTTAGGAATCGGGAACAAAAAATGAAAATAACTTGTTCTTTTGTTTTTTAGAAGAGTGCTTTGGTTGGTCGGGAGTATACCAACATTCGTTACTCGAGCGAAGCCGTTGGACTATCCCCTTTGACAATCCAAGCACATTTGGCGGCTTCCTCCCCTGTGCTGGCGATCATTCAGTCACCGAAGCCTGCATTCGAAGGACCAGTAAAGGCCACCTCTGAATTACAATTAGCAAAGTAAGCCATACTATCATCAACCTACCGTGAGTTTAAATCGTCTTTTCTGAAGTTTGCTCGAAAGTCCAAAATGCAAGTTGTATGTAGGGGTGCTTCAGGCGATAGATACGAGTTGTATCCCAGGCTTTACCTTCATTTCTGACTGGTACGTCTCTGATTTGTCGGGCTCTGTTCGAAGTATACAGGTCAATGGAGCCACATGGCACATGGGGGACGTGATCGCCCTCCGTAAAATCGCCCATTCGGAAATTAAGACCTCACGGAAACACAGAAGAGGAATGTCTGCAAATGCCGTTTCCCTTATTGTTAAGCACTGAAAACGAGACACTTGCGAATATTTTTTATTTATGGTTGATTTTGTGCCGGAACTGATTGCCTCGACATCACGGAAAAACTGAAGTTTGTAGTTCGAAGTTGATAGTTAGCGTTGCTAAGTATATCATCTGGAATTGACGACATCTGCTCCTGCGCACCGATTAAGGAACCGGTGGGCGGTGTTACAGTTCGCTAGTCGAGTGCGACGACAAAATAGGAATTGAGATCTGATATTATTAATTTGAGTCCAGTTCTGTTGGAGTTGAGTGTAAGGGGGGAAGGGGCCAAGAATGTTTGAATACCTGACTGTTTGTTTAAACTTGTCAAAACTGTGGTGTGCCGTTACGAGAGATCCTGCTTGTTTATTTGAAAGAAGAGGTTCGTGTAAAAGGTGGTGCATAACCTGTTCTACTGTAACTTTTGTGCACAGCAGTAATTAGCGATAGGAATCTATGATCATTGTCTACTTCCGTTTTTTACTGTACCTCTACCTAGATGAAAAAATGTTCTCATTCGGTATACACAGTATTTTTGTTTGTACTTTTGCTTTCGTTTCACTTTTTGCCCAACACTATCACAGTTTCACAATGTACACTGTTAATATTAGTTTATTAATCTGGAGGAAACCCGATACACGCTGGAAACGGGCGGAAGTGATTCCAAACGTACGAACATATTGTTGTACCGTGCACGGTTTGCAGGTGTCGTTTGTGGCCCGTCGGTAAAGCCGCTGTCACGGCAAACCCAGGCCATAGGAAGACTTCCAGTGAACAATTCTCTAACTTGTTATTAGTTGCGTTTTTACAGATACCATGGCATCTGTTACGACGGTAACTGTATCTGCAATTAGTCGTTTTTGCAGTTACCGTGGTATCAGGTGTACGGTTGCTCTGCAAGAACGACAATTGCCGAAATTGCGCTTTTCGAAGTCATCCCAAAAGAAAAACTGATATTCAGTCACAGCACTAAGTGCCAAACTTCTTTCCCACCAATTTGACAAAAATTGATGAAAGTGAGATGGCTTTTTCAGATACCATGATCAGTTACCACGGTCGGACCGTGATATCTGAATATCAGATACCACGATAACTGCCAAAATGCCTTTTGATCGTGGTATCAGATACCACGATAACTGCAAAAACAACTTTAGACCGTGGTATCAGATACCAGGGTATCTACAAAGACGCAACTATTGTCGCATAGAATGTTATCGCCGGTCAGTCTGTTGCCCTACTTCCATTCCTTTACATCCTCTTCTGTTACAGGGGACAAGAGGAACCTTACCGGCCGCAGATTTACGAGAACATTCCGACGAAAGAGAAGAAATCTCCCCTGTTACCTCTGCTAACCAGCGCCCCTAACATAGGCCCACCTCCTAGCTTCGCCGCACCTCCGCCCCCCGGAAAATGTTAATCACTGCTTGTCTCTAGTCTTTTCCCGGCCATCAGCTTGGTCTGTTTTAATTGCGTTCGACTTTGTTTAATTGTAATCGTTTTCTCTCAGGCCAGCTCGAGTGGGGAGAAAGGAAAATTCTTTCCGGAGCGGCCAAGTTCGTAATTTGTACGTGAAAGGATTTACTTCTGCAGTGCAGAATGGGGCTGTTAAAACCTGAGCCTCGTTTTTGTTGCATGCTGCAGGTCCACTTCTCGGCCGATTCCGGACTGATTCTTTCTACATCCGTTTTTGCACTGCTGTGCTTCCGAGGAAGACGGCAGCGCTTCTCGAGAATCACAGACTTGCTCACCGACCAAGTCCGTGCTTCCCTGCAAGGTGCTGTGGTGCCGCCGCTTCAACCAAGAAGAAAGTGAATTCAAAAACGCATATTGTGCAAAAGCAAAGAAGTGCTGCAGCAGCGATGCGGCAGCGCTATTGCAACAAAAAGAGGCTGCGGTGTCCGACCTTCGGAGATTGGCCTTCTGACAACATGCATATTGAGCGTATATGTGTAATCGCTTAGTTAAAACGGTGAATAAGGTTTACTGGTTTATGCGACAGTGGTCACTCATGGACATTGTCAAAGCGCACCTTGCCTATGACATACCCCCACTCCAAAATTACCAACTTAAAGCCCGCTAGATGTATACGTTCCGCATACCACTGAGCATCTTGGAATGAAACTGCAAATAAAACGAATTATTTGTCGGAAACGTCGTGGTTAGATTACGATTGGTGATAATTTTGAATTTTGTGGTGAGCTTATACAAGCGAACATTGCTCACATTTGCTTTGCGCATATTCATCATGCCAGTTTAGATAAGTTCACAAGAACCTAGTTCAGCATATTAATCATAATATACTTCTGGTACGAGAAGGTCTGATACTTCTGGTACTAAGAACTTCTCTTGAACTCTTCGAATTGTGAAGCCAAACTGGACAGGATTGTTGACAGTTACGTGATTCTGACTGGCATTTGACAAGCATGTCAATTCCCTGGATTATATATCGGTGGTCAATGACAGTACCCGATTTCAGAAAAGAGATATTTTTTAGAGCTTTCCAGGGTGTGTTTTGCGGTGTCTAAAGCGTCCGGCTTCAATAAACTCAGCTGTACCTTCGCCTGTGCCCTTGCGAGTCCGTTAGTTACGATAGTCATGTCGACGAACACACCTACGAAAAGCTTGTCTGTGTATATGTCCAAAAGTATTGTTTTTTTAACCATTGCAGTAAAGAGCGATGCTGGCGGTCTGGAAAGCGCTGCTGGCTTATCCGACATGTGTTCTTGACACTGCGACTAGAACTCCCTTCGCTTTCCGAGTCTGTTCTGGTGCACCGCTAGTGTTGGAAAGTGAATTGACTCCGTACGTGGAAAGTGAGACTCCGCATGCGAGCGACAAGTTGTAAAGGCGCGACGACTTTCAGTTTGTTCTTGCGCTCGGTGGATTCTCGCTTTGCTTTTTGGAAAGCGAATTCGTGAGGACGCCACAAAGACCAGAGGGAAGTTTTTCGGCGATTAGACGTGCTTTAAAGAAGGCATTACGTATCTGCATGCGAATGGTGCGTCATTTTGAGTTGTCAAAAAGGGTGGTATAGGAACCAATTGCGCGAGCTTCGAAGTTAATGTACGAGATGATTAAATGTAAAACTTGTGTAAATGAATGTGTACATTTTCTTAAGCGTTTCCTCTTGTGTAGTAGCATATTCCGCAGTTCAGTAGCTTCCCTATAATTCCGCAGTTACAGTTACCTACTTAAAAGGCCGTATTGGCACCTGACATGTTGCATATGTAATCCCTTATCTGGAAATTAAAATAATGAACAAATATTTTTAAGTTTTACTTCGGTATAATAGTTCTAACTTTGCAGTGCGTAGACTCGAGTGTTCCTTGTGGTAAAGCTGCGCTTCGTTTGAGGCGACAAAGTCATTCTTCATACGTGACAAAAGTTGCGTGTTTGCAGATGCCATGGTATCTGATACCACGCTCTAAAGTCGTTTTTTGTAGTGACCGTGGTATCTGATACCACGGTCAAAAGGAGTTTTTGCAGTTATCGTGGTATCAGATATTTAGATACTACGGTCTGACCGGGGTAACTGGTAGTGGTACCTGAAAAGTCATCTCACTTTAATCAAATTTTGTCAGATTGGTCAGAAAGAAGTTTAGCACTTAGTGATATAATTGGATATCTGTTTTTGGGATCCCAAAATGTAAGTGGAGGGATACCTATGACATCACAAAAGTTGTCCGTCCGTCCGTCTGTCCGTCTGTACGCACTATAACTCTCGAAGGGAATGAGATATTTTGATGAAACTTGGTATGAGGATTTTTTGGGTCAAGAGTAAGGTCAAGTTCGTAGATGGGCTCTGTAGCCCTACAGTCAGGGGTGGGGGATGGGGTTTAATTTAAGGGGCAAATGAAATATTTTTAAACATATAATGTGATAGTCGATTATGGGGTAAGAAGACATGCTGAACACGATGGTGAAATTTTGTCATCGGACAAGTAGTTCGCCCGGAATCTGGCCAAAACCGGAAAGTTTGTTAAAAGTAAAAGTTATATTTGAAGTCGATTAGATGTTCGATTTAGGGATAATAAGACATGCTGAACACGGTGGTGAAAACCATTTTCTCGCCAGGCAAGTAGTTCACCCGGAATTCGGCCAAAACCGGAAAGTTTGTTAAAAGTAAAAGTTTTATTTGAAGTTGATTAGATGTTCGATTAAGGGGTAAGAAGACATGCTGAACCCTTATGTGAACAGTATTTTCTACCAGGACAACTTGTTCGGCCGGAATCAGGCCAAACCGGAAAATTTGTTAAAACCAAAAGTTTGTATGAAGTTGATTAGATGACAGATTTAGGGGTAAGAAGACACGCTGAATCTGTATATGACAATCTTTTTTTTTTACCTGGACATATAGTTCGTCTGGAATCCGGTTGAAACCGGATTTTTTTTTTTCATAAGTTAGTTTTACTTGAAGTTGATTAGATGTTCGTTTCTGAACTTTTTTTTCCTGGAAAATATGGTAGTTCGTTCGCAATTGTCTGGATCAAATATTAGATTTTTGGGATCCCATCGAAACCTTTGGTCTTGTTCTTTTAGGATGACTTCGAAAAGTGTAATTTCGGCAATAGTCGTTTTTGCAGAGCACCGTGTATCAGATACCACGATAACTGCTAAAACGACTAATTCTAGATCCAGTTACCGTGGTAACAGATACCATGGTATCAGCAAAAATGCAACTAAAGTCAGGAATGACTTACTTTCCGCCTCAAATCAGCCTCAGATAAAGCGCAGCTTAATGTATACGTTAAAGGGATTAGAGATGCAACCTGTCAGGGGCAAAAAACATGCCACAAGATTTCCGGACTCCCCTCCACTCAGTGACCAGATCCCGCCAGGGCCCGTAAAGCACTGTCCAAGTAGGTGTAATAAGGTGTACTACGGCGTATAAGACTTATTACAGATTCCTCTTTTCCTCGGAGCGCGCTGTAATAAGGTGAATAAGGATTATAGACTAACGTTCTATTCTGGCTTATGCAGGGCCAATCAGATCGCTTGGTTGGTTCCGCCAGCGGGCCGAGGAAAGGAGCAGCGTCGCCAGGGTTGCAACGGGAAGCACTAAAATTTTACTTTTTTGGAAGCTGAAGAAACAAGTTTTCTAAACAATAACACGTTGTGTTGTGTTGCGACTGCTTACTGCTAGTTCGAGGACCAGTGCTGTCCATCCTTAGATTTAATTGCTTTTTACAATACATTGGGCGACAAATTGTACTGGGGTACTTCAAGTAACACTAAGAACACTTTTCTGATCTTTAGAAACTCGAGAAACTGTATGACCATGGCAACACTGCGCGCTGCATTAATAAGAACCTCTCGGGTTCGTACTTGAACGGGCGTGTGTATTAAGACGTAAATATCGCGTATAACGTTATTCAGCTTATTACACCTATTAGGACAATGCTTAAAGGCGGCTTCACATTGCCACTTAAGAACTAAAGTTAAGTAGCAAAAGTTACGTTAAGTTAAGTAAGCCTTTCACACTGTACTTAGGCCTTTCACACCAAGGAGCTGAAGCTAAGTAAATTTTCTTCATTTCTTCCTAGATGTTCACACTTTTCATCATCAGCGAATAATTCAAAACGAGAAAAGATGGTTTACAAGTAGCTCAGACGATGATTTAGCACTTGCCGCGATCTTTTTGGAGGAATTCTAGAGGGAAGTTCTTTCACGTACAAAATGTATAATTGTTTCCTCAAAATCCATCTTGATTTTTGTTTTTTGACAACTTTTCTCCTCTCTTCCTTAAGTGCACTTACTTTGAGTGTAAAGTTGAAAAATTTTCAACTTTAGATAATACTAAAGTTAAGTGAGATTTCTTACGTTAACTGCTACTTTAGACGCATAAAGTACACTTAAGAGGCCTAAGTACTCCAGTGTGAAAGGGGTCTTAAGTCAGTGTGAAGCCGCCTTAAGTGGAACGTCTACGGCATGTGTATTTGCCAACTACCAAGTTCCACCCCGGTTCGGTCGATCGTTCGAGAGCTATGCTCCCTCCAGCTCCTTCTACAGCGGCCAGATCTGGTGTGGACCTGTGAACTGACACCTAGGACGTATGATCTTGTAGGAACATATGCCCTTTCTAACCACCATAAAGTTACCAGATCAAGTCACTCGTTCGAAAGTGACAGACGCCACAAGGTTCTGGATTCCCCTTCCTCCATTCCCCCTCGATGGTCGGATCTGGGAAGCAACCGGGTTTCTAATAATGACAAGTTTCGCCAAGTCCGTCTGGTGGGTTGGAAGGGGGTCAACATGCGGTTTTAAGAAGGCGGTTAAAGTTTACGCCCGAACCCCGTTTCTACTCCTTTGAGGTCACTTGAAGATTGAGCGAGAATGTGAAAAGAATAGAATTTAATGATATGCTAACCAAATCAAGTACAGTCAGTCGAAAAACTCAATGCTATTCAGTTTCTTATATCTTTACCTTAAATTGCACTTGGCAAGCACAAAAGTATGTAGAAACGCTTGCGTTGTGGTTATGGTTACTCCGTGTTGCTAACTCTGGGATTCTTGGATTGTCATCAAAGTACCGGTCAAATTCGAAGATGGGCTCTGTGGCCCTATATTTGAGGGTGGGGGGGGGGGGGGGCGAATTAAGGGGCAAAAACGATATTTATATTGAGATAGTTGATTTAGGGGTAAGAAGACATGCTGAGTTCGAATATGAAATTTGTTTTCTCGCCGGACAATTAGTTCGGCTGGAATCCGGCCAAAACCGGAGAATTTGTTAAAAGTAAAAGTTGTATTTAAATTTGATAAGATGTTCGATTTGCGGGTAAGAAGGCATGCTGAATTCGCGTATGACAATCATTTTCTCACTTGACGTATAGATCGCTCGGAATCCGGCTGAAACCGGAAAATTTGCTAAAAGTTTAACCTGAATTTGATTAGAGGTTGGATGTAGGGGTAAGGAGACATGCTGAATTCATTTTTGAGCTTTAGTTTTTTGCCAGACAAGTAGTTTGTCCAGAATGCGGCCGAAACCGGAAGTTCGGTAGAAGTAAGGAAGGAAGGCGATACGACGTAGGCTATAGGGTAAACCAGATGCTGAATCCATATCTGAATATTTGACAGTTTAAAACGGATATCTGAACTTGTTGAAATTTAGCTGGCGTATTCGGTTTGCACTGTCAAATACGAACTTGTTCTTCTCCGATAATTACCATTGGCCTTAACCTGTCTGTAAATTTTAAAAATAAAAATGTTTAAGAAGTCTGTTGAAGACCGAATTGTCGGGAGAAAGCATTAAAATTTCGCGATCCCATCGAAACCTTTGGTCTTGTTTTGGGTGGTACGAAGGTCCTTATAGTCATCCCGAGTATCTTATTGACCCTGGCAACATCCTATCTAGTGTTAGATTGGAACTTCAGTTGGTTATTCGCGATTAAGCCTAGGTCTCGTTCCTCTGGCACTACAGGAATTGGTACTGGGGGGAGGGGGTCGCTACCAGTTTGTTCCGTATGGTATTGCTTTTTGGGATTCCAAAACGTCAGTGGATGGAAACTCATGACTTCGTAAAAGTTGTCCATCCGTCCGTCTGTAAGCGCGATATCTGTCGAAGGGAATGAATATTTTCTGCAAACTTGGTGTGAGGATTCTTTGGGTCAAAGGACAGGTCAAGTTCGTAGATGTGCTCCGTGTCTCTTTTGATCTAGGACAGGAAGACAACCCTATTTAGGTATGTAACCAGTCTCAGTTTAAGCAAATTTCACGGGGGTAACACTTGACATTGTCTAGGTAACTTAAATCTAGTTAATTTGCATTTTAGAGTCGAGGACAACGCAAATTTCTTGTCTACCGTTGTCGTCTACCATTATATAAATTATCCTAGACAGTGACTTTTTACTACAGCAAATGGCGCCGTCATCAGTCGTTACATTTGTGCCATCGAAACCAAACTGAGACCCATAAAAACAGACACGAGTAGTCCAAAAGACTGGTTAGATCGGTTCATAACAGTTTAAATTTTAATTTAAAAATTCGAATTACGTGACATAAATAAACTGCGAATAGCTTATACTCCGAAAAAAGCGACAATAGAATCATAGTACGTCTCTTTATACAATTGACTTCAGCAAATCGTGAGATTCCTTTTTTTTACTACACAGTCATTCCAGGATGCCGACCCCGACCAGGCTCTCCGTTACCTAACACCACAATCGTTGGTGATAAATGTGAGTTAATTAACGAACTCTTATCACAGAAATTGTCTTTCACAAGTGTTACGTTCACTTGCCGACACGCACGGTTATACTGCTGCGGACTCATATGGTATGGCTGTCGGAAGCTCTGCAAACTTTGACAGCGACGATTTGTTTCAAACTTTTTGTGCACCATAGGAACGGTGCGCGGCGGGCGCGCGGGACACAGCGCGTATTCTGGCCTTCTGGAACATAACGCTTTTTGGAACACATTTTGCGGATCTTTGTGCTGAGGAAGGGATTCCGCGATCCGCCGATCTCGCTTGAGCATGCGGACAGCAAGCACGATTAGTAGCACTAGAATGCAGCCGCCAGCAATTGGCACGGCGATGGTGGCGGCTTTGAGCCACACTTCAGCGCGTGAATGGTGATGCGACTGAGCGTTGACGAGGGATGTCAAAACGCCGACATTGACGCCGAGGTGCTCGAGGGCGCCGTTCTTCAGTAGGTGATGTTCTGGAAGAAAATATGTTGGTCAGTATAGGAGATGGAAAGAGGGGCTCCTAAGGATAGACTCGCCTACATGTCTTCCCTCGGGAACTGTAGTTTCTTCTCTTGGTCCTCGTTGGGTGGTTAAAGACCTGTAGTTATATTTTCAGAGCAAAACGATACGTCAGCTGAATTTTATTAGAGCTATATTTTGGCCCTTCTTGGCAAGGGTCCTGTTCAGGCTCAAGCCGCTCAGACTGGAAAATGAATTTGTGAAAAAATCCTCTAACTTATCCTCGGACCTGTAGTTCTCCTTCGTGTAGTTCCCGGAGAACGAGGATAATCGAATGACAAGAGGCATATAATTTGCTTCGCGCCTTTCCGTTTCAACTCCGGTGACCAGTTTTTCCCGCGTCATCTAGCGAATTTTCGGTAAACTTCATGAAATAAAAAATCCGCCAGAATGTCGGTATTGGTCGCAGCAATTATTACCGCCTTACGACAATAAAAGTGCGAACACACGATGAGGGTTTCCCGGCCGGATTTCCTGCACTTTCATTATCAAGTTCTTTTCCATATGGAAGTGATGATGGTGCCGCAAATCCGGGCAGGAATTCCCGCCCGGGACCTCCCGATCCTCATCGTGTGTTCGCACTATAAGGCAGGTTTCTCTGCATTCGCGAGAAGACAACTCTAGAGCGGTAGAACGACAGCATAGTAAGAAGCGGGTGCGAGGAATGCAGGCTCAGCGCTACACAGTAGTCTTGTGACAGAGGGAAACCCCACTCTGGTCGAAGAAGACCGAAAAATCATGCGATGGGTCGTTAAGGAAAGGTAACTTTCCACGCTGTCGCTCTGAGTGGATTCGCAAGCTTTACCCCTGACCTCGCTAGTTGGGTATTAAAGGTACTTTAAATTTGGAGATCATATCGATCACCATAACCATCGACACAAAAAGATAAGTGACAGCTTCCAAGCGATTGCAGGTGCAATATCAAGCCAAATGCAAAACTAACAATTACCCAGGTTTTTGCGGCGGCAAGCTTTCGGAAGTCGCACCGAAGAGCTCACGCTAATATTAATGCATAATCAATGTAGCATTTTCACATATCATGTACTGACGGTCCTTCGTGCGAACAAAACCTTAAATGTTGTTTGTGGGTGTATTTAAGTGGAGATCGAAGCCCCTTCTGAATTTACGTAAATGACGATCAATAAATTAGATGGCAAATATCGTAAGCATGCGCAATCGATGATGGTTTATCGCGTAAACAGATTAGCCAGCAGAAAATTCAGCGGCACTTCGGCCCTTCTTGGCAAGGATCCTCTTGAGGCCATAGCTAGAATCTAAATCCGCTGGCATCACCACGTTTCGCACTCAGCTTGCGCTGAAGGAAACGTAAAAAAACAAAGGAACTCATGTTGTTTTTCATTTCTAGACATTTCAAAAACTAGCAGCCATAGTGTAGCAGAGTCAGCTCATCCTGGAGAAATACTGAAGGGGTCCGATGAGGACCGGACAAAGATCAAGTCCTCGTCAAGTGGATATTCACTTTCTGTTTTTCTAACCATTTTAAATATTTATTTATATCAGGATCGTTATGTTTTCAATGCATTAATATATTTGTATGTCGTGTATATAAAAATCTGTGTATGGCCCATTCGAGGCTAAATAAACACTATTCTATTCTTTCTTTTTTTTCAAACCATTCCAAAAATTAGCAGCCGTAACGTAGCAGTTTCAGCTCGTTCTCACGCAGATGCTGAAAGCTCATCCAAGTTGGTGTTGCGATATATATGCGATTTAGTCATGTTCTTGCTTCCTACAGAGCACCTTTGTTGCCACTTGGGAGTGCTCCGTCCGTAGGACTGTCGTCGAATTGCAAATTGCTAAAACGCCCAAAAAGTCAGTCATAAATTGGAGGAATTACTTCGTTTGGAGCAGAGTGCAAGTGTAGGATATTTATTCCAGCCTATTGCTCCCCCAGAGGACAGAGCTGTCTTCCTCGACTTTTTAGAGAACCAGTGCCTGACAGCCTAACAGAGCACACCATCGTATAACTCGAGTTGACTAGTGGGACTCAATCGTCTTAATCTGGATCAGATAACTTACTAATACAGAAGACGCAAACGGCTAGAAAAATCGTTCAAAGTCTTTGTTTCTTAGTTCCTATAGAGTCCCAGAGGTCGCAGACTGGTCTCGTTAGCCAACCAAATTGCACTCACTTTCTGTTTTTCAGCACTCTGAAAAGAGCTGGTTGCGGCAACTCATGGCCTAATTGAAGAAATTATAATTGCTCAAAAAAGCGTAACGATGATAGCTTCCCGTTGATTCCACCGAGGATTCAACCTGCTGTACTATGCTTTAACAAGCAGAAAATAATGAAAACTGACAATCCAGAAGTGCACATCACGAATTCGTATTACTGTATACGTAAAAGAAACATCGACAAAAAGGAGAAAAGCAGGCCAATTAAAATTAACGAAACGAAACCGCAAAAAAAAAGTACAAAATGCATGACTTCAAGAACCAACGGCCGGAAATCGCAGTGGGCATACGGCATACTCATCACCTCGCTCATCACGAATGGGCCTACCATGTGATTATGAGTAATCAACGCGGCACAGAATTAGGCTGGACGTCTACACGTTCGGACGCGGCAAAAATTCGTCGCGATCGTTGTCGGCTCGTCTGATACTGTCCATTTTGGACACGCATGCCTTTTAAGGTGAAGCTACTGTGCGCTGATTGCCTAGTTCAGCGATTGTCAGCGACTGTCGAACGAAGAAGGTTGAATGAAGACGCAAATACGTTGGCAAATGTAAGCAACTGTTCTTGGATCCAGTCACGGAAGCAGAAGCTTCGCCCACAAATCGCCGAAGGTGCTCTATCCCTTGAATCTCCAAGCTTCTAGGTAATGCACGATCCAGTCAATCTGGATCATAGTGGCGGAGTAATTCAAGTCAGTTCAGATCGTACGTCGACACTACAATACAAGGCGATCAACAGATATTGTGAAATTCAGGGCTTGTCGTTATAAGACTTAGTAAAATACGTCACAAATGCTTTTAAAAATCGCATGAGGCTCGTCACGTTTTTGCACAGAGTTGTATTTACACGAACGCCTGGTCTTAACTTCATATGAACAATTCGGTTTAAAATTTGGTAGAATGTTGCGGTGTTGTTCGGATTCAAGGCACTGGCGACCAAATTCCATGGTCATTGCATGTCTTCTATCAGCAAGGAATGTTAAGCTTAGCTTCACCAGTCTTCATAGTCCAAGTAGCGATTCGCGATTCGTCTGGCATTTCAACGGTTTCACTAAATCGCAGCCCATATACTGGCCTGAGTGAACGGAAATACCAGCCTCCGAAGGGCTTCTTTTCCCGTTGACAATGCAGGAGTTGCTACACTACGACACTGGAAGACGCCAGGTAACCCAGACGGAGAAGAAGTGGGAAGAGCTGCACTTTAGTGTAAAAACCTCGAATTACCTTCGATCGCGCTTGCGAGCGACTAGAATGCGTTGCCTGGTGATGCCGTCAATGCTCACAATCCGGAAGAGCAGGGGAGCACTCCAGCTTGCTCATGGGTCCTATTTGACCCCCGTATTTTCTAATGCGTCATGGAGTTTTAAGGCTACTGTCAAACTTCTTTCAGTCCTCGGATAGTCCCACTGGTTCTATACAGCCCCCCCCCCTCGTCTCCGCAAGGGAGTCTCCTCTCCTTTACGTGTGTGTGTTACAGAGCAACTGGCGTGTTGTCAGTGACTTTGTCAGGTACATCTTCATGGCTGAAAGCGCAACTATAAAGCAACTCAAAAGATTATTTATCTGATCTTAGAAACGCAGTTCACCCCCACTCCCGCAGAATTAACTTAAGTCAAGGCTCAGGGACGTAGCCATCTCTCGAAACTCGCAAGAAACGGTAGTGATGCCGCACTCCGCCAGTTAACGGAATGACGTCCCATTAAGAGTGGCAGCCGAGAATCAAACCGTCAACTCGTTTCGCTTCTGCGAGTAAATCAAGCATCCTGTCATTAAGCCTGAGAACAAATCGACAATTGACAAATTTACTGCATGCAACTCGCTGAATTGGGACGGACGGAACTCAGACGGTCGACAATTACATTATGAAAAATCATCTATAATTACAGCCGATTTTTCCAAGTGAGGATTTGCTTCACGGATGTGCGTGCAGAACCTCCATGTCATATCAAGAACCTTACGGCAGTGATGGGCGATAATGATATGCCTTTATCAGCAAACCCTTGGGGTATGAGGTGGTTACGACTCGACCGGATTGACGAAAATTATAGGGACAGAGCTCGAACACGAAAACAGAGCTCTGCTATAGTAAAATCGCAGCATTTACATTTCTCACAGCGTGGGTTGGAAGAGCGTTTTTTCTCTAAGCAAGACTATGATTAGAGCAGCAATTTTCTCGACAGCGGCCGCTTCGCAAGCAACATTCCTAAAAGCAGTTTTCCTCGCCTAAGGCACTGATCAATCGCAAAAACGTGACTGCAATTCGATCTTCCAGACAAATCGATGAGGCATCCGTGGGTGCGAGCAATAGCTGATTAATTGGATGAGCTGCAAACGTGGACATAAATCCATTACCGGTCTTGATCTCGGTGCTAACACTCAGCGGCGCCTGTCCGATCCGGCACTGGGTAAACCCCCCTCAAACCGGACCCTACTCAGTATTTTTCTTCAAGGATATGTCAAAATCAAAATCAGCTGGAATGGATGAAATCAAGGGTAAAATGTGTTCGGCCTGCCGGTTGGATGGCTTAATTTTTAGCATTTACAAAATAACTGGCACCTTTTCACCCCCCCCCCCCCCCCGCAAGCCTTGGCACAGCCATTCATTGTAAGCGAATACAAGTCTACCACTGGCGTTCAACCATTTGCTAGTTCCTGCTCGGATTGAAAAGTAGCTCCCGCGAAGACAATTTTCACCTCGCCTGCAAATTGGCAAAGTTTACATACTCTCTTCAAAGGAACTGTAGTATCACAAAAATTTCGTCTTTCTCTTCCCATCGCCATTTCAGTTTGGTAGCATCCCTGACAGACCTAGCTCAAAACCGAAACCAAGACGAGGCTGACACAAACACAATGAGCGTGTTCCCATCCTACTTAACGTAGTTACTACGCATGACGTCTCGAACTCTGACTTTTTGCCGTCATGGCTGGAACGACTTTTCTATTTTCCAGCAGAATATCGTGCCATGGGCGAATCCGAGCAATCACGTTAGAGAGATCCGTAGTTACTACGCTTACTACGCCCCGAGCGTGGTAAGCAAATAGTTACCATTAGTTACTATTTCGAGAAGGTTGGAACGCTCAGCGTAGTAACTTTTGGTGAGGTTGGAACGGAAATAGTAACTAATAGTTATTTATAGAAGGGTGGAACATGCTCTATCTGTTAATGGGGCTGGCCGACAACCCTTCCATGGTGTGGTAATCAGAAGAAAATATCATTATTTCCGTGGGGGTGGGGTGGGCGGTCGTCAAAATTAGTGAAAGCGTCCTCGCTTTTAGGTTTTTTACTCATTTTTTTCTGAAGCCGTGATTATCCGCCATTTAAAATGAAATTTGTGCCAGCTTAAACAACTTTAGTACCTACTACAGTAGGCCTTGAACACACCCCAAATTTCGGGTGGTAGGTAATTAATATCTACCGACAGGAAAAATGATTCGGAAGCGCCGTCGCCGACAACTGGTTACAGCCAAACACGTCAAGTCGCTTTTAAATAGTTTCGATCCATCAATCTCATCGACAAGCAATCAAATAGCTGCAGACTCATTACTATCGCTTTTTAATAATTTCAGTTTCATTCCCTCCATCTACCACCTCATACTGTGTTTAGTACCAGATCCAGTGGTTTGGGCTTGCATGAAGCAGCGGGTAGACGGAATGACTCGTCGAAATCACTTTCCAGGAATTCAATCACTAGACTAGATGAATATGTGTTTAGTAATGTTAAAAGCATTTGTCTCGCTCTTACGAAGATGCCGCTGACGACTTCCTTCGCTAACTTTCAGCAGATAGCTAGCATGTGCCCGGCACTCCAAAACTCGCGGACTGCAACGGGCAAGTTAACGACCCCGGAGAACCCAGTCCTTCCAGTAATTGTCGTTGTCGATAAGGATCTGAACTCTTATGTCCATTAATTGAAAGTCGAAAGCTGTCCTTAAACATAGTTGTTAAGTCCGCGGAAGTGCGATAAACTCGAAGCTCTGTATCCAAACCTGGACTGAGTAGTCCTGACCAACTCTCCAGTTTCTGATCAATACAAATCTACCTTATGTTCTGTTCATGGTGAAGGCGAGACAAGATTTCAGGTATTACTTTTTTTTATTATCAAAGACTGGTCCTTGTTTTTAGCAAAACGTGTGGATGTGGTAACGAAAGTTTGAGCCACTTCGGGAAGAATACAAGTACCTGAATGCAAGGCCGTATCCAGGGGGGGGGTAGGGGACCCCCCCCCCCGAAAAATGCAAAAATAATAATTTGTATAGGCTTTTCCCTCTGATTTATGTCCTTTTTGTTGACCTTCAGGCAAACCCCCCCCCCCCCCCCAAAAAAAAAAAAAATCCTGGATACGGGGCTACCTGAATGACACTGTGAAGAAAAGTTTGGGATGAGAGATAGTGGCTTTCGATTAAAATTGTCGAAGCGTTGTTATTTTTTTTAATTCTTTTTGCAATGACCCTAGTCAGCTTTTTAATGCAATAAAACTATACCCCTATCAAGCAGAAGCTGAAGATTGGATTAGGACTCGTACGCCAGATTTTGATACGCACTGTCTGACGAACTGGAAAAAAAAAAAAAAAAAAAAAAGCCCCGGCGAGCCACAAACTGCAACAGTAGACTACTTGTAACGACTCTTCAGGTTTTCACTAAGCCTAGTTCGTCTACCAATCTGAATGTGGTCCTGTTTTCTACAACCCTTCTAGCTCATGATTTTCTATCGGTCAGCATGAGCTCAACCTTTTTGCCAGTTCAACAATAAAATCACGTTTTTTGAGAAGGGCAATCAGCGAACCTTCTGCATTCTTATCAATGATAGACTGTGACCATTCACGGCCAGACTGTATTTTGGGCACCCCGCGGTCCCTTCAAAAGGAGGTACAATGGGTAGAAGCACCATGCTGTGGCCCCAGGCGAGGAGCCTTCCCAAGACAAACAGTGATAAACACCAATCGAGCAGTCTCATTGTGTCTGTCAAAGAGCCTCACGCCAGCGGTAGCAATAGAATGCTAAGTAGAGGAAAAAGAAGAAATACTGTCTTTGTTAAAAACTCTAAGGCTTTCGACCCGAACACGGTAGTTGAAAAATGATATCTGTGCCTTTGACGGGATAGAGAAGATGCTCATCGACTTGTTTATGTTGGTCTGGTTAATGGACTATGCCATAGAATACCCCAATCACAACTACGATTAATGATGCGGGCACTTCTCTCCAAACAACATACAACCTAACTCCGATATGTCCCGTAGCTCATTTGCAGAACTATACTAATTATGTGACTTGAGTGCCTGCGTTACAGGTCAGACTACTCTGAAACAACTGTACAGCTCTGCAAATTCCGTGACTTCAGCACACCAACAACGTCGTCAATTATTTCCCACTTGACGTTCTTGCTGCGGCGTTGAAACTGCGGACCACAAGAACAATTAAAGCCTGATAGGAAGAAGGGCGACAGAATAAAGTAGAGTTAATGCCTGTACTGATTTTCTTTTTTGGAATACGGTTTCGTGCAAGATTAAAATTACTGAGCTGAACCGAATTGAACAGATCTTAAGGTATTACCGAGGGTATTGCAATAGAGGATGATTTCTGTTAGAACTTTGAAAACAGACAAGTAGAGCGTAGCTAAAAACACTACCTGGAAATTTACTTTCTACAAACGTCAAGAAGGAAAATCTGGAACTAGTCATGAAAGCTTGCTAATAAGAAAAAGACGAGAGTCCACAGGTCAGTTCTCCGACTCTCATTATTCGACAGTTCGCCCACAATTATGAAATGGTATGTGGGCGACAGCGTGTGCATGAACTGGAGTTTGAACGAACGTGTGAGCTTGACCTGGCGTTTGGGCAAACTACCTGTCCTAGAACAGCTAGATCGCTGCGGTGTTTGGCACCAAATAGGCGCTGAGTTTGGGGCCTATAATAGTAAATTTTTGGACCTGTCCGCATGCAACACTGACCAATGCTAGCTGAACTGCGATTTTCTGAAGCCCTAACAATGAATAAGTTGTCCCAGCTCAATGTACCGGCTATTTATGGAGAGGAAAAAGTAAACCGCGTCCATGCAATGTTTCGATCCCTGTGTTATTACAAAACGCGACATGATTCTGCTGGCGCCCGGCCTGTCTCGCCGTTGACAACACACTCAATGTCTCGAAACACAAAAGAGATTGATGAACTCAAATTGCGCTGTATACCCGAGAGCTTTGAGAGTCAGTCACGACTCGGCGAAAAATAGCGGCCACGAGTCAGGTGCAAATTAAATACCGAACCATTCTGAATTTGGTCTACGTGTGGACTACTTCAAACGAATGAAAAACTAATAGCTTGCAAGCACTTCCGGGACCAAGGTGAGCAGAAGGCGCTAAGTTTGGAGAACTTCTTTTGGCTCCGAAGAACAAGGGATATCAACCGAAAACTTCTGGTCTCCAGCCATCAGAGGGACTAGAATATATACCTGATCGCCAACTGAAGTCCAACTGGTCACGTGTTCACTACCGAGGGCAAGAAAACCAAGAATGCAGTGTGAATTATATTTTACTATGCATTTGAACTAGCCCATCCGGAATAGCATGAAGAAAGATGTATACTCTCTGAAGTTCGATATATCTGTAACAATGAGTGTGTTACACACGTAGCTTTAATAAAATGTAGCTGAATTATCCGTTTTGCACCGTCAAATATACTAAGTGTGTCTTTTTAATATTATGTAGAACACTTTTGTGTTACTTTCTTACTTCTTCCGGAAAGATAACAGAAGTTTGACAATATTTGACACAAGAATTCAGGCCTTGTGTGAAGGGTTATTCCACTTGTGACATTATGACAAATGTATTATATTTGAAAGGAGAACACAGCAAGCGGAGGATAATTACAGGCCCCGTTATGGAGTTCTGGGCAACTCCTCCTAGAACTGTGTCAAGAGCTGGGGGGGCTGGTGATGCTTCTCCTCCCGGGTATTTTAATGTCAAGAAACAAAAGAGCAATCCGTTACATCGCGTTTTTTTGACAGTTTTTAATTTTTGAAGCTGGACTTTCTAGTTGTCTGATGTATAACCAATTTTATTTTAATAAACTATTATTATAGAAAGGAGGTTAGACACCACTTACTATTGCCAAGTTCACCTTGTCGGCTTGCGAAGGAATGTAGATAAACGTTTGCAACGTCAAATTCAACTCCGCCTCACCGACTAGGAATTCAAAAAAGTTCTTCACGTGTGCAGCCAATAACACTCCATCATCGCGCTGCTAGACAACAACATTCAAATTTGCTATCTGATCTTGAAGCAAAATACTGCATGTCATACAGAATGCCCATGGCGGGACACAACCTGCTCAAACGACATGGTGTTCCTGTTTTAGCGACGCACAATGAAAATCACACGAGGTCAGGTGTCAATCCCAAGAAAGCAAAATGCCAAACAATGTATGAAATGATTTACGTCCACTTGATTTATTTCAACCAGGTCCACTTTATTTATTTCATCAAGGGTCAAAAGCATTCCACTGATTTTTTGCGATATTCTTACCCCCGATCCAGAGATGGACGAATCCGGATTCGCATTCAGGATTCCTCCTTTTTGGCTGGATCTTCTGCTTATCAGGCTGGATTCGGATTCGGACTCGGATTCCAAACCTTCAATCTTACGAATCCTCTCAAATTTCTAGTCTACATCCTTCCAGTCCTTCCAAATTTCGTCGCCTCTGCCGAAAATCATGGACAACAGGACCCAGCCAGCACATGACACTCTACATTTTTTTCTGGATGATGGATGAAAAACTGTATGACGTATTTTTTGTGTTTAGTTAATTATTTTATTTTATTTTACATGCTCCGCTTTTCAAATGGCGGGTCAGAAATAAATTACTTACTTACTAGTTTCCGTTTCCCAAATTTTTACACAATGGGCTTAGACAATCCAACTTTTTGTCCACCTTAGATATCAGTGTTTTTTATCACCTCTGATTTTAAACTATGTGCATGATTTATTTTTGGTAAGGTCGGATTCGAATCTGGATTCAATTACGGATTCGAGTGAAATGAAATGGTGGATTCGGAATCAGATTCGTACCTAGCCCTGGATTCGGATTCGAATCCTTTGGTGATCGGATTCGCCCATCTTTGCCTCGACCCTCTTACAAGTTTCCTGGCTTTCTGCCAGACGAGGCGGATTGTATGAAAGAAATGCCCGCTCTACTCTTTGGTCTTACTGAAAAGACAAAGTAACAAAAAGGAATTCATCTCAGAAACAAAAATATTTTTATTATAGCCCACCAAAATGGTGCTCTGCAAAGAGGGGCTACTCACTTGGTGGCACCACTGTAAATCCTCATGGACACCGACTGGGTACTAATTGTAGACCTGTTTTGGGAGTGAGCAACCCCTCGCCCTATATCGCCATGGAATAGAAAAACGGATCTTCAATAAAAGGAGAAAAATACCACTCTGTAGAGGGATGGGTAATGGAAGCTTTTATTACGACAAAAGAGAAATCATCCAATTACTACTAAACTCTGTTATTTCGCAATCAGTCAGTAGTGCCTCCTGTTGTGACAAGGTCGCGCCTTTTTCGTTCGCAAGAAGAAAGCAAATTTTCGAAATGTAGAATTCACAGACTCGGACAAAGACTTTTTGAAATGATAAGTAGATTACGCGAACGTCGAGTAAATTTTTCATTTTCATTTTCTTATATTCTTAGTTTTCGGTGTGTGTGTGGGGGGGGGGGGGGGTATGTCGCAATGACTGTATAGCTTAGGCTATATTTTAGTTATTACGTTGTAGTGCTGAAACGTCGTATTATCGGTTTATTCACAAATAAAGTACCTAGACAAAGACTTGGACCAAGGACCTTCACCTCGAGGATCATAACCGAGGACTCTTCGCCCCGAGACGAAAACATTTTCCCACTCTTCATTCTCAGCGAACCCAAACCTCTATCTTCACTGAATGAAACACGCAAGTGGGCGTTGCCAGCCACATTTTTTGAAGAAAAAAGATCCGTTCCGACCCCTTTCTTCGATACAAATCTTTAACCCTTCAGACCAGCCCACTGAAAATGTCTTATCGCCAGGATGATCGTGAAAGTCAAGTGAGCCTTCTTAACATTCCTTCCGAGGACAAAAACAACGTCAACTCTATCTGCAATTAGCGACTTACGATGAAAGATACTATGGAAGGAGATGTACCTTTTGATAAAAGTCTATATAGAGTGTCGCGCCTCATACCCTCTATCACTACCTGAGTACACGTTGTATTCGCACTCGATTATTACAGACTTACGATTTTTTCAAACCTTATATTTTACAGACTGTAACCCCCCCCCCCCCCCGCAAACGTACAAAAATACTCATTTGTATAGGCTTTTCCCTCTGATCTATGTCTTTTGTGTACTTTTTTGCGCACCCGCAGGCACCCCCCCCCCCCCCCCCCCGAAATAAATTCCTGGATACGGGCCTAGGTACCGTAATGTGGCCTCACAACTTACACTTAGTGATGTGACTGTATATCAGTTTTTCCTTTGGGATAACTTCGAAAAGCGCAATTTCGGCAATTGTCGTTTTTGCAGACCGACCGTGGTATCAGGTACCACAATAACTGCAAAAACGACTAATTGCAGATCGAGTTACCGCGGTAACAGATATCATGGTATTCGCAAAAACGCAACTCAGTTTTCTAGAGAATGGCTAAGAAATTGGTTCAAATCAACAACCTTATGAGGATATCCGTACAAATTACAGCTATAAAATGTCACTTTTGCGTGACCTGTAGATAAGGAGACTGTGTTTTTTACTCAAAGCACAAGTTAATCTGAAGATTGCGACGGTATGTGAGAGAACTGGAACATTTTGGGGTATAAGCGAGGTTACCTAGGGCATAGAAAACTAGTAGGCGTTGGTGCTTTAGATTTTTAGAAGAAGCTACACCGGGAAGAAAAATTCGATGTCCGAGAAGAAGTTTTTTTATCTCCTTGACCTTTTCTTCCTAGTCGCTTTCTGACAATTAAATTTCAATATAGGTTATCGTCATGGTCAGCGACGGGAGGCACAAATGACAGGAAATTTACATATTGTTTTTTATCAAACTTTGTTGAAGAGACAGGTCACGATGATTCAGCTCTCACATATTTTTTATGGTATTTCATCATGACCCCAGAACAAACAAAAAATTTAATTTGTCAAGATACTCGACAGTCACAATCAAGGCCGTATCCAGGGGGGGGGGGGGTTATTAGCCAGGACGGGTTTATTACACTCATGAACAAGAGCTACGAGCTCATTGGCACTTGTTACGAGTAGGTGATGCAAGACAAATGAAAACGTCGCAAAATACCCCCCTTCTACCCCCTAGGGTAGGATCTAGGAATAGGTTATCTAGCGTCGCCTTGGATCATGTGTGACAATGAATTTTCTACCTTCCAAGTTTAGATCGACTCGTTTGACTATTTCCGGTACCACCCCTCAAACTCCGCCTACCGCGGCAGAATCTGGTTCGGACACATAAATTGGTCATCCAAAGCTTCTCTCTTAGCACCTGTCAGGTTCCACTAGAATCAGAGCATTTTTCGGTAAATTCTGGTCCCCCCCCACCCCTGCGCCAACTGTGTTCGAATCAAATCCGGAGCTAAACGGTGTAATCTACGGTATATGACCTCGCTACTTTCAAAGTTTCATTCAAATCGCTCCACTTGTTTGACCACTATGCGAGCGACAAAATTTCTTACCGTGACCGGATCTGGTCCGGATGCCAAATAACGAATCTAGGCCGCATAAACTCGGTTTTATCCAACTTGCATCCCATTGTGCCCATTCTTCTAGTTTGTGTGCATGTCACAAAGTTTCCAGACCCCCCCCCCCCTCCAACTGCCCCAACCATGGCAGCATATGGTTCGGACACATGTTTTGCATACCTAGGTCATCAGTTCTTATCGCCCATAAGGTTTCACTCGAATCGAACCACCCGTTCGCAACCCACGGAAGTTAGTAATTTTCAGATTACACTTCCTTCAATCCCCAAAAAATGGTTGAATCCAGGAACGGATGTTCTCCTAGGGCATGTGTCGGAATTATTCCGCAAGACTGGAATTACTTCGAAGAACTGGCCACTGTGGGTTCGGCTACCTTCACTGTAGACATTATTTAAGGGTGGACAATCGGGCTAATAATGAAGAGACTTACCGTTCTTTCACCAAAAGCCACTCTTGCGCAAAATGTGGATATTCTACGGAACAATCAACAAAGAGCAGATTAAATAAAATGCCATTTCCGCAAATTCATACACGAAATCTATTTATCATGTTTGGTATGAGTCACCTTATTTGACGAAAGTCTAGCCTTATCGCTAATACATCTCGAGAAAAGTCATCAAGGAAATCTCAGAATAAAATGAATTGTGACGTAACTAAACATTCTCAAGTTGACACAGATATGCAAATCGGTACAGACATAACCAAAACGACGTCTTCACTGAAAATGGAGAGTCATAAAACTGAGTGTTGCACAGTGTTTAGTCTTACTTTACGAATTTGATACTCTACTGTTTCTGGACCGGTCGTAGTTTAAACACTCAACAGACTTCATTTGATGGAGAAGATGATAGTTGATTTGATCGGTTTGTACTATGAGTCAATTGCACAGCCTAGAAAATCAGGACCGAAACCTGTAGAAGACCCCGAAGTCATGTAACGATGTCTTCAAGGCCAGAGGCTTCATTAAAGAACGTCTTCAAACCAGCGACGCAATTCCAAAGAAGTACAAGCAAGTACGTCATTCGATGATACTTTCAACACCAGGGACGTTATTCAAGACAAGTACAAGCATGTGTGTCATTCAACGACATTTTCAACATCAGCAACGCCATTCAAGAGAGGTACAAGCAAGCACATCATTCATCGATGTCCTTGAGATAAGCAACAGCATTCCCGATAAGTACAACTTTGTACGTCATTCAAAGATGTCTTCAAAATCAACAACGCCACTCAAGAGAAATACAAGCGATACAAGCAAGCCTTGACGACACGCTCAACATCTCGACACAGAAAATCTGCCTAAGAAATTAGCAATGAGGAGAGCGATTACTGCTCGGGTACTTACTTGAACCAGTTTCGTTTGTCTGCCTCCTCGTGAGGCTATCAACGTAATTGCACATATCTTCCCGACAGCAATATAGCGCTTTGCCCAATTCTTCTTTTTCTTCTTGACTCTGGCGACAAGATTCCGGGCGCGGACTGGAAAAGAAAGGTATTCGTCACCTTGTGATAAAACAAACTCTTGAGTCAGCGGTGAGTGATGGGTGGAACCTGGGCAAAGTCGGTGAAAGTCCTACTGCGTCGCTGGCGCCTAAAGCAGTGAATCGAATGAAAGACGAGAGCATTAGTTCAAATAGATAGGCTAAATTTGTGTACAACTGTAAACACAACTGCGCAACATCTTTAACTTTGCGCATTTAACTATTAGTGATAAACAACTAAAGCCTGAAGTCCAATCTTAGAAGTTACCGTCTCTAATGTACTTGTTTGTTTTTGTATTTGAAAGTATTCCTTTCATTAAATCCTTTTGGGTTATACAGTTCTTCTACAAATATCATTAATATCCACCAAACTGTTGTGCCTTAAAACCTTATTTATTTATTTATTTCAACTAATCAACGATCAACAAGGGCTATACCCAACATAAAAGGGCCTATATAGAAGCTCATCTTCTAGGCCTAGTATCCATAACTCACAAACATGCTATTGCTAATTATACACTGAAAATTAAAGGAATTTAAGAATCCCAGCGTCATGGAACAACCAAATACTCATGTGATTGAAGGGGATGGATTACTCCACAATTAAAAATACAAAAGACGTGATTCGTGTGAAGTTTTGCTTGCTTTCCATACAAATTTCGGCTTGGATTCGCGAATCTTTCGCATCTATTACGCATGTGTTTCCAGTTTCGTTAAGTGGGTGAAAAATTACATCATCATGTCCCAGTAGAAAACAAATTCAACTCAGGTGACAAAGATTTCGATTCTTTTTTTGCAAATGACTCCGAGCTTACTAAGTTCAGCATCATGAAACCTGTCGTCAAGGCCGTATCCAGGGGGGGGGGGTAGGGGATTGACCCCCCCCCCCGAAACACACAAAAATAATGATTTTTATAGGCTTTCCCTCTGATCTATGTGTTTTTTGTACTTTTTTGTCCGACCAGCAGACAATAACCCCCCCGAAAGGCAACCCCCCCCCCCCCCCCCGAAATAAATTCCTGGATACGAGTCTGCCTGTCGCATAACGCTGATCATATCAGGTCCACAGTGACACCTCCAACGGCGATCTCAGCAGAGAAGAACAAGATGGATCTTCGACCGGATTGATCTTTCGTCTAAGGTTAGGATGCAAATGTATGAACGAAAAACAATAACTATTAGTCATAAATGCCAGACAAGATTGCAAAGCGTGACCCGCGAAACACCAAATGGGACTAAAAAATTTTGCATTCCCGCGAATCCGCCAGTTGCGAATCCCGGAACAGACACCAAGACGCATCAAACCAAGTACTTTGTTACATTTTTTTTATTGGTTTTATAAAGATGGACTCAAATTACGCTGTTTCTGTTTTAAAACCAATCTATTTCGATTTTTGGTGACACATACAAACTTTTCCTTCTACCGAAGTGTGATAAACAGCGACATAACTGCAAATATATTCATTTCCTCCTGATTGGTAACTGCAGAGTCTCGAACTCCTCTTCTCACGTTCTGTGTTAGCTCCGTTATCCCAAAGTTTGTAAAATTCCATCCATGAGCTTAACGAACCATTATAGCATTGGGATACTTGAGAGTTCTCGATATAAACTTGTGGAGACTTCATCCTTAGAACAGTCTTCTTTCATTTTTATTTTCTTTCTTGCTCTAAAATTGTTGTTGCTGGATAGAAATTTGTCATGCTCGAATCTTGTCTTGCCTTGCAGAAGACCCACAAAGGAAGGCTGTTTGTATGAAGCAAAAGCTGAAGATTTAAAACGGACACGTTTTGGATAGTTTACAGGAAGAGTTCTAAAAGTGGAAAATGATACCCGAGGAATTTTGAGTTTAATAATCTAATTGTGGACCGTAATGGTCTTACACTGGAAAATAAAACCCATCGCATTGAACAATTTAACCTGGTGATTTGGCTCAGAAAATGTTGGGTTGTCAACCCCCCCCCCCCCCCTGGATACTGCCCTGCCTAGTCATCACCATCAAGTCGCAATATGCATTTAACTGACCGTTTTGTCAAACACAAACGGAAAAAATAACACGCACGACAACTGTAGCGGGGTCGTATTTCTTAATTGTAGTCCCCAACTCTTGCGCTACCCCCTACTCCTTTTCAGTAGACACAGAGATAATCACCGTTCAGGATTCGATCCTCTAACCTGGTGAAGGGGAAAGCTCTTTGGATGCTGGAGTAGAGCCGACAGACCCTGAAATATAGCTCGTGGTAACTGGGTTATTTCTCGGAAATTATAGGGAAATCTTCATTCTGTGCTCTAATTGTGCGGAAAGAGAATCAGGTTTTCTTGGGCGGATCTTCTTCATTTTCATCAATTTTTTCCGTATGAAACTGTTGGTTCTGAAAATTCAACAAGAATTTGAGTCCGTGATCCCTCCACCCCCCCTCTCCCCTCCTTTTACATGCTGAAACCACAAATGAAATCATACTGCCGGCTTCGCTACTCGTATGCTAGTCGCCAACCTTTTTAGTAGTCAGTTTTATTAGGGCTAGTGAATTCAGGAGACCTGTCACTATTTGCAAACGCATTCCTTTTTCCATTCAGGTCAAGTTATAAAATACTTGCATGGCAAATTAAGTTTGGGCAACAAGAAATCAAGATGTTCAGGCCTGGACGCTGGAAATTTAACAGCTTTCGCGACGGTTTTGACAGCTAAACGCTAACTGATTGGTTACCACCGCATTCTACCAGTGCTGGAATCTTCAGGCAGCTAGCTTTAGTTCATTGCAGCATTTGGATGTAATGAACGACCACTTGAGTACAATTTAAAGTAGAACTGAGGCCCGATGAATTTTCTCCAATTTCTGTCTCAACGATCAGATTGACAGCCTGTTTTACCCCCTGTAATCCGAAATGCTAGTATTTACGAAGTATTTGCGATCCGACCCGCGTTCTTCTTAACGCGGTTACCCACCATTAGGTTTTTGGAATAATCAAAGCCACGGCTATTGCAACAAATTAGGACGGTTAAAGGCAGAGTACTTTACGGTTTCTGTTGGGAAGGCAAAATTGATAGGAGTTAAAGGAAGAGCACTTGTAGCATTTGCAAATGTCTAGATCAAACCATCCAAAATCGCCAGTTCAAACCAGGAAACGGTATGACAAGCGGCGTCATCTATTGGTGCGATACGGAAGAGCCCACAGGGGCATGAAAGCTCAACACTCTATATGAATAATTCCAAAACATGTCAGCGACCCCCGGATGAACAAGAAACGTCACCCAAACGAACCCTGTAGATTTATTCAATTCCTGTGTAAGCCAATCAACAACGATCGCTGTCGTGACGTTTCTTGCTCTTCGCTGGGCACACGGGCGATCCATCATCAGCACAAAGAGTTAGTCATCAAGAGTAGCCTACATAGATCTTAACAAGAAGGCTAGCGAGAGGAAAAAATTTAGATGATATATGGATGAAATATAAGAAAAGCTAAATCGTTGGTATTATTTCTTTCAACAAATAATGTAAATCGTTTCTGCCTATATGCCAAAGATTCAGATGTACTTGTCAGAAATTTTTGGAAATGTTCGTTATGTTCATGTTCTAAGGTGTGTCCTTAGTGTGCCTGGGGAACCGCCAGCAGATCAAATCGGGCAGGGGATGCGGGCACATGATACAACTCGTTCGGTCTGTGAAGCAGTGAAGGACCAACTTCAAGCCTTAAGCGGGTAACTTCCGCACAGCGCAGCTATTTAAACTTCTTGCTCCTTCTTTCCGATCCAACCACTTCGCTTGTCCATTCAAATTACACAAATATTTCAGCGGCGACCCAAAACCAAAATCAGGTACTATCCCTTTGATCCTAATGTTCTGTTTGAACAGGTAAAATGATGCCAAAACCCTTGGGCCTTTTTATGGCTGGGCTACCCTCGCTCGTCGCTTAATCAATTAGGGCTCTTAAACCTTAGCATACATTAGACAATGCTGTGGGCTCAACAAGAGAATTCTATTTGTTTTATAGCCTCACATACGCTCTGTTATCTTTACTCAGTATCAGGCTTTTAACTTTATTACTTCTTAATGGTATTACATTTGGAGTCTGTGTTAGCTCAACTGTGACGATGGCAAACACGCTTAATAAGGTTCCTAGTCTCACTTTGGAGAATACCAAATTCATTATGAAGTAAGATAACCAAACTGTGAAGGTAAATAAGATTTCTGCTGTAACCAGGGCCTGTGAGTGCTGAGATGTCAGAATCTGACAGAATCTACGAGTGACCGAATTCGAGTCTACCTCAAACCCCTGATTTTTGGCTGGATACCTATTGGCACCCTAACCCTGGGCCTCGGGCCCGTATCCAGAATTATTTCGGAGGGGGGGGGGTCCTGCTGGTCGGACAAAAAAGTAAAAAAAAAAACACAGATCAGAGCGAAAAGCCTATAAAGTTGATTATTTTTGTATGTTTCGGGGGGGGGGGGGGTTGACCCCCCTCCCCCCCCCCCTGGATACGGCCTTGCCTGGCCTACACTAATATAGAGGAATTCTGATTGGTTGATTTCAGAGTTTAACTCAAATCATCAGTATTTTATATGGTTAAGAGTATCTAGCATTTGGCATAGTGCATCCAGCGTTAGGCATATAGGGTATGCCAAACGCTAGATATTTCCAGCGGTTAGCGTAAGGTTATAAAATCAGGAGTTCGCGTTAGTCCCAATTCTCTCTAAAGCAAAATGAAGATTACTTGGAGTCAACTACTCGGTCAACTACCACCATACAAAATGAAGGACTCACTCCCAGAGTGCCGACTTCAAACACGAGTAGTGAGCTGGATCTCTAACAAGAACAAACAGTTAAATTAACTGGCTAGGAATCGGCAACTTATTTGATACCTTACGCTCAGATAACAGAAAAACTTTTGTTGTGGTGAGCGTGTGCTACCTTTCAAATTCCTTGCGCAAAGAAGAGTCCCAGATGCTATTTTTTGAATGACTGAAAAAGAGTTTCTGCTTACCTCGCAGCCAGCTCAAGGCACCCGTGCCTAGATTTTGATTTATCACCATGATCGATAATATGAGTGAAGCAAGTGCCCAGAGAGGACTTGCACATATAACCGGTTGAAACGCAAGTAGAAGATTGCAG
Organism: Branchinecta lynchi; assembly: GCA_023053575.1. Taxonomy (NCBI): domain Eukaryota; kingdom Metazoa; phylum Arthropoda; class Branchiopoda; order Anostraca; family Branchinectidae; genus Branchinecta; species Branchinecta lynchi. The sequence continues at coordinate 13,054,412 of JAKZAP010000008.1, forward strand.
TAACATCGCACTTCTCCTGTAAAGAATGAGTGTAAAACACAGTTCGATAACAAGCTCTGATAGTGTCCGGACGGTAATAGGGAAGCAGCAATGTAGAAATACTGCTTATGGAAATGACGGGAATTTTCGGATAGTAATATTTTATCCTGAGATAAAATTTATCCTGAGATGAGTGTACTCCGAAAGACTAATAATGATCATAATATGGAAATGACGGAATTTTCGGATAGTAATATTTTATCCTGAGATAAAATTTATCCTGAGATGAGTGTACTCCGAAAGACTAAATAATGTCATATAAGACTAAATAAATAATAATAATGATCTAAATAATGATCTCATAAAAAGCCTTTCACATCTAAATGTCAGTAAAAACTAGTACGAAACAATTATAGGATTTTATCACTACTAAATTAAGGAACTGAAATGTAACCTTTGTAACCTGTAACTCTTCTCTTTCAAATATCTGTCTGCTAAGAAGTTCTAGAGAACGTAATAACGGGGCTCACGTGGCACTGACTAAGTAGTCCATACAAGAAACTGAACGAACTGACAAAGGCAAAGGACGGGCTAGTTAAAAAGGTCAAGACTACGCTAGCTTTCACAACTCTGGTTATAAAGACAAAACATGATGCAAGTGAAATTCATCTTTTCTTTCAATAGAAGCTACAACATGAACCCACAGTAGGCCTCTGATGCATTCCTAGACCTCAAAAACTCAAACGAGTTACAAGGAATTTGATAAACTTATAGAGCTAATCTTACACGCACACTTATCTACGCACATTCAGTTTACATGGAACTTTATGTAGCCTACTTGTTGAAAGATAACCAAGTGTGACAGTAATATTTGCGTATGTAGACTTTTGTAGCTGAAACAATGCAAAATCCTCCCAAATCTAATAACACAAACGAAATAGCGTACAGGGAGTACATTTCGTCTCTGTTTGCGCGGAATATCGTATGGAATTTTTAGTCATTTCATTCTACGTAGGATGTATTTATAATAGTATTCTAAGAGTCCCGTCTTCTTTTACTTCGATTTCTGAACCTATAGTTGGTATTTCCATACCTTCTTTCAGTATTCTTCTGCATCAATCTCAAATCAGCACGGTCTGTAAACATCACAAAATATATTAGTAAAAAAAGATAGGTTGGTTCATCAACTGTTCGTACTTCAAGTCGGCGAATAGAAGGGACTGTACAGTACAGGAAGGCATAACAATTTCCCAGATTTCGTTTAAACGAATTTAAATGGCGACAGCATCGATTTCTAACACTCGCAACTCTTCATCAACCCAATACAATAGTCGGCGAAGCCCAAACCAGAACAGGAAACTGCGACTGGTTTCATACAAACACACACGCTCAACTCCAACCCCCTCCGGAGAAAGGGCGACCCTGGCGACTGAGTTATGATAACAAGAGTAAAACCTGTCAACCAAGAAATCCAAGCGTTAAGACCCTCTGGAATTCCAGAGCCCCATTAGCCCTTCAAACTGTCTCCAGCAACGAGTAGGACCATGCATTTAGAACCGCAGGCCGCAAATGAGTGGCAGGAACAGAAGACAGGAGTATGCCTAAATTTTCGTCTCCAGGGATAGCTAGGGCGCCAGGAGCAATTAGGCTTGTTTAAGAGTCTTGCAATTACTGGTGCCTCTTTGATTATTGTCTGGAAGAAGAAGATAATGATTTTAGGCCGACCGTTAATGAGTTTGAATAAAATTTATAAGATAAGGATAAATGCATGCTGGGATGGGCCCATCCCTCTGTCTGTCTTGTTTCTAGCAATACAAAATACTATGAAATAATAAAAATTCCGTTTTCTGGGATAGTACTGATTGGAACTATATTGTTACGTCCAGGTCCGTAGGCTACCCATGGATATATTTCGGGGTGGCGGTGCCCGCGGGTCCGACCCAATCCATACCAAAAAGAACAACAGACATAGATCAAAGGTGAAAGCCTATACAAAACGAATATTTGTGTATGTTTCGGGAGGGGGGTGAACCCCCCAGCCCCCCCCCCTGAATAGCCTACGTCACTGGTTACGTCACTCGCGGAAACACTTTCTGTCTTGTTCTGTTTCAAATAACCTTAAGCCATTTTCGATCCACCTACTTACTCCAGCATCCGATCTGGACAAAAAATTCTTGTATTGTTCGACGGTGGGATTTGACCCATTCATATAAAGCTATTAAATTTACAACCAGTAGTTACGACAGTCGTATTCTTGACTCGTATCATTAATAAAATACGATACTGGATAGATTAGTCTGTAACAATTTATTTTTTTTCCTTTTTTTCTGTATACATTCTGTATCTGTTCTTTGTGTGAAGTCCGTGCAGAGCATCATTCACTTTTGTCGTTGCCATGCGTCATCTGGTTGAAACCGACGAAACTGATCGCCGAGAAACGAATAGAATAGTCTAACTATGAACAATCACTTCACAGTGTCTCTTAAGTCTTATTATTATTTTCGGGCATCGTCCATTACAAATTTACTGTGTCAACAAAACTTCACAAACCTTTTCCTAACATGTCTAAAAATTAGACACACTAAGTGGAATCAACTGACGTTGCAAGTTATAATACTAGTCATAAAAGTAATATCCGAGTGATACAGTGTAAGAAATAGGCCAATCAGGAACAAATCCAAACATAGCTAAGGCACAAACGTCGACAGCGGAATGGAACGGGCGAAGGATTTTTCTACAGTTATACCACTAGGGACACAGGGGATAGTGTACAGCAATCCGAAAAGTCAATATAGATACAGAGTAGTTTAGAATAATTCGAATTTACTGGCGGAGTTCGATCCATTAAAACAATCCCAACACCAGTCCAGTCTCATAGTAATCTTTCCCATTATCTTGCGGCTCTTTAACTACAGTATTTTATTACATCTGCTAGTATTCACTGGACCTAATGGACACAACTTTTCTTATTTTTAAATGTGGTTAATTTTTCAGTAGAAACGACACAAATTTGTTAAATAAATGAACTGAAACAAATACTGTCAAATATTTAGCTACATTTTTTACTTTTTCCACCTACCTGCTATTTGTTTTTGGGGTCCAAAACGTAAGCGGAGGGATACCTATGACATCGCAAAAGTTGTCCGTCTGTCCGTCCGTCCGTCTGATGACGATAACTCTCTCTCTCTGATAACGATAAACTCTCAAGGGAATGAGATATTTTGGTGAAACTTGGCGTTAGGATTCTTTGGATCAAGGGTAAGGTCAAGTTCGTAGATGGTCTCTGTGCTCTACTTTTAGGGTTTGGGGAGGGGGTTCGAATTAAGGGACAAACAGAATATTTTTAAACAGCTAATGTGATAGTCGATTATGGGGTAAGAAGACATTGCCGAACACGATGGTGAAAACCATTTTCTTGCCGGATAAATAGTTCGTCCGGAATCCGACAAAAACGGAAAGTTCGTTAGAGTTAAAAGTTTTATTTGAAGTTGATTAGATGTTCGATTATGGGTAACAAGACATGCTGAACAGGATGGTGAAAACTATTTTCTCGTCGGACAACTAGTTCGCCCGGAATCCGACCAAACCGGAAAATTTGTTAAAAGCGAAAGTTTTATTTGAAGTTGATTATATGACAGATTTAAGGCTAAGAAAAGACGCTGAGTCTGTATATGACAATCATTTTTTACCCGGGACATATAATTCGTCCAAAATCCTTGTTGAAATCGGTAATTTTTTGAGTTAAAGTTTTATTTGAAGTTATTAGATGTTCTTTATAGGGATAAGAAGATGCATTGAATTCGTTTCTGAATTGTTGTGAATGTCGTGTGTGTTTTTTTTTTAATTGTTGTGTGTCGGCCTGAATTCGCTCGGAACCAGAAATTTGGCAGAAGTAAAGCTGGAAGTTTCGGTCAGTATCGCCAAAGTAGTATGGCGTATAGAGGGATATCTGAACTTGGTTTTATTACATGAATAGCGTGGCGAAGACAAGACCCAATTGTCTGGATCAAATATTAGATTTCTGGGATCCAATCGAAACCTTAGTCTTATTTTTTTTGTCTGATTTCTCTTGTTGAGATTTGTTTTGAGCTTACCCGGTCAGGTGTTTCAATATCGCGAAACTAGGTGATCCCACGGTCGTACTGAGTCCTGGTTTGCCCTGGTGACGTGGCTCGAACTAATAGTAACCGAACAAGATGTCAGATGGTGACATACGGAAAGTACAAGCTCGAGTTTCAGACACCCAGCCATGAGTCCAGTAGGCTTACCTATGAAGTCGAAGGTATTTGATTCTGCACTTGCATCTTCAAAAGCCGATACATCCTGAGATTCTAATCCATAATCGTCTGCTTCAACACACGGCAAAAGCACACACACAAGGACTATAACCTTAAGCCCTTTACACCTCAAACGCTTCATCGTCACTGGTTTCTCGGGTAGGCACGAATCACAAAATCGACTACCGTTCGGCGGAATGCGACCGTCACCTTTCGCACACTGGCGACAACTATCACTCGACATGCCCATTTCTTCGTTGTGAATAAATGCACTCCTATCGACTGTCGAGGCGTACGGCACTAACTGGCCAAGCCACAGTGTTTCGCGGAGTGCCTCTGTCAGCTGCTCTCATCCATGGGTGGGACAGCCGCCCTGAACGGCGCCTAGCGAAATCCTGTCCTTTCCATGGATCGGCTATAAACCTGTCACGACAGACAATTACCGACACAATTGACAGCTCAAATCAACTGTTGGTTTTAAACACAAGCTTCTTGATTCAATGACTTTAGATGTGAGTCGCGTGATACCGACCAGAAAAAAGTCTTAATAGAAAATAAGCAGGACAATATCTTATATTCGACTGCGATATACGGATAAGTCAGCTGAGATTTTCGTCTAGCGGATATTTCGGCCCTTGTCGACAAGGATCCTCTTCAGACTCAAGCTAAAACAACAAAAGATATAGAATACAACTGATCTGACTTTTCCATTTGGCACAGTCAAGATGGGCTGAAGGAATATCCAGGATTTATTTCGGGGGGGGGGGGGGGGGGTTCTACCTGTGGATCGGACCTAATTCATATCAAACAAACAAGCCTAAATCAAACGTTCAAGCCTATACAAGAAACAAATATTTTTGCATGTTACAGGGGGTAGAGCCTCCTACACTCCGGGATACCCCCCGGACCCTACTAGAATTTTTTCCTTTGCTTGATACCTGATAGTGTTACCTGATTTAAAGACGGGCTCAAAATACAGTGTTACCCATTTCCTATTGGTATCTCATGGGTCTCCTTAAAACCAACTGTGCTCTCAATTTCTTGATAGCCTACCTGTAAGACTCTCCTTCCACAGAACTTTCATGAAGAATGACAACACTGCACACCACTTCCTACGGTTTCCTTTGCTCATCGCACTCTTTTCTCCCGATTCCGCGATGCAAGAATTCCAAAATCTTTTCCATGAGCTCAAGGACTCGTTTGTGAATAACTATAGTATTCGCAACTTGCTGAATTTAGATATCGACTTGCAAACACTTAATCCTGCGAAGAGTTTGAAGGTTTTTCTTTCAATTGTATTTTCTTCTTGCTTGAAATGGGTTGCTGTAACAAACGAAAGTTGATACCTGAAATCTTGTCTACTCTTTTTGGTGGGTCACATCAGAGGGTGGGTTTGTTTGAAGCAAGAACAGAAAATAAATTTTTCTCATAAATGGCTAGCATCAGGCGCAATGGAGCAGGTTAAATTCTGTTTCCCTAGCCTTTACAGGGATAGGTGCTTAAATGGGGTATACTTGCTCTGGATTTTGTTGATTACCATGGCCGTTTTTCCTTAGAGCAAATAAATCCGATCTACCAGGATAAAACCCCAAGTCTGATCTAACTGATATCGCTGTGCTAAACACCAACAAAAAGGACCACAGAAAATTAATTATCAAACACAATCCTATCATATATTCTTTGTAAGTGGGTGTAATTCATCGACTTTTTAACACTTTCTGACAGAATAGCCAGAGCTGATCTGAGTTTCTGAAGAGGAATTGTCACTTTATTTTGTTTTTGTCACTCTTGTCCTATGCCGGAAATAAAATCCCTTTATTTCAGAACATGTCCAAATGCGTCATTTTTGCGGCAGGGATTTTTAGGTACTTTAAGGTTATCTTGTACCGGGCTGAGACCATAATAAACGTCAGATCTAAATATCTTCGATCTTCGATCCAGAAAATGGCGCACAAAATTAAGATGTGTCATTTTTGCAGAAGCGATTCCGACCAAAAGCGACCATTTCACATTTTTTCTTGAAAATAAAATTTCATTCCCAATTTACTCTCTGTTTTCGACCGAAAGTCACTCTCTAAATGTTTCGATGCATCGGTCTGTCGACCTTATTTAGGAGAAAATCCAAAAATGTATTAATCTATCGGCGGCGGTCTTACAAGAAAAGGGCCATGCTCATTGTGACTGGAATTCAAACCGAAGCATCTTAAATATGTGTGATGGAAAATATGCGATAAAAAATATCCGAATACCGAATGACATTAGAGATGGCAATTAGAATACTAAATCTGTTAAGGCTTATCAAAAGATAAATTGGTAAATTCCCCAATTAACGTTGTCATCATACAGTAAAGTTGTGACAGTTTGAATAATAGTCAATCTAATCCACAGCTGGTGAACAACTACCATTCGAGTATTACATTGTATACTAAACATCGTTATTGTCTTCTAGTGTTCTTATTTCTTTTTAGGTCCTCTGTAAATGGTCTTAGTGAGCCATTTCCGGACCAAAAGTACTTAGATCTGACATTTATTATGGTCCCAGCCAGTCACAAGATTAACCTTAAAGTACTAAGGACAGAACCATTGGTGTCGTTTTACCAAATTGATTCCAAGTTCTTCAAAACGGCAAATTCGTCATCGGAATCGTCTCTACGTCGCCTGGTGCTCTTTCATTGCCTTGTTGCTAATACCAAGAAGAAATAAGCCTATAGAACCTCCGTTTTTGGTCCCATGCACCGACTATGGATACTCCCACAAAGTGACAAAACTGAGCAGAGCTAAATCGACTCACTGAGATTCGAGTTGACGCCCGTCTACTTCCCTCTTAGCCGCTGCGAATTAAGAAGAATAGACTATAACATGCGTAAATGACCCGCCTCTGCAGAGCGCCACGCGTGACGTCATATTGTTAAACAACCAATAGCCTGCGTACTCTCAACTTTTCTTCTGCGGGGGTCTACTGCGATGAGCTGTTTGTAGAGGTAACGAATTATGATGTTCCACATAGCTCCTATCCTCCGCTCATCTGCATCGGACAGGGCATCGGGAATCTATTCGACTCCGCATGGTCGTATTACAGAGATCAGGAGACGGACGTTTGCACAGCTTATTTGTTCTTGCTAATATAGACCTTTAGACGTGTGATATAAAAAAAAAACACTAAAAGAAAAAATTATTACATGCTGATATCTAAAACTCAGAAATATCACATTGCGAATCATTTATTGATGACCCAGACCCATATCCAGCAATTTATTTCGGGGGAGGGGGGGCCTTTTTGCGGGGGGGGGGTGCCTGCGGGTCACACAAAAAAAGTACAAAAAAGATAGAGATCAGAGGGAAAAGCATATACAAATGAGTATTTTTGTATGTTTCGGGGGGTGGGCCAACCCCCTAACCCCCCCCCCTGGATACGTCCCTGTGGTGACCCATAATGCTCATGAAAGGAAGTCAAGAATCATTGTTGACTGCGCGAAACGCTTAGATCATCTGATTTTATAACAGCTTCAGGTGCATGTTCCTCGTTGTTCGCGGCATGAAGAAGCATAAACCTTTTTATGACACCGCCTCCTAAAATGACAACCGGGTCGCAGGCCAACTTCTTGCACTCGAGTCGAACAAGGGTAGGGGACAGGCCCGTATCCAGAAATTTATTTCGGGTTTTTTTTGCCTTTCGGGGGGGGGGTGCCTGCGGGTCGCACAAAAAAATAAAAAAAAGACACAGATCACAGGGAAAAGCCTATAAAAGTGAGTATTTTTGTATGTTTCGGGGGGGGGTCAACCCCCCCCCCCTGGATACGGCCTTGGCAGGGGAAATGGGTTTAAGAGAAAGATGTCGGCCAGCGGAAATTTGAGAATCGCACTGTGGAGCCATGGAATCAGCAGTCATTTTTTCTAAGAAACTTTCAGAGTCTTGCAGTATTTTTATGGCACTTGCCTTCCGGGAAAAGTGCCATGGACCAATCACTTTTCCATCTGTCGGTCTGTCGGTCGGTCGGTTAGTCCGGTGATCGCGAGTCAGGGTACTTCCAGATGTGCTAGGACGATGAAACTTGTCAGGCATATTAGGGACCCGACCAAACTAACTTGGAAATAGTCACTTGCCCGATCCAACCATCGTGGGGGGAGGGAGGAGAGCCGGAATCCGGAATTGAGTGACATGCATTACTTTCGAACGGGCGATCGGATCTTAATGAAACTTGATATTTGGAAAGATGGTATGTCTCAGATGTCCTATTTCAAGTACGGACCGAATCCGATTAATGTGGGGGGGTGGGGGAGTCGGAGAACCTTGGGGGAGTCTTAACGAACCTTGATATTTGGAAAGACCACGTCTCTCGGATGTCCAATTTTAAGTCCGGACCGGATCCGATGAATGTGGGGGGGGGGTGGGCGGAAATCTTGTGACGCGCTTAGGGTGGAGCGATTGGGATGAAACTTGGTGCGAAGAACAAGGACAAGAACTACATACATCAGTGACAAAATCGGACCGGGTTCGGGCACTGTGAGGGGAGTTGGGGGGGGGGTCCGGAATTCCGGTGATCGCGAATTAAGGTACTTTCAGATGTGCTAGGGCGATGAAACTTGGCTTGAATATTAGAAACTTGGCAAGATTGGCTAAGAAATTGTCACTTCTCAGATCCGACCATCCCTTAAAGTAGCCTACTAATCTTAACCTTAAAGTACTAATCCTAACCACAAAGTACAAAAAATGCTTTTAAGCAAATATACATTTTAACTCGGGGGTTTTGCTCAAAAATTAATTTAACCACCATTAAAGTGCGGTTGTCAACCGAAAAGTAAAAAAAAAATACTTTAACCAAACGACATATATTCAGAAGGTCTGGGGAAAAAAAATCCGGTAATATTTGACTGTCGCGGCGAAGGCGCGCCAGTCAGAATCTGTCAAATTCAACTGAACTTGATGATCTTTATGGAGTCTACCGGATTATTGCACAGGGCATCTACCGAAATCTTGCTCAAGGAATCTGCCGGAACTTGTCTCGGGGAATTTACTGGAGGATATGGATCAGGGGATCTACCAGACTTCGCCCCACAGAATCTACTAGAATTTTGTAATCTACCGGTATTTTGCTTAGGGAATCTACCGGAATTTTGCTCAGAGAATCTACCGGAACTTTGTTAGGGCATTCACCGAAATCTTGCTAGGAATCTACCGGTACTTGTCTCAGGGGATTTACTGGAGGATGGATCAGGGGATCTACCGGACTTCGCCCCACGAAATCTACTAGAATTTTGGAATCTACCGGGATTTTGCTCAGAAAATCTACCGGAATTTTGCTTTGGGAATCTGCCGGAATTTTGCTAATCGAATCCACCAGAATTTTGTCAGGGCGTTCGCCGAAATCTTGCTCAAGGAATCTACCAGAACTTGTCTCGGGGCATTTACTGAAGGATGGATTAGGTGATCTACCGTACTTTGCTCCATGGGACCAACCAGAATTTAGCTCAGGGAATCTACCGGAATTTTGTTGCTTACCGGATAAGTATAGATTCACAGCTTACCGGTATTGCAACGGAGTTACAAAGGGAAGCTAGGATTTTTCGGTTGAAACAGTTTTTCGGTTTTAACCGATAGCGAAGAAACAAAACCAAAGTGTTGCTCTCGCAGCACTTCACGTTGCTCAGGCAACGTAGATCTAGTTCTTCTTCAATTGTGGGGGAATGTGGTAGAGCTTTGTAAAATAAGGGTGTGCAGAAGTTGGGCATTCCAGCGAAGCTACGTACATTGTTGGCATAAATTATCATAACCGTGTTTATCCTGCACCTACTGGTTTGATTTCAATCTAGTGGAGACGTGGTCAATTAACGAATAACGAACATACCCCTGAAACCAGCAACCAGAAAGGACCTAAGCTCAAAAAGGCGTGTCGCTATTGTGCCCATTAGTCTAACAACCGTCTCCCGATACCAAAATTTGCTATCATTCAGTCATAAAAGTTCCGAACATCGGGGCACAAGGGGTATAGACACAACCGTGTCTACGTCTGGCGCCAGTCCTCTCTCTGTCTTCGACCCCCTAATTCCCCTAATTACCGGTTAAGTTGAAAAATCTATAGTCGGATCAGTAGCAGTGGATCTCCAACTGGCTATCTAACCAGACAAAAGGGGTGATACTCGCCCAGCTTATTAGGGAGTCAATGTCGCGACCTAAACAGTCCTGGATGATTTACGAGCTCTTGACATTGATTAGACCCGTAGCATGAAGTAGTTATGCGGAGGCAGACTTTGTCGAAGCGGTGAAATAAACCTAGAGATACTCAACTTCCAGAACAGATTGTAAAATAGATTCCTGTGAAACAGCCAATCACAGAATCAGAAAGAGCGCACCTTGTGGTTAAACGTCATACAGGAAAATTCCGAGACTTGCTGTAAAACCTGCCCATTCGTAAGCGCGGAATTCTGAAGGAAATATCCTAGCTGGTCACAATTTTATGTTACCTCAGCTAAATACCTCCACTAACTGAGCTATAACGCTATTCTTACAGTATAATGGAGACTAATTATGTTTTTGTTTTTTAGATAAAAGGCTTGACAAATGATGATTTTTGACTTCCTCTCGATAGCGCTTCGAAGACAACACGTATTCCTGCCATCGCTTGTTATTACTTCTCAACTTCCAGAAGTTGTAAAATAGGTTCCTGTGAAACAGCCAATCACAGAATCAGAAACAGCGCACCTTGTGGTTAAACGTCATACAGGAAAATTCCGACTTGCTGTAGAACCTGCCCATTCGTAAGCGCGGAATTCTGAAGGAAATATCCTAGCTGGTCACAATTTTATGTTACCTCAGCTAAATACCTCCACTAACTGAGCTATTGTGCCCATTAGTCTAACAACCGTCTCCCGATACCAAAATTTGCTATTCTTATTCTTACAGTATAATGGAGACTAATTATGTTTTTTTTTTTTTTAGATAAAAGGCTTGACAAATGATGATTTTTGACTTCCTCTCGATAGCGCTTCGAAGACAAGTCGTATTCCTGCCATCGCTTGTCATTTATTCTTTGGTGTCTCAGTGGAAACGACTTTGGAGCAGGCCCGTATCCAGGAATTTATTTCGGGGGGGGGGGGGGGGGCCTTTCGGGGGGTACAAAAATGACATAGATCAGAGGGAAAAACCTGTAAAACTTAGGAATTTTGTGTGTTTCGGGGGGGGGGATTACGCTTTCAAGGCGCGGAAAGTTAAAAAATATACCATGCAGGAAAGGGAAATCATCTAGGTCCTGAGAATCGAGAAGAAGTAGAAAGGACCTTAATTCGGCGACGACGGAAATCAACTAGACCCAGTTTTACCCAGGCAGAGATACGCCCAACATAGAAAACAAGAGCTGCAAGCTCATATGGCACTTGCAAGGCTGGGTCAGAGGATGAAAGTAGGAATTCTTCAGTTCGTGGGTTTGTTGTGATTATTTGTAAGCAAAACCCTTGAGATAATGGGTTCTTGGAAATCACGAGAACGTATCGTTTGGTAATACATTTGGCTGTGATGATGCGCACTTTAGGGGCGCTAGAAATTCATCTGTAATCAAAACTCTAGAAGCAAAAATGATGATGAGCTCATCGGGAGAATGAAATGTATATTTTAATCAAAAGTATCATTTGTACTTTAAGAAATTCAGTTGTAAGCAAAACCCATGAGGCAAAAATATTCTAATCATGTCAAGTCTCTAATGTTCAAGTTTCATGGTTCTAGCACATCTGGAAGTACTTTAACTGGTGATCACCAGAATTCCGGACCCCCCTTCCTCCCCCCACAGTGCTCGAACCCGATCCAGTTCTGTCACTGATGAATCTAGGGCTTGTGCTTGTTCTTCCCACCGAGTTTCATCCCAATCGCTCCACTCTTAGCGTGTCACAAGATTTATGGCTCCCCCCCCCAATAATCGGATCCGGTTCGGACTTCACATGGGACATCCGAGACACGAGGTCTTTCCAAATATCAAGTTTCATTAAGATCTTATCACCCGTTCCAAAGTTATACGTACCTCTAGATTCCGGATTCTCCTTCCCTCCACTCCCCCCACGGTGGTCGGATCGGGGAAGTGACTATTTCCAAGTTAGTTTGGTCGGGTCCCTGGTACGCTTGCCAAGTTTTACTGTCCCAGCCCACCTAAAAGTAACTTAACTCCGTATCACCGGAATTCCGGCCCCCCCCCCGCAACTCCCACCACAGTGCACGAATCCCGTCCGCGTCTGCCAGTGATGTACCTAGGGCTTGTGCTTGTTCCTCTCACCAAGTTTCATCCCGATCCCTCCACTTTAAGCTTGTCATATGATTTCCGGTCCCCCGCCCCTGCGCCCCCCCCCCCCACATTCATCGGATTCGGTCCGGACTTGAAATGGAACATCTGAGACATGACGTCTCTCCAAATATCAACTTTCATTAAGATCCGATAACCCGTTCGAAAGTTATGCATGCTACTAAATTCCGGATTCCGGCTCCCCTTCCTCCCCCCACGATGGTCGGATCGGGCAAGTGACTATTTTCAACTTAGTTTGTTCGGGTCCCTAATATGCCTGCCAAGTTTCATCTTCCTAGCATATCTGGAAGTACCCTAACTCGCAAACACCGGACTAACCGACAGACCGACAGACCGACGGAAAAGTGATCGGTATATGGCACTTGGCCGGAAGGCAAGTGCCATAAAAAAGGTGCAGACGACGCATAAACCGTATCTGTGCCTGGCAGATTGCTCAATGGTTACGATGATGAACCTCGTCAGGCGTATTAGTAACCTGGCAAGATTTGCTTGGAAATTGCCACCTGAAGGATCCGACCATCCAGGGGTAGTGGAGGGAAGGGAATCCGGCAAGTGCGTGGGAGTTGAAAGGGAGGGGGTACGAGAAATCTTGTGGCATGCGAGTTCAGGTACTTGCAGATGGATACTTGCACGATTAAACTTGACAGACGGACTAAGGACCTGACCAGATTGACAATGCGATTGCCACTTCCGAAATCCGAACATTTAGGGGCAGTGGAAAGAGAGGGAATCCGGAATATTGTGTCACGCATAAGTTCTGGACGGGTAATACTGTCTGGGTGAAACTTGACAACTGACAAGAGCACACACGTCCCAGCCATCCATTTCAAGTCCGGAATGAGGAGACTGTAGTGACGAGTTCGAAGGGGGGGGGGGGGGGGGTATTTGAAATCTTGTGGTTCGCTTAGAGTGGAGGAATCGGGACAGGGCTTGGTGGGCAGGACAGGCCTAGATAACATTACAACTGATAGATAGCATGTAGTCTGATGTATGTCGAAATTGTGTATCTTTGTGTTAGGCATTATGTAACACCTGACACTGTTTTGACAATAATTTCTATAGGAAAACTATAAAAAATAGTAGAGCCTACCTACCAAATTCCGCAAATTTTCTGAAAATCTTTCGAGCGAAAAGCTTCAAATCCTCTCTTTTTGTTAGTCTCACTCCACGGAATCTTTCTCTTCTTATCGCCCCTGAGTGAATGCAGTGTATCTCGACTAGCTGTTTCTTCAGATTCTGGAAACCCGTCAAGAAACTGGACTGTCCGACATCAATTTCTACCTGTTGTTCCTTCAGTCCCTACAAATAAACTTGGACTAGTAACTAATTGTCAAGGTCAGGCTGACTGCGGTGCTTGAAATGAACTGATTGGGAATGGACCTGAAACGTGCCGTTCTGCACTCACCTGAAGAAGAGACCGCTGTTTGTTGACCGAGTTAACATTATGGGCAAATTTCCAAATCCAATAGTCGGAGCCGTGTTCATCAGTGAGGTTAACGTTCAGGATCCGAACCTCGAAATATGCCAAGGAAGAAGAAGGAGAATTACGGCAGAACAGGGCTCTTGTCTCTTAGAAGAGGAAAAAAATACGGCAGCCCCCAATACGGCTCCGACCTATCGTATATGAACAACAGCACGATGTATTTCGTTACTAAGGTAAATCTGTAACCAAGCTGTAACTTAAGACCTATCTAAAGCTTAATTCCGACAGGAGGCGAATTTCGCTTCGCGAACAGGACTTAACCGTTTTCTCTAGTCACCGTTCGAATATTGGCGTTACTTTGAATTTCCGCCGTGGCTTAGTTTCTCCTTCTATATTTTCTTTGAATACTCTGAAATATAGCTCTAAGAAAACTCAGCTGACGTATCCATTTTGCACTATCAAACATTTGAAACGTCCCTAGCGAAATGGGGATCGACTAAAAACACGAACGGAACGGAACTACACGGTTCAGGAGGAACGTGCACTAAAAACGAGAACGCGTACTAAAAACGAGAACGCGTACTAAAAACGAGAACGCGTACTAAAAACGAGAACAACGTACTCAAATCTGGAAGACTACACCATGAGGAACACTACTAAAAGAGTGAACGCTGCATCGTCCTTCCTTTTTTTAGAAGTTTGATTTGGTACGAGTTCCAGATCATTCCCGTGCACATTTGCACGAGGGTCAGGGCCCCTGTTCTTTCATTCCGGTGCACAACTAGAACAGGGAACATGAACCGGAATGAAAGAACAGGGGCCCTGCCCTCGTGCGAATTTGCACGGGGATGATCTGGAACTCGTACCAAATCAAACGACTAAAAAAAGGAAGGACGGTGCAGCTTTCCCCCTGGTTCCTCCCCCAGCTGTTCCTCCTGGTGCAGTGTTCCAGATTTTAGTAGCCTACGTTGTTCCCGTTTTTAGTAGACGTTCCTCCTGCACCGTGTCTTTCCGTTCTGTTCCCGTTTTTAGTCGATATCACCGAAACGTCCCTAGTACTAAACGTCTCCGTCGCATAAGGTCCCCATGACGTGAACGAACTGAGAGGAGAAAGAAATCCATAAACAGGCTATTCTTAGGCTACAGCCTACTTTTTGGGTGACTTGTCATCGGAATATTTGTAGCCGGGGATCCCGCTCTACTAGGGGGCGTTTAGAGAGTAGATGTTATGCAGACAGGCCTCCGTCAGGCTCCGTCGCTTCGCTTGAGCCGAAAAAATGTGTACAGGGGCGCAAGTTTCCCATCTATTCAAAATTCCACCGTACCCGAAAGGCCGATGCAGCATAACTTCTTGCCTGTCGAAGAGACAGACGTGTAACTATCTATCCCGCCGGTCTGCCCAAGAGAAGCCACTTATTGTGTTATTTGTATAATGAAGCCCGACGTGATCTAGGATTTTCAAAATTGAAGAGTAATAACGTATAAGCGCTCTGGAAAATGGCACAAAATTACACCCTGAACATGAGAAAAGTATGAGGTTTAATGGGCGACCGATTTTTACTGCTTTTGTTTCTGATACCAACTTTTCAGCAGGGTTGATCAAAGAAATGAAATTGATTCCTAGACAAACACGGGATCAACAGGAATTCTACCGAGGCACGTCTATGACTAGTTGTTTTTGTGCAAGATGAAACTATCACATTCGCAATTTCAAACCCGAATAGAGTAATAACCGTTGTAACGCACGATGCCAAAACCCTGTACTACTTCGATAATCAAGATCGAAAAACTAGGAGCCGTTTACTCATCAATGTAGTACGTTGTATATCTTCTTCTCTTAAAATATTTCCGAGGTCCAACTTTAGTGGGTAATTTTTGCGTTCGGTTCGGAAATCAATCGCGTTCCCACCACCAGTACCAAAATATTTTCAGACCCATATCGCACCCCATGCCTCCCTAGAAGTCATGGAACAAACCGAAAAGTCATAGCTCTCACCACTATATCCTTATGTACAAAAAAGCTTAGTGGTCGACATCGTGCAAAACGATGCTTATAGCAAGAACAGACATTTTGTTCTTGCTTATAGTCCGCTTTTTGCAGTATTTTGTTTAGTTTTACCTCGTAAGTTAAGAATAGGTCCAGTTCGGCAAATATGCAATTGTTGTTGCAAGTTCACCATCATGTGCCGATATTCTTAAAGTTTAACCGAAAAAGGCTAGGAAAGGGCAATCTAGTTTACCCATCACTTATTCAGTATAATTGGCTTGAAGGCGCGCTGAAAATGCGTTACATAGTTATTCCGCTATTCACTCACGAATAATCGAAAATAGTGGAATTTCCACGTGATTTGTTGTACCTCTATGTGCTTGTATACCTCACCACAAATATTGATGACTTTTTTTTTTTAACGCACTAAGCAAACTGCCCACTGAAAAGCAGCGTTTACGTTGAGATTAAAATTTCCCGCATCATAGTAGAATTTTCGTCGTGGGGACGGCCGTAGATCTTCCAAACATCACAACTAGAGTAGATAGTGGAAAATAAAAAAAAATCCCGTTGCAGAATCCAAATAATTCAGTGTACCCAATTAAATGACACTTAAATGAATTGGCATTTCAGTTAAACTTTAAAGAGCAATACATTGTAGAAATACTGATTCTTCAATTATCAGCAGACTTTAGGGACCGTCAAGAGCAGGCTAGCCTACGCGATGTTTACAAACAGACTGTAAAATACCACACAATGGGTAACTTTAATGATACTCGGTACTCCTGACTGTCAAAATTGTTCCTTGGCCCGCAATGTCGCCAAACAGAAGGCATAATTCATTCTATTCACGCAGGTATCTTCACGTTGTCACGATATATCAACAAATCATAAACCTACAGCAGACCGTCGCCACAGAGGTGATATCTAATTGTACTGAAAGACGGAACATAGGTAGCAAGTGCCCAAGCGGTCAGACGTTGGGCGTGAAAGAAAAAATGTATTGGGCAATCTATGCCTAGTTGCCGGCAAACGGGGGGGGGGGGTCGAGGTGTATACTGTAAGATACTAATATCTTATTAGTATAAGATACTAATAAGATATAAGTACCACATCTCAAACTAGGATCAGGTAGTATACGAAATTACTCACCTCCAAACGTGGTCAAATTACGAACTGAAGTCACTGGGCAATATGGGTGAGTTGCCCCTTAAGCAGTCGGGCTTTAGAGGCCACCAAAAGGTGACCCTCAAAAGGTACGTCGGCTACCTATCCCAATCAAAACAATTACTTCAAAGTCCAACTTGATACCTGTCTTATTTCACAAGTTATGATTGAAGCCAGTTACCTCTGAATCGGAGTGGTGCCCCCCCCAAAAAATAAAACCTTTTCTAAACCCCAATATCAACAAGTCCACATATAGATTTGATAACTCTCGCGGTTCCCAAACTTAATTTCATGGTCAATCTGGTGTCCCAGCTGCCCGTGTTTTTCCAACTCTGGAATCTACTTTGAGCTTGTACATTCACAGCAATCTTTCATATCAACTGACAATACCTTCTCCCCCACTTTCTGCTGTACCACTCCTTTAAGGAAATATTGACTGCTTTGCACGTCTGCAAGTATGCAGTTATTGTTCTCTTCTGGGATTCTAAAACGTTAGTGATGGGATGGCTATAACTTCGTCAAGTTTACCCGTTGTTGGCACGACAACTCTTGCAGGGATTGAGAGATCTTGTTCAAAATTTGTGAGGATCCATCACATCATCATTGGGTCACAGCGCCGATCAAGTTTGTAGACTGGCATTGTAGCTCTATATTTAGGGGCGGAAAAGGGGGTTAAAGTTTTTACTGAAGATGACTAGAGATTGGATATGGGGTTGTGAAAACATTGCTAAATCCATATCTGAATATTGATTTCCTGCCGGACAAGAAGCTCGTCCTAAATCTGGTCAGCCGTAAACTTGTTTCCGTCCTAAATCCTAGTATAATTTACTTTCTTTTCCTGGCCGACCGATATTCGCCCAAAATCCGGTAAAACCTGGAATTCTGGTAATTCTAATAATTGCTCGATTGAGTGGTTTCGTGTGTCTGTAGTAGGGTAACCTGACATGCCTAAACGACCTATCTGCTTCGTTTCTTTGCTTGGTTGATAATACCGACCGAATCCAGTGAAAACCGGAAATTCTGCCGAGATCGTGGTATGTCGTTATCGGTGTTTGGAGTTTTGACCTAGTGAGAAGAACACACAAGAAGTAGGTCTTCCTGCTTTTTGTTCTTCTGCAGCCGCTAAGATACTTACAAGAATCGATAGTAGAAGAGGCCAAATAAATCTTCCCCTTTGGGACACCATTGAAAGCCTTTGTCTTATTTGTATTATTTACTCATCGACTTACGATATGGCAATACAGTAATAATACCAGCAATACTCAAGTAGGTTACCAACGAATCACTACCGACGACCATCAACGAGTTGGATCGCAGCGACCATGTCTCTACTCTAGCCACATTCATTTAAAAGCACTGGTCCCGCGGTTGGCTAAAATATTCAGGCGACACAGAGGCGACCGTCCTGACGAATACCAATAATGGTCTAGTGACCGTCTTTCCCAGCCATAGACTCTTAGGCTGATCGAGATAAAGATTGCTGGCGATCGGTGCCTTTTAGACAGGCTTGGGAGTCCGATAAGAACAACCGGCGGAAGAAGATACCCAGGTAATGTTTCCAAGACCGATCTCAGCTGGCAAATGCGTCTTCCCAACGTGGGATCTTGAATACCCAAATGAATCTTAGCATTCCACAGATTCTGATGGCCTTAGTGCCGATTTTTTCAAAACTGAGTGTCCAGCCTTAACAAAACACCTCCAACTTCTGTTTCAAATTTGTTTATGCCAGGGTTTGGTTCCGAATATTTTCCTCTCGGGTACTGTAACATCGGTGATTAAGCGAGGGAAAGACACAGACCTTTGCAAGAGCTATCGACCAATTACAGTTTCTTGTACCATAAGCAAAATCCTGGAATGCGTCCTTCTTCCAGAATTAATTGAAAAATGTCGTTTTGGTTCAATGCAACTTGGATTCCGTTCGAGCGCCAGTTCTGCGCACGCTCATCACATATTAACAAAAATGATGAAGCAGGCTACCCGCGAGAAGTCTGCTATTCATATATGTTCTATAGATATAGCTGGTGCTTTTGACAATATAACGCATTCTCAGGCCCTCTTCTCTCTCATTAATTCTGGCGTGAATCTGTCTGTTGTCAGTCTGTTAAAATTTTGGTATGGTCATTCCTCAGTAAGGTTTAAATGGCAAGGTAGCTTGTCAGAGATTATTCCTGTCCGAACTGGTGTTCGCCAAGGGGGAGTCTTATCTCCCTACATTTTCAAATCGGCCATATCTTCTTGTCTCAGTTCTTTACACCCTGCTTACTTTTATAAAGACCATGCCTTCAGCTACATAGCTTACGCGGACGACTTGCTCTTAGTAAGCCGTACCCGATCCACACTCACCAAAAATGTCTGTAAGCTGTCGTCGGAACTTCTCAAAATCGGTCTTGAAGTTAACCTCTCAAAATGTGAGTACCTGCATTTCAACCCTTTGTCAAATCGTTTGAATGCTAATTCTTCTATCTCTCTTGGATCGTTCGTCGTCAGATCAACAGAATCTCTACGATGGCTTGGCATAACATTCAAATCCTCGTTGTCAAAATTTTGCTCTTCGGTTGTTCAAGAAGTTTCTAGATCAATCCGTACCGCCTATGGGCGCATCGTCCCCAACCGGGGGCGCTATAATCGTAAAGCTTTGGGAAAATTGTACAGCACCTTCTGCGCTCCTTCTATACTATTTCGTTCTGGTGTCACTCATGTTCTGAGAAAGAAGGAGATAAAAAAGATGAGATCATGTTATTTTAAATATGCAAAGCACCTGCTCCACTTGTCGAAATTATGCCATAACCATACTTTGACGGAGAAGTTCAAAATTCAAGATGCAAGTGTTACCCTTTTGGATGTTTCTTCGTCGCTATAAAAAATCATCGACAACAGAACCCAACCAGCGCACGACCTTCTACACTGCTTCCTGGCCGACGATTGAAATTAAGTGTCTTTTTGTGTATGTTTATGTGTTTTATTTATTTTCTTCATTACTCCGCTTTCTGAAAACGGCGGGTTATAAATAAATTACTTACTTACTTACTTACTTAATATCATGATGCATAAGCATTCATTGAATCAAGGCTGACAGCGAATCGTTTGGTCGTGTACTCAGAGGAGTTAAATTAGAAGCACTGGAGTATTCACAGTTTTGATGCAACACGCCTCACCTTACCCCTTCCAAGTCACCAGTCCTAACCAGAACTGGGTTCGATCGTGGGAGCATCTAGCGGTAGGATTTGGAAGCACCTTTATGGGCATGCTTAAAACAGTTCTTAACAAGAAAATCAGACACACAGATTTGACAATTGTCTATCTATTTCTTTCGACAATATAAATACATATATATTATGTATGTATATATGTATATTTAAATCAAGACCCACCAAATGCACAAGGCAACAGTCCAGTAAAAGGAAAAACAACAAAAGTAACAAGACAAAAGGTTACGATGGGATCCCAAAAATGTAATATATGATCGAGACAAATGTTTTTTTTTTTTTAGATTTCCGATCTTCGCCAGACTCCTTGAATATTTTTACTATGAAGGTTTACAAACAGAAGAAGGCCGATGGTTAGTCATCGGAAAATATCAAGTTCAGATATGGATTCACCATGTGTGTATTTACCCCTAGGCTATACGTCATATCTACTTCGCCGAAAGTCATAAAATCTTTCTGCCTTACTTCTGCCAAATCTCCGGTTTCGACTGGATTCTGGGCGAACTACTTGTCTTGCAAAAACTAAAGCTCAAAAACGAATTCAGCGTATCTCCTTACCCCTATATCGATAATCTAATCAACTTCAGATACAAATTTATCTTTTAACACATTTTCTGGTTTCAAACGGATTCCGGGCGAACTATATTTTCGGGTAGAAAATGATTGTCAAAAGCGGATTCAGCATGTCTTCCTACCCCTAAATCTTCCTACCCCTCAACTTCAGATAAAACCTTCACTTTTAAACAAAAATTCCGGTTTCAGACTGACGGACAGACGGACAACTTTTGCGAAGTATGACTTTGAATGACCAGAAGGAACGTTAATCAGACTAACTAACCATGAATAAGGAATAAATCGACTTCTTTTTGTCGCCAGGTCCTTGGATTTCAGTGTTAATTTGTCTCGCACCTTTAACGGAACTTTCGGACAATCTGTCTTTTAGTGCTTCTTCGGCCGAGCCGAGTCTGCTGGTTTGCTTGACCAGTTCCCCACAAGTTCCACCAAAAGCATCAAGGTCCGCACAACTCTTTAAAAAAAAACAAGACCAAAGATTTCGAATGGATTCCAAAGGGGAAAAGTCATCGGACAAATTAATCCATACCATCGGTTTACAATCTTCTCTTCGCGGATTCAGCAAGTCTCCTTACCCCCTCTATCCAGCCTCTTCAGTTTTTCAGTCTCGGCCGGATTCAAGGCGAATAACTTTTCTGGCGGGAAAATAAGTTTCAAATAAGTCCTTACCCTTTACTCTCATTTCTGCTATGGCTCTCAGCTTGTTCTGGACTAAGCATCGACAAGGTGTCGACGCTTGTCAACAAGAGTAGGGGCTCTGATAATCCATGACACATAAAATAGCTGAGTTTTTAAACAGATTCTGTGGCAAAAAAAAACAAATAAGAAATCGGCTTATTCGCACAAATACAAACAGAGCTAAATTCCATTACTGGTTTCCTCGATCTGTGATGTTGCCGGAAATGATACTTGGGAATCTGGCCCGGCGGAAAGGGTCAAACGCGGCAGATATAAATCAGTTTACGAATATAGGATTGTTTAAGGATTGAGATATTTTGTTTGAGGATCCTTTGAGTCAAAGCAGGCTACAGGTCAAGTTCGTAGACGGGCCCCATAGCTGCACTTTTAGTGATAGGGAAAGGGTTGCAAATTAAGGGACAAAAAAACAAATATGTTTTAAGAGATAATGAGATAAACGAGTTTGTAGTAGGGAAACATGCTGAATCCGAATATGAAAATTATTTTCTTGCCGGACAAGTAGTTCACCCGGAATCTGACAAAAACCGGAAAATTTTTGAAAAGTAGAAGTTTAATCTGAAGTTGGTTGAAGGTCCAATTTAGGGGTGAAGAGACGTTGTGAATACGATTATGAAAACCATATTCTCGCCGGACAAGTATTTCGACCGGAATCTGGCCAAAACCGGAAATTTAGCCTGAAGTTTTAAAACCCAATGATATAGTCGATACGGGGTTAGGAGACATACTGTTGCAGCTTTCGAACATACTAAAGATAAACAGTAAGCGTATGCGATCAGTTTACTTATCTCCAAAGTCCCGACCGGCATTTACAGGGTAACAGAGCAGAATACATTCGACAACTTTCTGGTGAACTATTCAACAAAATTTGTCGACAAATTTTCGGATAAAACAGGTACCAGTCCCCAGGGGCGTCACAGGGGGGGGGGGGGGGGGTATTCGGTGATTTTTCGATACTCGATTACTCTTTCGATACTCAGTAGAATGATCGGGGTTCGGTACGATTGCCAGGATTCGGTACTTATCACGAATAGCAAGAACGAATTTACTGAAATTATTCGGTAATTTTTCGATGCCAGAATAATTCGATAGATTTATGGAGATTCGGTGGTACACAGAATCTCGAAAATGCCATCGGTCCAGTATTATTCGTTAACATAATTGAGATTCGGTAATTTATTCTGTATAATTATCGGGATTCGGTAGCTCCCACGAATCCCGACTTTAGGTCCAGCTTCGACGAAACTATACCGAATCCGAATATTATTCGGTAGTTTTTCGATGCCAGAAATCTTCGGTATAATTACGAATTCGGTAGTTATACAGAATTCCGAATAGGCTATCGGTCCAAAATCATTCGGTATAATAACTGGGATTCGTTAATTTATTCTTTACAATTGCAGGATATTTTACCGAATCCCGGATAGTAGTCCATAACTGTTCGCTATACGCTTATCCGGAATTCAGAATTTGGTCCAATATCGACATCGATCCTAAAATCCGGTGTTCCCCCTCCACCCCCCCCCCCCACATGCCGCAGAGAATCGTACTTTCAGTTGTAGGTTTTGATCTTATCAGAATATCAGTCAGCTTGCCAGAATTACATAAAGATTGTTACCAAACTTGGAATTCCAGTCAGGCTTGTACTGAAATCTTTCTGAAAGCGGAAAGAGGCGAACTTTCGAAATCTTTGCCTGTGGCGCGTACTTTCAACATTTTTGGTTCTGTGCAAAAATCT
Organism: Branchinecta lynchi; assembly: GCA_023053575.1. Taxonomy (NCBI): domain Eukaryota; kingdom Metazoa; phylum Arthropoda; class Branchiopoda; order Anostraca; family Branchinectidae; genus Branchinecta; species Branchinecta lynchi. Next base: position 13,077,743 of record JAKZAP010000008.1, read on the forward strand.
CATACTTTGTAGATTTAAAAAAAAAAAAAAAAAAATCATGCAGGGCAAAAAATCGGATTTGTAAGCATTGAGAAGAAGTCAAGTGAAGCACTGGTCACAGATAAAAGGACTGATCTATGATTCCATCGGTAGTCCTTACTCTTATTTTGGATTAAAAAAAAGACAGTCTAATCATAAGTATTTAAAAAAAATTCCGCTTTCGTGGCATTCTTTATTTTGTGGAAAGGCGTGTCATTTAGCTGGGGTTTTAAACCAGTTTTTGGCTTGGGATTTGAGAAACTTTAAAAGATGAAATCTGCACAGGAATAGTTAAATTTGGCAGGAAAAAGCGAATAAAAAATAAATCGCACGCGGCGCTCATTTTATGAAGTCATGGGTAGGATTGGGTAGCCCACAGTAGCCATAATCTGCTGCCGGGACGTCGCTTCATCCAGTTTTGATGTTTCTGGAAATGCTCGGGATCTTGCAGTGTTTAATCCACGGCAAAAGATAGGATTTATATGGGAAGTGATTAAATTTTGCAGGAAAAAAGTAATTGGCTATATAAAAAAATCACCTGCGGCGCTCGGTTTAACTTTGTCTTGGGCATAGTAAATAAAAGCTGCTACTGGAATCGTACGCGACAATATACTGTCCAAGTGGGCTTTGCAAAAAGGATGCCTAGTAGCTGTCCAGTCATCTTTCATACTGCCTTTTAGTACTGTTACTCTTGTACGGAATCTGTACTATTTCGTAATTTGAAGCTAAAATTCTCAGTTTCTAGGATTCGTCTGGAATTTTTTTAAGATTCGGTAAAACGTTTGTCTGTGTACCCCCCAACAACAATGTACTTGCGACGCCCCTGCCAGTCCCTACCCTACCCCTTTGTCACTACAAGGCTAAACCTTATCGCTCGTTGGTGATGAAATACTCTTGATTTCTATCTCTCCTTGCCGATGCAGAATCTCCGGCCTCTCCGGGTACCTAGCGGAAGAAAGGAAGAAGTGGTGTCACATCTGTTCCCAAAGATCGCCCTGATTGGTTTATACATGATTTGAGTCGTTACGGAGACGCTTAATACTCCTTCTTCCTGAGGATTACTGGCGTGTTTTGGACTTATTCATATAGAGTATTCACATTAGGCTACTCCTTGTTTAGTCTACGGGTGCCGGAGCGAGAGTGCGGGCAGGTTGCGTGTGCCACGTGCACTGATGAAGTCTCTTAGGTCTTAGTCTTGGCAGTCAAGGGGGTTGAGATGTTTTTTTTTTCAAAGTTGGTATGAGGATCCACATTATTAAAGTATAGGCCAATTTCGTAGATGGATCCTATAGCCCTATATTTAGAGGTGGAAGAAGGGTTTCAAATTTGGGTAATAAAACATGTTTTTATAAGCTAATGAGATAATCGTTTAAGAAAGCACGCCGGACTTACTTGCCGGACAAATGGTTCAGCCGGAATCCAGCCGAAACCGGAAATTTTGTTAAAGCTCATAGTTGTTTCTGAAGTCTATTAGAGATTCGGTATCTGGGTAAGGAAACGTGATAAGCTGGCAAAATTACCAAAACCCGAAGATTTGGATCGAAAGGTTCGCCTCTCAATGTACAGCACTTTTGCTCAGCATGCACTTTGCCCGGAATATGCTAAAACGAGAAATTTGGTCGAAGTAGAAGACTTTTCTGAAGTTGATGAGATACTGGAGCAAAAATGCATGCTGAATCATATCTTAACTTGATTTTATCATCTGATTAGATGTTTGGCCGCAAGTTGTCAAAAACACCAGAACAGTCAAATTTTTTGTTCGTATAAATTCAAGCGGTTGATAATGAATAAATAGAAAAAGGGTAAATGGGTCTGGCGAAGACCGCAATATACAAGATTTAATTTTCTGAATAAAGAAGTCCAATAAATATTCAATTTCTGGGATCCCATCGAAACCTTTGGTCTTGTTGAACTTGCTCTGGATTGTTGCTCAGCTTGATTGATGCTAATTGGGGAACAAAACATACTTATTCATTCATTTAATTACCGGTCGTACATGGCCTACAGAGAATTAAATAAGAGTAAACGTTTGTAAGTCTTAAAACAGGAAGACCCCCGCCGGAAATATTATTTTTACTGGAAACCACGAGGGTGAATTTGGTGACAGTACGGCTTCAGCGTCGGAATACGATACTCGCTAATTTCATCAGATCCTACCATCGATTGGGCTGAGCTGCGACGGCGCCGTGTGGAGGGCGGGTTTCATGATACCGTCTTTCCTGACCTGGACATTTATCGACTTGATATATGCTATAATCGCGTACCGGATGTTTAATGTGGGTCCTCGCTAACAAGGCTTGGGGAATAATCGAACAACAGGATGTTAGGGCTAAGCAGTATCAGGCATTCAAGTGATAGTAGTTGAAAGTTGGTATTTGTAAATGTATATAAACAATAATGTTTCTTTTTATGTTTGTTCTAAAAAGGAATATTACATAATGAGCTCCTTATTTGTTTGTTCATCATTACGATAGGTCGCTGGCCTTTCTTTTACGCGGACATGCAGTTTGTTCCAGGAAGTGTATTTTTGTGTGTGCTAATAAATAACTTTAAAAATAACCTAAAATATCTATTGCAACCAGGCGGATACGAATTGCCTCCTTTGCTGCAGAATTCTGAAGCACTGCATCCAGGTTTACCCATAGTGACGCGAATTTCGCATGCGAAGAAACTTTTAAGTCGACTATTACAACTGTTTATTGTCGGTAAGTCTCAACGTAGCATAGGGAGAAACTTAGCTCAACCGTTAGCAGCGTCAGACTGCAGACAGAGAGTTCTTGGTTCGCTTCTCGCAGCTCTTTCTCTGCGTGCAATTTGACCGGAATGCAGATAAAACGAGGAATTTGGTCAAAGCAAAATACTTTAAAAAAGTAAAAAACCCGATTGTCTGGATCAAGAAGTCCAAGAAATATTCAGTTTTTGGGATCCCATCGAAACCTTTGGTCTTATTCCACAAGTTCAATCCTGAGTTGAGCGGCTTGAGCTTGAAGAGGACCCTTGCCATTAGCAGCATTAGAAAGGAAAATGAATGATTCTGATTTTGTTATCGCGGGGTACAACTGTAGCCTATTAGGCAAGGCCGTATCCAGGGGGGGGTAGGGTGTTGACCCCCCCCCAACATACAAAAATAATCATTTGTATAGGCTTTTCCCTCTGATCTATGTGTTTTTTGTACTTTTTTGTCCGACCAGCAGGCAAAAAAAAAAAACACAAAAAAATTCCTGGATACTGGCCTGCTATTAGGTATAGCCTTTTCTACAAATAAATTATATTAGATAATATTAGATTTACCATTGGCATTATTTCTGAGGGCGAACGATAGTCAGGAGGAAACAGAGTGGAAAAGAAGGGAGGTGGAACAAATCCGTCACTCTCAATACTGCAAGCACACATTACCTTAATTCTTTCCGACGTCCTTGGGCGTTATCAACTCTTTTGCATGTCACTCGTCAAATAGGCGCCGCGAAGCTTCTACTTTAGTTAGTCAGACTGTAAGAAGGTCAGACAGGTTTTGTTGTTCGAAAACGCCGACACGAAAAAATTGCTGTCATTTAGTGATTTCCGTTCGTTTTTCTTCGTCTGCTGTACTCGCTGATTATTATAATAGGCAAACAATTCGACATAATTACTATGAACCCATATAGGTTCTAGGCCAACGAAGCTGGATAGAGATGGAGATATTTCGAGGGTGTGAAAGTGTCCCGCGCAGCTTGCTGCCTCTATGGACTCCGGACACAACTCAGTGGCAGGAGATCGGTTTAGGCTGCACTTTTCTAACAGTTTCTGAACTTAAAAGAAAGGTTTGCATTCTAAGGTTATGTGGACACAGTCCAATCATATCTCGCAAACGAAAACTCGCGAAAGCGTCACTATGCCCGACAAGTTTTTCAGGCAAATTGTTAGCGGGAGCAGGTAATTAAATAAAACATTGTTTTTTGCGACGATGGCATTTCTTAAGATTGACTGAAGGTCCAGCTTATTTTTGAATCTTGTATTTGAAATCACTTGATTATTTTGCCTCTGTTTGAAGGATTATTTTTTTTTCACGATAGGCTCTTGTGGTGACGTTCAGAATATAGACAGCTTCCTGACAAGACCATATTCACAGTGACGCCACGGAATACAAATTTAGACAAAAACATGATTTGGCTAATTAAGCTAGGACTTAGGCCGATTCCGCACTGCAAGGAAAGTTCTGAGGAATGCCCACTATTTTTGGCCAAACAAAAAGAAGGGTTATCTTTTTTTAGGTTTAGTCACCGAAGTATCACATAAGCTAGTAACGCCTTGTAGGTGCTTCGTCAGAAATTTGCCTGTGCGGTGGATCAGATTGACTGGTTAGGCCTATCTACCCTCTCGAATTGTAGCAGGATGACATCATAACGACCCAGGTAGGGCCTAGCCCTCAACTGAGGCTAAATATAGCGGGAGCGATTTCTCGGGTTTGGGTTTTTGGGATCCCAAAACGTAAGTGGAGGAATACCTATGACATCGCAAAAGTTGTCCGTCTGTCCGTCCGTCCGTCTGTAAGCACGATAACTCTCGAAGGGAATGAAATATTTTGATGAAACTTAGTGTGAGGATTTTTTGGGTCATCGAACAGCTCAAGTTCGTAGATGGGCTTTGTAGTCCTATAATTAGGGGTGGGGGTTCAAATTAAGGGGCAAACAAAATATTTTGAAACAAGTAATGTGGTAGTCGATTACGGAGTAAAAAGACATGCTGAACACGATGATGAAAACCATTTTCCCGCCGGACAAATAGTTCGTCCGGAATCTGGCAAAAACCGGAAAGCTTATTAAAACTAAAATTTGTATCTGATGTTGATTAGATGTTCGATTTAGGGGTAAGAAGACTTGCTGAATACTAGTGTGAAAATCAGTTTCTACCAGGACAAGTAGTTCGTCTGGAATCAGGCCAAAACCGGAAAATTTGTTAAAAGTCAAAGTTTTATTTGTGGTTGATTAGAAATCTGATTTAGCAGTAAGCAGTGATTTTGAATCCGTATATGACTATCATTTTTTACGCGGACATATAGTTCGCCCGGAATCCGGATGGAACCGTAAAATTTGTTATGAGTTAAATTTTTATTTGAAGTTGATTAGATGTTTAATATTGGGAAAAGAAGATACGCTGAATTCTTTTCTTGGCTTTCTTTTTTCACCGGACTTCCGGAGTTCAGTTGAAACGGGAAAACTGGCAGAAGTAAGGCAAAAAGTTTTCGTCAAAATAGGTTTATAGGGGTAAACACACATGCTGAATCCATATCTGAACTTGTTTTTCACAGATGATTAGCTATATGGCCTAAATTCGTTTCTGAATTTTGATATTAAAAATGTTCAAGGAGTGTGGCGAAGACTTGACCTGGCGAAGACAAGACCCAATTGTCTAGATCAAATATTGGATATTTAGGATCCCATCGAAACCTTTGGTCTTGTTATTTTGGTGTTAATCACGAGTTTCTGAGTTTTTTGTGTGTTTTTTTGTTGTGTTTCCCGTCATTCCACCACCGACTTTTTAAACAATAAATTCGCTAATCTATTTACCAATTCTTCTCCAATTCTAGCCTAAGCTTGTTCTCATATATTTTCCCCATCAGATACAGGCATTGCAACTCTCAACTCAGATTATTATTTTTCCATCTGTGTCATAAAATAATTCTGGATCCAAGTTAAACTCAAGAATCCAAATCTACACTTGAACGGGAAGACTTTTTTAAATTTTAGATAGTTTTTAGTGTCTCATAATCAGTTTACATTTAATTCGAAAATGACTACCAAAGAATATCTAAAATTTGATCAAATATGAAAAATAAAATTATAAGCAAAAATGGATTCAAATTTATTAACGGACCAAAGTAGAGTAAATGTTGAGTACCGAAGCGTGCATCAGTCCGAAATACGAAAAAAAGGAAACGAGGTCCTTATTTCTAGCTATTTTCACGCTAAATTTATAAGCAACTTAAACGCTGCCAGAGCAATCAGCAAGTATTTCTGGCAGTTGCTCAGTCTAGTAACCAATACTGGTTCGCCCCAATTCACCTACCAGAGGACCTGAGTTCTAAAATCTATAAAACGGGTGAGAAAATATGGAACAGATGTCTTGGGTGGCCAGCAGTCTTGCAACGACTGTCTCATGAATGAATGAATATATTTAATAGAAAATTGGCCGTACAAAATACATGATGGTTACAATATACTTTACATAACTCAATCTTGTCTTTATTTAACTAATTCACTCTTTAAAAATTGGCATATTTTAAGTATCTTAGCTTTATTTTTTGTTTCAAGAACATTAGGGAACTTGATGGTATACACAGGCCCGTATCCAGGAATTTATTTCATGGGGGAGGGGGGGGGGGGGGGGGTTGCCTGCTGGTCGGACAAAAAAGTACAAAAAACACATAAATCAGAGGGAAAAGCCTATAAAAATGATTATTTTTCTACGTTTCGGGGGAGGGGGGGTCCCTGGATACGGCCTTGAGTATACCCATTAAGAAAATGTCTTCCGGGGTCTGAGAGTTGCTCGCATTCAATCAGGAAATGGCCCTCGTCCTCCGTAGGCTACTGATATCTCGCAAGTTGCTACGCAACATAATCCAGGGTTTCGTTATCTGCCTCTTAAACTGGAAGGAGTGCTATAGTGTCTGTGAGCAACGCTTTCTGCCGATAAGGCGTTCACACGCTAGGAAGCAGCTAAAGAAAATAATCGGTGCGTTTGTCCTCCCGACTTGCACGATTTGCGCGAGTTACGCGTCCGGGACTGGTCACGCAACATTCAACTTATCGCGAAAAGGCGCACACGGAATATTGACATTTCGTGAAGCAATTTTCATCACTTTTGTGAGGAGCTACCCACTCATCGGGCATCAGCCTAGGACAAGCTTCTCAATCAGGAAAAACGGTGTGCGACCTAACGGGGAAGCGTGCAACATAATCGGGGTTGCACGGATGCCGGGTACAGTAATGGCACTCAGAGAAGCCAGCCAAACAGCGTACATGTTATTTTGCGCAAAGCGGAAACATTGGAAGCCAAACCCTTGAGGCACGAATGATCACGGGCCTTTGGCGAACACGAATATATTTTATTTGGAAAACAAGTATTTTTCAATGAAGAGGTGAATGATGCATCCTTTAATGGTGCTAGCTGCCTGCCCCCTCACAGAGGGAAAGAACCTGCGTATCTTTCCTAGTTCGAATGTCTAACCGAAAAGGGTCGAGATAGGATAGTCTCCCCTCACTTATTCGCTTAAAGTGGCTTGAAGACCCGATGAAAATGCACTTCGTTGCTCCACTATTCACGAATATTCAGTTTTCAAATAGTGGAATTTCCCTGTCGGGTTTGTGGAACCTCTGCGCGTTTATACCTTTGTTGTACGGTTGCCAAAACGATTTATGAAAAATAAGTGTTCACGCAGTGAGCTACCGTCGCAAGTTGCTCATTGTCTACTGAAAAGCCGCATTTGTAGCCAGATTCATATTTTCCGCGCCTATAGTAGAATTTTGCATTGTGAAGACAGCAAAAATATATTCTGATATAATGTTCGATAATATTCTGACCGTCATACTAGAGCAAATAGTAAAAAGAGAAAAAATCCCTTTGCACAATCCAAATGATGCAGTGTAGAGTTTAAGAGAACATTACAAGAATATTTAATAAAAGATGGTTGAGAAATATACTTTTTTTTAGGGGGTAGGGGGTGGTAGGAAGGTCTGGTTGGTAGGGAGGAACGGTTGGTTGGGGGTGGTAGGGGAGGAATTAGTGGATGGGTGGTCGGAGTGGTAGGGAGGGAGTAGGATTGTTGGGAGGTATATGTTTATTCTGGATGTGGTAATGTGAAGGAGTTTGGTCTGTTTCTTTTTTGTTTTTTTCGTGGTCTGTTCTTTTCTTTTTTTTCTTTTTTGTTAGTTATTTATGATGTTGATTGTTGGTGTGTTTAGAAATGGTTAACTTTTACTACTGCACGCCAGCAAAATCTTAGGTTTTTCCATTAGTGCAGTAGATGTAAATAGTAAAGAGTTAAATTGTGTGTATAAATAAAATAAGTATCAAATATCAAGTATGTATTCAGTTAAATGATCCGAAATGTTTGCTTTTCAGTTAAACTTTAAGTATGCTTGCCTGCCGGTGCAGCTTTCCCGATATTGTTACGTATTTCCGTTGTGTATTGCACGTTTTTAGTCATATTTCCATCCAGCATACCTTTCCTTTCCTTTCCTCTTTTCAGTCGATCCCCAGTTTAACTCACCTCTACTGTAAATACATGCGTAAAGAGTAAGGGTGGACGGACTAGCGGGATGTAAGGCCGCAGGAGCTCCAGGTACTGGGGCTAACTGAGCCCTGGAGCTGTATCCTCCGACTCGCTCTTTACACCAGACATACATACCTGGCGAATGAGTATAAACTGTGCAATTCAATTCATATATTTGTACCCGCCAAAGCTGGCGAGTAAAAAAAAAAAAAAATATAATAAAATTCCAATCGGTCTACAAACTAGTAACTAGACCATATACTTTCATAAAAACTCTACGTCATTTAAAAAACAATTAGCCTACACTATCCTAAATGAAGTCTACCTAACACTTTAACCAAAATACAATCAACGCAACGCATCGGACAAAGTGTGCTTTATGGAATAAATTTTTGAGAAAAATGTTTCCCGTTTCTTTTTCAAAATATCAATGGGGTTTTTTAAACCATAATTATCCATCATAAAAGAACTGGATTGGTATTTCGAAAACCGGCATAAAAATTTCCCAAAATTAAAAAAAGTAGTTTTGATACGCGATAAATTTTCTAACTCAGCTGCCCGAGCTTGAAGATGATGCTCGCTCAAAAGCTCTAAGCGGTCTTTCTGAATGTGTATCCAGGGCTGGTCACCAAGAACCAGATTGTACGAGTTACTTCATTACTTCAGGATACTTTGGGTTACTATTTGGTTACATTGGGTTAATTTGGGTTGCATTGCACTGGGTTACATTGGGTTACTTTGAGATACTTTCGGGTTACTTTCCAGTGTGTACGAAGTTACTTTAGTGACCAATCCTGGATGTGTATGTACATATCTGATCTACTGTGTCGTTTGCTGAATGTTCGATTTTCAGTATTTTATGTATGCTAATACCAGTAATACCTAGTTTTCTTGTTAGTTTTTTTTTCTCGTTGTTTATTTACTCTGCCCAATCTTCTTTCCTCCTAGCACATTTGGAAGTACCCTAGCTCACGATCTCCAGACCAACAGCCGACACATGGAAAACGATCGATATATGGCACCTGAACCGAAGGGTGCCATAAAATCAGACCAAAGGTTTCAATGGGATCCCAAAAATTTAAAATTTATTAGACTTCTTGATCCAGACTTTTAGTGTTCACTTTTTACTGTCTGTTATTTAAGTTATAGGCTAGGTGGATAATTGTAAGCTGTTGTGCTTAGTTATTTATTTATTAGATACAAGTAGTATTAAGAATTGCAGCACAAGTCCATAGGAATTTCTTTTTGCTGCAATAGGATATTAGTAATGTTATTTTATTTTATTTTCAATGTTTTGGTTAAAAATGAAAAACTAGGTATCTAGACAATCGAATCTTGTACATTTCCCGAGTCTTCGCCCGACCCCTTCAAAATTTTTGCTATTTATCCATAATCCAACGGTTTGAATATCTACGCACAAATTTTTGCTCACGGCCAAACAACTAATCAAATGAGGAAACCAAGTTCAAATACGGATTCAACAAGCATGTTTGCTCCAAAATCTCATCTCTAATGGACTTCAAAAACGTCTGTTAATTTTTTTTTTTTTTTTTTTTTACCAAATTCCTCGTATTTTAGTAGCATTCCCGGCGAACTGCATACAGAGGAAAATATCTAGTGACATTGAGAGCTGAACCTTTCAATCCAAATTTCCATGTTTTTGCAAGTTCTGCCAGCGTGAAGGAAATAAAGTTCAAAATTCGATTCAGCATGTCTCCTTCTACCGAATCTCTAATCGACTTCAGAAACAACTTTGAGCTTTAATCGAATTTCCAGTTTCGGCCGAATTCCTGGTGAATCATTTGTCCTGCAAGAAAACTAAGTTCAGATATGGATTCAGTGGGCCTCTTAAACGAATATCTCATTAGCTTATAAAGCAAATTTGTGTTTACCCTTAACTCGAAACCCCCTCCTTTGCCTCTAAATGTAGGGCTAAAGGACCCATCTACGGCCTTGGTCTGTACTTTGCCAGTGAATCCTCATACGAAGTTTGAACAACATATTTCAACCCCTTCGACCCCCCGACAATCCAAAACCCAAAGAATACGTACGCTAGATTTAAACAGTCTTCTAGTAAAGCCAATAAACTTTCCGTGTATACAAGCGACCGAAGTCAACATCTCTCCTGGGTCCGTAGATTAAAAAAAGTGACGTCATTCACGCGCAGAGATTTCGCCTGTGTGAATAAAGGGGTACGGTAGGGACTGGAAAATTGGTAACAAATTTTATTAAACTGTTATCAGATAGTTGTCGGATGTATTCTGACTTTTCGACCCATTAGATGCCGGCTGGGACTTTGAACATAATTAAACTGATCGCATATACTTTTTGTTTGTCATTAGTATGTTCGAAAGTTTCAGTAGCATGCCTCCTCACTCTATATCGACTATGTCATTGGGTGTTTAAACTTCATGCAGAATTTCGGTATTCAGGGCAAACTACTTGTCCGGGGTAAAAATAATTTTCATATTCGAATTCAGCATGTCTTCCTGTAATATTACCTGGTCCTGTCAATATCCATATTATATGACACTTCCTACCTCTGAATCGAATATCGAATCAGCTTCAGGTACAACTTTTACTTTTTCCAAATTTTTTCTCGGTTTTTGCCGGATTCCGGGTGAACTACCTGTCCGACGAGAAAATAATTTTCGTATTTGGATTCTCCTTACCCCTAAATCGACAATCTCATTAGCTTTAAAAAACAAATATTTTCGTCCCTCAATTTGAAGCCTCTCCCCGCCCCTGAATATACAGCTTTGGGGACCATCTACGAAGACCTGTCCTTTGGCCCAAAGAATCCTCACACCAAGTTTCATCAATATATGTCATCCCCTTCGAGAGTTATCGTGGTTACAGACAGACGGAAAACTTTTACGAAGTCATAGGTATCACTCCACTTACGTTTTGGGATTCCAGAAATGGGACAAAACCAAAGTGTCACTCCGCAACACAACGATTATCGGACGGAGGTTCAACGGGATCATGGTTTCTAAACAGACTTCGTTTGCTTTACCGTTTGTGCAGTTGTTGTCGGAATATTTGAGCTGCCGAGCACTCTAGCCTTAGTGAAAAAAAAATTAACCATAAAAAAAAATTAACCACACAAAAAAGCTGCGAGCTCCCGCATTTGCCAAATAAGTCAACTCGCTGATTAGACCACCCAGACCAAGTCAGTTCTGCGTATTTGCTGTGTCAATTAATTTGCATTGTTGACGAGTGATAACTTGTCGCGAGGAGCATACAAATAAAAAATAGACGGCCGCACGCGATAAGAGCTACCGAGTGACACAGCCACCTAAACTCGGTCTAAGCCATTGCATTACTTACTGAGTGACGATAAATCTAACGCAACGCTGATGACAAAAATTCTTGCCAGGATTGGCGGCACTGTCATCAATTCCATACGGAAAAGTTTCAACTTTGTAGTGAAATCACAAAAAAAATCAATGAAGAAACCAACGAAAATGGGCTTTTCATAGTCCAACGAATATACTGAAAAAAACAACGAAGAAACCAACGAAAATGGGTTTTTTATAGGCCAACGAATATACTGAATCGCCTTTTATTTCAGTATATGCCTATAAAAAACCCATTTTCGTTGGTTTCTTCGTTGATTTTTTTTTTTGTGATATGTCAGGCCAGTGTCTTTACGAAATTATCTTTGTAGTGAAAGCTCGAGTGAAAGTGCAGAAAATTTTGCCGGAAAAACCTGATCGTTTATCGAAATTACGTGTTTTATTTATTTTCTTTCCTTACTCCGCTTTTTCGAAATGGTGGATTATAATTAAAGAAATTACTTACTTACTTATATTGTATGTGGCTACCGTACAGCTGTTCACCAGAGCGTTTATCTGGAGGGTAGTTTTCCACTGGGTGCACTTGCAACTACTGGGAGAAGCGGCAGTGCGCCGCTTCTGCGGCGGAACTTTACTCTTCTTGCTAGCCTTTTGACCTAAAAAAAAGAAGATATTTACGGAGTTAAATAGAAAGCATTTTAGAGTTTGCAGGAGACAGGTCAACTTCGTTCAAGTCGCGAGTTCAAACAGGCTTCGGTATAGTACTATAAAAAGTATCTCCTATTTCGGACTTTAATTATTGTGAATTACCGAATTAGGGAAATTTTATTACGAGTTCGGAAAATTAAACCGGTGCAGGACTAAAATGATAGAATGCAAAATACTGCAGATTAAGTTATCCGAAAACGGAGTGTTTTTGGGATCCCAAAACGTAAGTGGAGGGATACATATGACATCGCAAAAGTTGTCCGTCTGTCCGTCCGTCCGTCTGTCCGACTGCGCGCGCTATAACTCTCGAAGGGAATGAATATTTTGATGAAACTTGGTGTGAGGATTCATTGGGTCAAGGATAAGGTCAAGTTCGTAGATGGGCTCTGTAGCCCTACATTTAGGGGTGGGCGAGGGGGTCCAAATTAAGGGACAAACAAAATATTTTTAAACAGCTAACGTGATAGTCGGTTATGGTGTAGCAAGACATGCTGAGCACGATAGTGAAAACCATTTTCTCGCCGGACAAGTGGTTCGTCCGGAATCCGGCAAAAATTGGAAAGTTGGTTAAAAGTAAAAGTCTTATATGAAGTTGATTAAATGTTCGATTTCGGGGTAAAAAGAACATGCTGAACACGATGCTGAACACCATTTTCTCGCCCCGACAACTAGTTCACCCGGAATCCGGCTAAAACCGGAAAATTTGTTAAAAGCAAAAGTTTGATTAGATGACAATCATTTTTTAACCGGACATATAATTAGTCCAGAATCCGGTTGTAACCGGATTTTTTTTTAAGTCAAACTTTTATTCAAAGTTGATTAGATGTTGTATTTGTTGTACGCTGGATTTGTTTCTGATTTTTCTCTTTTTGCTGGACTAGTAGTTTGCTTGGAATTCGGTCGAAACCGGAAAATTGGTAGAAGTAAAGCAGGAAGCCTCGGTCAGTATCGTCAAAATAGATATGGATTATAGAGGTAGATCTGAACTTGGTTTTCTCTGATGATTAGCCTGGCGAAGACTGGATCTGGTGAAGACAAGACCCTATTGTCTGAATCAAATATTAGATTTTTGGGATCCCATAGACACCTTTGGTCTTGTTTTTTTTGCAGTGTAGTGGGACCATCTTGTGGCGCTAATGGCATTTTGGGAATGGGCAACAGGCAAGCTTAAAAGCAGATTTTGGTAAGAAAATCAGGCAATAAACATAAATATTTAGCGCTGCATAAATAGAAGGTAAAAACAAACAATTCAGTTAATCAACATTTCAAAGACTGAACTCTATCAAAGAGACTTAAACCATTACAAAGAAAACCAGAAGAGAATGTTTTAAAGAATTTATAAATCTAGAACCCCAATGCAGGGATGCCACGTCGAAAAAATATGAAGGGCAACTTTTGGTCGAAAAAACAGAGAGCTAATTAGGAATGAAATTTTATTGTCAGGAAAAAATGCGAAATGGTCACTTTTGGTGGAATCACTGCTGCAAAAATGACACATCTAGACCAGATCTAGACGTTTTCTAAAATAGAGTGAATTTTCCTCCCTACCTAGGACAAGACTTGCAAAACAAAATTAAGTGATTATTCGCACTATCGTGCGACATGTGGCAACCCTGCGGCCTAATGTCGGAGCCTCCTAGAACAAGAGCAAAGGTTTAGATAGGATCCCTAAAATCTAACATTTGATTCAAAAAATTGGGTCATGTCTTCGCCATTCAGTCTTCGTCAGATTCCTTCAATATTTTTACTGTTAAAATAAAGTTCAACATCTCTCCTTGCCCCGATACTGGATCTCTAATCGATTTCAGAAACAACTTTGAGCTTCAAGCAATTTTCCAGTTTCAGCCGAATTAGTGATGAACCATTTGTCCAGTAAGAAAACTAAGTTCAGATATGGATTCATCGGACCTCCTTACCCCCTCAATGAATATCTTATTAGCTTATAAAACATACATGTTTTACCGTAAATTCGAAACGCCTCCCCTGCCTCTAAAGATGGGACTAAAGGACCCATCTACGAACTTGACCTGTACTTTACCAGTGAATCCTCATTGAACAACATCCTCGCTTGATCAACATATTCCTTCGTTTTACATTATATACCAACGCTGTATCAACCCCTTCGACCTTCGATTACACTAGATCTCTCTGACTTCCATAGAATAGACAAATGTATGTCGTCATCCACAGCGCAGAGCTATACTAGTTTGAGAATAAAGGGTAGGGACTGCTATAGCCGAAAATTGGTCGACATATCTGGGGTCCGGTTTTCCGGATTCCGGGTGAATTACTTGCCGGGCGAGAAAAAGCGAGCATTGATGCTGTATTTTTGTTCAAAGTCTCAGGAAAGATTTCACCCTGGATGCCCTAAAAGAAGCGATAGAGAATTATCCCGAACTGGCAGACAAAACCCCCCTAACTGCAAGCCAAATCGAATCAACATATTTCATCTACATAGGGCAATTCTACTAGCAGCAGGAAGGAGCAGCGATGGGGAGCTCCATTTCGCAGGGACTCGACGAATTAACGCTGAGGAAAACTGAAGAAATCGCTTTTAGCGTCGCGCCGATGGTTCCAAGTTTCTACGAACGTTATGTTGACGATGGTTTCACAGCAGGGGAAGGCCAAAAAACAGACATTGTGAGTTTCTTGACACTTTAAACTCAATCCAACTGACTATCGAGTTCACGATTGAATTTGAAAATGATGCACAGAAGCTGCCGTACCTAGATGTCTTGATTCCTAACAGTGAAGGAAGTTTTGTCTGCTCAGTATACAGAAATCCCACCGACAACGATCGTTACCAACCATACGACTCTTACCAGCCAGAATATGGGAAACGTTATCTCACTAGTCGACCGAGCCATCAAAGTTTGCGACGAAGATCTCTTAGATGACGAACTTTGCAACATTCGGGACGTCCTGTTTGGAAACAAATACCCCGTTCAACTGGTTGAACACATCATCAGAAGACGACTGAAGCTGCATTCAACCCCCAAAGATACTGTAAGTTCCACTAGTAATGGTGAGGCAGAAAAAATGCACGAGTTTACCTTCCGTACGTCCGTGGAGGGACCGAAAAATTGTCCAAAAGTTTGACACAACATCCAAGTCTTTCACAGAACCCAAAATACTTTGCTGTGTTACCTAACCTCCGGAAAAGATAAATTCCCAAATCAGTACCAACGAGGCATTTATTCAATACCATTTGATAACGGAAAGCGTTACGTAGGAAGGACACAGCGAACTTTCGGAAAACGACTTACAGAGCATGAGCAAGAAATTGACCACGCCTTCTCCAACGGACACCGTCATAACTATACTTTCAAATCTGCACTTGCAGAACATATTTTCGAAAACCCATTCCATTCAGTATATTTTGAAAAACCCAAATTCTTGCAACGTGCACTGGACTCCATCAAACTATTCGAGAAGCCGTTGAGATAAAGAAAAACCGAGCAGGCATTAACCGAGATACAGGCGAGCACTCCCTACCGGAAACGTGGAACGGAGTTATTAAAGGAAGAAAATTTAAGCCTCAGTCCCTTATTAACAACAAAACCGAAGTCGATCAAAATGCATAAGAAAACATTTCCTGTCGTCGCCCCAATCGTGCAGCAAAAATAGCAGCCGTGTCAAAAATTAAATCTCAGCAGTAGCTTTTCAGTGCAGCGATCATAAAAAGTAGTAGATACAGGTGAGTACTCCATAACAGAAATGTGGAACGAGGTCATTAATTAAATAATATTTAAGTTTTCAGTCCCTTATTAATAAGAACACCGAAGTTGACCAAATACAGAAAAAACCCTTCCCTGTCATCGCCCCAATCGTGCAGCAAAAACAACGGCCGTGTCAAAAATTAAATCTCAGGACTAGTTTTTTCCTTACAGTGGCATTTGAAAGTAATTTGCCCTAATAAGACATTTATAGTCGGTAGAAGCTTCAGTTATTTATTACAGTTTTGTTTCCTTCCCCGACGTTTAACAAGAAGATTGACAGCCTGACGAGGACCCTTGCCAAGAAGGGCCGAAATATCGCTGATGAACAATCATAGCTGACGTATATCCACTGTAAACACTGTTTGAATATTAATTATCATCCTAAAGCACAACTATTAATAGAAATGATCTTTCACGCAGAACGGCCCAGAAAAACCGTTTTCCAAAAATGCCACTCCTTTCCACATAAGCTTTGCCATTTTCTTGTGAGCGCTTGTCCCTTCTATTCTATCCATCCTTCCCGCTCTCAGACGCGGCGGCTGGACGTCGTTACAAACGGGAAAACCAATCAAAAACAAGACCTGGAAACTCATATGGAACTTGCAAGGTTGGGTAGTGGGAATTCGTCAATTCGTGTGTTTGTTGTGATCATTTGTAAGCAAAACCATTGAGATAAGAATGATCATGGGTCCTTGGAAATCACGAGAATTTATCGTCCGGTAATGCTTTGGCTATGATCATGCGCACTTCAAGGGCGCTAGAAATCCATCTGTAACTCTTGAAGCAAAAATGTCTCACCCCCCCCCCCCCCCACAGTGTCCGAACCCGGTCTTGTTCTGTCACTGATGTATCTTGGGCTTGCACTTTTTCTTCAAACCAAGTTTCATCCTGATGTGGTTTCAAGGGTGGTTGATAAGGCTAGGTCTTGAATAGGGTCACTGGGACCTGGTGGATAGCGTAGAAATCTGAAGACCGCTCCACTTTAAGCGTGTTACAAGATTTACAATTCTCCTGTCCACCCCCCCCCCCTCCCCAACATTCATCAGATTACTCCCGGACTTTAATATTCCTTCAGCCCGAGCTGACTGCGAATCACATTCGATAGTGCAAAACCGCTAGAAAAAACCGCCCAAAGCCGCTTTGACCCTGAAGAGGACCATTTATAAGAAGCGCCGAAATATAATTCTAATAAAATTCAGCTGGCTTATTCGTTTTGCACTATCAAACATGATTCACTGTCAGCTTGGCTGAAGGAATGTTTATCCTGAAAGTACGGAACTGCATTTTTTTTTGACGGTGCAACACGGACAAGTCAGCTACATTTTATTAGAGCTATATTTCGGCCCTTCTTGGCAAGGGTCCTCTTCAGGGAACTTTTGGAGAAACAATTAAAGATTTCTGTCAACGATGTACCTAGGGCTTGTGCTTGTTCTTCCCACGAAGTTTCATCCCGATCGCTCCACTCTAAGCGTGACACACGATTTCCGGATCCCCCCTCACATTCGTCGGATTCAGCCTGAACTTGAAATAGGACATCTTAGACATGACGTCTTTCCAGATGTCAAGTTTCATTAAGATCCGATCACCTGTTCGAAAGTTATACATGCCCCTAAAGTCCGGATTCCGCCGTCTCCCCCTCCTCCCACGATGGCTGGATCGCGGAAATGACTAGTTCCAAGTTAGTTTGGTCGGGCCCTGATATGCCTGCCAATTTTCATCGTCCTAGCACATCTGGAAGTACCCTAACTCGAGAGCAGTAGCCTGACAGACCGACATACAGACAGACCGACGGAAAAGTGATCAGTATATGGCACTTGAAGGGAGCTGGAAGTGCCATAACAAAAGAAGTCCAAAACAGAAAATAGACCTGACGGTCTGCGATGTCTTATAAAAGGAAAAACAATACTTTTAAGTTTATCATGTCCTTATGTGTGACAGAGTTGCTACAAGTTTGCGTTGCGTGACTGACAAAACTCGGCTTGGCCGAAAAAGCGCTAAAGAGTCGTAACTTCAAAACACAACAACTGCGGAAGGCGGGGATTTTAGAAGCTTGTAATCCCAGAAACGAGTTAGGGATAATACGAAAGGCAGAATAAGCAAGAGTGATCATTTTGTCAACAGATCAACACAGAAATCCGACATTCGCTACTTAGGCATTTTGTATGACATCGTGAGTGAAAAATTTATATTCTATTGATTTCGTCACAGCTTCTGACGGCGGGATTTAAAGTGGACTGCGCGAATAAAAGAAATGTGCGAAAGACCGCTAGCGTTTTCCACCTGCCAAGGTAAACATAAGATTTCCCTTTGGAATTCCTCACAGTTAGTTGATTGACTAACAATTTCGGCGAGGCGTCCCAGTGGCGGAGACAGGTCGTGGCGGCCCGGGCCATTTCCTCGAAACTGTCGTAAATAATAGCAAAAGTAAGTTTCCACGTTGGAGACTGTCTGGTTACTGACGAGGCGGGTCCAGGAAAAGAAGTATGTAAGACAGGCTGATACGGAGGATGTCCGGAACGCTTAGCAAAATACACCCAATATGTATTCTTCTTATTTATTTATCAAGACGATAAGCTTAGCAGCCCCGCAAACGATGATCACATCCGGAAATTAAGGTTTTGTTGAGCATTGGGTCAGGTCGTAGTACCGTTCTACCTGATTTTGATACCCTAGCATATGCGACAAAGACACAGGGACGGTACTTCCAGAGACTTGTAAGACCACCCATAAGCTCAACTGATCGTTGTCTGGAATCTTTTGTACAATATTTCACCCAAAATCTTAATTTTGGTTCAATGATATTCATAAGTTCAGTTAAATGTACAGATGAAATATATACTGAAAGATTATTTAGAATATATATGGGGTTTCTTGAAAAAAATCTAGGAACTACAACACCCTCCAGAAGTTTAACAAAACCCCTTTGACAGGTTAACCTACATAACACTTTAATAAAGAAAGAAAGAAGAAAAAAGAAAGAAATAGAAAAGAAACAAAATCATGCACTTACTCAGTTCCTTGCCAAATAAAACAAAAAAACTATACACTCCAGAATTCCGTCTAAAAAAAAAAAATTTTGCGTGCATGACAATCCAATTCTAGCATGTAGAATACAAGCTATTAAGGAAATAAAGCACATTCTTTCTTTATGTTTATACGCATGGCAAGTTTCATCGTCCTAGCTTACGTGAAAGCACCCAAACTAGTACCGCGACATAAGGTCAAATTACACTCGTAAAATGGCACTTGAGCCGAATGCTGCAAGTTCCATTAACAAGAGCTAGAAGCTCATATGGGCCAGACAGAGGATGGGCCAGCAGGGATGGGTCAGAGGATTAAAATAGGAGTTTGCCACTTCGTGGGTTTATTGTAATAATTTGTACGCAAAACCGTCGAGATAAGAATGGTCATGGGCCCTTGGAAATCACGAGAATGTATCGTTTGTTAAAAGTATTTTATTTTTGCACTTGGCTGTGACGTTGCGCACTTTAAGGGCGCTAGAAGTTCATCTTTAATCAAAACCCTTAAGACAAAATTATCGTGGGACCTTTAGGATCATTGACATATATGGTTTGGTCCAAAGTATTTTTCTGACTTCTCGGTTAAGATGTGCACTTTAAGGGTGCTAGAAATTCATTTCGAAGCAAAACCGTTGAGACAGAAATGATCCTGGGCTCACGGGGATAATGAATATGTATATTTTGCTTAAAAGTATTTTCTGGACTTTGCGGTTAAGATGAGCACTTTAAGGGATGTTCGGATGGGGGAAGGGATTATTTCCAAGTTAGTTTGGTCGTGTCCCTAATAGCCTGTCAAATTTCATCGTCCTAGCACATCTGGAAGTACCCTAACTCGCGATCACCGGACTGAGCTACCGACAGACCGACCGAAAAGTGACCAGTATATGGCACTTGGACGGAGGGCAAGTCTTCCAAAAAGGTGACCGATGCAGGCAAGGCCGTATCCAGGGGGGGTTAGGGAGTTGACCCCCCCCCCCCGGAAACGTACAAAAATAATCATTCTTATAGGCTTTTCCCTCTGATCTATGTCTTTTTTTTTACTTTTTTGTCCGACCCGCAGGAAAAAAAACCCTCCGAAAGGCACCCCCCCCCCATAAACTCCTGGATACGGGCCTGGATGCAGGACGACTTCTATATAATGCTGTTACCAAGTCGCTGTATTGTTTTTGGAAGTAAAAACTTCAGGCCATAAACTTAACACCTACGCGTGAAGCACATACTCATTAAAACACAGGTTTTGTGGTGATCAATATTCTCCAGTATTTGCCAGAGTAAAGAAGTCTTTTGTTTAACTGCCAAAAAAGATTCGCGAACTAGTCTGTATCATTGTTCATGAGGGAATACTGAAATTGAATTCATCTTGTGAAGGGCGGCAATTCTGAAGGATTTAAATTTACGGAATTCAGGAACAGTCTTGAAACCAGTCTATTTTTTACTTTAAAGTGACCGCAGTTTCGAAGTTTGGTCAGATACAAAATACTTTCAAATTCGTAAATACTAACAGACCGACAGACGGTAGGACAAACTCTTCGAAGTCACAGATATCCCATCACTAACGTTTTGGGATCCCAAAAAACAGATATGTCACTAGTCAACCCTCAAGTAACTGCGAAGAGGCGACAAGAGTTAAGTCGTCCCCTTACCCTTGACTGCGATTCGTTAATTTTTATGTCCGTTTTTATAGATGTGTTGGCTTCAGAGCCGACTGGGAAGAGTTCGGCGACACGATAAATCTTTTCTATAATGCACAGTTGACAAACTCTTGTCCAATTTTATCCCTGGAGTGTCGCGCCGGCAGCTGGGAATAGCTTCTAAGAACAGCGTCGGACAAATTGGCGCCGCGGGGCACTCTTTATATCGAGCCCGCCGGAGGCACTGGGACAGTTTTTGTTCTGCGTTTTAAGAACACTTTTGCAAAGATTATATGGCAGATATTTAGGGCCAGAAATTGAGCATATGCACACGCCGTTAATCATGTCAAGATGACGTAAACTTGGTGAGAAGAACAAGCACAAACCCTAGATACACCGGTGACAGAGCCGGACCAGACTCGGGCACTATGGGGGGAGTTCGAGGGGGGTCCGTACTCAGGCTCGTATCCAGGAATTAATTTCAGGGGGGGGGGGGTTGCCTGCGGGTCGGAAACAAAATTACAAAAAAGAAATAGATCAGAGGAAAAATCCTATAAAGATGATTATTCAAACAATGTTTACAACGGATACGTCAGCTATGATTCTTCATCACCGATATTTCGGCCCTTCTTGGCAAGGGTCCTCGTCAGGCTGTCAATCCTCTGGTTCAACCTCGGGGACGGAAACAAACCTGTAATAAGTCAACCCCCTTACCCCCCCCCCCCCCCCTGGATACGGCCCTGTTTCCGGTACTCCGGTGATGGTGGGTTAAGGTACTTCAGATGTGCTAGGCGATAAAACTTTGCTTGAACATTAGAGAATTGACAAGATTGGCTTCGAAATTGTCACTTTCCATCTAACCTTCCGACAAAGTAATCATCTTACCGCAAAGTACAAAAATCTTTTAAGCTAAATATATATTTTCATTATCCCCATGAGCCATGATTGATTAGAAATTAATTTCTAGCTCCCTTAAAGTGCGCATCTTAACCGCAAAGTGAAAAAAAAAAATTTCACCAAACGATACATTTCATGATTCCCAGGGCCCATGATCTTTTTGCCACAAGGGTTTTGCTTAAACATGAATTTCTATAGCACCGCTGAAGCGCGCATCTTCACCGAAAATAAAAATAAAAAGTTTTTTTACCAAACGATATATATTCATGATCACCAAGGGCCCAAGATCAGTTTTGCTTTAAGGGGTTTGGTTACGAGTGAATTCCTTAAAGTACAACAATGCTTTTGAGCAAAATATAAATTTACATGATCTCAATGAGCCTGTCATTATTTTTGCTTCAGAAAAGAAATTTCTATCGACTTAAAGTGCTCATCACCACAGCTAAGTGCAAAAATATAATAATTTTTACCAAACAATACATTCTCGTGATTTCCAACGGCCAATGATCATTCTTATATCAAGGGTTTTTCTTTTAAATGATGTCGATGAAGTATCGATTACAATAAGGTTTGCCGAAAAAGAGTTTGTTTTTTGAATTGCGAGACTTTTTAACTAAGTGGAGAAACGACGAACTTGCTTAAAGCAAACCTCGCAGTATTATGCTCCAATACTATAATAGTTGAATACTTTAAAGCCAGGCTCTGCTTTAACAAATTGCTCACTGCCTTGGCTGTTTTAAGCGGTTCTCCAGGCCTGTTGACTTCTGCAAAAACAGGAAAAAATTCGCATAACTGGTTTTTCTCAGGGACGAGGTTCTCGCAAACAATTGTCGGAAGCGTGTTCCACATCGAAAATAGCGACACAAGCATGGAAATCAGTGATTTGTCGTTAAGGGGGTTAGAATGTATGGCGTGAGCTGAAATAAAACTGATTGATTGATTGATTGATATTAAACTCGAGTCTCCGGGTTTAAGAACGCATGGACCGATTACGAAGTAGATTACCCTGGCATTATAAGTGCGACGGGTCCTTTAAGGGAAACGTGTCCACCCCCTTCAATCTTACCCGGTTCGTGTAATAGTCCAGTATTCTGGGCGGTCATCTAAGAGCGCATGCGCTACAAACGAACTCGAATCCATTGCATCATGTTTGTGATCTCCTTCATCGCTTGAAGTTCTCTCTACCTGATAGAACTTTGTTCAGTTCCAGGACAGTACCCTGAAAAAATATAGTAATTGTTCTAAAAGCCATTTCTCGCAATAAAGATAACAGAAATATATATAAGATAGAGTCCGACGAGTTCGCTCATTCACCATTTCATTATCTTTTTCCAAGAACATTCCCTTAAAGCACACCTGGCACTACTACTGTTTATGTTTCAAAATTCAAAACTTTTTGAATACTGTATGACCCATAGACTTCTGGCAAAAACACGGCAAAATTCAAATAACCGCTTTTTTTTAATGAATGACGAATGAAGGGTTTATTAAAAAAAAAAAAAAATCTTCAATGTCCAGAGGCGAACCTGTAAGGGACTAATTACCCTCAAAACATGAGGTTATATAGCATGATATGCGAACATATTTGATAGTGCAAAACGGACACGTCAGCTTCCAAGTTGAGCGGCTTTGAGCCTGAAGAGGCCCTTGCCAAGAAGGGCATAAATATAGCTATAATAAAATTCAGCTGAAGTATCCAATTTGCACTCTCAACTATGATTCGCAGTCAGCTTGGGCTGAAGGAATAGATATGCGAACACTCATCGGGATCATAATACGCATGGAAAATACTGTATTTGGCATATGTGAAGATCAGTGAGGTGTAGTTAGCTGGACTAGAATGGAACATATGAAATTCGTATCTCCGGATTTAAGAATTAATCCATACAGTCACGTAAGTAGGTTGTATTGACACTATAGACACGACTCCATCCAACCTAAGATATATATATATATATATATATATATATATATATCTCTATTACGACTATTTTACACTCTGGACCGGACCCTATGAAGAAAAAGAAGAAGAAAGTTTATTTGAGCCCTACGGCCATACACAACATGATGTATTGATACAACACTGCACAGAACACGTACTCAATATAAAACAATACTTATTTTCTTTCACTCGGGCTCGACTGAGCCTCTCCCGCCTTTTTCACATATCGTGCCATTTTGCATATGGTTCCAGGCTTCGAAGACCTCAGGATATCAGAAAGTAGCACCAACCGATGGTCCCCCCAAATTTCATCCCTAAGACTTTCAAGCTCCTGGCACTCCATGAGGAGATGGGCTAATTTATTATCCTCGTTTCCGCAATACCCACACTTACCATTTGTACCCTTATTTTTTTTATATCTTTGTTCCCAATGTACTGGAAGGCAATTTCCCCTCAACTGGACCCATTCAGATGCGAATCATCCCTGGAATACGGTCTCAAAAAAGACTTACCTCCGGTTCAAGAGAGAGGATTTGTTCAAAGTACCGACCGGAAACCCATCTATGGGAACTTACGATTCTATTCCTGCCATGGTATGTTCCAGACCGGACGCTCTGATCGGATCAAACGCCTCGACGGTAATGTCTGTATCATTTCCGGAATTCGGTGTCGTAATTGCACCTGCGTGCTAAGATCGAGGCTAAGATAGTGGATCTGCTAGAACGAGAATTTCAAATAATGACAGAAGTTTTGCGATTGTATAAAATATAAACAGAGCAATGACCTGGGGAAATCTGGGGTGTTCTAGCGGGATGTGCAACTTGGTATTTTGACTATAAACCAAAGGAAAGACAACAACTATTTAGAACCTCGTTTAGAACCTTACTTGGAATCACTAAGCATACAGCAAACCTTTCAGATTTCATCATCTTCGGTTTCAGAGAAAACTATTTGTCGAGATCGTGCGTCCAGTCGGACGCAAGCTGTTCATCTCGGCCTGTCGATAGCGAGGGGTTACCCAATCCTTGGCATCGGCTGGGAACCACAGCACCAGGCACAGGGTGTAGGCCAGTGGCCCCCTGTACCCTGATCAAAGTTCAAAAAAAGGTTGCGTACGTTTACATTTTTTTGTTTACTCTTTTTACTACGATCAGAACATTGTATATCAATGTGTACATCCTTCGGCTCAGGTGCCATATACCGACTGTTTTTCCGTCTGTCGGTCTGTTGACTGAGATGGGCGAATCCGGATTCAGATTCGAATCCTGGATTGATTCATCCTTTTGGCCTGATTCGAATACGAATTTGAATCCTCTGCTCGTCAGGCTGGATCCGGATTCGGACTCGGATTCCAAACCCTCAATCTTACGAATCCGCTCAAATTTCTAGTCTACATCCTTCCAGTTTCCGTTTTCCTAATTTTTACACAGTGCACTTAGGCGGTCCGACATTTTAGTCTCTACAACCAACCATCCTCAGTAATCTATTGCGTTATCTGATTACCTTAGACATCAGTGCTCTTTGTCACCTCTGCTTTTTATGGCACTTACCCTTCGGCCAAGTGCCATATAGTGATCGCAATTTCTGTCCGTCCGTCGGTCGGGCGGTCGGTCCGGCTTTTGCTAATTTGGGCACTTCCACACAAGCTAGGACGATAAAACTTGGCAGGCATACCAGGGACCCCAAATGATAAAGTTGGAAACAGTCACTTCCCCGCCGTCAGCACCGTGGGGGAGTGGTGGGAGGGGGAATCCAGAATCTTAAGGTGTTTATAACCTTTGAACGGGTGATCGGATCTTAATGAAGTTTGACATTTGGAAAGATCTCGTGCCTCAGACGACCCGCTTAAAATCCGGACTGGATCCAGTGACTTCGGGGGGAGGCGGAGTGGGGAACCGGATATCTTGGGAAACGCTTAGAGTGGAGGGATCGGGACAAAAGTTGGCGGGAAGTACAAGCGCAAGTCCTAGATACAGCGCTGACATAACTGCAACGGATTCGGACACTGTGCAGGGAGTGTGTGGGGGGGTCGGAATTCGGTGATCCTGCGAATTCGGTACTAGGACGGCGAAATTCAGTAGGCATATCAGGGAGCCGAACAGACTGCCTTGAGAATAGTCGTATCCCCGATTCGACAATCGTGGGGGGATTGGAGGGATGGGGACTCCGGAATCTAGCGCATGCATAACTTTTGAACGGGTAAACGGATCTGAATGAAACTTGGCAAGTGGAAAGAGCTGTCGTCTCAGGTGTTCCTCGTGAAGTCCGGACCGGATCCGATACTTGTGGGGGGAGTTAGAGGGGGGGGGGGCACCGGAAATCTCGTGAAAGATTCGACGGATCGGGATAGAATTTGATAGGAAAAACAAGCATAAGCCCTAGACACGTTATCCGGTGACTTTGCCGTGGGGAGCTGGAAATCTTGGTACACGCTTAGAGTGGAGGGGTCGGGACGAAACTTGGAGTGAAGAATAAGCACATGTCCTAGATACATCGTTGACATAGCCGTACCGGATTCGGGCCCTGTGGTGGGAGTTGGGTTGAGGGGCGGAATTCGGTGATCCCGTGAGTTTGGTACTAGGACGATGAAATGTGTTAGGCATATCAGGTACCCGAACAGACTGCCTTGAGAATAGTCGTTTCCCCGATCCGAAAATCGTAGGGGGAGTGGAGGGATGGGGAACCCGGAAATTAGTAGCATGCCTAACTTTGGAACGGGTAATCGGACGTGCATGAAACTTGACAAGTGTCAAGAACAAGCACCTCAGATGTTCCTTTTCAAATCCGGACCGGATACGATAACTGAGAGGGGGGCTGAAAGGGGGCACCAGAAATCTTCTAAAAGGCTCAGAGTCGAGGGATCAGGATGGAATTTGAGGGAAGAGCAAGCTTAAACCCTAGATATATTACTGACAAAAAAGAATTGTATCATGTTCACCGGAATTCAGATGATCTCAATTTACGGTAATTCCAGATGTGAACACATGAAAATTGGCAGGCATTTTAGGGATTCTACCATATTGACTTGAAAATAGTCCCTTCCCCGATCCGGTCATCGTGGGGGGAGTAGAGGGGGTGGGGAATCCGGAATCTAGTGACATTCACTAGAGAGAGAAGCTTCGGCTTAACATCTTTTTTTCTATTAATAAATAAATAAATAACTTTGGAACAGGTATTCGGACGTGCATGAAACTTGGTAATTATTACGAATATCACTGGGTGGGGGGGGGGGGGGGGTGACCTGGACAATCACGGGGGGGAGGGGACTGGAGGGTGCACCTGAAATCTCGTGAGTAGCTTAAAATCGAGGGATCGGAGTTTGGACTTGGTTGGAAGAACAAGCGTAAACCCTAGATACGTTCCTGACAAAACAAGACCGGATCGTGTCACGGTGGGGGAAGTTGGAAGGGGTTTCCCAGAATTCCGGTGATTTCGAGCTTGAGTGCTCACAGATGTGCTAGGACCATGAAACTCGGCAGGCCTATTAGGGACTCTAACATATTGACTTAAAAATATTCCCTTCCCCGATCCGATTATCGTGGGGGGAGTAAAGAGATGTGGAATCCGTAATCTTGTAAATCTATAACTTAGGAACGGGGGATCAGACGTGCATGAAACTTGAAAAGTGACAAGAACGAGTGTCTCAAATGTTTAGCTTCAAGCCCGGGGTGGGTCTGATTACTGGGGGGGGGGGGCTGGAGGGGGACAAACCGAAAAACATGCTAACTGTTCCGACAAGTGCCATATTAGCTATCAGCTCTTGTTAAACTATAATCTATGTACATAATTTTATTTCTGCTAAGGTCAGATTCGAATCCTCAGCACGAAATGGTAGATTCGGAATCGGATTCGTACATTGCCCTGGATACGTATTCGAATCCTTTCATGATCGGATTCGCCTATCTCTTTCTGCTGGTCTGGTTATAGTGAGTCAGCATGCATCGTATATCGTACATGTACACAGTATATCGTACATTGCGTACGATGGGTGTCTGAGCTTGAGGACAATTTTGAAACTGTGTTAGGAGACTCAAAACGACTGGAGTGAGATATCAAAGCTATAGACTAGCGTGATTTTGGGACCTTCGCGTACCCCTTACGAGGGTATCACGTACTCCGGATGGGAACCACTGGTGTAGGCTACACAAACATCGAGATCCCCCGGTCGATAGCAGCAAATGTACCTGGTCTTTTCCATGCGGCCAAGTTCTTCACGTAAGACATCGAGAGTTGAGGTCAAGAGGACTCCCCACTCCTTTCTGTTAATGAAAATAATTCCTAAAGCGACAAAATACTATTATCTTCAGGCTTTTACAGAAACCAGTAAATATACCGGTAAATACCGGTAAATTTAGTTACGCTGGATACCCTGTGCCAAACGCTGGATACCTGTTGGTACTCTAACCCTGACCTATTTCACTATAGGTTCTGATTGGTTGATTTCAGAGCTTCATCAAATCATCAATATCTTATTGGAAACAGGTATCCAGCGTTTGGCATAGGGTATCCAGCGTTAGGCATAGGCTATGCCAAATGCTAGAGATATCTAGCGTTTGGCATAGGGTATCCAAAAATCAGGGATTTGTGATAGACTGCCACATACCCTCCGTCAAATCGACAGCTTCTGCTTCTCCCTTTCAAATGTCAAGAATGCAATCCATACGTCAGTCCGGCATGCTCTCGTCAATTCATCCATAATAGATCACCATGTAATACACGTCAACTCTAACGACCTACCAATGAATGATCTGGTCGAAAAGGACCACTTTTGTTCATTTTGCAAATTGTTGCATACTAAATTAAAATTAAGGAGTCGCCCGACGGACTGGGTATCATGGACTTGATAAATTATTATCAATCCAGCTGAAAGGTATTGTGGGTTTAGCGATTCGGTTTTGGCTGACTGAGTGGCGACACTGTCATGCCGAAATGTTTCAAAAGGACTGGTGTAAAGAGGGATTGCACCCTATCCAACGGAAACCGAGAATTCTACCAAGCACAATTATCGAAAAAGGGGAAAACATTGCTAGGTTTCTAGTTTGAATATGTCTGAACTATCAGCGTTGGATAATCATTCTTAACCTCTAAGTTATTGGAAATATTTTTCGGACCCTTCTTTGATTGTTTAACCACGGTATTAGAGAAGACGTTCCTGGACCCCCTACCCAAAAATTCGGAATTTGTGGCACACTCTTTTTGTTTTGTATGCTTAAAAAATGAAGAGTAAAAATATACAAAAGTTAACAATAGACCATTTTTGGATTATTTTATCCGTTTAGCAAAGTTAACGAGAAACAATGAGCAACAATGAACAAACAATGAACAATGAGAAAACAAGACCAAAGGTGTCGATGGGATCCCAAAAATCTAAGATTCGATCCAGACAATTGGGTCTTGTCTTCGCCAGGCTAATCATCAGAGAAAACCGAGTTCAGATATTCTATCTATCTATTTATCTATACCTCTATAAGCCATATCTATTTTGACGATACTGACCGAAGCTTCCTGCTTTACTACTGCCAAATTTGCGGTTTCGCCCGAATTCCGAGCGAACTACTAGTCCAGCAAAAAAAGAAAATTCAGAAACGAAACCGGCGTGTCTCTTTATCCCTATAAAGAACATCTAATCAACTTTAAATAAAACTTTGACTAAAAAAAAATGCGGGTACAACCAGATTCTGGACTAATTATATGTCCGGGTAAAAATGATCATCATATACAGACTCAGTGTCACTTCTTACACCTAAATCTATCATCTAATCAACTTCAGATAAAGCTTTTGCTTTTAATCCTATTTTCCGGTTTTGGCCGGATTACAGGCGAACTAGTTGTCCGGAGAGAAAATGGTTTTCACCATAGGGTTCAGCATGTCTTCTTACCCCTAAATCAAATATTGAATCAACTTTAAATGAAACTGCTACTTCGAACCAACTTTCCACACTCTAAAGTAAAACGCAACGTTTTTTATATATGCAACGCTGCCGGCCCTATGAACCAGTTTTCAGAATTTGCCAGTTTTCTAGTAAAGCGTTTCTCCTATAAACCCTTTTAGCGAATCCGTTTCAAGAGAAAACGTACCGCACAAGAATATGTTGCAGGAGAAAGCGTTTCTATTTGCAAAAGCGTTTCTTAGAAAACTGGTTCAAAGGGCCGGCAGCGTTGCACCCTGAAGGGTTGCAGCTACATAACGTTTCATCGCAAAACTGGTTCAAAAGGCCGGCAGCGTTGAATGATGAAGGGTTGCAGCTACATAACGTTTCATCGGAAAACTGGTTCAAAGGGCCGGCAGCGTTGCATGCTGAAGGGTTGCAGCCATAACGTTTCATCGGGAATTCGTGCCAGAAGTACACGTGAGACATAATAATATCCGATGAAAAACAAGCTTCCATCTTCTGATTTGGATAGTCTTCTGCGCGATACATTAGTTAAGAGACGAGGAAAACCAATGACCGATGCAAACGTCTGACCTCCGCGTTTGAAAAAAACGTGAGTTTTCTGAAAAGGCTTCTTACTGCAGCAAACTCACAGAAATTCCTCTCCTATCCCTATCACCATTACCATTTATATACATAGTCAACAATAATGACTTTATAAGCTAATATTTTATTCATTAAGAGTTTAGAAGACAAGAGCTAGAACCTCATATTGCACTTGCAACGCTGTATCAGAGGATGAAAATAGAAATTTGCCAATTCGTGCGTTAGTTGTGTTCATTTGTAAGCAAACCCCTTGAGATAAGAATGATCATGGGTCCTTTGAAATCGTGAGAATGGATCGTTCTTAAAAACTATTCTATTTACGCATTTGGCTGTGATGATGCTCACTTTAAGGGCGCTAGAACATTCATCCGTAACGAACACTCTTGCACAAATGATGATAAGCTCATCGAAATCACAAAACCCTTGAGGCAAAACGAATCATGGGCCCTTGGGGATCACGAATATAATTATATCTTTTGGTCAAAAGTGTTTTTTTTACTTTTCGGTAAGATATGTAATTTAAGGGTGCTAAAAATTCATTTCTTAGCAAAATCCTTGAGTCATAAACGATCATGGGCTAATGGGGATCATGAAAAAGTATATTTTGCTTTAATAGTACTTCAAGGGATGGTCGAATCTGAGAAATGACAATTTCTAAGCCAATCTTGTTAAGTCTCTGATGTTCAAAGTCGAGTTTCATCGTCCTTGCGGATCTGGAAGTACCTTAACTCGCCGTGACCGGAATTTCGGACCCACAACTCCCCCAAAGGTGCCCGAATCTGGTCCGGTACTGTGACGTATCTATGGCTTGTGCTTGCTCTTCCCGCCAAGTTTCATCGCTCCACTCTAAGGGTGTCACAAGATTTCCGGTTCTCCCCTCCAACCACCCCCACCCGACATTCATGGGATCTGGTCGGAACTGATCTCGGAAATTTGAGATACGAGGCTTTCCCAAATATCAAGTTTCATTCAGATCGAAAGTTATACATGCCTCAAGACTCCGGATTCTCCCCCCCCCCCTCCCCACGATGGTCAGATTGGGAAACTGACTATTTTAAGCCAATCATCTCAAGCCTCAAATGGTCAAGCCAATTTTCATCGTCTTAGCCCCCCCTCCCCCCCATCCAGGGTCCGACTACGGCCCGGTTCCGTCGCTGATGTATCTAGGGCATGTGCCTGTTCTTCCCACCAATTTTCATCCCAATCGCTCCAGTCTAATCGTGTCACAATATTTCCGGTTCTCCCCTCCGACTTCCCCCCCCCCCCATTCATCGGATCCGTTCAGGACTCGAAGTGGGAGATCTGAGACACGAGATTGTTAATGTACAGTTTCATTAAGATCCTATAACCCGTTCGAAAGTTATAGATGCCTCAACATTCCAGATTCTCCATCTCTCCATTCCCCCCTCGGTGGTCGGATTGGGGAATTGACTATTTCCAAGTTAGTTTGATTGGGTCCCTTATATACCTGCCAAGTTTCATCGTCCTAACTTTCTGGAAGTACCCTAACTCGAGAACAGTGAACCGACAGACCGATCGACCAACAGACCGAAAAGTGATCTGTATGGCACTTGAGCAAAGCTGCAAGTGACATAAGAACTGAGCTATTCAAGAAACCATAGATTTTAATAATTACATATAACTTTGGACGCTTTGGAAACTCGTAAATAAGGCATCAAGAAAACAATCACAGTAATCTTCGAAATAACTCATCAAGAAAATAATGACAGTAAGCTTATAAGCATAAAGATTGAGGTCAAATTGGATTTGGAAGGGGAAACAAATCATAGTAAATCACATCGAGTTAAAATCATGGCACAAATAAAACAACAAGAAAAAAAAATCACAGTAAGTACTTCCACTTCCAAGCTGACTAGTTTCTATTATTCCCCCTATGTCTCACCATCAGCACATCTGACAGACTGAGTAAATTAGCTCTCAGGTTGACGAGTAGAAAATCTGGAATCTGCTCCCTGCTGGTAGTATAGAAAATGTAAGTTACCCATTACCCTATAGACCCGACTTACAAGTATGTCTATAGACACACATAAGTGTTGATTGTGTTGATTTTGAGACAATGGCGGACTAACAGAATCTAGTCCACTTTGAATGCTGAGCCAGAATACAACACAAATTCTTTTTAGAAGGAGCATCAGTATAACTGACAGTACTTGAAACCTTGTACTTCTTTCCTTGAAACTACCAGGATAATATTTCAGAATCTCCCATCATAGCATTCAGATTTTCATGCAATTATACTCTGTACCCACAGCATTCTCTTATTTCTTCCTTTCCACTTGAAAAAACTATTTTGTAAAGCAAAATGGTCAAACTGTTGGTAGATGTAGGTTGGATTGGTAAAAAACAATTCTCTTATCCTTTGAGTCCAGCCTCTCAAATGGAACATAAACATAGACTTCTGGGTCAGAACCAGAACAATGTGCTTGACATAAAGGTTCAAGTTTCTGAATTCCAGCAATAATTTCATCAGAAACCTTCTTACTGACTGTGTGGAGATATTGAAGCTTAATACTGAAGATTAAAAAGATGAGATCATTTTGTTTTAAATATGTGAAGCACCTGCTCCACTTAACGAAATTATGTCATAACCATACATTGACAGAGAAATTCAAAATTCAAGATGCAAGTGTGACCCTTTGGGATGTTTCCTCACCGCTTTCAAAAATCATGGACAACAGGGCCCAACCAGGGCACAAAGTCGTCCACTACTTCCTGACCGAAGATTAAAAATCAAGTAGCCTATCTTTTTTCTGCGTATTTATGTGTTTTGTTTATTTTGTTTATTTTCTTCATTTACTCTGCCTTTTCAAAATGGTGGGTCATAAATAAATTACTTACTTATGGAAAAGCTTTGCTTCTTCCCGCTCAACTGTCACATCAGGAAAATAGTAACAAACATTTTCTCCAATATCAGTATCATCAACAACAAAAATTGGGAATTGAGATGGTATGGGAGGCTGAGGGATAGGGAAAGGTTCAGGAAGGGATGCAGTGTCAGAAGATGAAGTAGGATTAAAAACCCCAAGACAAGACCAGGACAAGACAATGGGGAATTCACAGTATCAGAAGAATGAACCAACTGGATGTGGACATCCAAACTTGACTTACAAACTACTATACAACATCTTTTCTGACAAAGAAAAAGGCAGAAAAGCGTATCTCGATCAATCTCCATATGAACAAAACATCTATCGCCTAATGTTTCTCAAGAAACAACTCACTGTAGAATTTATAACCACAGTAATTACACCTCACCCTTTCAGGTGACATAGCATAGCATTCACCAGACTCTGACCAGACTAGCCTAGGCTAAGTTCTAATGCTGATTTGCTGGGTTTGGTCAGGTAAGTTAGTCAGGTGAAAGTAAAACTGATTGGTATTAAATTAGATTGGTATTAGAAAGAGTTCAGAAATAATACACAGAATTATCAAAAGAAATTAATTAAGGGAATTAAGCAATCATTTCTTCACTAAGCTTATGCAAATAGGATTGTAGCTTATGAGCATCCAGTTGGTCTGGGACAGGCTAACAAAGAAAACAAAAACAGAGATTAAATTATTTACTTACTCTGGCAGAACTCCAGAACATCTTTGTCCTTTTCGACAAATTTTTTTATGATGTGACTCCTCCATAGTGATGAGTCACAGTTCGCGCCCTTTTTAGTTTGAAAGATGGCACGACAAACAAGAAGAAAACGGAATTTTCTTTCATGGAAGGGAGCTAACAAAATGAGTTTAACAGCAGTAGGTAAAGGACTTTTGATTTAGATTCTCGAGTTAACAGATACTTATCGGCGTATGATGACAATTATGAGCCTGTTAATGGTAGAAATGTTGCCAACTAGTTCAATAATATTTTTCTAACAGAGTTGTGAAAGTAGGCACTGTCTAGGGAACCGGGAGTCGTACTTTATGTCCTACGGGCTACGGAACCGGTAGTTCTCACGGAAACCAAACCATATGAGCTGCGATTCCGGGATCTGACGTCATTAACTAACGGAAACTTGTATGTGCTGGCTCCCATTCCGGTAGTAATTGGAAATAGCTCACGGAAACTTCATCGCACCAGCTTCTCGTCCGGTAGCCTCACGGAATTGTGTACTCAGAAGCTAGGGAGCCGGTAGTTGATACCGGAAACTGTATAATTGGAGCTTCTGTTCCGGTAGTGTCTACGTGGAATATAAAACTCACGGAATAGTTTGGATGAGAGCTAGGATGCCGGGATTTTCACGGACTTAGAGAAAATAACATGGGAAAAAATTCACTACCGGATCCCATATATTGAGAGCTAAGGTACCGGTAGAAACTACTATTTGCTTGAAAATGACCAGCTCACAGACACAGATGGCTATGGGCCAGGGTTCCGGTAGTGATGAAAAAAAAAAAAATTGAACTCACGTACCCATGTCAGTGCAGACTAGGAAACCGGAAGCAAATACTTTTAACTAACGGAACCCAACTTCTGCTGGCTGGGGTTCCGGTAGGGCAAAAAAAAAATAAGATGTATAACTGGATTCAGTGAGCTGTACCGGACTCAAAGTCCATATTGACACCCGTCCATGAGTTTTTAATTTTATTTTTTGGCACTACCGGAACCGCAGCTCGCAAGAGCTGGGTTCCGTGAGCAAAAAATATTCACTTCCGGTTTCCTAGTCTACACTGACATGGGTCCGTGAGTCCTATTTTGTTTATTTTCGTCACTACCGGAACCCTAGCCCATAGTCACCTGTGTCCGTGAGCTGGTCATTTTCAAGCAAATAGTAGTTACTACCGGTACCTTAGCTCTCAATATATGGGTTCCGGTAGTGAATTTTGTCCAATGTTATTTTCTCTAAGTCCGTGAAAATCCCGGCATCCTAGCTCTCATCCAAACTATTCCGTGAGTTTTATATTCCACGTAGACACTACCGGAACAGAAGCTCCAATTATACAGTTTCCGGTATCAACTACCGGCTCCCTAGCTTCTGGGTACACAATTCCGTGAGGCTACCGGACGAGAAGCTGGTGCGATGAAGTTTCCGTGAGCTATTTCCAATTACTACCGGAACGGGAGCCAGCACGTACAAGTTTCCGTTAGTTAATGACGTCAGATCCCGGAATCGCAGCTCATATGGTTTGGTTTCCGTGAGAACTACCGGTTCCGCAGCACGTAGGACATAAAGTACGACTCCCGGTTCCCTAGACAATTTTTTAAAGAAAAAATTAGTCTTTTCTACTTTTGATTGGCTATGACGCTTTATGCAAAACCAACCAATAGAAAGCATAATTCGCTTTTGTAATAGGCACTGTCTAGGGAACCGGGAGCCGTATTTTATGTCCCATGGGCTGCGGAACCGGTAGTTCTCTCGGAAACCAAACCATATCAGCTGCGACTCCGGGATCTGACGTCATTGACTAACGGAAACTTGTATGTGCTGGCTCCCGTTCCGGTAGTAAATGGAAATAGCTCACGGAAACTTCTTCGCACCGGCTTATCGTCCGGTAGCCTCACGGAATTATGTACTCAGAAGCTAGGGAGCCGTTAGTTGATACCGGAAACTGTATAATTGGAACTTCTGTTCCGGTAGTGTCTACGTAGAATATAGAACTCACGGAATAGTTTGGATGAGAGCTAGGATGCCGGGATTTTCACTGACTTAGAGAAAATAGCATGGGAAAAAATCAACTACCGGAACCCATATATTGAGAGCTAAGGTACCGGTAGCAACTACTATTTGGTTGAAAATAACCAGATCACGGACACACATGGCTATGGGCTAGGAAAAAAAAAAAAAAATTGAACTCGCGGACCCATGTCACTGCAGACTAGGAAACCGGGAGTGTATATTTTTAACTCACGGAACCCAACTTCTGCGGGCTGGGGTTCCGGTAAAGCGAAAAAATTAAGATTTTTGAACTGGATTCCGTGAGCTGTAACGGACAACGGACTCAAACTCTATTGACATGTGTCCGTGAGTTTATAATTTTAATTTTTGGCACTACCGGAGCCCCAGCCCGCAGGAGTTAGGTTCCGTGAGTTAAAATTCACTTCCGGTTTTCTAGTGTGCACTGACATGGGTCCGTGAGTTCAATTTTTTTTTTTTTGGCACTACCGGAACCCTAGCCCATAGCCATCTGTGTCCGTGAGCTGGTCATTTTCAACCAAATAGTTTTGGCTACCGGTACCTTAGCTCTCAATATATGGGTTCCGGTAGTGATTTTTTCCCATGCTATTTTCTCTAAGTCAGTGAAAATCCCGGCATCCTAGCTCTCATCCAAACTGTTCCGTGAGCTCTATATCCCATGTTGACAATACCGGAACACAAGCTCCAATTATATAGTTTCCGGTATCACCTACCGGCTCCCTAGCTTCTGAGTACATAATTCCGTGAGACTACCGGACGAGAAGCTGGTGCGATGAAGTTTCCGTGAGCTATTTCCATTTACTACCGGAACGGGAGCCAGCTCATACAAGTTTCCGTCAGTCACTGACGTCAGATCCCGGAGTCGCAGCTGATATGGTTTGGTTTCCGTGAGAACTACCGGTTCCGCAGCCCATGGGACGTGAAGTACGGCTCCCGGTTCCCTAGACAGGTTCCCTAGAAATATCTTTTCAAACACCTATGCGAAAAATGTAATCATACGATAAAAAAAAAGTTAGGATACCTTTTCCAGCCAATTGCAGGTTCACAAACGCTTTCACTTAAGGCGTGTTCTCGACGTTCCCTGAGTTCTCCGCTTAAGGAGTAGCCGCGTTTTTGTTTGTCCCGGGGAACCCCTCCCACTATTCTCCCGAGTCCCCACGGGCGGGGAATGCTCTGATTATCATCACCATCGTCAAAAAGGACTCCCTTTCATATTCGGAGGGGAATCAGTTTTTGCCAGTGTTTGTGCAATGTAAAATTAATTAAAAAGAATCAGAATAAACGAATCCCAAAATAAAGTGGATCTAGTAATTTCGTCAACTGCACATTCTTTTTTTCGAACAAAATACATTTTAGAAGCATTCTCCGTGTTCGGCGCAGTCCGCGTGGAGTGACTCCCTCTATTCTCGCCGTTCCCTTCGATTCCCCGAGGAGTCCTCGGGGAACGGCTAGAACACACTTTTAGGAAGTCCCATATCTCACAGTGTTAAGTTATTTCGTTTATGCCCTTTTCTGTTTTCGGAAAAGTTCGATCACTTCGACCATTTTTTACAGTTTCTATGTTTCCCTAAATTATATATAAATTATTTCCTGTTGAATGACCTTGGTTGCCGACCAAGCTACGCTCTTTTCTTGGCCTCATGAATTTTATCTATTTACCCCAGAACCCAATAAAACATGGATATCAAAGTGATGTTGTAAAGGTTAAAAGCAAAGCGATAACAACAACAAGAATCGAGACCAGGGGCACCACGAATGGGGGGGGAGGTTGTCCATTCAATTTGTGGAAATAGTCAAACGGATACAGTCATACAAAAACAATGTTTTCAATCTTCAAAACAGTCGATTTTTCGTCAAACATGCATTATTCTTAAAAACTGTCGGTATCTCTGCTAAAACAGTCGGTAAAACGACCAGCCAGTCGGTAATTACCTTTCCCCCTTCCCCGAAATATTTTGGCTGGTAATGCCTCTGATCGAGACACATAATTTTCCGATTGTAGTTTCCGATTGTAGGATTTTCCGAAACTGAATTGACGAATACATAGCCTCCGCAAAAAGTTCGAACTCAGGGTTCAAAGTCCATAAACGTTTATTGCAGAAACGTTTTTGCAACCTGTACTTTGTTCAACGGATCTTAAAACAGTTCTCAAAACAGTTTATTTTACAAGAACGTTTCACAGAAAATGTTACAAACTAGCCATCAAGCTGAAACTCTTTTTGTAAAAACGTTGAAGTGGGCAGATTTTTTTTTTTTTTTTTTCAAGATATAGACCTTCAATTAAACCGGAAAGGAGTCATTTTGAGCCTTCATGACCATATCGTAGCAGAGGAGAACCAATAGAATTCGGCGACGCAAGTTCGTGAGAAAAAAAGACCAGGGTAACGTTTTTGTTTGAAGAGTTTTCCAGTTGCAAAATCGAATGAAAATAAATTTCCTTTTCTAGCGTTATATGTATTACATTGTCTTTACTCTTACAAGTCCCAGCACAGTCCACTATCTTTCAACCTGATCTAACGATGTATGCCTTTTATAAAGCTCAGAAAGTAAAGCTGGGCAAACGGAATCCGTGTCATTTGCAACGCATTTCACAAAAAGAGGGGTATTTTACTTTACAGTGCAGTTTTGGCCGGATTCTGGACGAACTGCTTGTCCGGCGAGAAAATGATTTTCACCATCATGCTCAGCATGTCTTCTTACCCCTAAATCAAACATTTAATCAACTTCAAATGAAACTTTTACTTTTAACCGACTTTCCGGTTTTGCCGGATTCCGGACGAACTACTCGTCCAGGGAGAAAGTGGTTTTCACCATCGTGCTCAGCATGTCTTCTTACCCCTAAATCAAACATTTAATCAACTTCAAATGAAACTTTTACTTTTAACAAACTTTTCGGTTTTTGCCAGATTCCGGACGAACTACTTGTCCGGCGAGAAAATGATTTTCACCATCGTGCTCAGCATGTCTTCTTACCCCATAGTCGACTATCACATTAGCTGTTTAAAAATATTCTGTTTGTCCCTTAATTTGAACCCCCACCCCCAAATACAGGGCTACAGAGCCCATCTACGAACTCGACCTTACCCTTGACCCAAACAATCCTCACACCAAGTTTCATCAAAATATCTCATTCCCTTCGAGAGTTATGGTGCTTACAGACGGACGGACGGACAACTTTTGCGATGTCATAGGTATCCCTCCACTTACGTTTTGGGATCCCAAAAACACACAAAAGGGTACGAGATTAAAAATTGGCTTAATACGTTGACATACATTATTTTCTTTTGATTTAATTGTACTTTAAATTACTGACAATTCTTCTGTTCGAAACTATTTGATTGTATTTAAATAGTATTGTAAATTATAACAGCTATGCCATTCTTAGTCTAGATCGTTAAAGTTTTTTCTTTCTGTTTCTTTCAACGTATACCATCCCTTCCATTTTTTTTCTGATGATGCATAAATCCATCCAACATAAATGATATTATCGATTTCTGAAAAGTATCACTTCTAAAAACATGGGTACACTTATTTCTGTTAAACCAGTCATCTTATTCTGAAGTCTTGAAATAGTTGAATAGACTGAGTAGGTTAGCTGTTTGAATAGTCTCTTGATTTTTGATATTTCCTGATTTTCAGCTATTCAGAGTTTCCACCTGCATTTGTACTTGGCTCATCGTGTAGAATGAACTCAGTGAGAAGCTTCTTCAATTCTCGCTGAATTGCCAAAAACTTATCCAATATTGGATGCGTTTAAACTGAAATTAACTACACTGAAGATTGCAAACATGCAAGATTTAGATCAGATGTGAAAAAAAATTTAAAAAGCACTGCTTCTGACATGAAGCAGAAAGGATAACCCGGTATCAACGCAGAGAATTTTTCGAGCTTCGAAGGATTAGAAAACTGTTCTTAGTAATACCGAGAATACTACTTGAAGTACACAAGCAAAATTTGACAGCCATCATATTGTAACAAGACCAAAGGTGTCGATGGGATCCCAAAAATCTAATATTTGATTCAGAAAATCGGGTCTTGTCTTCGCCAGATCCAGTCTTCGCCAGGCTAATCATCAGAGAAAACCAAGTTCAGATATACCTCTATAAGCCATATCTATTCTGATGATACTGACCGAGACTTCCTGCTTCGCTTCTACCAAGTTTCCGGTTTCGCCCGAATTCCGAGCGAACTACTAGTCCAGAAAAAAAAAGAAAATTCAGAAACAAATCCAGCGTATCTCCTTATCCATATAAAGAACATCTAATCAACTTTGAATACAAGTCTGACTTAAAAAAAATTCCGGTTACAATCGGATTCCAGACTAGTTATATGTCCGAGTAAAAAATTATTGTCATATACAGCTCGCCTCTCTTCTTACCCCTCAATCTGTCATCTATTCGAACTTTTGCTCTTACCAAATTGTTCGGTTTTGGTCGGATTCCGGTCTAATTACTTGTCTGGCGAGAAAATGGTTTTCACCATAGTGTTCAGCATGTATTTTTACTCCTAAATCGAACATTTAATCAACTTCAATTGAAACTTTTACTTTTAACCAACTTTCCGGGTTTCGTCGGATTCCGGACGAATTACTTGTTCGGCGAGAAAATGGTTTTCACCATCGTGTTTAGCATGTCTTCTTACCTCGACATCGACCATTTAATCAACTTCAAATAAAACTTTTACTTTTAACCAACTTTCCGGTCTCTGCCGGATTCCGGACGAACTACTTTTCCGGCGAGAAAATGGTTTTCAATATCGTGCTCAGGATGCTTTATTACCCCATAATCGACTATCACATTAGCTGTTTAAAAATATTTTGTTTGTCCCTTAATTTGAACCCCCTTCCCCCACCCCTAAATGTAGAGCTACATAGCCCATCTACGAGCTTGACCTTACCCTTGACCCAATAAACCCTCACAGCAAGTTTCATCAAAATATCTCATTCCCTTCGAGAGTTATCGTGCTCAGGTATTCCTCCACTTACGTTTTGGGATCCCAGAAACTACTAAATTAACGTATGGATAGCACTGTTCCTCGAACTAACAATAAGCAGTCGTAAAAGAACAAAACTTGTTTTTTCGAAGAAAAGGTTTTACTTCAACGTAGAGCTTTTGCGCTCCTCGTGGCGACCTTGGCAAAGCTCTTCTTTCCTCGGCCGCTGGCAGAGCCCAACCAAAT
Source organism: Branchinecta lynchi (assembly GCA_023053575.1). NCBI lineage: Eukaryota > Metazoa > Arthropoda > Branchiopoda > Anostraca > Branchinectidae > Branchinecta > Branchinecta lynchi. The sequence continues at coordinate 13,118,530 of JAKZAP010000008.1, forward strand.
CGATCTGATTGGATCTGCATAAGAAAAAACAGAACCAGGGTCTATTCTCATTAAAGGACCCCTCGCACTATTAATTCTTCAACTTACAGTATTTTAAAATATTTGAATACTTTAAAACTAGTCTGTGCTTTCAACAAATAACCCACGGTTTTCGGCTTTTTTGAGCCTTTTCCCAGACCGTTGACTTGTAACGAAAAGAGGGAAATAATTTACGTAATCGCTTTTTGGGATCCCAAAACGTAAGTGGAGGGATACGTATGACATCGCCAAAGTTGTCCGTCTGTCCGTCCGTCCGTCTGTAAGCACGATAACTCTCGAAAAGAATGAGATATTTTGATGAAACTTGGTGTGAGGATTCGTTGGGTCATTGGACAAGTCTAGTTCGTAGATGGGCTTTTTAGCCCTACATTTAGGTGTGGGGAAGGGTTTCAAATTAAGGGGCAAATTTTTGGGATCCCATCAAAACCTTTGGTCTTGTTCTGATGGACCGTCGACAGCGTGATACACATCGAAGGTAGGAAACACGGCAAGTGAGAAAATCAGCGTGGTTTTGTTAGAGGAGTTAGAATGTACCGTACGAAATTGGGGTTTCCGGGTTTAAAAATATATGGAGTGATTATGGAAGTAGGTTGCATTTGTATTATGTAGATAGGTCCTTTAAACAGCATATTATAGCGCGCATCGAGGAAAAGACGAATCTTCATACGCCGTATTACAACTTACTACACGTATTTGAACAATTTCTAACGGGACGAAGGACTTCCGCCGTCTAACTACTTCCCTGCAGTTGTAGTGCCGTACTCCCCATTCTACTTAAAATACCGTGTGAAAGGGTCCATTCAGACTTCGAAATCCTTAACTCGGACTGGTACCATAACTGCCTCCTATCAGCCCATCAGGGTTCCACTCGATCCCGCTTTTAAAACAAACACCGTCCTCCATTAGCGCCTTATCTCCCTCTCGCTCAGCCTGCGACTCTGGTGAAAGATAAAATCCGGTTGGTCCATTACGTCCGTGTCATAATTTTCGGTCACTTGAAATACCAGGCGTGACGGAGCTGATTGGGGTTTACGAAGACGGCGACTAGGAGACAGCAGACCAAGCTGTCACGAAGCTCAGTATCCTGAGCAGTATGGCGCCATGAACTACTTGTGTTCAGCTGAGAAATGGATAAAAGCAGATGCACACGGAGATTTCCTGATGCAGCGTTTACAAGTACAGGAAAACTTGACCAGAAACCGTTCTTGGCGACAAGATTATGTTTACACGCAAAGGGAAAACAAGTAAATTCTTCAGACCAGAGAATCTGACAAAAATAAATTCACTAGCCAATAAAAAATATTTTTAGAGCATTTATGACATCAGCCTAATGGAGACCTGCAAACAGAAGCTCCAGGACTTCCTCACAAAGACCAGTGAAACAGCTGAACTGTTCGGATTGAAAATAAACATCCCCAAAACGAAGAGTATGGCGAGCAGCGGATCTCCGCTAGATATCTGTAGGGACCAGGAAGTCGAACAGGTCGTTGAATTCCGATATCTCGGCAGTACAGTGGAAAATACTGGAGCTTGTGCAAGGGAGGTCCAGCTAAGACTTGGTCAGGCCAGTGGTGTCTTCAATCGGCTAAAGAAGATATGGAGGAGCAAGAAGTACTCCCTTTGACTCAAGCTGAGACTTTTCAACAGCAACGTTCTCTCCGCACTTCTGTACGGTTCCGAGACGTAGCATCTAAGCCGACAGCAGGAGAAACGTCTTCTAGCCTTTGAAAACACCTGCCTTTGGCGGATCTTAAACATACACTGGACTGGACAGAAAGGGTCACAAACCTGGTGATTCGCCAGCTGACAGTGCAACCCCTTATTACTGAAGTCATCAAGATCCGCCGCTGGAGATATCTGGGCCATACAATCAGGATGGGAAGCACCAGACTCCCCAACGCTGTCCTCCAGTGGCATCTCGAGGGATCCAGACGAAGAGGGCGACCGAAGAACGCTCTTCGTCGCACCTACCAGTCGTCCCTTCACAACATCAATGCGTCTATCCAGCCCGAATGGGAAGATGTATTGGCAGCGGCCCTTATGAGAGACAACTGGCAACTCTTCTTGGATGCCCTAAGCGCCTCTGGAGGTGCAGGAGGAACTAAGGTCTAAGGTAAGGTTATGATATCAATACTGATGGCTGCTACTCTAGAAAGCTAGCTAAACTACTTTTTAGTATTTTTATCTGCGCCTCCGACAAGATTCCTTTCAAGTAGACCCGAATTCCTTGAATCATGAAAGGATTTCCTCCCGTCCCGCTAGACTTTTATCTCGTCTTCACGAACGGAACCCTTTCGAGTCGACCGGAATTCCTTTCTACATGACGGGATTTCTTGTCCGTGTAAACGCTACATGAACCCTGCAATAACATCCTGTGCTCACCAGTGGCGTTTTCGGAAGATCATTCTCCCTTTACGAATGCTTAAAGTCACGACAGTAGCCTAACCAATTTCAGCATGATCGCTGTACCCACGTGTGAGATCACAATACTGAAGGGGGGAAGTCAAGTTATTTTGTCCTGGATTACTAGCGAGTAAATGTTGAACCTTTCTCACTTTTGTTAAAGAGAGTCTATTTCTCGCAGTCTGAAGAAGTTTTCAGGTGAAACAATATTTTTCAGAAACAACAGGAATAACTATCCTATATCCAGTAATTCAGTAACGCTTAAGCCCAGTTTACGCAGAGAGCGAATTTTGCCAGGCCTGGCAATATCCGTCACGCCAGGCTTCAGAAAACATCGTCAGGTCAAAAATATGCTTCGCCATACTTAAGGCGTATTCTCGCCGTTCCCCGAGGACTCCAGTTTAGGAGTCCCCGCGTTTTTGTTTGTCCCGGGGACTCACTCCCCGTATTCTCGCGAGTCCTCACCGACGGGGAGTGCTCCGATTATCATCGCCATCATCGAAAAGGACTCCTTTTCAGATTTGCAGGGGAATCAATTTTTGCTGGTGTTGATGCAATGTAAAATTAATTAAAAACAGTCAGAATAAACAAAACCAAACATAAAGTGGATCCAGACTAATTTCATCAACTACATATTTTTTTAGAACAAAATCCAATTTCGAAGCATTCCCCTTTTTTCGCTCTTTCTGTACGCGGAGTCCGCATGGAGTGACTCCCTCTATTCTCGCCGTTTCCTTCGATTCCCCGAGGAGTCCTCGGGGAATGGCGAGAATACGCCTTTAAGCTGCGAGCCGAAAAATTCGCAACGCCAGGCAAATAATTTGAAATGCAGAAGCAATAGATGTAGAAGCAGTAGATGTAGAACAGCTCAAGAGATCGCATTGTGGATTATTGCACTGCCGTTTAGAACACTCCGGCTATCGCAAATGCAAGTCGTAATTTTCTGTTCATATTTGTACCGTGTTCTTCAAAACTGTGCTAACTACATTTTCATAATTTTGGGTCCAGTTTTGGGTATGCCATCTGCACGGAGAAAGTAGGAACTCAGAAAGTTAAACCAATCTACCTGCTAGATGGTGCTCACGTCGTTATCTAACACTTAGCACAAGTTAACAGAATACCGAATCAGCTATGTTCTATCCAATCGCATAGTTAACTCAGTTTAAAAAAGTTTCAGTTAGCACAGTTTTGAAGAACACGGTACATTTGTGAAAATAAAATTCTGACGAATCCGCTTCCCGTCTGTCACACCCTGTGGTTTCGCTTAGACGTCGCGAAGCGTACTTTCGCCTGACAATACTTAGACGCCCTTTGTGAGAATAATTCCGCTTTAGATTAGTTTTCACGTTGCTCAAATCGGCGTCGTGCTCCTTGTTTCTTGTAAAAGCTGAGGTAAAAGCTAAAGTGACGTTCCTGAGTAATTTCATCTTCGAAAGAAATATTAATTAACAAAAGAAAAAAAGTGAACAAGAAATTTGAAAGAAGGTAGGCAGGAGCATGGAGTATAATCGCTTCCTTTCCAACTGTGGAATTAATGCAAAAAGCATAAATATCAAACGTGTAAGCGCTCTTGGAGAGGTACTACCTGTATTTCGGGGTCGCTTGTCAGTCGAACTGCTTCTGGGACTTCTTTCGAACTCGACGGACTAGAAGTAATAATCACAGGATAGTTTCAGTATGATCCAACATAATCTTTGTGTGAATGATCGTATTAATGATCTTAATTCGCTCCGAATTACGAATTAAGGTAATTATTTAATTAAAGTAATAAAGGCATGCTATCCAGTCTTTTAACAAGATTAAAGGTTTCGGTGAGATACCAAAGAGGAATATTTATTTGACTTCTCCATCCATACATTCGGGTCTTGTATAGTTTCTTTGCGTGTTAATTATCCCTAATCATCCCCTTTAGGTAATTGTTTAATGTCTTTAATCTCCAGTCCAGCCCAAATTATGACTGGAGTACCAATACTATGTTAAGACTCATCGAACCTTCTGATTCAATACACTGTAAAAAAAAAAATCTTACAGGATTTGCTACTGGGATTAATCTTGTCTTTATTGAGATAAGATTTTCTCTAATTCGGATTAATCTTATCCTAGTAGAGATAAGATTAATCCCAGCAGCAAATACTGCAGTTAACTTGAATCCTCACTCGGATAAACTTTTTACATTGTATATTCTTTATCTCAAAATAAATATCAGCGATATTTTCTGTTTACAACAGGTTTTGGTAATTGTACCATTTTCCTGGTAGAAAAGCTCAGCAGACAAACGAACCAGTCGTCTTAGTATCGTCTCTATACCGAGCCAAGCATGTAGACGGATATATTATTTTATATAGATATATCATTTTCGATATCTTATATCCGTTTCCTCAGATTCCGGCCGAAAAACTGAATATCACATTCTGTGTCTAGTATTTATTTATTTCTTATTTTTTGGCGATAAGCTTTTAGCTTGTCGCCATGTCGCCGTATCGATGCCAAGCAGGAAAACAAACCAGATAGATGATTCAGCAAGTCAGCCACACCCGACACGAAACGACTTTATCAAGAAGTCATAAGTACTATCAAAACTTCTTTTTTGCCAGATTCCGGACGAATAGTCTATCTGTTCGGCAGGGACAACAAACAGAAGATAATACTGGTCTAGGGTATTTCCCCTGTTCCGACACTTTAACCGACATAAGACAAACTTTTACTTCTCACAGATTTTCGTTTTTTGGCGGATTCCGGTCGAATAGTCAATCTGTCCGGCAGGGAAAACAAAGAGAAGATAATACTGGTCTAGGGTATTTCCCCTGCTCCGACACTTTAACCGACATAAGACAAACTTTTACTTCTCACAGATTTTCGTTTTTTGGCGGATTCAGAACGAATAGTCTATCCGTCCGGCAGGGAAAACAAAGAGAAGATAATACTGGTCGAGGGTATTTCCCCTGTTCTGACACTTTAACCGACATAAGACAAACTTTTACTTCTCACAGATTTTCGTTTTTTGGCGGATTCCGGTCGAATAGTCAATCCGTCCGGCAGGGAAAACAAAGAGAAGATAATACTGGTCTAGGGTATTTCCCCTGCTCCGACACTTTAACCGACATAAGACAAACTTTTAATTCTCACAGATTTTCGTTTTTTGGCGGATTCAGAACGAATAGTCTATCCGTCCGGCAGGGAAAACAAAGAGAAGATAATACTGGTCTAGGGTATTTCCCCTGTTCCGACACTTTAACCGACATAAGACAAACTTTTACTTCTCACAGATTTTCGTTTTTTGGCGGATTCCGGACGAATAGTCTATCCGTCCGGCAGGGAAAACAAAGAGAAGATAATACTGGTCTAGGGTATTTCCCCTGCTCCGACACTTTAACCGACATAAGACAAACTTTTACTTCTCACAGATTTTCGTTTTTTGGCGGATTCCGGACGAATAGTCTATCCGTCCGGCAGGGAAAACAAAGAGAAGATAATACTGGTCTAGGGTATTTCCCCTGTTCCGACACTTTAACCGACATAAGACAAACTTTTACTTCTCACAGATTTTCGTTTTTTGGCGGATTCCGGTCGAATAGTCAATCCGTCCGGCAGGGAAAACAAAGAGAAGATAATACTGGTCTAGGGTATTTCCCCTGCTCCGACACTTTAACCGACATACGACAAACTTTTACTTCTCACAGATTTTCGTTTTTTGGCCGATTCAGAACGAATAGTCTATCCGTCCGGCAGGGAAAACAAAGAGAAGATAATACTGGTCGAGGGTATTTCCCCTGTTCTGACACTTTAACCGACATAATACAAACTTTTACTTCTCACAGATTTTAATTTTTTGGCGGATTCCGAACGAATGGTCTATCCGTCCGGCAGGGAAAACAAAGAGAAGATAATACTGGTCTAGGGTATTTCCCCTGTTCCGACATTTTAACCGACATAAGACAAACTTTTACTTCTCACAGATTTTCGTTTTTTGGCGGATTCCGGACGAACCATTTGTCCTTCAATAAAGCGAAGTCGTCATATGGATCCGTGTCACTTTACCCACAATTCGACTGCTTCGTTAGCTTCAACAAAAAATATTTTATTCATGCCTTAACTGAAACCCCCTTTAGAGCGCTAAATATAGGGCAACGGACCATCTTTATTTTCTTTTCTCTTCCTCTCTTTTTTCTTCTTTCCTTCTTTATTACAGCGTTATGTAGGTTAATTTGTCAAAGGGGGTTTGTTAAACCTCCTAACCAGTGTAAACTTCCGGAGGATTTTTTAGTTCCTAGTATTTTTTCTAATAAACCCCATGTATAATCTAATCTAAATCTACGAACCTGATCTGTACTGCCCTTTGACCCAACGGACCCTCACAAAATGTTTGAACAAAACATCTCAACCCCTTCGAAAGTTTCATGCTGGCAAACGGACGTTCAGGACAGACTCTGCAAAGTCGTTTGTATCCCGGAATAACATTTTGTGAAAAAAAAACAAAAAAAAAGACACTAGCCATTGGCAAACAGTGCGATCTAGTTGAATGGTGGAATCTCTGCACTTAGCAGCCCACCTCCGCATTCGCATTAACCTGAATGGGAGGCCTTCTCTAGGCAGCGAGAAGCAGGGGCGTCACTAGCCTTTTTCCTTTGGGGGGGGGGGGGGTCCAGTTTGTGCCGACGGACTCAAAAATGTGCCGACAAAACAGGCCGTTGCCGCTTCGCGGCAACGTCGTGCATTTCCCGCCAGCACAGGATAGAATCGGGGTAAAACTAGCTGTCATGGATCACTTGGCTTTTCATTTTAGCCTTCCTAAAAAGCGAAGCTTCCACCGACTGTACCAAGAACAAATTAAACTAAGCGCCGCAGCCTAAATTTTTTAAATCTGCCTTTTTTCCGGAAAAAATTAGCTATACCTACCATATAAGTTCTAGCTTTTAACATTTCAGCGAATTTCAATCCTAAAGCGCGAAGCTAAATGAAACACTGTTCTTCTAAATAAAGAATACTACAAAATGCGGCGCAGGCGAAATTTTGTGTAAACTAACCATAACGCATCAATTGAGGTTATTTTTGGTATAATTTCGTAATATTTGACTTTTCATTTTAACTGCGAAGCTTCCAACGACTGTACCAAGGCAAGTTAAACCAAGCGCCGCAGGCGAAATTTTGTAATTTTTTTTTTTTTTTTCCCGGAAAATGCAGCTAAAGGATCATACAATTTCCGGCTTTTAACGTGTTTCGAACCCCAAGAATTTCTATCCTCAAAGGAAAACTAAATGATACACCGTTCTTCCAAATAGGGAATACTACAAAATGCGCCGCAGGCGAAATTTTTTGTAAAACTTACTGTAATGCATCAGTTGAACTAAGCAACGCCGGCGAAATTTTTTAAAATCTGCATTTTTTCCGCAAAAATTTGCGACCGACAAATGTTTGCAGAATTTGATTTCTACGTGTAAAAGACCCGGTGAGCGGACAATAATGCCGACGCCCGACAAAAGCATTCAAAATTCGATTTCTTCTGTGTTTTGCCCGACAAGATTGTAAAGAACTTTATTTTTTACGCGTAAATAGAAGCCGATGTACCGACGAGACTTGAACTTTCGGCATGCGCCCGATAAAAAGTTACAGAATTTGATATTTTTTTGTTTGTGTAAAAAGAACCCGATGTGCCGACGAGAATACCGTATAAAAGACCCGGTGAGCGGACAATAATACCGACGCCCGACAAAAGCATTCAAAATTCGATTTCTTCAGGTTTTGCCCGACAAGATTGTAAAGAACTTTATTTTTTACGCGTAAATAGAAGCCGATGTACCAACGAGACTTGAACTTTCGGCATGCGCCCGATAAAAAGTTACAGAATTTGATATTTTTTGGTTTGTGTAAAAAGAACCCGATGTGCCGACGAGAATACCGTATAAAAGACCCGGTGAGCGGACAATAACACCGACACCCGACAAAAGCATTCAAAATTCGATTTCTTCTGTGTATTGCTCGACAAGATTGTAAAGAACTTTATTTTTTACGCGTAAATAGAAGCCGATGTACCGACGAGACTTGAACTTTCGGCATGCGCCCGATAAAAAGTTACAGAATTTGATATTTTTTTGTTTGTGTAAAAAGAACCCGATGTGCCGACGAGAATACCGTATAAAAGACCCGGTGAGCGGACAATAACACCGACACCCGACAAAAGCATTCAAAATTCGATTTCTTCTGTGTATTGCTCGACAAGATTGTAGAGAACTTTATTTTTTACGCGTATATAGAAGACGATGTACCGACGAGACTTGAACTTTCGGCATGCGCCCGATAAAAAGTTACAGAATTTGATTTTTGATTTTTTTTTTTTTTTTTTGTAAAAAGAACCCGATGTGCCAACGAGAATACCGACGCCCTACAAGACCGTCGAGCATTTGATTTGTTCTGTGTTTTGCTCGACTAGACTGTACAGAACGTGTAAAAATAACCCCTTGTGCCGATGAAACTTAAACTTCCCGGGTGCTCCCGACATAGTCTGCAAAATTTGATTTTTTACTTATACGTAGAACCCGATGTGCCGACGAGTCGACAGACGCCCGACAAAAGCATAACAAAAACTATTTCTTCTGGATTTCTTATGCATAAAAATAACCCGATGTGCCGACGAACCGAGGCACGACAAAAGCATGCAGAATTCGATTTCTCCAGTGCTTTGCCTGACAAATGTTTGCAGGATTTCATTTCTTGCATATAAAAAGAACCCGATGTGCCGACGAGTCGACCGACGCCCGACAAAAACTCAATTTAATTTGATTTCTTCAGGATTCCTTCTGTATAAAAAGAACACGATGTGCCGACGAGAATACCGAGGCACGACAAAAGCATGCAGAATTCTATTTCTTCGGTGTTTTGCCCGACAAACGTTTGCAGGATTTTATTTCTTGCATATGAAGTGAACTTTCGCCGGGCTTCGCCCGACGAAAGTACTTTCTCAGGACCTTTGGGGGGGGGAGTCGCCCCCCCCATAATGACGCCCCTGGCGAGAAGGACTTACCAGCTTCGGAGCTTTGACCTAGCACTGTACACGTAGTCAGGCCTCACCAGTGTCGAATGTCACGAGACAACTTATGTCTCTTTGGGCCTTTTCCCACTGTCAATATTGGGCGATATTTTCGATAGTGTTGGGCGATATTTTTTTTTTTTATATATCGATATTTTCACTTTTGATAATCGATATATCGATAATCGATACTTTACCACTTTTCGCTATAGGATACGTCTCGTTTCGCCAAAACTGAAGAACAAAATTGTCGCTAAATAGCATCTTGAATCATCTCAAACTCTGAATGAAATAGGTATGACATATTAGGAATGACAGGTTGTATTGGATTATTTACAATAATTATGAATGAACACATATCGTTTTCGATATCGATATTAATTTTTCGATATTCGATATTCAGATTTGGTCCGATATATCGATATACCGTTAACGATATCGAATATCTCCCAACACTAACTTCCAGTCGTCGTAGCCGAGCGAATACGGCTGTGGCTGTGTGCTCGCGTCGGGAAATACCCCGGAAATCGTATGCAAAAAAGCCCCTGCACTGTAAAAAGTCTCTCCTTTATCGGACTTTAGTAGTTGTGCGTCACCGATTTCGGACATTTTTGTTCCTAATTCGGAGAATTAAAATCCGAATTCGGAGGGTATAACCCGATGCAGGATAAAAATGCTAGAATACAAAATACTGCAGAGTAATCTGCTGTATTTTGCATTCTAGCGCTTTAATCCTGCATCAGAACTCTCCAAACTCAGATTTTAATTATCCGAATTAGGAATAAAAATGTCCGAAACCGGTGACACACAACTAGTAAAGTCCCATTAAGGAGAGACTTTTTACAGTGTACGTATACTACCTATATACTCCCGATGACTAACTCATCGTTCCGATGCAGAATTCCCGCGTGCCCAGCGAAGAGCCAGCAACGTCACGACAACAAACGTTTTTGATTGGTTTACACAGGATTTTAATGAATTTTGGGGGTTCGTTCGAGTGACGTTTCTTGTTCTTGTTGAGGTTCATTGGTGTGTTTGGGACTAAAAGCCAGGCTTCGCCAGTTACCAGATTTCCGGGTTTTCCGTCCAGTCAAGTTAACTCTTCCGGGTGCAGTGGAAATGATGACAGCTGATTCAGCTATTAATTAAAAACTGTGTAGATGTCCCTTTCTCTCATCGCTACTCTTTTTTCACTCACCTTTTTCCCCTACAATCCATCCATTTGCAACTATTGCATTATCCATTACTAAATATTTTTACTTATTCTATTTCTTGTGTGTATTATTTTTTGTTGCACAAATATTTAGCTTTTGTTATAGTGGCAATTTTTCTTTAAACCTTAAACCAAAGGATGACTCCTGTCAGTGACAATTTAAAACCCAAAATTTTTGTAAAACACTACCTTGCAGTCAAGTACAAGACCCTTTTTAGACCTGATCTATCAGACAATGAAAACCGAAACGTGAGATATAACAGTAACCTACCTATTTCTACGAATGATACAGATACCAGCAAAGGCTGACGCAGATACTAGCAGGATTCCGGTCAATATGACCCCATAAACGACTGGATTCAAAATTATGGCCATAGGCTCCATGGGAGATGGGGTTGTGCCCAGTCGTACGATTGATTCCAACACGCTTCGGTTTACAACTGAAAAAAAAAAGGATGAGCACAAAAAAGTGGTTTGAGCATGCCTCCTTACTGAGACCGACAGGGTCATTAAAACATGGCGTTTCTTCACGTTAAATGTGTGACCAACTGTAACCTATTCTTGTCCTTACATCTAGGGGAGTTCAGGAATCATCTACGGACTCGAAGTGTGTTTTACTGAATAGAAAAAAAAAAAAAAAAATCGAAACACGCCGTCAAAAAATGTCAGTATGCTTTTGTCAGGACTTCGTGCTCGACAAAAGTTATTTGGTTTGAAATTGTACCGATGGATTACTTCAGACGTATTATCTTGGCTAGATTAGAGTTGATTTTTGTACAGGCCGAGAAGTAATGTGTCAGACCTAAAAGTTTTAAGCAAAATGTCGCAACCCGCTCGAGAGTTGTCGACACTTGCGAATGGAAGAGGAGACAGACGGACTGACACATTTACGGTATGACAGGCACCACCTAGATTCTTCCAACTTTGGCCTTATCGGAGAGATTCCAGGGGTCAGTATTGCCACCCGACCAAAATTAAGTTCACTAAACTGTGGAGAACTTTATTTTACCAGATTCTAATCAGACTTTACTAACTAAAAAAAAAAAAAAAAATTTCGCGGCTGTCACACATTACCCTAGGGTGTTGTACTACATTTCAACAATAAAGAATTAGCTTAATAAATTTTTATCAGCAATTCGCAGGTTTCTTTGGAAATCATATGTCGAAAGACAGTTCAATTTTGAGTCACACTTCTGTTCTGATCTGTAAAGAAAGCAGCGAAAATATAGAGGATCGCGGACTTGGTCATAAAGAACAGAGACGTCACAAAAGGGAGGAGACCGGGACTCCAGTGTTGTCGGGCCAATCGATTTTTTTTTAAACAGGTCAGATTCTCTTAAAAACAGTCGATTTTCCTGAAAACAGCTGCAGTGAGTGAGAAGCAAGAGCTGATTACCATCTTTGTAGATTTCCTCAGAATTTATGAAATTCTCAATTTCAGGCTTAGACTATTTTTCTTAGTAGAAACTGGAATTTTTTACCGGGTTAAAAATGGACCGGTTTTCGACAGGTTTTCGACCTCCATATAAAATGAAATTGACTAGATCCTATGTATTCAGGGTTGCCACATCAAAAGTATTTAGAGAGTGACTTTTGGCGCAAAACAGAGAGTAAATTGGGAGTGAAATTTTTTTCATGAAATGTTTCACATTTGGTCGGAATCGCCTCTGTAAAAACGACACATCTTAATTTTACTTTCATGAAAAAAACTTGAAATAGTCAGTTCTCGTCGGAATCCCTGCTGCAAAAATTACACATTTGGTCAATTTCTGAAATAGAGTGATTTGTATGTCCTACGTAGGACAAGAGTGACAAAAACAAAATAGAGTGACAATTCACACTATCGTGCGACACGTGGCAACCGTATATGTATTTACTAGATTATTTTTGTTTACTAGATCTAGTAAAATTTTGCTGCCGGAGGCAACACTGCCTACCTCCGTTGAACTATAGGACATACACAGAAGGCGTCCGATTTTCACGAGTTGCGTTTTTGATCGAAGTTTGGTCGTTTTTGGTCGCCGGTTACAGTTCCTTCGTCCTTAACTCTGACCGTCGAACTTCGTGAGCTAACTAGTTCGAAGTTTGCTTGAATCGTCGAAGAAACGTCAACCGGGCAAGGATCGCCGGAGCCGTAAAAACACTAATTAAGCAAACCGCGAACTTGGACGGCGTTCGAAAACGAAAATTAAGCAACCGGCTAAGCGAACGGCGAACAAAACTTCAATCAAAACACAACTACGATCTGTGCAAACTAAAGAAAGCCCGAGGTCTCCTGTTCAGTAAAGCCAAAGCCCCGCGCTATCTATTTGCTATCCTTGGAAACGACAGTACGCTCGGATTTAAGAATAAGCCAGGAGGTAGCACTGCAAATTCTTCACCGCACAACATGGTTTTGATTCAAAACTATGAAACCACTAGGAAAACTGTAAGAAGCAATTTAACAGAAAAACCCAAAGAAGAATCTTGCGCAAGTTTTTTTTAAACACGTATTTGGTTTTGTTTCTTCGCTGTCGGTTAAATGCTGAAGTTGTCAACTTATCGAAGCTTTTAAAACGGTATGTTCTAAAAAGAATCATCACATGATCAAAAGCTATTGTTCAGCGTTGTAAAAACAACAACAAAAGAATATCGGAAGGATGGACCTGACAGGTTGCACACACGAAAATATTGGGTTTAAAGATCCGATTGAGGCTGCTTTAGAGCGTCGTGCTCGATTTCTGGAATCTCTAAACAGCCTCTATCCAGCAATTAAACAATAATTAAAGAAACAGTGTTTTTTTTTCTCTCTCTTTTTTCAATTATGTATTGCCAAGTTAAAAACTTTACCTTGTGTGTTGTTTGTTACTTTTTCTTTATTTTTCTTTTCTTGTACTCCATCAGCGACATTGTTTGTAAAGATGGGAAATAACATATTTATTCATTAGCTGTAATCACTTTCATTTGGAAAGTAAATTAATGTAGGCTAATGAACAGATATTTTCAAATTTTGCTTCGGTACAAGAGATATGTTTTGATGTGCAGAATCGAGCATGACATATTAGCCCGAAAACTGTACGTCCGACACAAATATTGACATCAATTGCAAGAAATAACTCTTCGACTGACCACGTACGCTACAATGCTGTTTCGAGTCGTCATTCTGTCAAATGAAGCTTGGCAGGCCTCTTCACGGGCATGTCATCCCGATTCTACGTAGGGAAACACTGTATCTCTTGTATAGAAGCAAAATTTTTAAAACTTGTTATGTTATTTAAGTTTTTTAGAGTCAACCTCCTACGTGCTTTAAGCAAAAAGCATGTACCTGTATTTCGGTTCTGACCGGAGATTTTGAAGACGAACTTTCTTTCTATTTTACAAGTTATTTCTTATAGTTTTCTTAGTGGATTCCTAGTCTCAAGTGATTAAGTTTCCTCTCTGTTATATTTCAAAGCGTATTTTTTGGGCCAGTACATGCTCAATTTACTAGCTCGGACAAAGATAAAAGTGATGTTTCTTATAACACTTACACTATAACACTAACACTAGATCTTTATTTTATACATAAATCAGCTTGTATAGTTCAGATTTGAATAGGTTGTTTGTTGTTTAATTATTTTTGTAGCTATGTTATGTTTTATTAGCTTATTGGACAATCTGCTGTGTGCCGATACGTGCTTTAACGACAAAACTGGCGAGCCTCCTAGATGTCGAGGAAATCCCTCGTGTTAAAACTATTCTGCGTAATCTTTAAAACCCTTAAAGGACACGTAGTACATGTGATTATTAATTCATTCTACTTTGAGCGGTATTTCCATCCAGTTTCGTTCCCGAGATTCTGCACTAGATAAGTGCACCCTATTTCCTCTATTAACACTGATTGTCACGCTTGCCAAGTTTGTTCTCTTTATCTGACTTATGAGGCTCCCGATCATTGTTTCAGAGAAGCTAACTGGTCCGAAGACCGGTTATGCAAGTTTTGCCAAGTTTATTAAGGTTTGAAGCCAAGCTGACATTCATTTCAAATAAAATAGAAAAACGAGATTTTCGGGGTTTTTCGTGAGGGCGGTTTGCCGGAACTACCGGAAGTGCAACCGAAATATCCGAAATTGTACTTATCCCTCGCACATCATCTTGGAGGGGTAACTAGCTGATCAAGAAAAACACCGAAAATCTCGTGTTTATATTTTATTTGCCAAGTTTGTCACCCACGGCAATGGACATAGAAAGAGGCTAGAGACAGCCTGTAAGTATAGCTAAGTTTTAAAGTAGTCAGCTGTCTCAGAACATCTTAGCAGAAACGCTATGTAGTGTGAGGGGTCCTTTAACGTACTGTTTCCGCTATGAAAGGAAGGATCGACAGCCTCAGTAGAAGTTTCAGCAGGTCTCGGGGCTGAACTTCCTGCCATTTTCAAGGGAGGTTGGGGGACCACATCGCGATTACAAAGCTCTGTCGAACAGCAGTATAAGGAAGGCCATGTCCCTCCTGTCGTTAATTTTGGCTTTCTGTTCTGGCAAAGTAAGGGAGTTCGCTTTCTAAAAAAGAAAAAACTCGTCAACATTAAATCCTCCTCGTCTCACTAGATGGCATCGATACAGACGAGTCATTGCTCCTATGGTTTCACGATTACACCTTCTAACATTCGCACATATAAGGCGTATTCTCGCCGTTCCCTTAGGACTCCACTTGAGGAGTCCCCGCGTTTTTGTTTGTCCCGGGGACTCACTCCCTGTATTCTCGCGAGTCCCCAAGGACGCGGAATGCTCCGATTATCATCACCATCATCAAAAAGGAATCCCTTTCAGATCCGGAGGGGAATCAATATTTGCTGGTGTTGGTGCAATGTAAAATTAATTAAAAAGAATCAGAATAATCAAAACCAAAAATAAAGTGGATCCAGACTAATTTCATGAACTGCATATTTTTTTTTTCGAACAAAATCCATTTTAGAAGCATTCCCCGTGTTCTGGCTGTTTTCTGTACACGGAGTCCGCGTCGAATGACTCCCTCTATTCTCGCCGTTCCTTTCGATTCCCCGAGGAGTCCTCGGGGACCGGCGAGAATACGCCTATAGCGATGCACTTTGTAGAAGGACTGTAAATGTGTAAGTGTATACGATTCTCCGTGGTCTTTTTTCCATCATGTAATGTCTGTGAAGTAGCTTCCTTTGTTTTTGTAGTTTATAGTAAATTCGCGTCCCTTATTTTTTTTATGTTTATACAACTATGTACGCATGGATTATTTTTACAGGCAGGGCAATAAAGTTCATCAGCAAAGTTCAGACAATCAGATTACTCTGTAAGGATGATGATGATGATGACATTTTATTTACGCACTTGAGAAGAGGAAAATAGTGCAGTACAGACAAAGAAAAGGAAAAAATACACTGAGCTTTCAATAATGTAGTAAATGCACAAGATCAAAAAATAAACATCAAAAAAAGAAATGGGACTAATCGGGTTTAAAAAATCTTCTTCCTAGATGGAATGCGGAGAAATGGCCAAGGGCACAAACGTGAAGGTCCTGGGCCATGGCAGATAACTTTGCTAAAGGGTCAGAGGGAGTCCTGATACAATAAAAAATAAAAAAAAATTCAGAATACCAAAAATTCCGGAAAGGTTGCAGACAGAGGGAGAACAAAAACTATTATGAATACTACCAAGGGTTTTTCTGTTATACCTTCCCCTATTGGAACTATTTTTCCATATCCGGCACGGATGGAATCGTGAACAGACGAAACAGTGTTATCGCAGATTTTTCTTAGAAACTGTGCTATGATCAGGCCAAGCCATTTTACGGTATGGGAATTCGGGAATTTTTCGTTCTGAAAAGAAATACCGGAACATTTTGGGCTGTGGAATTTAAGACTTTGACATTTAGAAATCTTAACAGAAAGGCCAATTATATACTAAACACTTGGAAAGACACCTTGAGACGGTCCTGAAACCCATGCTTACATAATGCAGCCTCTTGTAATGGGATCCTTGTTATCCGCTCTCTCCTGCCACTGGGCATAACAGAGCCCTGCCGTTACACATATCGGTTCGCTGTTCGCTTCGCATTCCGGTGTCGTACAAACGCAGCTTAGCAAATCTTCTAGAACAAAATTCGGATTCACTTAAAGTTCTCTTAATTCACTTAATTTAAAATCCTCTTAATTCACTTAAAAAATATTCATATAATAGCCGGCTGTTCACCAAGCCGGCAGGAAAATTGAGGGACAGGACCCACGTTCTAATTTTCTCTTCTTCTTCCTCAAACGATGAGAGACAGGGGCCCAGCTCTGCATTGATTCGCGCTACTTCAGAAGGGTCAGACTGGTTCATTAGTTGCGTTTTTGATCTAAATTTTCCTCGCGATTCTCCTATTTCGCGTTTTTGGACTATTCAGATGAAGCGAATTCTCCTTTTCTTGCGTTTTTGTCAGAATCGAGAACGGGGAAAGCCTCACGATTCTGCAGAATCGAGAAGTTGCTCCGATGGCGAATTCTCGATTCTCCTCTCCGCGTTCTCCTCCCTGATTGGTCAACAGAGTACGGGTGCTCAATATGCATAAACACTTATACCGGGTTGCGAACGAGTGGCAAAATTAGTGTTTTTGTCAAAAGCGAGAATGGAGAAGTCAGAGGAGCAAAAACGGTAATTTGTACGAGAATCGAGAATTTAGAAGCGAGAATTCGGAACGTAGAATTCGGATCAAAAACGCAACTATTGTTAGAACATGTGAATAGGCAGCAAGAAGAGGCCAGCAGAGGTCACGATACGCTTTCTAGCGACCCCAACTCCCTTTGCCGTCTCCCGGAACAAAGAGGGTCAGCTTTCAGGAATCATTGTCATATCTACACTATCTACAGATCTCAATCTCTGCACGAGACAGTAAGTTAGGATAAAGAGAAGACCAAGAGTATCTATAGCAGAGCGACTGTTTTCGGATAACACTAGGTTTAAACAGATGTATGTTTGTTCTCCTTCACAAGACCACTAATCAGTTTAACTGCTGTTGAATCGACAGAAGCATTCAAACGCCGTTTGGATGCTGAGTGGAGAGATAAAACCGTGGAGATTTGACTGGATGCACCAGAATCTTCCAGTAGACTGTAACCAACCGCAGATGCAACAGTCATCACAATGAGCTATTCAACAGGATCAAAAGTCATTATTTCACTCCAAGCTGTGATTTAAGGTAATTTAAGTGACCTCCAGCATTTAGAACTTGTCGTCAATCCTCATCTAACAACCTAGATTTCCGGTTAGTTCTCGCAGCCAAGTTTTTGTGTCCAGAAAAATAATCTGGCAATGTTGTCACCAAAAACTGATGTGGACGTGCACCCACAAAAGAAGTGTCGCATCCTATTGGTCGGTCATGGCAGAAGACCGAAGGTTTCGACGGGATCCCAAAAGCGAGAATCTGTTGATATTTCTAAAACAGACAATCGGGTCTTGCAGATGTTCTGTCATTGCCGAACCCCGTAAACATTGAATATCATCATAGAAGACAATTTATCCAGATCCATTAGTTTATACTACCAAGACTAAACCATACCAGACAATCAGATTCATCAGTAAACATACGATTCGAATAAGTTCTATCCGGGGCGACAACACACAGTATTTCCTGGTTCACCGTGTCTTTTTGCGGTACACCAACTCGCACCATCATTTATTTCCAACCAATTTTCATCAACTTCCGAAAAAAAATATCGGGCGAACTACACTTTTGGGGCGTCACACTTTTTGAAATTTCTTCGGCTTTGCCGAAACCATGCAGAACTGGGCCCAGACAGCGCATGACATTCTACGCTGTTTTGTTTAATTTATTTATTTTATTTTATATACTCCGCTTTTGAAAACGGCGGGTCAAAAACAAATTACTTACTTAATTACTTACTACTTACCCATAAAGTTCTTATAGAACAGAATAGAGAATACTACCCAAAACGCACGACGGCTATGACAACAAAATTTTATACATCTTAATTTTCTACAACATAAGTTATAGAAATCACTAACTCTTCTTATTATAACAAGAGCTACGAGCTCATATGGCGCTTGTTACGAGTAGTTGGTACAAGAAAGTAGATAAGAACGTCACAAAATGCGGTTTGGACCTAGAAATAGGATATCTAGTTTCCGCCTCGGATCATCTAGGCCAAATGACTTTTCTACCTTCCAAGTTTCAACCCAATCGATCCACTCATTAGTTCCCTAGACTTACCACATGATTTCAGGTACCCCCTTCCAACTCCTCCTACCACGGCCTAATCTGGTTCGAAGCATTTTCTCTTACCATCTTATATCTTTTACTCGAATCTGGGCATTTTCTGGAAGCTTCCGGTAATCCCCCCCCCCCCACCGTGGTAGGATCCGATCCGGACGCCAAAAAACAAATCAAGGTCGCATAAACTTGGTACTGCCCAACTTGCATCCCATTCAGTCCATCCTTTTGTTTTGCGTACATGTCAAAAAGTGGCCCCCTCCCCCACCCAACCGTGGCCGCTGTGGTTCGTACGCATGTTTTGCTTGTCTATGTCATCACTTCTTATTACCCATAAAGTTTCGCTCGAATCCGACCACCCGATCGCAACTTACGGAAGTCAGCGATTTCCGGATTCCCCTTCCCTCAACTCCCCCAAAGATGGTTGATCCATAAACACAATTTTTCGTAGCGTACTGTGTCGTACTGTCCTAGCGTACTGTGTCATTGTCGGCGTGGGCATTGTTGTTGTTGGAAGCAGCCGATGGAAGCTTCGATGTGGTTTCTTGACTTTAAGACAGCAGATTCTGGACAAATAACAGTTTTAGCACTTAGGCTAACAAAGGTTTACCTGACATTTGATATCCTGTCACCATCAGTGTAACATACAAAATCATAATGTATCTCATTTTTCATGCCTGAGGCTCTCCTGCCAATACCAAAGCACACACTGAACTACTAAATAGTCAAGAAACATTTCTGTAATTCGAGTCCCTTTAATGACATTCTGGTCTTAAAAGGCTATCCCACTGCTGGTGCCAAGAGGACTGGAGATTTTTCAGCTTCCTTCGAGATTTAGATTACTTACCGATCAAACTAAAACTCGTATCGAACGTTGTAAACCCAGGTAGGGGATGTGTTTGGTTTAGTGGCCTGTCATTCATTAATTACTTGCTAAGGAAAGCAGTCAATCAGTTTCAAGACTCAGTCCAAGTTTGGTATCAGATGGGATTGCTAGTGTCCAGGTGTCCGGGGCACTATGGTTTGCGCGCTGAGACAATGACTACATTTCACAGGAATTAATTCAGTACTATTTTCCCAGCAAAAGTGTATTAGAAAATGTTGTGATCGATGGGTTGTACAAATCACTCTCCAAGGGCGGTGGTGGGGGGCATGATACGTTCTAGACTGAATCATCATTTCAAACTGATTTATGGGTCGACTTCTTGCGAAACTAACAACAGACAATATTTATCTTGTGAAGTAAGCGGGTTCTGCTAAAGATTTGGGTGGTCCCATAAATCTCCTTTACTCTTCAAATGGCAATAAAGTTACTCCCAGCAAGATGTTGTCCTTTTCCTCCTCTCCTCTAACTTTCTTTCCGTTTCAGAAAAGCAATTTTTCTTCAAACTGCGAAGTGCATAATAACAAGTCAATCATTAGTTCAGTAGAACTGTCGTAATATTCACTAACGGTCAGATGCACTAGATATCTGGGGAAAAATATGGCGGGATGGCAGTGACAGAAAACGGAAGTATGGTCTCACCCGTTATACTGATGAACCAGATTGTATTATCTCAAAAATTAAGACTTCGTAATCAACGTAATGCCACTAAAATGTATGATTTCTGTCTCACATCCTGTTAAACAAGATCCAGGCGGATTATACAGTCATATGCGTTATGCTAAGTTCGTTTACCCCCTTCACGGGGCTCAAGCGTGCACTTGGCAATATACCATCGTTGTTGTGCCTCTGTCTCTCAAGGGTGTGGAATCTAGTCAGTCTGAGATATGTTTTGCAGGGAATGAAGTTTAAGACTAAAAGAAGTTTGGCATATATATTAGTTGGGATTTATTTGTTTCTTGGAGGAATCGAATACGGTAAGTGTCGGTCACTTTTCAGGGTTGAGCAAGTTTAAAAGAAAGAAATACAACTGAACCAGCCAGAGGCCAATTACTAAAAGTCAGGCTTGACCTTCCAACAGTGGCGTTACGGTATCTAGCCATAATGTCTGGGGAGGGCAAGGTATTTTCCGACTGACTGGTCAATTCTACCGACTGTTTTTGCGGAAAAGGGACTGTTTCTAAGAACAAGAGCTACGAGCTCATATGGCACTTGATACGAGTAGGTGGTACCTAAAAAGTAGACAAGAAACCAAAACAGGGCAAACGACTTTTCTACCTTCAAGGTTTCAACCCGAAACATCCATTCGTTTGTTCACATGCCACACGGTTTCCGGTACCCCCCCTCCAACTTCCCCTACCGAGTCCGAATCTAGTTCGGACTTCGGACTACTAAATGGATCATCTGAAGCATTCTCTTTTACCACCTATCAAATTTCACTCAAAATGAGCGTTTTTTGGGAACTTCCCGTAATTCTCCACCCCCCCCCTCCCCCTTCCCAGCGTGGTCAGATCCAGTTCGGACCCTAAAATATGTCATCTAGGGCATGTGAGCTCTCTACATTCCAAGTTTCACTCAAATCGCTCCACTTGTTTCGCCCTATGCGAGCCAAAACGTTTCCGGGAATCCCCTTCCAGCTCCCCCCACTGTGGCTGAATACGAATCGGAAAAATAAACGTCCCATCTCTGACATAGCCTATCCGCAAATTTCCGGTTCCCACTTCACATCCCTCCCCTACCGTGACCAGATTCGATCCAGACACCAAATAACAAATCAAGGCCGCATTCTGTCCAACTTGCATCCCATTCTGTACCCCCCCCCTCGTCCAACTCTCCTAAACAGTCCAACTCTCCTAAACGTGCCAGCATGTGGTTCGGACGCCTGTTTTGCTTGTCTAGGTCATCAGTTCTTATCACCCATAAAATTTCACTCGAATCGGACCACCCGTTCGCAACTTACGGAAGCCAGTGATTTCCGCATTCCCCTTCCCTCAACTCCCCAAAGATGGTCGGATCCAGGAACACAAGTGTTCCTAGGGCATTAAGTCGGGTCCTTAAGTCATTAATAGACCTGCAAAGTTTCATTGTTCTTAGAATAGATGGAACTATCGTAACTGGCGATCATCGGAATTCCAGGAAACACCCTCCAACTCCCCCCACAGAGCCCCGCTACGATCTGGTTCAGTCAATTACATATCTAAGGCTAATGCTTGTTCTTCTCATCAAGTTCTATCCCAATCCTTCAACTCTAAGCGTTAAATGAGATTTTCGGTCCACCCTTCAATCCCCCCCCCACAACTATCTGATTCGACCAAGACTTGACATGGAACATCTGAGACGATAGTTCTTTCCGCTTGCCAAGTTTCATTCAGTTCCGATCACCCGTTCAAAAGTTATCCATGCCACCAGATTCCGGGCTCCCCATCCCTCCACTCCCCCCACAGTGGTTGGATCCAGGAAATGACTATTATCAAGTCAATCTGTTTGGGTCCCTGACATGTCTTCCAAGTTTCGTCGTCCTAGCACATCCGGAAGTACAGAACTAGCAGGCTCACCGAAATTCTGCCCCCCCCCCCCCCGACCTCCTACAGTGCCCAAATCTGGTCCGGTTATGTCAACGATGAGTCTAGGACTTGTGCTTGTTCTTCCCAGCAAGTTTCATCCCGATCCCCTCCACTCTAAGCGCTTTCCGAGATTTCCGGTTCCTCCCCACCAGCTCCCCCCTAAGTCACCGGATCCGGTTCGGATTTAAATTGGATCGTCTGAAACACGGTTTCCTTCCAAATATCAAGTTTCATTAAGATCCGATCACCCGTTCAGAAGTTATAAATACCTCTATATTCCGGAATCCCCTCCCCCTACTCCCCCCACGATGCTCGGATCGGGGAAGTGACTATTTCCAACTTAAGCTTTTGGGGTCCCTGATACGCCTGCTAAGTTTCATCGTCCTAGCTTATGTGGAAGTGCCCAAACTAGAAAAACCTGGACAGATATTCTTTGAGCCCAAGCTGACTTTGAAACATTTATTCAAACAATGTTTACAACGGATTCGTCAGCTATGATTTTTCATCAGCGATATTTCGGCCCTTCTTGGCAAGGGTCCTCGTCAGGCTGTCAATCTTCTGGTTCAACTTCGGGGAAGGAAACAAACCTGTAATCAGCCAAGAAGGGCCGAAATATCGCTGATGAAAAATCATAGCTGACGAATCCGTTGTAAACATTGTTTGAATAAACCTGGACAGACCGACCGACCGACCGACGGACGGACAGAAATTGCGATCGCTGTATGGCACTTGGCCGGAGGGCAAGTGCCATAAAAAGCGACTGTTTTGACGATAAACCGACTGTTTTGACGAACAAGTACGCAAGCGCTCAGACGTGGAGTCTGAAAATAAAATCTTTCTCACATCTTATGAGCGAACAGCGTTAGAACCAAGACGTTTCCATCTCCAATAACCCAAAAATTATCGAAATAACAAAGCTTGAAATAGATCGCAGTTTAAGAGCTTTTAATGAAAAACAAACCGCATTTAGTAATCCAAAGAAGATCTTGCAAGAACGGTTTCAGTTTCGATACGGTACTCAATGTCTTACTAGCCAGTCCGACCCTTTAAACCTCTTTTCCATTAGCAAGGTAATAACAAGTGCAATAAAATAAACCAAATCTTGGCAGCCTAATACCCACTTTGTCACAACTTCATTAAGAAGGGCACATCATCGAATTACAAAGCCGTTCAGTTTCAAACTGATCATTAAAGGACCTGTCTTACTTATAGTACTAATTCAACCTACGTCCGTAATAGCCCCATCCATGCAGGAAACCAGATTTTTATACGGTACATTCTAACCCCTCCCGTATGGAAATAATTCAAGTCATTGTCATTATGGGACATGTTTACAATCGGTGAACAACTGAAAACAGTTGGAAACGATCGTAAACAATTATTTTTTTTTACGACTGGAAACATTGTTTACGATTGTATACAGTTGTTTCCAATCGTTTGCGATTGTAAACAGTTGTTAACGATTGTATATTTACAACTGAAACAATCGGTTTCAATAAGTTCAAAAAGTTTTGTTAGAGCTCTCACAAAAGTTTACTGATTTTCTCAATTGCAGGGTTTTGCTACCTTCGAAGCGTATCATGCTGTCGACGGTGGTTTACGAGAGGCTCTTCCATCAGACAAACCGATTATGTAGACTTTTCCGTGTTATTGCAGAAGTCAACGGGTCTGGAAAACGGCTTAAACAGTCAAAACCGTGAGCAATATGTTGAAAGCAGAGCCTAGTCTTCAAATATTCAACTATTTAAAATACTGGAATTTAAATAGAAAATAATGGGAGGGGTCCTTTAAGGATTGAAGTACGCCGCGTGGTATTATTTGTTGCTGTTACACCAAAATCCCAATCTAACATACATATCCACAAGTATACAATAGTTGAACTCGTGACATGTCATTGACGAACGTAACTCATCGGAAATCTCGACCCAGTCACCTATTAACGGAGGGGGGGGGGATAGGGACCCTTCAAATTGCATATCTAGACCTAATTATCCTCTATATACCAGCTTAGAGTTTGATTCCAGTCACAGATCAAAACTTAACTCATTGGCGAAATGGGCCCACTTGCCCATGAACGGGGAGGGTCGGGGGTGGTACAAATTCACATAAGAAGCCCCAAGGAATTTCTTCGCCCTATCTCCAGTTATTGTCAAGTTAAAAACATAAAAAAAATTGGCAATCTGGACCCAATCGCCCCTGAACCATGTGGGGGCGGGGTTTGGGACCCGCAAAAGAAAAAAGAAACCCCAACAAACTTACACAAGTTTCAACTTGATACCTCTTGATTCCTGTCACAGGTAACGAACTTAACTCCTGGGCAATCTGGGCCCAGTTGAACGTGAACGGGTGGGTGGGGGAGGTGCAACTTTAAAAGCAATTTCCCAGTGCATCGTTATATGTCCAGGTCTGGTAAGTTAATGAAGATTATTCACTGAGCAATCTGGGCCCATTTGCCCCTGAACCTGGTGGGTGTGGGAGGTAGGACCCCCAAAAGGCACAACTAGACCCCAATGCCCACAAGAGTACCAAGTTTAACTTGGTATTTGCACTAGTTCACGAGTTATGAGCTTCACAAAATACGGCGAAAACCGAAAACCGGAAAACGAAAGCTGATAAAGCGCTCGCAAGAGTGGATTGTCCGTAAATGAACACTTCACTAACAAGAGCTGGAAGCTCAAATGGTACTGCATGGCTGGGTCAGGGGATAAAGGAAGGAATTCGTCAATTCGTGGGTTTGATCATTTGTAAGCAAAATCCTTGAGATAAGAATGATAATGGGTCTGCTTGGAAATCACGAGAATGTACTGTCTTGAAAACTATTTTATTTGTGCATTTGGCCGTGATGATGCGCACTTTAAGGGCGCTAGCGATCCATCTGTAATGAACATTGTTGAAGCAAAAATGATCATTGGAATCATGAAAATGTATATTTTTCTCTAAATTATTGTTTGTACTTTAAGAAATTCACTTGTACGCAAAACCCTTGAGGCAAAAATCATCTTGAGCCCTTGGAATCATGAATATGTATCACTTGGTTAAAGTATTTTTTTTTATTGTTTTTCGGTTTAGAAACGCACTTTAAGGTTTCAAATGTATACTTTTTTTTGTAGTTTGTGGTTAGGATTAGTACTTTAACTGTACTTTCTGGAAGTACCCTATTGCGGTCACCAGAATTCCGGGGATCCCCCCCCTTCCCTCACCAACTCCCCTCACAGTACCCGAACCCCGGTCCGGTTTGGTCACTGATATATCTAGTTCAGGGGCGTAATTTTCTATGGGGCAGGGGGGGCAATCGCTCCACACTAAGCTTGTCACAAGATTCCGCCCCCCCCCCCCTTCCACATTCATCGGAACCGGTCTGGACTTAAAAAGGGACATCCGAGACACGAGGTCTTTCCAAATATCAAGTTTTGTTAAGATCCGACTATTCGTTCAAAAGTTTTACATACCTCAAGATTTCAGATTCCCCCCCTCCATCCACTCCCCCACGATGGGTGGGTCGGGGAACTGACTATTTATAAGCCAATCATGTCAAGTCTCTGATGTTCAAGCCTAGTTTCATCGTCCTAGCACATCTGGAAATACCTTAACTCGCGATAGCCGGAAGTCTGGACCCCCCTCTCCCTCTAGCTCCCCTCACAGTGCCCAAATCTGATCTGGTTCTATAACTGACGTATCTAGTTCTTGTGCTTGTCCTTCCTACCAAGTTTCATCCCAATCGCTCTACTCTAAGCGTGTCACAAGATTTCCGGTTCCCCCCTCCGACTCCCTCCCCCCCCCCAAATTCATCGGATCCGGTCCGGACTGTAAATGGGTCATCCGAGACACGAGGTCTTTTCAAATATCAAGTTTCGTTAAGATCCGATCACCCGTTCCAAAGTTCTACATTCCTCAAGACTCCGGATTCCCCCTCCCTCCACTCCCCCCACGGTGTTTGGATCGTCAATTTGACTATTTCCAGGCTGATCTGGTCGGATCCGTGACTTGCCTGCCAAGTTTCATTGTCCTAGCCCACCTGGAAGTAACTTAACTCCGTATCTCCGTATCTCCGGATCCCGAACCCCCCTCCAACTCCCCCCCCCACAGTGCACGAATCCGGTCCGGTTCTGTCATGACGTACGTAGGGCTTGTGCTTGTTCCTCCCACCAAGTTTCATCCCGATCGATCGACAACATGGTTTAATTCTGGTTCCCACCTCCGTCCTCCCCCCATATTTATCAGATTCGGTCCGGACTTGAAAAGGGACATCTGAGACATTACGTCTTTCAAAATATCAAGTTTCATTAAGTTCCGATCACCCGTTCAAAAGTTATGCATGTCACTAAATTCCGGATAGCGGCTCCCCTCCCTACCCCCACGATAGTCGGATCGGGCAGTGACTATTTCCAAGTTAGTGTGGTCGGGTCCCTAATATGCCTGCCAAGTTTCGTCGTCCTAGCACATCTGGAAGTACCTTAATTCGCAAGCACCGGACTAACCGACGGAAAAGTCATCGGTATATGGCACTTGGCCGGAAGCCAAGTGCCATAAAACACGACTTGGGGGGGGGGGCGTCCCTCTCCCCCCCCCATACGTGACACCCATGCTTTCCAGACTACCAGATGTTTAGTGTTTCCGTATAGTAGGGCCAACTCTTCTGGATAACAGTGAAATTGATTTTAGGCTAATTCTGGCATTATTCAAAAATGCATGTATATTCCTTTCCACGTCCTCTTGCCTCTGATCACAACTACTCAGCCACTCTCCCTTTTCCCCCTACCAAATCCATTTGCATCGAGGAGATTCAGGAATCTGGGGTGTCGAACGCCCTGCGGACTTCCAGGCGTTTTTGGCGTGGCTTCTTCCGGATCCGGCTCGACAAAAGCGGATATCTGGAATCCGGAAGAGATACCTGGAAGGTGAAGCCTGGCTTTAAGCCTGTGACGTGAGCGGACGGGGTCAGGGTAAAATGCGGGGGTCATTTCTGCGAGTTCCGCAAACCCAATTGATGTATGAATATCGTGAGCTATGGGTGAAGAATTTTTGGAATGAAAATACAATCAGAGATGAAGGCTGGATGAAGTACGAGCGTTGATATTGTAGTTAACTAAAACTTTTAGGCTCACTGGTTCAGTTAATATTTCTCGTTTAGCGCATTTTCCTTTTACTTATTATCATGCTTTCGGAGTTTTCTCGCACAGAAACCGACAGACCCGGTTAATAAACGGTAATTTCCTATGAATACCCCGTGAATACTTCAACTGATTAGACTACGATTTATATTTTCAGCCGTAATCCTACCATCAGCATGGGAGTATCTTCAGTCGCTCGGGGCAACGGACGAGTTCTACCTCGGTCTCTCCATTGCCGGTAAGATTTTTGGTGAAAACCTTTTACGTTTTTGCTAATCTCCCGCTTGGTGGACAATAATCTTCCTGTGTTCATTCAGTCATTCAGGTGGGACTTGGAGACAAGCCTCGTTTCTTCAAAGTACCCATGACACAGGGTTTCCACTCGGAAATTATTAAAATCATGAGCAACAATCCAAACATAGTTTTTCATTCGGTGCAATGGTTCTTTCGGCTTTCAGTGTACATATACATACATAACATAGGGCTGCTCTTATCTTTTTCAGGCGGGTTTTCTAACAAAATCTCGTGGTTGTGGAGTTTCAAGGGTTCTCTATAACTTTAATCCCCCCCCCCAATATTGTCGGCAACTCCCCCCAAAAATGGGTTAGTTTCTTGGCCCCAACTACTCGGCAGATATTATGGTTTTATCATAGTCTCAGAGGTCACTCGCGGTAGACAGACGGACAACGGGAGAGAAACTGTATGAACAACTAAAGCGAAACATAATTGTACCTTTCTCTGTAGAATCCTAAAAGCAGCCAACACTAGCCTACACGTCAATTGTTGAGACCAACGTCAACCCTTAAAAGCAATTCTCGATCCGTCTTTCTAGCCTACTTTATACATATTCATTAGTAGTCTGCTAGTACTCAGTGACCCTGTCGGACATACCTTTTCTTGAAAGTATAACAGGTTTTTGGGATCCCAAAACGTAAGTGGAGGGATACCTATGACATCGCAAAAGTTTTCCGTCTGTCCGTCTGTGTGCATTATAACTCTCGAAGGGAATGAGATATTTTTTATGAAACTTGGTGTGAGGATTCTTTGGGTCAAGAGTAAGGTCAAGTTCGTAGATGGGCTCTTTAGCCCTACATTTAGGGGTGGGGGAGGGGGTTTAAATTAAGGGGCAAATTAAATATTTTTAAACAGATAATGTGATAGTCGATTATGGGGTAAGACGACATGCCGAAGACGATGGTGAAAACCGTTTTGTCATCGGACAAGTAGTTCGACCGGAAAGTAGCCCGGAATCCGGCCGAAACCGTAAAATTAAAGTTTTATTTGTAGTAGATTAGATATCCGATTTAGGGGTAAGAAGAGATGCTGAATCCGTTTAGGACAATAATTTTTACCCGGACATAAATTTCGACCGGAATCCAGTTGGAGCCAGAAAATTTGTTATAAGTTAAATTTTTATTTGAAGTTGATTAGATGTTCAGTATTGGGGAAAGAAGATACGCTGAGTTCGTTTTGAGCTTTTATTTTTTCGCCGGACAAGTAGTTCAAAACAGATATGACTTATAGGGGTAACACACACATGCTGACTCCATATCTGAACTTGGTTTTCTCAGATGATTAGCTATTTGGACATAATCTGTTTCTGAATTTAATAGTAAAAACGTTCAAGGAGACTGGCGAAGACTGGATCTGGCGAAGACAAGACCCAATTGTCTGGATCCAATATTGAATTTTTGGGATCCCACTGAAACCTTTGGTCTTGTTTAAGCAGGAATGTTAAAACAACCTCGAAAGAGTTCACTGAAAGAAATGGACACTTCCAAATCAATATTCCTTCAGCCCAAGCTAGCTATATTCTTGAAGGGCCGTCGAGGGTGTCATTCCGATACAGAGTAAAATAACTGTCGAGAGTAATGCGCGAACTTTGAAAAAGTGACACACAGAGCGTGTTCCACCCTTCCAACGATAGTTACTATTAGTTACTATTTCCGTTCCATCCTCACGAAAAGTTACTACGCTGACCGTTCCAACCTTGTCGGAATGGTAACTAATAGTTACTATTTGCTTACCATGCTCGGGAGCGTAGTAAGCATAGTAACTACGCATATCTGTAACGTGATTGGTCGGATTCACCCCTGGCGCGAAATCCTGCTGGAAAATAGAAAAATCGGTCCAGCCTTGACGGCAAAAAGCCAGAATTTGTGACGTCATGCGTCGCAACTACGGTAAGTAGGGTGGAACACGCTCACAGTCAAATCGCAGCGACACTAGCTTCACCAGAGGACACGAACATCCCTACTGAAACTCAACCAGCATCGCATCTTAGCCTTGCTAGAATTTTCTACATCCGCCACTGCACGCACGAACAAAGCGAGCTGGACGGTGCGAATTGCCCATTTTTGATGATGGGAAGGATAGGTCGTCGCATTACTCTCTAGAGTTATTTTGCTGTTCCGATATCAACAGAGATGGAGGTATGACGTATCCGTTTAGCACTGTTAACTACTGTCAAATATAGCTCTTTTAGTTGACATCTCAGACAAATTTTTCTGACTATAGGCGTATTCTCACCGTTCCCCGAGGACTCCTCGGGGAATCGAAGGGAACGGCGAGAATAGAGGGAGTCAATCGACGCGGACTCCGCCTCGGAAAAGAACGAGAACACGGCGAATGCTTCTAAAATGGATTTGTTCTAAAAAAAAATGTGCGGTTGATAAAAGTAGTCTGGATCTACTATATTTTTGGTTTTGTTTATTCTGATTCTTTTTAATTAATTTTACATGCACTAACACCAGCAAAAATTGATTCCCCTCCGAATATGAAAGGGAGTCCTTTTTGATGATGGTGACGATAATCGGAGCATTCCCCGTCCGTGGGGATTCGTGAGAATACGGGGAGTGAGTCCCCGGGATAAACAAAAACGCAGGGACTCCTCAAATGGAGCCCTCGGGGAACGGCGAGAATACGCCTTATCTCTGTTGTGTTGAGAACTTTGACAGCGCCTAGCAGTTTACTTTCCAAGTCACGACACTAGATGGACCCATGGTCGTACCGAGGTCTGTTTTGAACTAGCGTCTTGAAAGTGGGTAATCTAGCTATTGCAAAGACGAGAATGCTCCTTTACTCATGTTCTCTTTTCAAGGCTACAGCATCTCCGGGACAGTCGCTGGTTTAGTAGGAGGACGTGTATCTGACCTCTACCCGCACCATACGAAATGGATTGTTATCATCTGCACTCTTACAATGATCCTTGGAAACGTACTGTACATGCTGGGAATGTCCGTCGTTAATGTTATCATTTCCAGGATCCTTTGCGGTGAGACTACCCTTCTGCAGCGCTTTTAAATACAGAGTAACATGGGCATGGGCATATCTATGAGATAACTATAGTTATAGAGCCTTTATTATATATTTTTTTTTTCTAGCCTCGGTGTTACCTTACTCCGGGCGTGCGGAGTCCCGGCATGGGCCCTGGTAAACTGTACTTTACAATATTGTATAACACCAAGTCCGAAACACGAAAGTGAACATCGGGAATAACAAGAAACGTCAACCAAATGCACCCTTTAAATTGATTCAAATCCTGTGTAAGCCAATCAACAACATTTGTTACCATGATGTTTCTGGCTCTTCGCTGGGCACGCGGCAATTTTTCGTCGGCTCGCAGAGTTAGTTATCAAGATCAATGCCAAGACTTGCCCATTTTTGTGACTGGTGGTGGTGGAAAGGGGGGGGGGGGCACCAATTTGTTCCCTGGCACCAATGTTTACGACATGGGACCAAGAACGTGCTATGCAGTTGATTGCCTTGCAAACCAGAAAAGTAGTGATACAATGCAACAGATTAGTACACAGCTTGAAGATTTCTGCGCCCGTCTTTTTCGCTCGCAAACTTGGCGGGTTTTTCGGATCCCAAAACGTAGTAACGAAGTCACCAATGACTTCGTAAAGTTTGTCTGCCCGTCTGATACCACGATAATTCTCAAAGGGGTTGAAATATTTTGTTGAAACTTGGTATGAGTATGCGTTGGATCAAAATCAGGCGAACTCGACGCGCAATCTGATCTTATGGACACTTGATGGCTGATAGGAGCATAGATAGATAGATAGATTTATTTGCGCTAAAAAGCCACAAGGGCCATGGCAAATACAAAATAATAACAACAAAACAACAACAATAGCAAACCTACAAAAAACCTTCCCGATATGACAGAGCGATCCGAAGGAATCTTCCAAATCTCTTTAAATCCCCAAAATGTTTACTTTTTAATTTTCTAACAAGTTCCTCCCTCGAGAAAAAACCCACCCTAAAAATGTCCTCCCTTAGATACCTTAAACCCTCACAATCACAAATAAAATGCTCTACATCTTCATCAATCATCCCGCACAAAGGGCAGAAATAAGGACCAGACGAAACTCTAATTTTCCCAATATATTTTCTTCTTTGGCCAAAAGGCAAACAATCCCCTCTCAGACTAATTAAACATTTCAATTCTTCTGGAGATAACCCCGACTTAAAATAAATTTCTTCGCCCCATGCCTCCTTAACCCTATTGTAGAGACTCAGGGACCCAGGAATCCAAACCTTACAACCCCACGCCTGCAACTCCTGGTCCTTTAATACTCTTTGGACTTCTTTCGCGACCTCACCTACCTCTAGCTGAACCCCCTTCCCCTCGTTCCACCTACCTGACAGTCCACACTCATTCAAAATAGTCTTAATTTGGCCAGGCCAAGTACCCTCACGTTCATCCTTTAGTGCCTCCAGGTATGCCGCTTTGGTCAACCGTACCCGAGGAAGCGTAAGGATTTTTTCCCAGAATTTAACCATACGAACTAAACGAACACTACGAAGACTAGTAAGGCCTAAATCTCCCTTCAAAACTAAACTATTTAAAGTAATATTTACCCCTAGAACTCTTTTAAAATACTTAAGCTGTACTGCTTCAAGCTTATCCCCCTGAATAAAACCCCATATTTCAGATCCATAATGCATTGCTGACGCTACTTTCGTAGGAAACACCTGCTTGTGAAATTTAACATCCTTTAGTGCTATTAACGGACTTCTAAGAATAAGATTAGCACATCGATTACCCTTCACCACACAATGCTCAACATGCTTCCCAAATCGACCCTTTGCAGAAAGTTTAACTCCTAAATAAATAAACTCCTCCTTAATTTCTAACTCCTTACCACCAAAATTTACTTTATCACTAGCTGCTATTTTCCCCCCTTTACGAAAAACCATCACCACTGACTTTGAAGCATTCAATTCCAATTCTTTAATTGAAAGATAATCCGTCACCAAATTTAGAAGCTTCTGTAGGTTATCACGTGAACCAGCCACCAATGCTATGTCGTCGACAAAAAGAAGCATGCAAAGGCGAAAAATATCAACAGAAAGCATAGGAGCTTGTCCATCCCGCATATAAGAATCTAAATCATTAATATAAAGTGAAAATAGTTTAGGCGACAAAGTGCAACCTTGTTTTAAACCCATTTTCGAAGAAAAAACCTTCGAAAATTTCCCAGCAACCCGAACTACAAGTCTTACACTGGAGTAAAGCTCCACCAAAATTAATACAAACCAAGCAGGAAGGCCCAAATCAAGCAGAGACTTCACTAGAAGCCTCCGGTTTACATTGTCGAAAGCACCTTTAAGGTCCAAAAAAGCCACATAAAACCTTGCACCCCGTGCCTTAGTATACTTCCTAGCTAACACATTTAAAACAAAAATTTGGTCCAAAGTAGAATAACCTTCTCTGAACCCTGCCTGAACTGGACTAAGCTTCTCTGCCTTTTCTAGCCAATTTTTTAGCCTAAAATCAAGCACCTTGCAGAAAATCTTACTAACTGCGTTTGCTAGGTGAATAACTCTATAATTATCATGCCTTGTCCTGTCCCCCTTTTTAAATAGGGGAATAACAATTGACGTATCCCATTGTCGTGGCCAGTAAGCTTTTTCAACTAATACTGAAAAAATTGCCGCCAAAATGGGTAATAAAACAGTTCTACCCCAACTCCATAGTCTTGTAGGAATTCCATCTACACCTGGAGCTGACGAACCTTTCATCCTTTTCAACTGATCCCATATTTCCTGTTCACTTACTTTATCAATTAGCCTAGAATCTTCCTCGTTTAAAGGGAAGCATGGCTGGTTTCTAAGACTACTCGTCAGACTATCATGAACTGTAGGCTCACTTAATGCACTATTAATAACACTAGGCGGTTCTTTACTCTCAAAAAAATCCACCCAAGACTCTGCAGGTGGGACAAAATCTTGAGACGGCCCATGCATTGACGCTTTAATTTCCTTCCAGAAATCCCCGTTACTTTTCCCATGAAACAATTCCATAATCCTATTATTTGATCTTTTATCCAGCAAATACTTCTTATCTTTCAACATTGTTTTATACTCTTTTCTTTTCTTTTTATAATCCTGTAAAGCTTGGGGACGATTATCTTCATTACTTCCTTTAACTCGTCTCAGCGCAATTATAACTTCACTCTTTTTGTGTTGCGAGAGCAACACTTTGGTTTTGTCCTCGTTTTTTTTTTTTTTTTTTTTTTTTCCTATGACTCCGATTTCATTTTATTCCTGGTAACTGAGAAGGGTCTAACCTGTGCGGTTTTTACGGAAAGTGTGGACCTTAGGCCGGATTGACGAATATGACATTACATTTTGGAAAGCTCCGTAGAACTCTTGCCTGGGGCCAATAAGGATGGTTTTTGCTTGTCATCGAGCCAGAGCCTACGGTTTGCGAAGTGAAGTGGAGTTGTATAGCCTATGTCAGAGAGGACTATCTGAAGTTGTGTAGCGAACCTTTCGTTTCATCAAAAGATGTTTCTGCTTTCGAGTGGAAAGCTCCGTTCTAGCACGCAAGCAGGCAGGCACCAGTTTCAAATTGAAGATGGACTAAAATCTATAAGTGTTAAATATATGCGGCAGTTACCCGGCCCCACAGCCAACATATCTTCTTTGAGTGATAAATAGAAAAATCTACAGAGACAAAAAAGTGGCTTTTTCCCACGGGTCCGAAAGTGCTGCCATCTATTGTTTCTGTCTATGTCTGCGACGATTTCAGCTGAGTTTATAATTTTTTTTTTTTGCACTTTGGTTTGTGGTAGAGTAACGGTATCAGATGTGCCTCTTAAACTTTAAAAGTTCTCTCATTGCTAAAGAAACTAGAGCTTATCCTTTGCTCCTTTCTAAGTCGTGACGTTAGAAAGTTGGCCTACGGCAAAAAAGTCAACTTTTGAACTAAGACAGGTAGAATTTTTTTTTCGACGGCAATCGATAGCCATTGATGGGCTGATCAAAGTATATGTCATTCATTTTTTGGTACAAAAATTCCTTCATGAGATACACCAGTTTGAAAATTTCAAAGGGGTTGACAACTTCATAGTAAGGTACATTGAAACCAAAAATAGGCGATACCAGTTATGATGCATATAGGGGACTTTTAAGCAACAGTCGACTGTTAGCCCATAATCATCTTCGGTAATGAGGGGTTTGCAGCTTTTGCTAGTTGGTATACCTGTTATTTGTTTCCGGTGTATTCGATGGTAAGAACAATTTGGTTCCCAATGGTAAGATATGCAAGGGACTTGTAAGTAATAATCGGCTGTTATGCTACAATCATCTTCTGCGATGATGGGTTTGCAGCTTTTGCTAGCTGGTGTACCCATTATTTGTTTCCGGTTAACTTAATGTATATCACGGGAGAGGGACTTGTAAGTAGGAATCGGTTCACGAGGGGTTAGGAATTTTTGCAAGTGGGTGCACATTGTATTCGATTTCTATAAATCTGACGGTAAGAAAGTTTGTGTCGATGGTCTATCAATGTAACCGAGGATTAACTGTTTACACAACGGATACAAACGAAAATGTAAAGCAATGAGGTAGTTTCATAATAATTAATAGTGTCATCTATGGTATTTTAATCCTGAAAAGTTACGGATAGCTTTCTATTACCAACTAGATTATATAAGTCACGATGTCTACGATTGAAAAGGATAAAGTACTATTGACTGCAAAGTTAATTTAGTCCCTTCTTCCTATATTATTTTGTTGTTGTTTTTACAACGCTGAAGAATACCTTTTGATCATATGATTAATTTTTTTAGAACATCCCGTTTAAAAAGCTTATGCTATAATCATCTTCAGCGATGAGGGGCTTGCAACTTTTGATAGCTGGTATATCCATTATTTGTTTCCGGTGAATTTGATGTCAATCACGGGAGACGGACTTGTAAGTAAGAATCGGTTCACGAGGGGCTAGAAATTTTTGAAAATTGGTGCACATTGTATTCGATTTCTGTAAATATGACAGTAAGAAAGTTTGTATCGATGGTCTATCGCTATAACCTAGGATTAACTGTTTACGCAACGGGTACAAACGATACGGTAATGTAAAACAATAAGGTAATTTTGTAATAATTAAAAGTGTCATCTATGGTATTTTAATCCTGAAAAGTTACGGATAGCTTTATAATATCAACTAGATTATATAAGATATTGTTCCAAGTTTTCATCCGTCACGATATCTACGATTGAAAAGGATAAATTCGACTTCGACGGCAATCGATAGCCGCTGATGAGCTGATCAAAGTATATGACATCCATTTTTTGGTAAAAAAAATTCCTTTATGAGATACACCAGTTTGAAAGTTTCAAGGGGTTGACAACTTCAGTAGTAAGATACACACTGAAACCAAAAATGGCGATACCAGTTGTGAGACATTTAGGGGACTTGTACGCGACAGGCGACTGTTAGCTCATAATCATCTTCGGCAATGAGGGGTTTGCAGCTCTCGCTAGTTGGCGTACCTGTCATTTGATGAACAATTTGGTTCCCAAATGTAAAACTTGCAAGGGACTTTTAAGTAATAATCGGCTGTTATGCTACACAAATCTTCAGCGATTATGGGTTTGCAACTTTTGCTAGTCGGTGTACCCATTATTTTTATCCGGTGAACTTGATATCTATCACGGGAAAGGGACTTGTCAGTAGAATCGGTGCACGAGGGGCTAGAATTTTGTGCAAATTGTTGCAAATTGTATTCGATTTATATAGATCTGACGGTAAGAAAGTTTGTATCGTTGGTCTATCGCTGTAACCTAGGATTTACTGTTAACGCAACGGGTACAAACGATACTGTAATGTAAAACAAGGTAGTTTCGTAATAATTAATAGTGTCATCTATGGTATTTTAATCCTAAAAAGTTACGGATAACTTTATAATACCAACTAGATTATATAGGATATTATTCCAAGTTTTCATCCGTCACGATGTCTACGATTGAAAAGCAAAGTCAATTTAGTCCCTTTTTCCGATATGCTTTTGTTGTGGTTAGGGCAATCGATAGCCCTTGAAGAGCTGATCAAAATATATGCCATCCATTTTTTTTAACAAAAATCCTTCATGAGATAAACCAGTTTGAAAGTTTCAGGGGGTTGACAACTGTAGGAGTAAGGTACACACTGAAACCAAAAATAGGCGATACCAGTTGTGAGACATGTAAGGGACTTGTAAGCAACAGTCGACTGTTAGCTCATAATCATCTTCGGCAACGAGGAGTTTGCAGCTTTTGCTAGTTGGTATACCTGTTATTTGTCTCAGGTGTATTCGATGGTAAGAACAATTTTGTTCCCAATTGTAAGACATGCATGGGACTTGTAAGTAATAATCGGCTTTTATGCTATAATCATCTTCAGCGATGAGGGGTTTGCAACTTTTGATAGCTGGTGTATCCATTATTTGTTTCCGGTGATTTTGATGTCAATCACGGGAGAGGGACTTGTAAATAAGCACGAGGGGCTAGACATTTTTGAAAATTGGTGCACATTGTATTCGATTTCTGTAAATATGACAGTAAGAAAGTTTGTATCGATGATCTATCGCTGTAACCTAGGATTAACTGTTTACGCAACGGGTACAAACGATACGGTAAGGTAAAACAATAAGGTAGTTTTGTAATAATTAATAGTGTCATCTATGGTATTTTAATCCTGAAACGTTACGGATAGCCTTCTTCCGATATTGTTTTGTTGTTGGTTTTACAACGCTAAAGAACATCTTTTGATTATGTGATAATTCTTTTTAGAACATACCGTTTTAAAAGCTTCGATAAGTTGACAATTTCAGCATTTAACCGACAGCGAAGAAACAAAACCAAAGTGTTGCTCTCGCAACACTTTAGCCGGCGAAGCCGGACAAAGGTTGCCGCAACACTTCACGTTGCCTGGGCAACGTAGGTCTAGTTGTCTCTACATTCCGCATCAAAAAAAAAAAAACATCTTTGTTATTTACATTCCCATTAGAAGAATTCATATGCGTTAGCGCTACTGCCCCATGCATTACTGAAACCAACTCACTGATTACAAGCTCAACCTCCCTATCCTTACCTACATTTAAGCACTGACTAAGTCTCAACTCTAAATCCTCATCGGATAGCCTAATCTTAAATGGAGATTCTAGTTCCCTACTTAATTTTATACCTCTCCTTATTGTCGAATCATCACCTTTCGCCAGTGACGCACCCTTCCTGTAACTCACCTGGGATCCTAAACTATATTTAGGTAGCTCATATTCTAAAACCACAAACACAGGCACATGGTCTGATCCAACAACATCAAGAGCCCCAAAGTCTCTACAACGGGGCAAAAAAGGAACACTCACTAACCCATAATCAATAACGCTTGGGGCTATTCCAGAGAAACAAGTAAATTCCCCGGACCTATCTTTTCCCACCCTACCATTCAAAATAACTAAATTTTCAAGACCACAAAATTCAAGCAATTTTCGTCCCCATTTATTTTTCATACGTGCCTGGTCCTTGCTTCTTCGCATCCTCGCAAATTGATAAGCATTCTCAAAATCTTCCACACGGGACGATTCCTTCGGATCACCAATCCCCCTATGAAAACAAAATCATAATTAGGGTGAGATCTACTATGAACACTTTTTTCTTTGTAGAGAATATCCCACGTATCCTCATCACAATAAGAGCTATTTTCTGGGGGTATATAAACACTACACACAATCACTCGTAATTTATTCACTGAAAGTAATAACCAAACCAAATTATCTGATCTACTTTTAATCCGTTGACAAATACTAAACATTCCATCCCGTATGAAAAGGGATACTCCCCCGTAAAATCGTCCATTCCGAGAAACCTTCCTATTTGCCGCAAACTCTTTAAATCCACTAATTACAGTAGGCCTATCCACGGACGACCACGTTTCCACCAAACTTATAATGTCCCATCTTTCCTCTTTAAGCAACGATTCTACTTTCTCAGTTTTAAATCCTTGAATGTTCCAATGAACTACTTTCACAGCAGCTAGGCCATGGCCTAGCTGCTTAATAGTCCTCAATCGGAATCGAAGAATCTTGGTCACTGGTAAATGACGAATCACCAGTTTGAGTGCTAGGCCTTTGCCCTAAAGAATTTTTGTTTAGGGAGATTCAAGTGATACTCGGTGCGTGGTAAGAGCACATGTCAAAAATTGCCATAAATGCGTCCGAACCTCTTCTTGTCATGTTGCTAGTGGTGTAGGGCGAGCAGAGGTTGGTTCCGGACATTTCTGAAACGCTTAGATACAAAATGGGCTGAGAGCGCGACTGTGTTGAAACTTGGCGATACTGCGGTCACGTGACCTAGGTGTGTTATTCAGAGATCCTGGCCTGATCCAAGCTCGGCTGGAAGAGTTGGTGGGTATCACTGATGTGAACTTGAAAGTCATCAGTCACAGAATAAAGTGGACCCCTTCTCGGACCAATTGTACCATGGACAGCCAAGGCCGTATCCAGGGGGGGGGGGGGTAGGCGGTTGAACCCTAACGGAAACATACAAAATAATCATTTTTATAGACTTCTCCTCTGATCTACGTGTTTTTTGTACTTTTTTGTCCGACCACAGGCAACGTCCCCCTCTGAACGGCACCCCCCCCCCCCCAAAAAAAAAAAAAAATTCCTGGATACGGGCCTGTGTACAGCCACATCAACCCAAAAGGGCAGTTTGTAGGTGGTAACAGAGAAACTACTGAACAGAACAGAACGAAAAAGTGTTTCAAGTGCTTTTACCGGTCACCAAATCTGAAATTCTTCGCACTGACGAACAGTTCACAATTAGTGAATTTAACAACATCATTTTTATCCATTCCAGATTTAGCCTAAACGGGATGAAAAAGAAAGTTCCAATTTTATCGACAAGATTTTTCCCGGTCATCAGATCGAAAATGAAAATCAGCTTCCCATCCGATCAACAGCTTGAATTCGCGACAAGGCTTTTGTCGGTATCATCTAAGCACCGACAAAAAAAAATCTGATTTCCAGACAAGAAGTTTCCTGACTACCGCCAGAGCTTTTGTCGGTATCAGAAACGGAATGAGAAAAGTGTTTGTCAGAGTTCTTTTCAGTACGGAATCCGCGCACCGACAAACGCTGCCGATTTTCCAACGAACAGTTTCATCACGTAACGATGAGCATTTGTCGGTATCAGAAACAGAATGAGGGAAGTGTTTGTCAGAGCTCTTGTCGGTGCCGCGCACCGTCTCCGCACCGAAAAACGCTGCCCATTTCCCATCAAGAAGTTTCCTGATTTACAGGAAGAGCTTTATCGGTTTCAGAAACGGAATCAGAGTAATAAGAGCGTTTGTAGGTACTTCGCTACCTTTGCACCGACAAACACTGTCAATTTACTGACAGAATTTTTCGTGGGGTAGCTACCTTCCCACGCCCCCCACCCGTAGTTTCGCCGCATATCAAGAGTATTTCACTTACGTGTCCAGTGTTGTTTACCTGTCCAAAGAATAATGGCGATCAATAATAAACTGAATAATGTAAATCATGAGTGTGATGTAATTTTTGTTGGTATGATGCACTGCGAGAGTGTGGCAGTTTCTACTAGCAACGACAACGTTCAGAAGCAACTGTTCATATCGAACTTGATGGGAGACTGAAAGCAGTAAAAAGTACAGCTCTGTGCGCTAAAACCAGTATCTTCCAAACCCCGTAGTTCCTTGCTTGATCAGTTGACTAATAACCCTTCCATCCTCCCACAGGGTTTGGCAGCGGTGCTGGTGCCACCCTCCTAGCGGAAGTTTGCCGTACTACAAACCAGAAGGAAAGAACTGCAGTTCTAAGCATCTGTAATGGCACCCGGCAAATTGGAATCCTTATGGGGCCCGCCTGCCAGCTTTTCCTCGCTCTCTTCCGCTTCAACTTAGTCGGGTTTGAAGTAAATCGCCTGAACGCTGCTGGTCTGTTCATGGCATCAGTATGGACGTTGTTCTTCATTCTCTTCGTCATTATGTACTCAGACATTTACCACGAGTACAAGTATGACTTGCTTCGTAAGCAGTTCAATCCTGAAGATACAGGAGTACTCGGCCATTCAATGTATTTGACTTCGTACGAGGAAGAAAAGAAAAGACCGAAGAAAAATAATGTGGAAGTGGCATCACTCGGAAAGGACCTGAACAAAGCCGGATACGGGTCTCTCGGTTTGCTCAGCGACTCGCCACCAGGTATACTTTCGCTTTGAATCCGACTTTTTGTGTTTTCACAACTTATCATTCGCCTCGCTAGCCTACTTACTGGCAGGGGCGTCACTATGAGGGGGGAGGGGACTCCCCCCCAAAGGTCGTGAGAAAGTACCTTCGTCGGGTGAAGCCCTTCGAAAGCTCAATTGCGTGTCCTGCAAACATTTGTCGGGCAAAACCGGATTCTTTGTGTACGTAATTAAGGAATACAGAATAAGCAAAATTTGTATGCTTCTGTCGGACGTCGTCGACTCGTCGGCACCTCGGGTTCTTTTTATACGCAAAAAAAAAAAACCCTGCAAACATCTGTCCGGCAAAACACAGAAGAAATAAATTCTCCATGCTTTTGTCGGGCCTCTGTACTGTCATCGGCACGTCCGGTCCTTCTTATACATAAGTAATACAGAAGAAATTAATTTTTGTATGCTTTTGTTGGGCGTCGGTCAACTGAGTTGGCACATCGAGTTCAATTTATACGTAAGAAATCAAATTGTAAACTTTGTCGGGCGTATCTGGGAAGTTCAAGCCTCGTCGGTACAACGGGATATTTTTACACGTCAAAAATCAACTTCTGAACAGTCGAGCCGCAAACACAGAAGAAACTTAATGCTGTATAGTTTTATCGGGCATCGGTATTCTCGACGGCACATCATGTTTATTTTTACACGTAAGAAATTAAATTCTGTAAACGTTTATCGGGCGCATCCTGAAAGTTTTAAGTTTCGTCAGCACATCGGCTTCTATTTACATCTAAGAAAAATTACATTATTACTATTTACATCTAAGGCAAAACACAGAAGAAATCGAATTCCGAATGCTTTTGTCGGGCGTCGGTACTTTTTCGGCACATCGGATTATTTTTATAGCCTACGTAAGAAATCAAATTCTGCAAAGATTTGTCTGGCGCAAATTTTTATTGAAAAAATACAGATACAAAATTTTCGCCTGCGGCGCTTAGTTCTGTAGTTAGTAACTGTTCTTAGTTCTTAGTTAGTAACTGTGTATAATCGTTGGGGTTTGTAACACGTTAAAAGCTAGAACTTATATGGTAGGTTAGCAAAATGGCATATTAAAAAAAGGTAGCGCTTACTTTACCTTATTCTGGGCACAGAATCGTTGGAGGCTTAGCTTTTAGTGAAAGCTGAAATGAAAAGACAAATATGTGAACTTTAATAGACGAAATTATATTGAAGGAATAACCTCAAGTGACGCATTGCAATTAGTTTAAAAAAAAATTCAAATGCGGCACATTTTGTAGTATTCTCTATTTGGAAAATCGGTGTTTGCGATAGTTGGAAAATATATTAGGAAAGTCGGTAGTTGGCGTTTTAGGATTGAGATTCTTGGGGTTTGAAACACGTTAAAAACTAGAGCTTGTATGGTAGGTAGGTATAGACAAATGTTCCGGAAAAAGGCAGAATTACAAAATTTCGCCTGCGGCGCTTCCTTTAACTTGGTCTAGGTTCGCTTTTTAGCAAAAGCTGAAATGAAAAGCAGAATATTTGAACTTTAATATACGAAACTACATTTTAGGAGTAATCTGAACTGGTGCGTTACAATTAGTTTTACACCGGTTCTATTCTGCTCTCTCTCTCCCCTCTCTATGCTGGTGGGAAATTTGTGCCGTTGCCGCCAAACCTGACGTCCCCCCCTCCCCCAAAGGTAAAAGGCTAGTGACGCCCCTGCTTACTGGCCCCGTAGTTCTTACTTACTGAATGTATTATCCCGATACATTTAACACAGTAGAAAAGTGTTGAAAAGAAATCACACAAAAGCAAAGTAAAGAAGAATGAAATTATCCTCTAAAGAAGACCATGGCATCATCACAACATACAGGGGGTTCCCTACTAACCTAACTGGCATAACGAGAAAGCCAATTTTGGACGGCTTTGTACAAAGCCGACAACGCTGCATCTTTTGCTAACCAGCGAGTTTCTAATCGATAGTGTTACGCCTAGCAAGAACCAAAATCAAGAATAGTAGACTGGATAGAACGTTTATTCTGATACGTCAGTGCAGCCAGAAACGGGGTATAGGCTACCTATAATGTGTGGCAGCGCCAGCTTGAGCTATTTGTTTGCAGTCATTGTTTGAATTCGTCTACACAACATTTTTCCTTTTTTCCAGCTTCCTCATACACGGAAGAAGAGCGTAATGATACCCCGTATTCTGAGGACTACACACTGATGGATCGCGACGGCAGCGTTGCCGATACGTCATCGTACGAAAGCGATGCTCCGCTTCTTGGCGTTACTCCACGTGGATGGTTCTTTGTCGCAGACGATGTAGACAAGAAGCACGCCCATGCGCAACATATCACATATAGGACGTACTTACAGGGTAAGTAAGATCAGTGTTTGAACAAACAAAGACCAAATACTTCAAATTTAGACTAACTGTTAAGTAGGCAACACGACAACAAATTTACTTAAGTGGTACTTGAGTTTAAGTACTGAACATTGAGAGTACATAGTCGTTGCAGCTTTCAATTGAGCTCCGACCATCTAGTAGTAAGCCATGCTTACCAGGGGTACATTTTAGTTCACAGACTGACCGAGTTTCATCCGTTTTTTCTGAAGGTTTTTAACTGTTGAATAAATGCTGCCGAATAAGAGTTTCAA
This sequence comes from Branchinecta lynchi, assembly GCA_023053575.1. Taxonomy (NCBI): domain Eukaryota; kingdom Metazoa; phylum Arthropoda; class Branchiopoda; order Anostraca; family Branchinectidae; genus Branchinecta; species Branchinecta lynchi. The sequence goes on from JAKZAP010000008.1 coordinate 13,162,092, forward strand.
AGGACAAATCGACATGCTTTAAGCAGAATGTACTTGAGATAGTAGGTGTACTTTGAAATTTGTTGGTATTTAAGGTTTCAAATACCTAATTATTTTATTAAGTAGCAAGTATCAAGTTCCAAGAAAGTAAAACCCAAGCATGAAGTGCAAGTACTTGAAGAACCTCCCACCACTGAGCAGGATAAAGTAAGCCACTTTATGATCAAGCTATAGATCAGCAGCAATGACAGTGAATTCCTCGATATTAGCCTCCGAGCGGATAGTACTGCTCGACTGAGCTTCCCCGTATATCAGGTGGCAGTGCGTTACATAAGCTTCACAGGCGGAATCGGTGGGAATAGAGATATAGTAGAGAAATTGTCCACATCTACTTGCTTTCGACACTCGTTTTTCTTTCAGAGTTTTTGCACGATGACGTCGTTGTTCTCTTCATGATGAACATGTTCTGTTTCTTTGCTCAACTCAACGTTGAAGTAAGTAAACCAAATAAGACGTAGTACAATTAGTACCCAAATCCGCAGGCAAGAATTTAGGCTAACAGCCGAATGATATTTGACCGGGAAATAGTTGGAGAAGCAGGACAATGGCCCATTCAACTTCGGAATCACAATTTGTGGCATCTGAATTCCAAGGGACTCGGTACATACCGAAGCAATGTGTTTTTTTTTTTAAATAATCTGTTTATTTAGGGGAGGGCAGGGGATCAGAGGGTCATCGGGGGAACAGCCTGAGTCTTATCTCTCTTCAAATTGCGCCAGACGAATAGTTCGACCAGGATCAGGCGAACAAGAGCGTTGGTTTCGGTGAAATCCCAAAATATAATATTTGTTTGGACAATCGGGTCTTGTAGATTTCCGGTTCTTCTTACATTTGGCAACCTAAAATGTAGCCTTTAAGCATATCCGTTAATTACTTATTTTCGTTAATTAATTAGGTTCTTTAATTGATTAGGTTCAATAAACTTCCATTTTTAATCAGGTTCCGTCCGGACTATCCATTCGAGGCTAGGAATAATAGTATTTCCTTATTCAACATGCCCTATAACCCATAAACCGACCTTTCAGTCAATTTTATGGGAGAATTTCTTCTGCTGAGGTATAACCCCATCTACGAAGTCAACCTCACTCTTGACCTTTCGAATAATCGTACTTCACATTTGTATTTTCTATTTCTTCAACAAAACAATAATCCATAGCTAAGTACATCAACCTATACATCAACTCATGACTCCTACCTAGAAGTGCGTTCACGAACTTGGACGCCAAATGTATAGTGAGCAAAAGTAAAACGTTCCATCGCAAGCCTCGGCCCTTACTGCCCAAAGATAGATTGATAAAACTAAGGATACACTTGGATTCAGCATCTATTGTGACCCCCATTACAATACCCTATTCAGTTTCGGAATCAACTTTTGCTTCTATCGGATTCTGGGCGAAATAGTTGTCCGACGGGGAGATAAACTTCGCCTTACCCCTATATAGACAGTTTCGCTGCTTAAATAAAACATTTGTTCTGATCTTAATTTGTAACCTCCATCCCCACCCCTAATTCTAGGGCTACGAGGTCTATCATCGAACTTGATCTGAACTTTGTCCTAAAGAGCCCTCACACCAACTTTGAAGAAACGACGCAATCCTTCTGATTTCTTTCTAACAGACAGACAGAAGGACAGAGGAACTTTACGAAGAAATTAATAGCCGTAACTTAAGCCTTGGGATCCCGAAAACGGTAATCAGCTACAACCAGTAATGTTGGATCAACTTAGCTGAAGTATCGATTGAAGACTAGCAGGACATGCAGGGTCTATACAAAGAAATTGTAAATGTTTGATCTGGAAGTCAAGAATTCACACAGACTGAATATGTAGAAAATGATTTTTTTTTTTTTTTCATAGACGATTATCGCCCCACTTCTTCAGTATTATTTCAACTTCAACACTTGGATCACCAGTTTTGTCTACATGGGAGGCGGGTTTGTCTCCATAGCCGTCTACGTCTCAGTTGCTTTCTTCAGCAAGCACATTCGAGACTCAGTTCTCCTTGCCATTGGTTGGACTATTCTGATTGCAGCAAATATCTGGTTCCTTGTGTTCATCCCCCAGTTCGTCCCAGGTAAGTTACAAGGCGAACTAGCCGTAGAAGATGAATCTGTGAAATCCATATCTCAACATAATGTTTTGAGTCTAAATGCTTACGACGTCAAAATTCGCGGAGCTTTTGCTGATTAGTGGTATCAAATAAAACATGAAGTACCAAATCTTCCCCTCTATATCAAAACTTCAGAAATCGACCATAAAGAATGACAAGGGTTAAGGTACCCACACTCTGTGAACTCTACCAACAAGCATGTGGGAAATGCCAAAAGTGTGTTCCAACGAGTTCGTGAAAATTTTAACAAGACATTAACGTTTATTTTGTTTATTGTCACGCAGGTTCTTCTCGTAGTCATACATTCATGATGACCCATATATTGACTTAAATTTGCACTGTACGATAAAGAAAAGCTTTTAGTAGAAATGGCTTTTACGCGACAAGACAGTCCGGAAATATTCTTTTTAACCAAAATACTAATACCAGCCTCAATGGCTGGGCTTCGCGCAAAAAAACTTGGTTTATCTGCCGAAAAATTAAAGCGGATGCGCGCCATGGCTAAATGCAGAGAAATCCAGTTTGTTAGCGTATTTCTTGCGACTTTTTAAGACAAAACCAAAGTTAAAAGTCTGGCATCCCTTGAAAATCACGGCGAGCGCTGAAAAGCTTTAAAGTTCAATGGGCATATCAAACTACCCCAATCCCACTCTGTAACAACCTAGGAACAATGCTTACCCCCTAGATCAGCAGCTTTTTCAACAGTTTCCTCTCTGTGATATTTCAAAGCGTAATTTTTTGGGCCAGTACATGCTCAATTTACTAGCTTGGACAAAGATCTGTAGATCTTTATTTTATGCATAAGCTTGTATAATTCAGATTTGAATAGGTTATTTGTTTTTGAATGATTTTTGCAGCTATGTTATTTTTTATAAGCTTTTTGCATATTCTGGTACATTTTATAAAGCAAGCTAATCAAGCTTCACAACACTATTCCACAAAGAAAAACTTTTAATGGACACTTATAAGCCGTGGAACTTCTGATGAAACACTAGAACAATCAGGTAAACTGCATCTGCGGCTTGACTTTGGTGACATCTCAAATACATCCTTTTTATCGCTGGGACCTGGGAGTTTTTGAATTTCCTGCCACGATATCCCAACTCCTAAGATTTGGATCGCCGAAATGCCACAGAGGTAAAGACAAGGGATTACAAGACAACGGCCGATTTTCGTAGCGCCTTCGAAAGGAAGTAGGAAATGTTTATTTGTGAACATTTAATACAAAGTAAAGCATTAGAAGTGTCCATTGTGCTTTAATTTGTATTCCTCTTGTAGCTTTAGCTATTTGGATTAGACTTGATTGATTGATTGAAAAAAAGAAAGAAAGTGGTTCATAAAGATTTTGTAAGGGGGAAGACTTCAGAGGTTAGTAGACCGCGTACGTCATCAGGGGGGGGGGGGTTAACAAAAGATTGACAAGCAAGAGCGGTCCTTCAACAAACGAATAACGACCTTCCAATTTATTACTTGGTTTCAGTTTAAAGAACATGTCACAGTGGATGCATTTCTGTTCCAGTATTCTAACGTACCTGACAGTTTTTGCCGCACATGTAACTGACCGAAAAAAGTGTATAACCGGTCATTCTGACCCAAGAGCTCCTGAAAAGAAATAAGTGGGAGCTGATTCTTTTGAAAGAGTCAGACATGGCAAATGTAGAAATCGATGAAATGCCTTTAGGGTAAACAAAAATGACACCGAAGATTGGAATATCAGAAATGGTAACGCGTGGAAGGATTAGGGGCGAAGAATGAGTCAGTAATATAGGTACGAAAGGTCCTTTGATACTAACCGCAATTTGGTTCTTTAACCACGATAGTAGATTCATAAATAACCTTGAGTTTTTCATAAATGTACCCGGTAAAATCTTTTGCCTCCCAATCACAACAGTCAATCATTCTTCCTTTTCCCCCTACCCAATTAATTTTGGATTGTTGTGTCTCTAAATGTGTTCCATCTACGACACCTGAGCTCAGACACGTGACTCGCTTTTCGAATCCATATCGAAGGAAACTGTTGTCTGTAATCCGGAAGAAAAATCTTGAAGCTGATAAGCCTGACTTCGGTGGTCATGAAACTGGCTTTATTTCTTTCAGGGGACCTGAGCGGTTTCCCCTACTTCCTGGTAGGTGGAGTTCTGCTCTTCATGGGATTCACTATCAGTGGAGTTTCGTCAGCTGGCTTAATGTCCAAGTGCGTTAGCGAAGGCGTCCAAGGTGTGTGCTATTTTCTTATGAATTCTACCACCACCAAAGCTTACAAGAAGCTCCTTGGTACTAATCTGGCTTACCTGCCTGGCTGGATATAAGCCAGCAATGCAATTAGCAATTAGCTTACAGAACCTGATAGATGGTAGATAGATAGATAGAAAAATCTTTTTATTCACCAAAAACTTATCATGGCTCACGTCAAATTTGTTTGGTATAGTCATGGATACGAAACCTTGACTGCATATTGTCCCCCGTCCATCCACAAAGAATCAACTTAATGATCGAACACTGGAAGTCGCTGCATTCATTAAAATTACCGCAGTATATCCGGAAGTTTATTCCCACGGTCTGTTGCCAGATCCATTTATTTGTTCGTGGATGACACCCCAACTCATTGATAGCTTTGAACTAAGAAGGGTGTGGGAAAAGAGTTCAATCCTTGCCGCTGCGCTCGACAACCGACGGAATCAGTGGTGCGGTTCTGTAAGATTAGCTTTAGACAATCCAACTGTTCAGCAGGTGCCCTAGACAAGTCTAGGGTAAACACAGTTAGCGTCGGATGGTTCGCCCCCTGCCTCGCATTGCACTCCCGTCCGAGGATTCGCATAAGAAAAGGCACACTCCATGGGTGTTCGTCATATCTGGTGACATTCTTGGCGAGCTTGAGTGAATGTGCTCCGAAGTGGTAATGGCATTCCCCCGACTCGGTGCTCTCATGATACTTGTGAGATCGATTCTGTAGCTTCAAGAAGATCTCAACTTACTCGTCTGTATCCTACCAAATTTAATCTTGCTCTCGCAGGAGCGGCTCAAGGTCTCAGGCGTGTGGCAACTTTCATTGGCCTGATCATCGGTCCTATGTGGGGCAGTGCGACAATGCGTAATCCATACCTGCAGTTCTCCGTTCCAATTGGTGTATTGGTTTTTACCTCGGTAAGTCTCACCAAGAGTTATAATACTACTATTAAAGGACCACACTTGCTTATTCTGACGTTTATATTAACCTCAGCTCCCTTATGAAATTACAAGCTTCTGCAGTCCCCGGCTTTCACCGTTGTTTCGTTTTGTATCTCCCTTGTAGCGCTTTTTCGGCCGAGCCGAGTTTTGCTACTCACGCAACGCAACTTCGCCAAAAATGTCAAGGTCCTTCGACAATCCTTTCACACATAAGGACATGACAAGATTGGTGTCTTCCAATCTTCTCTGGGTTTGTTTCTGAAGTATAGAGTTACCCTTCTGAAGATGTAACCATTAAACAAGTGATTTTTGCGTTCCAGGTTCTATATATGATATCACTGCCAAAAATTGTTGAAGAAGAAACCGAGAGGAGAGTCACGGAGGACTAAATCTTTGTTTATATTTTTGTAATAAAGACATTATAGACTACCAGGTATTCTACCTCATGCTAGATGTTGTTATGCACGTCAGTCACCTGCAAATTTTGCACCTTTCAGAATTTTGGCACGACCATTGTATGGCCTAGCGATACGATAATCTAGATATAGCAGCAGACAAGTCAAAAAGAAAGACAAATATTGAGCTGACATGTGAATAAATAGTAAGAAAAGATGTGTCCGCTAAGGTCAGTGGATATACAGTAGAGGTATGCTTATTTGAACACTTTTTGGGATCCCAAAACGTAAGTGGAGGGATACCTATGACATCGCAAAAGTTGTCCGTCTGTGCGCGCTATAACTCTCGAAGGGAATGAGATATTTTGATGAAACTTGATGTGAAGATTCGTTGGGTCAAGGGTAAGGTCAACTTCGTAGATGGGCTCTGTAGCCCTACATTTAGGGGTGGGGGAGGGGGTTCAAATTAAGGGACAAACAACAAAAATTTAAACATCTAATTTGATAGTCGACCATGGTGTAAGAAGGCATGCTGAGTACGATAGTGAAAACCATTTTCTGGTCGGACAAGTAGTTCGTCCGGAATCCGGCAAAACCGGAAAGTTGGTTAAAAGTAAAAGTTTTATTCAAAGCTGATTAAATGGTCGATTTAGGCGTAAGAAGACATGCTGAACAAGATGTTGAAAACCATTTTCTCGCCGAACAAGTAGTTCGTCGGGAATCCGGCGAAAACCGGAAAGTCGGTTAAAAGTAAAAGTTTTATTTGAAGTTGATTACGTGCTCGATTTAGGGGTAAAAAAAATGCTGAACACGATGGTGAAAAACAGTTTCTCGCCGGTCTACTAGCTCACCCGGAATCCGGCCAAAACCTGAAAACTTGTTAAATGCAGAAGGTTGATTAGATGACAGATTATGGGGTAAGAAGACAGGCTGAGTCTGTATATGACAATCATTCTTTACCCGGACATTTTAAGTCAAACTTTTATTCAAAGTTGATTAGATGTTCTTTATAGGGATTTGACGCTGGATTTGTTTCTTAATTTTCTTTTTTTGCTGGACTAGTAGTTTGCTCGGAATTCGGGCGAAACCGGAAACTTGGCAGAAGTAAAGCAGGAAGTCTCGGTCAGTATCGTCAAAATAGATATGGCCCATAGAGGTATATCTGAACTTGGTTCTCTCTGATGATTAGCCTGGCAAAGACTGGATCTGGCGAAGACAAGACCATATTCTCTGAATGCAATATTAGATTTTCGGCATCCCAGCGACACCTTTGGTCTTGTTTAACTACTCTAGCACTTGGCTTGTTACTTGCATATAAAAAGTAAACTTGAAAAGAAACATGACACGCCTGATATCAGGTAACAGCCAACTATTTCAATGTTATCCTGGCACAAACTTGAAGTAGAATTCAATTAACTTTCTTTGATTTGACTTTTGAAATAGGTCCTTCCTCTTTTGAAGGCATCAACAGGTTCGGACCGCCATCTTCTCCACTGAAGGTGCGTTCTTCGTGGTAAACTTTTCAAATTATAAAAAGCAAACCAGGTGTCACTTGAGTCACTTTCAGCCGTGATTTAGCAAAATATTCAAAAAATGACAAAAGCTTGAGTGGTAATTACAAGTATTCATAGTAAAAAATGACTGGTTTGGGTTTTGGTTTTTTCTTCAGCGATCCTTCACTGTTAGCAGACGTTCACATAAACATACCTCTACTGTACTCTGGATGACTTACTCTCCTTACCGACGCAAAATCGCCGTGTACCATAGCGGAAGAGCCGGAAGCGGCACCACAGCTGTCCCCAACGATCGCCGTGATTGGTTGACACAGGATAACAGTTGTTGAGTTTGACTCGTTAGTGAGACGATTTCTCGTTCTTCCCGACGATCACTGGCGTATTTTGTTGCGACTTATTATTATTGTTATTATTGCCGTTCAGTGGACCGCCATAATAAGTAAGTAAGCTCCTCCATCTTCTTATTTTCGTTCCGCGACTGGGACAATCGTTACAATTTACTTATGATGGTCCCGAGCGTCATAAGTGATAATAACTATCCGTTCTGCAGGAACTCTATCCCAATACGGAACTCGCTCCTCCTCTTATCATCATAAGGCGTATTCTCCGCCGGTCCCCGAGGTCTCCTTTTGAGGAGTCCCTGCGTTTTGTTCTGTCCCAGGGACTCACTCCCCAAATTCTCGCGAATCCCCAAGAACGGGAAATGCTCATTACCATCACCATCATCAAAAAGGACTCTCTTTCAGATAAGGACTCCCTTTTAGATTCGGAGGAGAATCAATTTTCGCTGGTGTTGGTGCAATGTAAAATTAACTAAAAACTATTAGAATAAACAAAACAAAAAATAAAGTGGATCCAGACCAATTTCGTTATATTTTTTGTTCGACTAAAATCCATTTTGGAAGCATTCCCTGTATTCTCGTTGTTTTCTGTACGCGTAGTCCGCGTGGAGTGACTCCTTCTATTCTCGCCATTCTCCTTGATTCCCCGAAGAGTCCTCGGGGAACGGCGAGAATACGCCTATAACTTGTACAAACTCACTGGAACGCTACCTTAGTCTTATAGAGTATTATCAAACCGCTGAATAATTAATGAGCCGGCGAGAAAGAGGAAGGAGTTGCGCTTAAAGGTTAATTGCGTTTCTGTTATTTGCAAATAACGTTGCCAACAATAATTCCTACCAACTGATGATGGCTCCTCCCTATTTTCCGCTATATTAATGAACTCCTTTAAGTACATTTACAAGCAATAAAAGATATTATGATATCCCGAGATAATCCAAAGTAAAGGATATAAGATATCCGGATAAGTAGCTTGGGGATAACGACAGTGACTTATTTCCGGGCTAAAACTTCACTGCTTCAGAGGCGTTCCAACACTCGATATGACCAAGTCCAAAACACGCCACTGATCCTCAGGAAGAACGAGAAAACGTCGCACTAACGACTCAAACTCAACAACTCAAACCCTGTGTCAACGAATCATGGCGATCGTTGGGGACGGCTGCTAGGTGTTCCGCTAGGTACAGGGCGAGCTTGCATCGGCAAGGAGAGTTAAGGGGGAACTCGACTGGCAAACGTACTTGTCATAGCGGCCATCTTGAAGCGAATAACGACTTTACGACGGGCTACGATGCGTCGTCGTCTCCACTTGTTGTCTATCGTATCGTATTGTTTTGATAACACGCGGAATATCCTTGGCGAAACTATGACTCTGGGTACAATCAACAGGCTGTTATTTGGAGTGGATCCAACTTAATGACGGTTCAGGTGATTAAGTTCCGAATCTTTCATACCAATGTGAACTTGTATGGTTTTTACACCAAATTTCCTAGGATTACTATAAATAATTTAAAAAAAAATGGTCGAATAGCTTTTAAATACCAACAGTGTCTCTTCTATTTATGTCTGTTTTTGTCTTTTTCACTTGGAAAAATTAATTATTTATATAATTTTTCAAATCCCCCTGTACTGAAAAGAACATTTTTGATGTTGGCATGCGATCGCAGTCTGTTTTTATGGCACTTGAGCTTACTCAAGTGCCATATAGCGATTGTAATTTTTGTCCGTCAGTCGGTCTGTCGGTCTGTCGGTCCCGGTTTTGCTAGTTCAGGCACTTCCAGATAAGCTAGGACGATGAAACTTGGCAGGCATATCAGGAACTGGACCAGATTAAATTAGAAATTGTCGCTTCCTCGATCCGACCATCTGGAGGGGAGTGGAGGGAGGGGGAATCCGGAAAAAATAGGAAAAATGAGATATTTTTAGCTTACGAACGGGTGATCGGATCTTAATGAAACTTGATATATGGAAGGACTTCGTGTCTCAGACCCTCCATTTTAAATCCGGACCGGATCCGGTGACACTGGGGGGAGTAGGAGGGGGGACCCGGAAATCTTGGAAAACACTTAGAGTGGAGGGATCCGGATGAAACTTGGTGGAAAGTACAAGCAAAAGTCCTAGATACGTGACTGATATAACCGGAACGGATCCGCTCACTTTGGGGGAGTTGGGGGGGGGGGAGAAGTCCGAATTTGTAGTGATCCCGCGAGTTCCATGCTTCCTGATGTGCTGGGACGATGGAAATTTACAGGTATGTCTGGGACCCGACCACATTGAATAAGAAATCGTCAATTCCCCGATTCGACCATCTGGGGGGAGGGGGGAGTGGAGGGAGGGTGAAGCCAAAATTTGAGGTATTTTTAGCTTGCGTACGGGTGATCGGACCTTGATGAAAATTGATATTTAGGATGATCTCGTGTCTCAGACATCTCACTTTAAATCCGGGCCGGATCCGATGACACTGGGGGGAGTTGGAGGAGGGAACCGGAAATTTTGAGAAACGCTTAAAGTGGAGGGATCGGGATGAAACTTGGTGGGACAAACAAGCACAGGTCCTAGACACGTCATTGACATAACCGGACCGGATCAGGGCACTGTGGGGGAGTTGGGGTGGGGGTCCGGATTTCTAGCGATCCCGCGAGTTCGGCATACTTCCTGATGTCCTAGGGTGATGAAACTTGGCTGGTATGTCAGGGATCCGAACAGATTGACTTGAGAACAGCCGTTTCCCCGACCCGACCATCGTGGGGGGAGCGGGTATATGGGGAGTCCGGAATCTAGTGGCGTGCATAACTTTTGAACGGGTGATCGGATTTGAATGAAACTTGTCTGGTGAGCTATCGCCTCGGACGTTCAGTGTCAGGTCCGGGTCGGGTCCGATACCTGTGGGGATGGGGGGGGGGGGTGGAAAACTCAAGAAACTCTAAAAGCAGAGGGATTGGGACGAAACTTAATGGATGGAACAAGCATTAGGCCTAGATGAAGTTGACGGAGCCAGATGGTTTCGGGGCTCTGTGGGGTGAGTTGGAGGGGGTTTCCTGGAATTCCGGTAGTCGTGAGTTAGAATAGTTCCAGATGTAAAACGACAACGAAACTTTGCAGGCATATTAGCGACCCGAATTATCTTGACTTAAGAATCTGACACTAGATTCCGTTTCCAGGAACTTCCGTTCCTAGATCCGAGCATTTTTTGGGGAGCAAGAGAAGAGAAATATGGAAATTGACTTCTATAAATTGCGAACGAGTGGTCTGATTTGAGTGAAACTTCATGGGTGATACGAATCGACGGCCTCGACATGTAAAACATGCGTTCGAACCATATGCGACCACGATTAGGGGAATTGGGGGTGGGGGGACTTTTGACATGTACAAAAACCAAACGGATGGACCGAATGAGATGCAATTCGACAGTGCCGAGTTTATGCGGCCTAGATTTGTTATTTGGCGTCCGGGCCGGATTCGGCCAAGGTAGGGGGGGGGGGGGGGGTACTGGAAACTTGCAGATAGGCTATGCTCCAATTTCAGTCAAACTTGATGGACAGGAACAGGGAATTAAGAGATTGGGCCCGAACCGGCTCCGACTACGTTGGTGGGAGGGGGGGGGGGGGGGTACCGGAACTTTCCAAAAATGCTCAGATTCGAGTGAAACTTGATCGATGGTATAAACGAAGATGCTTTAGGTGGTCGATTTTTTTTATTCCCAACCAGATTCGGCCACGGTAGGTGGAGATAGAGTGAGTACCGGAAATCGTGTAGCACGTATAGGGATCAAACAAATGGATTTTTTGGGATGAAAGTTTGAACAGTCATGTGCATTTGCTACAGACAATCGAGACGATGCCGGAACTGCTCAGAAATGAGTGAAACTAAATATCCTATTTCTATTTCCGAACCGCATTTTTGGATGGCGGGTGCATTTTGTGACGTTCTCATCTACTTTCTTGTACAGCCTACTCGTACAAGTGCCATATGAGCTCGTAGCTCTTGTTACTATTTGATATCTTCGGTTTATAACATAAATATTAAGAATGAATTTTATCTGTTTTTATTTCTAATTAGACTACCCAGTTATTCCGGAATTTTTAACTATTTATTTTAATAGTTTGTAGAATTGATTTCAACTCATTTCAAATTGAAAAGGTAGAAATATGGGTTTAATTTTAGAAGTTAGGTGACGTGAATAGTTAAAAGTGTGATTAAAATCAACGTCACTGAGGGATGGAGGAATATCCATAAAAAGTACAAAATGTGATTTCTTAGTTTTTTTTTTCTTCAATAGAAATAAGTTCAAATAAAAAGATTTTACGGGTTGAAAACAGAAAAAATGGTTCGCTCAATGCCTTCAAGCTTAAAGAACCTCAATTCCAAAAGGATGTGTACAAGTGGAGTTTTGCAAACGGAACTGTTGGCCTTTGAAACAGTCTTACCGAAGACGCGGTTAATTTTGAGTCAATTAATGGACATGTCTTACCGATAATACTCACGCAACGTACTTCCGTAATCACTCCACATACTTCTAAACCCGGAGACCCCAATTTCGTTCGGTACATTCCAACCCCTCTGATTTTCTCACTTGCCGTGTTTTGCTAACTTCGACGTGTATCACGCTGTCGACGGTTGTCTCCGACGAGTTTTTTCATCAGAAAAACCGGTTATGTAAATTGTTTCCTTGTTTTCGCTACAAGTCAACGGGTCTCGGAAAAGGCTTGAAACAGCCAAAACCGTGGGTTATTTGCTGAAAGCACAACATTTTTAAAGTATTTAATTATTTTGAAATACTTTAAGTTGGAGAGTAAGTAGTGCGAGGGGTCCTTTAACAGTTTCAGCATCATACGATTTTAACTCTGCTTAGTATGACTCCTCCCGATTTCTTAAAGGACACCTGAAGAATGAAACCATACTTGAAAACACCATGGAGAATGCATTTACAGACATGGCCACGGAGAGCATTCTTCTCCTGAGCGTGACGTTTTCAAAATAAGGATGTTTGTTTCTGGAGGTTTGCACATGCAGACTCCAAGACAAAAGCGCAATTCATTCAAATCTTGTACAGCGCTGGCCGGATCGTATTGGTATTTCTTCTAGATATACGTTTGGGCTTAACTGGTTAAAAAATATTCCAGAAGAAGGGTTGATTGGAGACATCTGTTCATTACTAAAATTGTTCGGTACTGAAATTAGGACAGTTGAAAAATGGAGCAAAATCATAGCTTGGAAACCCTATTTCGTATCTGGATTCGGTTTTCTAAAGGCAATGTTAAGGGAAGTCATGCAGATAGGGATGATACTTGGTACTCTTCATTCAGGTGTCCTTTAAACTTACGTAAATGCGAAAGCCTTTTAGGGTGCAGTACATTCAACTAGACTGAAAGATACTGCTCCTTCCTCTTTGATAGATCGTGAACGATCCACCCGGGAAAATGTAATGTTCACTTGAGACCACACCTTCGAAAATGTTACTGCTTGTTTTTACCATCATCATTATTATCCAGTATAAATAGTCGTAACAATAAAACAATAGACACAATCGCAGTGAAAACGCGCGAAAAGCCCTAACAATTAATATTCACACACTTCTGGCACCTTTGCAACTCCAAACCAAGTATTAATCAAAACCTAAACGAATTCTATCATCATGAATTTCGACACATACTAACAATAACGCCGATTACGCACTTCAGATGGGCGTGCCGCCCATCCCCATCCTGCCGTCTTCAACTACCTAGTTTACAAGCTCCAAACCAAGACAAGAAACAAAATCAGCTACTTGAAACTCAGCGTTCCCCAGGCAAACAATTTTTCTTCTCAATCTTCGGGAGATGCTTATTTTCTTACAGAATCTTTACCTTACAAGAAAACAAAACTGATATGGGGGGTTGATCAGCGAATCATCCCTCTACGATATTATGCGAGTTATGTTGTTTAATTTTTTGTTTTTCGCTGAAGACGGTTGCCGGAAGTGCAACCGTCGAATCCCTATTATCCCTCGCATAACATCTTAGAGAGATAATCCTGATCAACAAAAACCCCGAAAGTCTCATTTTTGTTTTCTTGTATTATGAATGGTCACCTTGGCTTTAAACCTAGTATTACCTTCTCTTTGCACTACACAAAACTGCTTCGAAGTGTCTAGGACATAATAAACGTATTTGACAATGCAAAACGGATACGTCAACTGCGGTTTATTAGAGCTATATTTCGGCCCTTCTTGGCCAGGGTCTATTTCAGGCTCAAGCCACTCCAGATGGAAAACGAACTTGTCAAAGAGCCTGAAGAGGACCCTAGCCAAGAAGAACCGAAACATAACTCCAATAAAATCTAGCTGACGTATCCGTTTTGCACTGCCAAACATGATTCGCAGTCAGCTTGGGCTGAAGATTCGTAGTAAACGGTGTCTAATCCCCTGTACCAAGGGTCATGAGCCATTCAGTTATAAAGCTCAGTAAACAGTATAGCCTTTTAGCTAGCACACCAGCCCTTTTACCCAAGTCAGCTAAACCCTGTTGAAACTGAGATTTCTGGGTTCAAGCAAAGACACTTGGCCCCCCCGCAGGTCTTCCCATCCAGTTCTTACTTCCGAAGCTTACTTCCTCTTAACTGCGAAGAGGCTTTCTGCCACTTACCTCAAAACTGGCATTCAGTCAGTCAAAAGCCATCCCATCGGTCCATAAAGTCCCAGTCCGGTTTCGCACATCACTTACAGGAAAATCACGAAAAGTACAATGAAGAAAACGATCACTAGGAAAAGTTTTACCATCAGCCAGCGGTTACTGGAAACGGAGCGGAAGTACTTAAGCAGTTCTAGTTGACCTGCCTCAATGTTCAAAGCAGCGTCGTCAACATGAGCGTCGATTCTAAAACATTAACAGAAAATTAGTAAGGATTTCCCTGCCACTCCCTATCCCCTTTCTGAGCTCGAGGACTGCAAGACACCGCAGGCGACGCCAAACGCTAGCCGTCCCCTAGGCTTAGTGTAAAGGACACCTGAATGAAGAGTACCAAGTACCATCCCTATCTCTATGATTTCCGTTAACATTGCCTGCAGAAAACCCAATCCAAATACGAAATAGTGCTCCAAAAAATTTGCTCCATTTAGCATCTGTCCTTATTTCAGTACCGAACAATTTTAGAAATGAACAAATGTCTCCAATCAACCCTTCTTCTGGAATATTTTTAGGGCACTTGCCCTTCGGCCAAGTGCTATATAGCGATTGCAATTTCTGTCCGTCCGTCGGTCTGTCTGTCGGTCGGTCCGGGTTTTGCTAGTTTGGGTACTTCCACACAAGCTAGGACGATGAAACTTGGCAGGCATATCAGGGACCCCAAATGATTAAGTTGGGAATAGCCAACTCTCCGGTCCGAGCATCGTGGGGGGATTGGAGGGAGGGGGAATCCGGAATCTTGAAGTATTTATAACTTGTTAACGGGTGATCGGATCTTAATGAAACTTGATATGGAAAGAACTCGTGTCTCAGACGACCTACTTAAATTCGAACCGGATACGGCGACTTTGGGAAGTGTTGGAGGGGGGAGCCGGAAATCTTGGGAAACGCTTAGAGTGGAGGGATCGGGATGAAACTTGGTGGGAAGAACAAGACACATCACTGACATAACCGGACCGGATTCGGGCACTGTGGGGGGAGCTAGGGGGGGGGGGGCGAATCTGGTGATCCAGCAAGTTCAATACTTGATGATGTAATAAGATGATGAAAGTCGACAGAAATATGAGAGATCCGAACTTGAGAATAGTCGTATACACGATTAAAAGATCGTGGGGGGGGGGATTGGAGGGATGGGGAATCCGGAATCTAGTGGCACTTATAACTTTTGAACGGGCGATCGGATTTGAATGAAACTTGGCAAGTGGAAAGGGCTATTGTCTCAGATGTTCCATGTCAAGTCCGGGCCGGATCCGATACTTGGGGGGGGGGGGGGGGGGGGGTTGAAGGAGCCACCAGATATTTGTGAAACGATTAATGTCGAGGGATCGGGATGGAATTTGGTGGGAAGAACAAGCATAGCATTAGATACGTTCTTGACGGAACCAGATCATGTCGGGGCTCTTTCCGCGAGTTGAAGTGGATTTCCCGGAATTCCGGTGATCGCAATTCACGAGATAGGATACTTCCAGATGTGCGAAGGACGATAAAACTAGGCAGGCATATTAGTGACCCGACCAAAGAGACTTCAGGACCCGACACAGGAAGCCTTAGGAAGACTTCCGGCCCTGGGTCGGACCATTTTTCGGGGAGTAGAGGGAGGGGGAATCCGGAAATTACTGACTTCCGTAGGTTGCAAGGAAATGGTCCGACTCGAGTGAAACTTTATGGGTGATAAGAACTGATGACCTAGATATGCAAAGCTTGTCTACGAACCCATGCGGCCATGGTTGGGGGAGTTGGGAGGGGGGGGGGGGATTTTTGTGACATGCATAAAAACCAAACGGATGGGCAGAATATAATGCAACTTGGACAGTATCAAGTTTATGCGGCCTAGATTGCAACATTAATTTGATCGAATTTTCCTATTTCTTTCATGACGTCATGAAAAGGACACGGGTCATAGATAATCGGCTAAAGTTTAGTCAATACCAAATTCTCGTATTATTTCTATTTCTCCGATACAACGATCAAGACAGAAAATGAGGTTCTTCATTTTTGCGACCGATAATCGGATAATTTTTTCTCTCGATTCCGAGGCAAAGTAAGTTCGACAAACCGTATCTTAGTTTGATATTTCACGACCGTACTTTATGTGGCACCACTGTCGCATGACAAACTTCAGATGTCTTGGACGTAAAATCAGGGTAGTTGACCGCTGAAACCATCTTCAGAGACACAAATTGGGAAAGCTTGCATGCTTCGCTTTTCGCACTGCTTCTTCGGACGTCAGGTAATAATTTAAAAACGAACGGAAAGAAATAAATGTTTTCGGCAAATATTATCCATAAAAAGTTGCCTGGTATGGGTTCTAGTGTTTTCTTCAGCGATCATTCACTGTTAGGAAACGTTCAAATTAGCAAGCCTCTACTGTACTGAATTCGAATTTCTCAAGAGTTGCTAATGTAAAGTCTAGCTCATAATCTCACCTCTGTATAGTCTCCTGCTGTTCTTGGATCATGGTTACAAGCTGATGATTCAACTGCCCCAGTTCAACGATGGTGGTCTCGATGGTTTTCATGGCCTCGGCTCTTCCAGAGAGATATTCGTCACTCTGGTCTGATTCTTGAAGCTGTGCTTGGCTGTACCGGTCGGATAAGGCAGCGTCCATGTCAATAGCGATGTCACTCGATGACGCGGATTGGAATGACGATGTTGAGGCAGACTTGACAAGTGCAGCCTGAAAGAAAGCTCGGGATCGGACTAGTACAAAACCTGAGCTGCTTTTTTTTGGAGTTCATAAGTTGCGTTTTTGCTGATACCATGGTATCTGTTACCACGGTCTAAAGTCGTTTTTGCAGTTATCGTGGTATGGTCAAAAGGCGTTTTTGCAGTTATCGTGGTGTCTGGCCAGTTATCGTGGTATCAGATATTCAGATACTACGGTCCGACCGTGGTAACTGGTCGTGGTATCTGAAAAGTCATCGCACTTTCATCAAATTTTGTCAGATTGGTGAGAAAGAAGTTTAGCACTTAGTGATGTAACTGGATATCTGTTTTTCTTTTGCGATGACTTCAAAAAGTGCAATTTCTGCAATAGTCGTTTTTGCAGAGCACCGTGTATCAGATACCACGATAACTGCAAAAACGACTAATTGCAGATCCAGTTACCGTGGTAACAGATACCATGGTATCAGCAGAAAGGCAACTATAGTACAGCGGACTGTTTGTTGTCGTTTTATTCTCCAGCGAACCATACGCTGGGAAGGCGCAGGGTGCGCGAAGTCGTTTTATTTGCCAGCGAGCCGCCCGCACGCTGGGTGAGGCAGGGAACAGTTCAGCGTACCTTCTGGCGTAGTCCGCCAGGAATCAAAGGTCTATTTATAGATCGCCATCTGCTCCGGCTGTACTATGAACTACAAATAAAACGCAACTCTGTATACATCATAAGGGGCGGAGGTGTTAAAGATCACACAGCAGGTTCCAATATCCTTTCACCACTGGGCATTCTATGGCCGGGTATTCCGTGTGTACTGCTGCTGGTGCCATTAAGCGTCTCAGCGCGACTCAAATTTGGGACTACAAGCTTCACAACTTACACGCTGGAGCTTCCATTTCACGCGTAACTCAGTCTAAAGATGCGAGCTTGTTTCATCTATTACCGAATGAAATATACAAAATTAGATGCTCGTGCGAGGCGACTGCAGATCCCCCACCCCGCATATATCAAAAGAGTGAGCGATTGACACCTCGGCTGAATCAATTTGAGAGAAAGATAGACAGATGACTACCTGGGAGTAAAAACGTTTTTCACCTGATCTAAAATTCGTACCAGTTGACCTTTAACCAGCTGCCAGATTAGATGGTCATCGGGATAGAAGATGGAGAAGTACTATATTTTTTTTTCATATAGCCTTCGCCTTTGAAGTTTTTGTATTTCTTGGTTCATTATTAGGTTAATTTGTTAGAAGTTGGTTTCCTGTTGTTTTTTGTATGGTGTTATGTCTTTCCGAATATTACTTTTTCCTCTTTTTTGTATTTGTACTCCGTCTTTCTCTTTGTGAGTGTATGATGGTCATGAATAAATTGTTATTATTATTAAAAAACATAAATAAGAAAGCAGACTAGCACGCCCGTATTATTTTTACTCTGTTCACACCTTCGAAAGTCTGATGCAACTGTAAATGAAACCGTCATAAAATCGTCTCCAGGAGACACAGCGTGATCACACTATCGGACAAGTCTTCGGGAGGAAATTTTTATGGAGCGGTTCCTGGGGAGGGGTTGGTTTGTTAAAATTATGAAGAGTAGATAATTTACCAGGGTGAGAAACCTGGTGATATTCCTCCAAGTAGCTAGTGCACAGAGGAAAGGTGTTTAAGCGATGCTTAGTGTGATTATATGTGCTAGTTTCTTTTTGTATTGCCAGAGCAACTTCGGTTTTGTCGAGTTTTTCTTCCTAGTACACCGATTTCCGCTTATTGCTAAAAAGTGGTAAGGGTCTAATCTGTGCGGTTTTTGCGGTAAGTGTTGACCTCAGGCCGGATTGATGAGTATGACATTACATTTTGGAAAGCTCCGTAGAACTTTTACCTGGGGCGTAGAACCACAGCCTACGCTGTGTGAAGTGAAGTGGAGTTGTATGGCATATGTCAGAGAGGACTATTTGAAATTATGCAGCCAAGCTTTCGTTTCATCTTCTGCTGTCGAGGGGAAAAGCTCCGTTCTAGCAGGCAAGCAGACAGGCACCAGTTTTAAACTGAAGATGGACTAAAATCTATAAGCACTACATATGTGCGGCAGTTCTCTGGCCCCACAGCCAATGTATCCTCTTTCAGTGGTAAACAGAAAAATTTACAGAAACAAAGAAGTGGCATTTTCCCACGGGTCCGAAAGTGCTGCCATCTATCTTTTCTACCCATTTCTGTTCGTTTTCTGCTGAGTCTATCATTCAATCTCTCACACTTGGGATTGAGGATGAGAAATGGTATCAGATGTGCCTCTTAAACTTTAAAAGTTCTCTCATTTCTAAAGAAATTTGAGCTTGTGCTTTGCAAGCGTTGATATTAGAAAGTTGGCCTACGACAAAAAAAAAAGTCGACTTTTGAACTAAACCATATATAAAAAAAAATTCAACGGCAATCGGTAGATCTAGCTGAGCTGATCAAAGTAATTGTCATCTGTTTTTTGTACAAAAATTCCTACATGAGATACAATAGTTTGATAGTTTCGAGGGGTTGCCTTCAGTAGTAAGCAAACCAAAAATAGGCCGACCCCAACTGTGAAACATGTAAGGGACTTGTAAGCAACAATCAGCTGTTAGCCCACAATCATCTTCGGTGATGAGGGGTTTGCAGCTTTTGCTAGTGGGTGTACCTATTGTTTGTTTCCGGTGTATCTGATGGTAAGAATAATGTGGTACCATGTCTATCACGGGGAGATAGACTTGTAAGTAAGAATCGGTTGCTAGAAGGGCTTCACGAGGGACTAGATAAAAAGGCTCCACCATGGACTAGAAAATTCTGCATATTAGTGCACATTCTGTTTGATCTCTACAAATCTGAGGGTAAGAAAATGAGTCGCTTTGGTCTATCACTGTAACTTAGAATTAAGTCTTTGCGCAAGACAAATGATCAACTGTCTGCAAACTTAATTTAGTCCCTTCTTCTGTCATTCTCTTGTTGTTGTTTTTCAAAGTTAGCCTCTGTCGCATTTGATCGTGTTAAAGTTTCGAAGGGTTGACAATTTCAGTGGTAGCATATACACTAAAAAAAAAGAATAGGTTGAACGTGAGACATGGCACGGACTTGTAAGTAATAATCGGCAGTTAGACCATAATCATCTTCGGCGGTGAGGGGTTTCCAACTTTTCCTAGTTTGTGTACCTATTTTTTTTTCAGTGTTTTTGATGATAAGAAAAGTTTGGTTCCATGTTTCTCACGGGGGAGAGGGACTTGCAAGTAAGAATAAGTTGACATAACAATGTTATTTTCAGGAGATGCTAGAATAGTCTATGGCGATGGTGACTGTGATAGACAATTAAGTGTTTACACAAGGAAACAAATCATAATAAAAAACAATAACATAGTTTCACAATAATTAGTAAAGTGGCACCTACAGTATTTCAATCCTGAAAAGTTACGGACAGCTATATTTTGTTTACTTTCTTCATTTACTCCGCCTTTCCCAAATGGCGGGTCATAAATAAATTACTTACTTACTTACTTATTACTTACTTATAATACCAACTAGGTTTTATTATATAATGTTCCAAGTTTTCGTCAGTCCCGATGTCTACGACTGAAAAGGATAAAGTTCAACTGGCTGCAAACTCAATTTAGTCCCTACTTCCGATATTCTGTGTTTTATTTAAACCCTGAGGTATATCCGTGTGATTACGGACTGTTTCATCAGTTCTGAACAAAAAAATTCTTAGGCCACACCATTTTCAAGACCTCGATCGCTTGACACTTTCAGCACTAAACAGATAGCAGAGAAACAAAACGAAAGTGTTGCTCTCGCAACACTTTAACGGCGAAACTTTAACTAAACTTCAGCGAAGCCGAACAAAAGTTGCTGCATCACTTCATGTTGCCCAGGCAACGTGCGTCTAGTTGTATTTATAATTAATTACTTTTGTTTGCTCTAGCCCCTGGGCTTTAAATGTCAACAAATACCATTTCGTACCATTACAGACCACATCGGTTTCCTAGGAGCCAACTCTGACATCTAGTGGGACCTAATCATACCTTCTCGTCTGCTAATAGCACAGATCCTTGCTGAAAGCCTCTTAACGCTGAAGGCCGCGAGTTCCCTCGACTTTCTCCAAGCTCTTTCCGTCGGTCGTTCTGGAACTTCATATTCTGGAAACAAGAAATGCACTGAAAACTCACTGAAACCATGGGCCGGTATCAACCGTGTCTAAAATTACCATTTCTAGCTTCAGGCACTCGTAACTTGAAGCTTATCCCCTCTGTAAACGGAGAAATCGGCATGAGTCTTGGATGTGACTACATCAAGTGAAAATAAATCATGCACTGTCAGAAGTTTCATAACAGATTGCGCATAACACTTTCAAGAATAACACCTTTTCACTTAGAAATAAAGTGTCATGACCAATAAGTTTATACTATTTCGTGCCTAGATCTCCAACAACACCTTCAATAGGTAACAAGAGCTACGAGCTCATATGGCACTTGTCACGAGTAGGTGGTGTGAGGAACGAAAAAAGTAAATCTGAGCATTTTTTTGGAAATTCCAGTACTGCTCCCCGCCGTGCTCGGTTCCGATTCTCCAACTCCCCCAAGCATGTCCAAATAGGTTCGGACACATGCTTTATATATCTAGATCATCAGTTCTTACCACCCATAAAGTTTCATCCGAATCGAACGATTTGTTCGCAACCCACGGAAGTCAGTAATTTCCGGATTCCCCCTCCCTGTACTCACCCGAAAAATTGTCGGCTCCAGGTACGGAAGTCTTCCTAGGGCATTGTGTCGGGTCCTTAAGTCTATTTGGTCGGGTTACTAATATGCCTGTCAAGTTTTATCCTCCTTTCCACATCTAGAAGTATGCTAACTCGCGATCACTAGAATTCCGGGAAAAAAACTCCACCCCCCCCCCCCCCAAAGAGCCCCCCTACGATCTTGTTCTGTCAAGAAAATATCTAATGCTTATGCTTATTCTTCCCGCCAAATTCCATCCAGATCCCTCGACGCTAAGCGTTTCACAAAAATTCCGGTCCCCCTTCCAACCCCCCCCCCCCCCCCTAGTATTGGATCCGGTCCAGACTTGGCACGGTACATCTGAGACAATAGCTCTTTCCACTTGCCAAGTTTCGATCGCCCGTTTAAAAATTGTACATGCCACTACATTCCGGATTCCCCATCCCTCCACTCCCCCCACGCTGTTCGGATCGTTCAAACAACTATTTCCAATTCGGTCTATTCGGATCCCTGATATTCCTGCCAAGTTCCATCATCCTAGTGCCTCATGAAGTACTGAACTCGCTGAATCACCAGAATCCCCCCCCCCCCCCCTACTCCCCCCACAGTGCCCGAACCCGGTCCGGTTATGTCAACGATGTATGTAGGACTTGTAACAGTTCTTCCCACCAAGTTTCATCCCGATCCCTCCACTCTAAGCGTTTCCAAATATTTCCACCCCCCCCCCCCCTTCAGCTCCCCCTAAAGTCATAGGATCCGTCCGGATTTTAATCGGGTCGTCTGGTGCACGGGGTCTTTCCTAATATCAAGTTTCATTAACATCCGATCACCCATTTAAATGTTAGAAATTCCTCCATATTCCGGATTCCCCCTCCCTCCACTCCCCCCAGATGCTCGGATCGGGAAAGTGACATTTCCAACTTAATCATTTGGGGTCCCTGATATGCCTCCCAAGTTTCATCGTCCTAGCTTAAGTGGAAGTG
This sequence comes from Branchinecta lynchi, assembly GCA_023053575.1. Lineage (NCBI taxonomy): Eukaryota > Metazoa > Arthropoda > Branchiopoda > Anostraca > Branchinectidae > Branchinecta > Branchinecta lynchi. Next base: position 13,184,683 of record JAKZAP010000008.1, read on the forward strand.
CCCGAACTAGCAAAACCCGGACCGACCGACCGACCGACGGACGGACAGAAATTGCGATCGCTATATGGCACTTGGCCGAAGGGCAAGTGCCATAAAAATACTACACTGTCAGAAGTTACATAATGACAACAGAAGGGTGCGCGGTTTCAACAGATAACACTTTGGCATGTTATCTACTATATTTCTTTCGTTCCTGTTAGTATTTTCACCAATTGAAGGTGTTGTAGGAGATCTACGCACGAAATAGTTTAAACTTAATTGGTCATAACACTTTATTTCTAAGTGCAACGGTGTTATTCTTGAAAGTGTTATATGCTATCTGTTATGAAACTTCTGACAGTGTGGTCTATAAGACATTTCCGGCCTAAAACTGCACAACTATAGTCTTCCGAATGCACTGTCTGTTGCCGTGCGATCACCCAGATCTGGTACAATTTATTCCAAACCTTCCATGTACATGATAGGAGATCGAAGTGATCTTATATTATCAGTCCTGCATCCTTGGACTGTAAATACAGGGGATCCGGTGGAAAAGATTTAGATTTAGTTTACTTTGTATTTTACTCTGTTTTTCTTTCTTTTTTTCTCAAGAAAGGGCAAACCCTTGTGCGTTAACCATCTTCCCACCAATAATACCCGGAAGGGAGGATTCACAATCGTAAAAAGGGACGTACCTCCACTCGCTTTTCTAGAACCGTCCGAAACTCTGTAGACATATCCCTAAGACTGGACTCTAAACTTAAGACAACGTTCCTGGCCAGCAGCTCCTCTTGGTCTTTTCCTCTCGCCGTCATACCCTTCAAGCCACTAAGATCTTTCACTTTCCTCTTTATCACATCAATATCACGTTTTATCATCACCGTCAAATTGTCTACTTCACTAGTCCGGCTGTCGAAAAGGGATTTCTTCCGGACCACTGAAAAAGAAAATAGTTAAGATCTCCATTAACAAAACCATAGGACTAAACTTGGCGATACGTTGCGGAAGAGCAGATGCGAAAATGCGGAAGTTTTATGGATGGACCCAAAGCTGCCACGACACAAATTTTCGTACACGACAACATAAGTACTGTAGCCTACTACTGCACAAATTATGTGTTAATCCATCATTACAGCCATGAACCCCTCCCACTCGCCGCAGGGACTCACCGTCGTATGTCAAGGTCTTAAAGATAGGTCAATATACTTCGTTCCGTTTTGTTTTTAGTCGTGATCTGGCAAACAATCTGGCAACACAAGCCACGTCGACAGCCGTCGGGTCCCAGTTATACGCAAATCGTTCAATCTGGGGCATGGTGCTATACGTCAGAACATGCCCCAACGAATGAGCACCGATGCCCTAGTGCACTAACCCACAAGGGCATGGTGTCCCGACGCTGGAGCACGACGCCCCAAAAATTAGGATTTATGTATGACTTTTGACCACGAAACACGATTTCGGGACAACATTTTTACCCGTCTTCTGTTGATAAGCTAGTACATTTTTTTATTTTTTGTTAACCGCTCTGGTTCTAAGATGCATAAATCTAGCAATAGGAGCAAACAAAAGTGCTAAGCTAAAATCACCTTCTGCCGAAATCCGGCTTAGTACCAACCAGGACAGCGACATACGCAACGATAGAAACCAAATGAATACGCTGATATAAGCTGTTAATCCGAGCAAACGGTAGCTATAAGGCTACTTGGCGAGATATGTTATTCACTGCCATTCAAACGTAGCCGCGAATGTGGTACTCTCCGGCACAGTCCTAGATTTTTAGGATCCTGATCCGATGGGGCTTGTATTTTTCCAATTACCCAGCAGAAAACATATAAAGACATATTTAATTGGCAGTGCATATCGTTCCCAGATCTGGAACTCAAATGCTATCGACCGGTAGAGTATGTTGCCACACAGGAGCTCATAGTACTCGACCAGTCTTGTAACCGGGAGCGATTATTACCCAACCTGTAAGACACGAGTTCTCGACCAGTCTAGTACTACTAGCGACTAGAGGCTCGATCTCTCAACTGGTCGAGTACTAATATGACTCCCCACTACCACTCATGGCGAAGGATAGTGCCTGCCCCGGCTTGTATTAGGATACATGCACACGACCACGAGAGAGGAACGCAGAAGCGAAGGAAAATCCAACTTACGGTTTGCTAATTTCTCTAGCTTTTCGTAGGCATCCCTGACATCTTCTTGAATGTCCCTGAAACAGATGCACGATAATCACCAGATTATCTCTTTAAAAAAATGTCCAAGCTACAAGATCGTGTAACTGCTCAAATTTTCCTGAATCTCTTAAAGGACACGTCGTACCCTACCAATGACAATAATTCATTTCTACTTCAGTAGTATCTCCATCCATCCTCGTTCCCAAGATTCTTCGCTTCATAAGTATATCCTATCTCCTATATTAGCTATACACTGATTATCTGTATCGAATCCTCCATTAGCTATAACCTGACCTGGGGTCACGTGCTTTCGCCCTTTAGGCCGTCACCCACGGACTTGCTCTCGATAAATACATTTAGCCTACTGTCTGTAAGGCGAGCAGCTAAAAACAATATCCTGTTGTTGATGGTTAGGTCAAACCCCCCCCCCCCCACCCCACCACACACACCGGAAATTGCTAGGCGAACCTGGGAAGCGGGACCGGCTGTTTATTGATGCTAGTCAAAACTGACTCACCTTGAAGCCCTCATGAACTGAGAGTACTGCTGGAGTGGCTGAGCCTTCTTCTTGACCGACTGGTACATATTCCGCTGCCTAGCCGACTGCATGATCTGCTTGAACTCTCTTGTTCTGTCTCTCAGTGCTGACTTATTAGCCAGACTGGCAGCTGATGGTCCTTAAAGTACAATAGGGAGATCAAACTATAATAATGTCATATTGACACCCTTTAAAATGCAATATTACAAAAGAAATCAGCCGATTCCTAACTATTTATTTGTGTATGGTACGGTTTTTTTTTATACCTGTCAACCTCAAATTTACTAGCCTTGACAAATATAAGCAGAGTTTCTTTTTCTCATCATTCGCTGTTATTAGGCACTCCGAACTATCTGTACTATTGACAATTAATTCCATTGATAGTATTAACTGAGAATTTTGTGCAGATTCTGGACTCATCTGCCAGTAAGTCTGTTATATTTGTACATTTTTTGCATTTTTTTCTTGTACCACAAAATCAAACGTTTCGTCCAAAAAAAAATTGAGCAATCGCCAGCTACAGAGACTGTTTATTTGAATACCGTAGCTATGACATCCTTTATGATCCAGCACTACAAAAAGACCGATTTTCTTGCGTGAACGAGAGTTTCTGAATTTTCGCTCCTTGCAAATGCAATCTGTGAAATTGTCTACGACGAGGCGACGAAGAGGAAATGACATGCGATAAAAAGAAAACGGCTCATTCTCGAAGCGCTACCAAGGGTAAGTCGGTTTTTGGTTGTAAAGCATTTTATGAAAAATAAAGCATAATTAGTGCTCATTGTACTTTAAAAATTGAACTGACCATGCTGAGCTATGTTATTGCGGGGCAAATCTGATCTTCTGTAGAATACAAATTTGCCCAGAAAGAATTTCCATCGCAACGTTTTGTTTAGGGAGAACGGTAGGATATTAATACAAACAGCAACTACTCGAAGCCAGTCCAAAACTCGTCGACCTTTTCGATGAGGTACTGATTAAAACAAAACTATACGAAAACTCCTGCAGATTGAGTCCAGAGAGATGTCGGATATTTCTTTAGGACTACAAAAATCACAAATTACTCTTATAGCCTATTACTATTATACTACAACAAGGCCTTCATTTCACTAGGCTATCTGTAATTAAGACCATTCCGGAACTAGCAATAGTGCATGTTCATATCAGCACTAGCGGCTAGTTCAGATCTCAGTATTTTACTAAATTCAACCTTGGATGAGACAGGTATGAACCAAGGGGAGGTTCAGACTAAAATTTACGTGTAGGTGTAGCCTACTTGATTAGTACCAACAGAACTGAGCAATTTTGTGCAGTCTAGGGACATTTTTTGTATACCTCCTTGCTCAGCAGCCTAGTCAACTTAGTGGCCTACAACCATACTAGAAAACTCACTTCTCTCCATTTCTTCGTCTGAGTCGACTTCACGCCTGACAGTATTCCCAACTGCACCGTGCTCTAGCGGGTTCTGGAAAAGCGCATCAGTTTTCTTATGCAAGTAGGAATTAGGAGCAAACAAAAATTTGTTGACAACAGCTGGGATTGGCGGAGGATTGTTTACAATCCCCAAGATAGGGATACTGACTTCAGCTGGAGACTGGAGAAGAGGAAGTTCCGCCGAGTTCGAATCTGTTATTCTCCTTCTTGCAGTCATTCAGACAACAAGTAGACTACAGGGCAATCCTGAAAGAGATAAAAGATAAGATGCAGGTTTTATTCGTTCTCTTGACGCTAGCCATACTTTGTATAGGGCTATGTTGCCCCATGTGTAAATAAGAGTATCAAAATTTATGTGCTACATGTTGTGTCTCCTTGTCTTTTTTTTTCTTTCTTTTCTTGTTTTTTCTACTCCAATTTTGACTTGTGTCTTAAAAATGGGAAATAAATTTCATTGATTCATTCATAAATAGCCTACACGAGTATTACATTTTTACATGCGTTACATGCATCAGTCACCAAAATTATATCAGCCACCGAAAAATGTACAATACTCGCTCCCCAAACTCCTCCCAACGAGTTCGGACCCGATTCGAACACAGGAATATAACAGATCAAGTTTCACCCGAACCGGAGAACTTCCAGAAGACCCCCCCCCCCCCCCTATTACAACGCAACAACTTTCACTTGAATAAGTGCACTTCCAGAAAATTTCTGATGCCCCACAATGGGACAGGATCCGTTCCAGACCTCAAAATAAAATATCGACGACTCATAGCCTCTGTACCATCCCAATCCCTCCAGCCTTTTGGTCCTTAATATTGTAAACTGTTGAAACCCCCCTCCACATAGAGGCAGGATCCAGTCTGGACCTAAAAATAATCCATTCATGACCCTTGGGCCATATAAGTTTCTCATCATCAATATTATACAGCTTCAAATACAATTATTATTACTATTATTATTGTACAGGGTTAGTGTAAGCCTACCCCAACAATTGGCACAAGTACATGGGTATCCAGACATCCAGTCTCAGGCATAGCCAAGAAGGGTATGGCAGAGTTGGGTATGAAACAGTTTTGTGTTTTTTTTTCAATCAATCAATTTTATTTAGAACCCTAATAGCACACAAACTAACAAACAATAAATTTTTTTTATTGTTTTTATATATATATTATATATGTATTTATTTAAGCTTTGTTTTTATTTCCCTGAAATATGTTTATATGTTGCAAAATTTGTGGCAGCATGTACCGGGTTCCCTATATAATCTTTCTGATTGTTCTTCAATTTTTTCTCTCTCACAGTTTTTCAGTAGTAGACTTAATTCTGGACATGGTCACTGTGTCATACTACCTGCCGGCTTTTCAGTATGACACATCTTAATCTTTATGGCATTTGCCTTCCGGCCAAGTGCCTTTTACCGATCGCTTTTCCGTCGGTCTGTCTGTCGGTCGGTCGGTTAGTCCGGTGTTTGCTAGTTAATGTATTTCCAGATGTGCTAGGACGATGAAACTTGGCAGGCATATTAGGGACCCGACCAAAGTAAATTGGGAACAGTCATTTGCCCAATCCGACCATCGTGGGGGAAGGGAGGGGAGCCGGAATCCGGAATTTAGTGACATGCATAACTTTCGAACAGGTGATCGGAACTTAATGAAACTTGATATTTGGAAAGACATCACGTATCAGGCGTCCCGTTTCAAGTCCGGACCGAATCCGATGAATGTGGGGGGGGGGGGGGCGAAGGGGGGAACCGGAAATCGTGTGACACACTTTGAGTCGAGCGATCGGGATGAAACTTGGTAGGAGGAACAAGTACAAGCCCTAGGTATATCACTGACAGAACCGGACAGGATTCGTGCAGCGTGGGTGGGGTTGGGGGGTTGGAGGGGGGTTTCGGAATTCCGGTGATACGGAGTTAAGTTACTTCCAGGTGGGCTAGGACAATGGAACTTGGCACGCAAGTCAGGGATCCGACCAGATCAATCTGGAAATAGTCAACTTCTCGATCCGACCACCGTGGGGGGAGTGGAAGGAGGGGGAATCCGGAATCTTGAGGAATGTATAACTTTGGAACGAATGATCGGATCTTAACGAAACTTGATATTTGGAAAGACCTCGTGTCTTGTGACCTATTTAAAGTTCGGACCAGATCCGACGAATGTGGGGGGGGGGGTCGGAGGGGTGAACCGGAAATCTTGTGGCACGCTTAGAGTGGAGCGATTGGGATGAAACTTGGTTGGAAGGACAAGCACAAAAAAACAGATACATCAGTGATAGAACCTGATCGGATCTGGGCACTGTGGTGGGAGTTAGAGGGGGGGGGGGGGTCAGAATTCCAGTTATCGCAAGTTAAGGTATTTCCAGATGTGCTAGGAGGATGAAACTTGGCTTGAACATTAGAGACTTGACATGATTGGCTTAGAAACAGTCAGTTCCCCGACCCAACCATTGTGGGGGAGTGGAGAGAGGGGGAATTTGGAATCTTGAGGTATGTATAACTTTTGAACGAGTGGTCGGATCTTAAAGAAACTTGATATTTGGAAAGACCTCGTGTCTCGGATGTCCAATTTTTAGTCCAGACTGGATCCGATTAATGTGGGGGGAGGGAACGGGGTCTTGTGACAAGCTTAGAGTGGAGTGATTGGGATGAAACTTAGTGGGAAGAACAAGGACAAGAACTTGATACATCAGTGACAAAACAGGGCAAAATTCGGGCACTGTGAGGGGAGTTGGTGGGGGAGGGGGGGGGGGGGGGGAATTCCGGTGAGCGCAAATTAAGGTACAGTACTTCCAGATATGCTAGGTCTATGAGACCTGGATTGAACATTAGAAACTTGACAAGATTGGCTCCGACCATCCCTTTAAGTACTAATCCTAACCACAAAGTACAAAAAATACTTTTAAGCAAAGTAATACATTTTAACTCAAAATAATTTTAGAACCGTTAAAGTGGGTTTCTTAACCGAAAAGTAAAAAAAAAAAACTTAACCAAATCGTATATACCGTATTCATGATTCCAAGGGCCCATGATAATTTTTGGATTTTTTTTTACAAACAATAATTTTCAAGCAAAATATACATTTTCATGATTCCAACGAGCTTTTCATCATTGAGCTACAAGAGTGTTCATTGCGGTTGGGAAACCAGTTCGGCCTGGTTCAATCATGGGCTCAGTGAAGTCCCGAGCTAAGAAACAAGTTCATTGTATTACCTTACCCCAATTTAAGTAGAAACAAAATATAGTTGCATTTTTTGTCTGTGTTCTGTGTTCCCAGTTGTCAAGTTTGGATAAAAAACGGCCTTTTGCTTACTCTGTTTCGTGTTTTGTCGATGTTATGACGAAAATGCAAATTTAGGATCCTGAGCATGTTTTAAGCGAAAAATCTGTTAAATTGCAAATTATATTCCAAAACGACCATTCTTTAGGATCCAGCTTTATCCTCTGAACTTCTGCAATTCTTTCTTTTGTATCTGTGAATCTATCTGCAATTTTCTATCTGAAGTGATAAAACATGCGAGGAGAACAAGTTCCTTGTTTTACAAAACAGACAGCGGAACAGGGAACATGGAACACAGACCAGCGTACAAAAACAGGAAAATGAGAAACACCGTGTTCCGTATTTTGACAAAAACGGGAAAAATATAAAACAGAGAGAAAACAGCCAACAGAACAGAGACAAAAAATGCAACTTATATGTGCTTTAGTTATTGACCTACGAACTGAGTCAAACTGAGTAGCCTATCACCTTTGAAAAGACTCTGTAAATTAACATCCAGAAACCAGTAGGCTACCATAGCCATTACCATGCTCACATGCTACAAACAACACCATACCATCATTTCTTTCTCATACTCATAGATTGAAACACAAAAACCTACCCTTCTTAGACTTAATTAGCCAAGCCAGGGCCAGTCAAGCAGCTCAAGTCAAGGACCAAAAATTTCCCAAGAAATCATCTAAGGCATAGACAGGGCATAGATGCACATAGCTGCTGCATAGATGAAGGAAACCAGCTCAGGATAACCTAATTTAGTTTCATTAAGCTGAAAAACCTTGGCTTATAATTGTGTTGCGAGAGCAACACTTTGGTTTTGTCCTCGTTTTTTTTTTTTTTTTTTTTTTTTCCTATGCCGCCGATTTCATTTTATTCCTGGTAACTGGGAAGGGTCTAACCTGTGCGGTTTTTACGGAAAGTGTGGACCTTAGGCCGGATTGATGAATGTGGCATTAGATTTTGGAAAGCTCCGTAGAACTCTTGCCTGGGGCCAATAAGGATGGTTTTTGCTTGTCCTCGAGCCAGAGCCTACGGTTTGCGAAGTGAAGTGGAGTTGTATAGCCTATGTCAGAGAGGACCATCTGAAGTTGTGTAGCGAACCTTTCGTTTCATCAAACCATGTTTCTGCTTTCGAGTGGAAAGCTCCATTCTAGCACGCAAGCAGGCAGGCACCAGTTTCAAACTGAAGATGGACTAAAATCTATAAGTGTTAAATATATGCGGCAGTTACCCGGCCCCACAGCCAACATATCTTCTTTGAGTGATAAATAGAAAAATCTACAGAGACAAAAAAGTGGCTTTTTCCCACGGGTCCGAAAGTGCTGCCATCTATTGTTTCTGTCCATGTCTGCGACGATTTCAGCTGAGTTTATAATTTTTTTTTTTTGCACTTTGGTTTGTGGTAGAGTAACGGTATCAGATGAGCCTCTTAAACTTTAAAAGTTCTCTCATTGCTAAAGAAACTAGAGCTTATCCTTTGCTCCTTTCTAAGTCGTGACGTTAGAAAGTTGGCCTACGGCAAAAAAGTCAACTTTTGAACTAAGACAGGTAGAATTTTTTTTTCGACGGCAATCGATAGCCATTGATGAGCTGATCAAAGTATATGTCATCCATTTTTTGGTACAAAAATTCCTTCATGAGATACACCAGTTTGAAAATTTCAAGGGGTTGACAACTTCAGTAGTAAGGTACAGACTGAAACCAAAAATAGGCGATACCAGTTATGATACATATAGGGGACTTTTAAGCAACAGTCGACTGTTAGCTCATAATCATCTTCGGCGATGAGGGGTTTTCAGCTTTTGCTACTTGGTGTATCTGTTATTTGTTTTCGGTGTAGTCGATGGTAAGAACAATTGGGTTCCCAATGAAAAGATATGCAAGGGAATTGTAAGTAATAATCGGCTGTTATGCTACAGTCATCTTCAGCGATGAGGAGTTTGCAACTTCTGCTAGCTGGTGTACTTGCTAGCTGGTGTTCCTGGTATTTTTTTCCGGTGTATTCGATGGTAAGAACAATTTGGTTTCCAATCATAAGACATCATAGGGACTTTGGTAATAATCGGCTGTTATGGTACACTCATCTTCAGCGATGAGGGGCTTGCAACTTTTTGCTAGCTGGTGTACCCATGATTTTTATCCGGTGAAATTTGATGTCTATCACGGAAGAGGGACTTGTAAGTAAGAATCATTTCACGAGGGGCTAGAAATTTGTGCAAACTGGTGCACATTGTATGCGATTTCTATAAATCTGACGGTAAGAAAGTTTGTATCCATGGTCGATCGCTGTAACCTAGGGGTACAAACGATAATGTAAAACAATGAGGTAGTTCGTAATAACTAATAGTGTCATCTGTGGTATTATAATCCTGAAAAGTTACGGATAGCTTTATAATATCAGCTAGTTTATATAAGATATTGTTCCAAGTTTTCATTCGTCACGATGTCTACGATTGAAAAGGATAAAGTTCAACTGACTGCAAAGTCAATTTAGTCCCTTTTTTCGATATTCTTTGTTGATGTTAGGGCAATCGATAGCCCTTGATGAGCTGATCAATGTATATGTCATCCATTTTTTTAAACAAAAATCCTTCATGAGATAAACCAGTTAAAACATTTTTTCAAGGGGTTGACAACTTCAGTAGTAAGGTACACACTGAAGCAAAAATAGGCGATACCTATTTGTTGTTAGTGATCCTGAAAAGTTACGGATAGCTTTATAATACCAACTAGATTATATAAGATATTTTTCCAAGTTTTCATTGGTCACGATGTCTACAATTGAAACGGATAAAGTTCAACTGACTGCAAAGTCAATTTAGTCCCTTCTTCCGATATTCTTTTGTTGTTGCCTTTGCAACGCTGAAGAATAGCTTTTGATCATTTGATTATTCTTTTTAGAACATACAGTCTTAAAAAGCTCCAATAAGTTGACAACTTCAGCATTTAACCGACAGCGAAGGAACAAAACCAAAGTGTTGCTCTCGCAACACTTTAGTCGGCGAAGCCAGACAAAGGTTGCAGCAACACTTCACGTTGTCCAGGTAACGTAGGTCTAGTTACAGTTGGGGTGTGCTTATGTGAACGTTTGTTGACAGTGGACTTTGCCACTTTCATGCATTTGCTGTTTTTGAAGCTAACTACAGTACCAGTTAGCCAAAGTAGGTAATTAAGGGCATCTGAAAACACCTGTACAGGAGTGTTGCATGAAGCTGCCCTTACTATGGCACCGCCCACCCCCCAATTGGCCATGGTACATGATCCTGCCACCTTGGATCATGAAGCTGCCACCCCAGAAAAATCATGCAAATTCCAAGAAAACAGCAAATTTTGTTATTTGCAAAAGGTCAAGGAACCTCTCTGACCAAACAGCTGGCCTCTAACTTCACCATGTAGCAAAATACTATTTTTAGCAAAGTGGGCGACTTCATGATCACTTGGGTGCCTATATTCTTTCGTGTTCTCCAGCTTAGCCTTGAACAATTACAAGTAAACTATGGTACCAGCAGAAAGTGAAGGTTCTAAGCTTCCTTTCAGGATACTCCACTGGATTTTATCTCAACCTTTACTCTTTTTGGGATCCCGAAACGTAAGTGGAGGGATACCTATGACATCGCAAAAGTTGTCCGTCTGTCCGTCCGTCCGTCTGTAAGCACGATAACTCTCGAAGGGAATGAGATATTTTGATGAAACTTGGTGTGAGGGTTCGTTGGGTCGTCGGACCAGTCAAGTTCGTAGATGGGCTTTGTAGCTCTACATTTAGGGGTGGGGGAGGGGATTCAAATTAAGGGACAAACAAAATATTTTGAAACAGCTAATGTGATAGTCGATTATGGGGTAAGAAGACATGCTGAACACGATGGTGAAAACCATTTTGTCATCGGACAAGTAGTTCGCCCGGAATCCGGCCAAAACCGGAAAGTTTGTTGAAAGTAGAAGTTTTATTTGAAGTTGATTAGATGTTCGATTTATGGGTAGGAAGACATGCTGAAGACGATGGTGAAAATTATTTTCTCGACGGACAAGTATTTCGCCCGGAATCCGGCCCAAACCGGAAAGTTTGTTGAAAGTAAAAGTTTTATTTGAAGTTGATTGAATGTTCGATTTAGAGGTAGGGAGACATGCTGAAGACGATGGTGAAAACTATTTTCTCGACGGACAAGTATTTCGACCGGAATCCGGCCCAAACCGGAAAGTTTGTCAAAATTAAAAGTTTTATTTGGAGTTGATTAGATGTTCGATTTAGGGCAAGAAGACATGCTGAACACTTATGTGAAAACAAGTTTCTACCCGGACATGTAGTTCGTCCGGAATCCGGCCAAAACCGGAAAACTGTTGGAAGTCAAAGTTTTATTTCTAGTTGATTAGATAAGCGATTTAGGGGTAAGAAGAGATGCTGAGTCCCTGTGTGACAATCGTATTTTACCCGGACATATAGTTCGACCGGAATCCGGCTGGAATCGGAAAATTTGTTATAAGCTAAATTTCTATTTGAAGTTGATTAGATGTTCATTACTGGGGAAAGAAGATACCCTGATTTCGTCTTTGAGCTTTCTTTTTTCGCCGGACAAGTAGTTCTGGAGTTCGGCCGGAACCGGGAAATTGGCAGAAGTGGCAGGAAGTTTTCGTCAAAACAGATATGACTTATAGGGGTAAACACACATGCTGAATCCAATTCTGAACTTGGTTTTCTCAGGTGATTAGCTATTTGGCCTTAATCTGTTTCTGAATTTTAATTGTAAAAATGTTCAAGGAGTCTGGCGATACTGGATCTGGCTAAGACAAGACCCAGTTGTCTGGATCAGATATTGAATTTTTGGGATCCCATCGAAACCTTTGGTCTTGTTCCCTAAGTCATTTCCCAAAAATAGGAGTTTAGGGTGGCGGCTTCATGCAGCACTCCTGTATAGGTATTTTGCACATTCTACCATTTATCTCAAAACTGCACTGTTCACATTAAAGTGACTGTTCACATAATGCATACAGTAGAGGTATGCTTATGTGAACGTTTGTTGACAGTGGACTTTGCCATTTTCAGGCAATTGCAGTGTCTAAATCTAACTACCAGTTAGCCAAAGTAGGTAATTAGGGGCATCTGAAAACACCTGTATAGGTATTTTGAATCTTCATTCTACCATTTAGCCCAAAACTGCACTGTTCGCATTAAAGTAACTGTTCACATAAGCATACCTCTACTGTTACTAAGTAGGCTATCTGATTATCCAGGTGAAAGAAAGACAAATGGCAAAGTAGGCAGAAACACTGAACCATGTGCTGCATAGCACCACCTCAATTCGAACTTACGGGACATGCCACAGTTGTATCAACAGCTAATTAATCAACAAATACACTACAGCCAAGTCAAAACAACTAACTTCAGTTCAGAAAAAAATTATGTTTTGTTGCTGCTGCCCTGTAATTACTTGTGTAGTTGTAAACCTGAACCGCCTAGCGACCAAAATCGATGAACAGTCTATTTTTTAAGCCGATAGATGACAGGCAAGCTCTGGAAAGAATCGGATCAGTATTTTTCGACGAAAAGGGTTGCCGGGGGTACCACTATAGCAGATTTGTCTGGCCGAGCAACAGCACAAATAATCCCGTTTATAATGCAAGATAGGAGATGAGTCTAGGCAAGAATTTTCTGGAAAACTGATTTTCTGGACAAATTTTCCGACTATGGCCCGTTTGCAAAGCATGGAAAACATATAGGTCTTGGCAGTACGCCCTATTCTTATTTCGCTCTATTTGAGTGGTGAGATTTGCACAAAGCAAGGACCATTTGTTCTTGTTTTTCTTATTTTCTGCAACCAGAAACCTATCAAGAGATGAGCCATTCTCAGAGCTAAAAAGTGTTGACACGATACGCGAATTCCAACTTCCCTAGGTAAGAAAGAACGTTGGCTGGCAATTACAAATACCACTTACGATCATACTTTCCGGAACACGGGCTAATTCAGTCACTTGTCGCGTTCTTGCTCATGAACGTGAACTGATATGAATCGTGGGAAATCAGAAACTCTCAACGCAAAAATGGTTTACTCATCATCGCTTTAGTCGTGAAGAACAATTCACACTAGCCCTTGGGGTAGAACAATACTAAAGCTATTGGCGGGATCCCAAACGAGGGAACGTGTGGGTCTCCATTAAACCACGTAATATCGTAGAAGTGTTTACCTAATCCCGTTTGTCGACGATTCCGTCCGACATTGTAAACAAAAGAGACAATTCAGCATTTCGTTCTGCCGCAGCCTGGTCGATTGATCGATGCCATAAAAGCAAAAATAAATTTATTTATTCTTAATAAAACTCAGGTGTAGCCGCACTGTCGCCTCTGAAATTTATTTTTGTTATCTTTTTGCTAAGTCAGTACGAGTCAGCTTTGCTTCTATTTTACGTATCGGAGATGATCAAACATTCAAACAAAATGTTAAAAAGGTGTTTGGTGGAACTAGTAACTTGCCCTTTAATGGCTGTCCTATCCCTAAGAATTCGGCTCTTCATATTCAGAGTGTATACCGGAACTACTGCAGACTTACTTTCCCGTGGAAATATTTGTAACGATTGAAGGTTCAAAGATCCGACTGGCTACCGCCTAATCAGCTGATTTACTGCAGTAGCTTAGAAAATACTTGGTTTGTAATTTTATGTACATTTTGCTAAAGATGAGCCCGTTGTGTGGTCTGGAAATTACAGTTTACATCGCATTCCGACTGTACGTCTAGCCATGGAGAAGAAAAAGTAAAGGATGCCATGCTACCCTATCTTGACCTATCTATCAGTTAATGCGTTCAGAGAAAATCTGTTCCGTTTCACCAAACGCCGGCCTAATTATCTAGTGGATTCGCGCTTAGTAGCGAGCTTAATAACATACCTTGATTCGGCAAGTTTTTCTTAACCAGCAATCGACGCTCAGACAATTTGTTTCGTCCTGGAATTTCTGGTTGTTTTTTTCGGATTCAGAATTTCAGTAAGTAAGTGCAAGTAAGTAATCGCATTCCGGCTGCACTTACGCATGTACCAGCAACACTGCTTATTCACCGTGCTTTTGTACTACAATATGCCTTCTAAAAAATATTAATCGGATAGGTTTGTCCGTCCGTATTGAACCCCCTCCGCATTCCTAAACGTTCTGTTGCAAAACACACCTAGGAGCTTAACTGATCTCTTTTTTCCTAACTATTATATAAATATTACTATCAGCCGGGAATTGTCGTGTTAAAGAAGGCCGGACAGATAGATTTACCATTCCATAGATATCCGATTGCTAACGTTTTGGGATCCCAAAAAGCATTAGAAAAGGGTTAACCGACTGAGGGTGGCTGACGTACCTACAGACAGATTGAATGGCCTGTGGAAAGTTCTCATTGTTCTTTAGTCCAAGTCCAATCTCCGAAAAAAGAAGATCGAGTTGCAAATACCCGAAGGAGTTGTATTTCCGCGCGGCCAACAGGAGATGCGGGTACGCACGACGACAAGATATTAGCGCTTCAGTTATTGATAGGTTAGTTAGCGCATGATAAAATGGTTAGTGGCTTATTACTCTGGCGAACTGGGGTTGAACTGTATAAGTGATGTTAGCTGGGCATCAGTGGTGTCCTGTATTTATTTGCACGTTAATAACTACAGTGATCTACAAAGTGGATGGAAATCAAGTAGGTGAGTCTATTGTGTTTTTTTTATGTATCGCTTTTTAGGTACAGTGGAGTGGCCTGTTATAAGAAAAGGAAAAGAAACAAATGAAACTTGGGTACGTGGAGTATTAAAAAAACGAACGAAAACACTTACATACAGAACAACATAATTAGACATGTCTGCATTCTGTAAATACACTTTAAACACGGTGACACAAAGTTTTGATATACATGGATTTGACTATACGGATTCTGGCTTAAGAAACTGGCTAAGAATATCGTAACCTGTCAATTTTGTGGTGGGCAGGGTATGCGATGTATTTGTTCATGGTTATCTTCTATCCCCTCCCCCCCCCCCCCGGTATAAGTTTCCTCGGTTCCCGCTAAACTGGTCGAGAATCTCTCGTATAAAGATGTTGAACACCCCTGGATGGGTATTCTTTTTTGATAAATTTCTTTTGGTTCTGTGATTTTGTATCTACGTTAATGTTGTTGTTGTATTTTTGTAATTGTTGTTTTTCTTTTCTTTTCACATACTCCATCTTTTCTTTCCGTTGTGTTGTTGATGGGTAATAAAATACTTCATTCATTCATTCAGATGACGCTTAGTTACGGCACATAGTATATTTTGCTCTATTTTTTTGTTGTCAAGAATAGTCTCGCGAAAAGTGACCTGAAACACAATCCTGCTTAAGTAGGCTTACTCCTTTGGCCCAAGCTGGGTGCGAATCATATTTGATTGGTCTAAACGGATAAGTGAGGGAGATTTGTTCTAGCGCTATTTCGGCCCTCCTTCCGATATTCGCATGCAAGAGAAACGAGTTCATCCCACTGATCAGTGCTATATTTATGTCTCTCTGCATTTTTCTGCAAATTTAAAAAAGAACTTGGCAAAGATCCTGACAA
Organism: Branchinecta lynchi; assembly: GCA_023053575.1. NCBI lineage: Eukaryota > Metazoa > Arthropoda > Branchiopoda > Anostraca > Branchinectidae > Branchinecta > Branchinecta lynchi. The sequence continues at coordinate 13,200,635 of JAKZAP010000008.1, forward strand.
GCTTAGCTGTAGCTCGAAGAAACGAACCTCCAATCAACACTCAATATTACTAAGTTCAAAACACGCCAGTGAACTTCGGGAAGAACGAGAAACGTCGCCCAAACAATGACTCAAATCATGTGTCAACAAATCAGCGGTGTTCGTTGGGGACAGCTGCCGGCTCTTCGCTAGGCATACGGTGATTCTTCATCGGCCCGAAGAGTTAGTTATCAAGAGTATTGACTTCAGGAACGTATTTGTTCCAGCTACACTTTGACGAGGGAAAGTATCCCTTCAGCCCCAGCTGACTTCGAATCATATTTGGCAGAGCGAAACGGAACTTCCATGGACCAGATATGTCGCCAAGTATCCATCTTAGCAGGAAAGAAGGGACAGCTGATAAAAACGAAAATACATTTTTTTTTAAATTCAGCTGACGTATCCGTATGCCCTATCAAAAATCTGACGAGGACCATTGCCAAAAATTGTGTAGTTATTTTATGACGTAAAAACAACCAAATGGCTTTTCTGTTATGTGATGTTTTAAATAGTATTTGTTCTTGGCCATTGGGAGTCCTGCACTGTCAGAAGTTTCAGAAGAGATAACACAAGGATGCGCGGTTTCATCAGACAACGCCTGGAATGTAATCTGTTGTGATTTCGAAAACGTTATGCATTAAATGTAGTGCATAAAAAGCATTGCCAGGAAGCATTGACCGTGGTTTGAACTAGCGACTTATATTGGGGTCACCTGAACGTTGCAAATGCGGGATGCTTCTCAATTAACTTTCTTAAGGACTTGTCGTAACTATAGTGGCAATGCAACCTACTTCGGTTACTGCATTCCTTAGTTCTTAAAACCATGAGACCTAAATTTCATATGTTAACTCCTAAACTCAGTAACGACACCTCACTAATCCTTGCACTTACAACGATTCGCTATTTCCCGTGCGCATTATGCTCCCGACGAGTGTTCGCGTATCATGTTATTGCTGCGTAAAACCAGTTCTCTGAACTTAGCCGAGTCTTTCATAAAAGCCCGGGAAAAGTCTTCAAACAGCCAATGCCGTGGATAATTTAAAGAAAAACATAAACAGTAAGTACTGCGAGCTGTGCTTTAGACCAAATATGCGAGGATGCTGTTCTTTCGTTTTCGTGTAATCAAAACAGTCTGGTTCTCTGGTAATCAATGAATACAATCAGCGCGGAGCGTAACCGACTTGCAAACCAAATGCAAGACATGGAAGATACGCACAGCGGAAAACAGGTTACTAAAACAAAGTTCAAAAGATCGTCGTATAAATAACTGTCGTGGACACATTCCCGCTCTCAGGCTTACGTCAAAAACTAAGTACACTTAGACATCTAAATACCATAAGACACCGTTTTCTCTTCAAGATGAAGTTTTAATCACTGTCAGAACTATTTACTTGGCATGATTGGTCAATCATTCTTAATCTTGAGGGGAGGCCTATGAATTATTTATACTTTTTGTTCATCAGTGACTGAGCATCTTGTAATGTCGTCAGCTCTTGTTGTGGCTGCTGTGCCTGCTGATCCGCCTTCGCTGGCGTTCTACTAGTCACTGGATGGGGAAGCGACAGAAATGCTTCACCTTTCAGATTTTTCTTCCGGATTCCGGACAATTGTTTTCGTCAAGATGTGTGTGGAAGCCAGGCAAGACACGTCTGGAAGTCCAGGGTTTTAGACACGCCAGGTTCTGGAAATCTGGAAGGTGTCATTAGGCAATAAATTAAACTGCGAGACCCCATAAATGTAAGGAAAGGAGTAGGAGAGAAAGGGAGAGTGATTGACAGTTGTGACTGGGAAGCGAAAGATATTTGAAGCGGACATCTATGACCAGGGGGTCGCACGTGCATTTCCGTTCAGGGGGGAGGGTACAGGGCCAAAAGTTTTACCGAATCTTCCAAAAATTCTACCTAATCCTTAAAAACTGAGAATTCGAGCTTTAAATTACTAAGAGCGTGTTCCATCCTACTTGCCGTACTTACTACGCATGACGTCACAAATTCTGGCTCTTTGCCGTCAAAGTTGGAACGATTTTTCTATTTTCCAGCAGAACATCATGCCACGGGCGAATCCGACCAATCACGTTACAGAGATCCGTAGTTACTACGCTCACGAGCGTGGTAAGCAAATAGTTACTATTAGTTACTATTTCGAGAAGGTTGGAACGGTCAGCGTAGTAACTTTTGGTGAGGTTGGAACGGAAATAGTAACTAATAGTTACTATTAGTAGAAGGGTGGAACACGCTCTAAACACGAAAGACCCAGTACTACCATAATCGTATGAAGTGATTGCTGCAGTCGAGATTTTTTGAAGTTTTTTCTGCTAATTTTATCTGTTTCCATGCAAATTCTAACTTTTAATGTTTCTAAAATCGCAAGCCTTATTGGCTTAAAACCAAGCTAAATGACACGCTCTTCTATAAAACAGAGACTATTACAAAAGGCTCCACAGGCGGAATTTTCGGAAACATTTATGATCAGAGCGTCTTTTTGGGATCCAAAATGAAATTAAGGATTACGGATGAAATCATAGATCAGTCATTTTGTCTGTGTTAAGTGCTTCACTTGACCTCTTCTCAATGCTTACAAACCCATTATGTCCAACCTGGCCTTGCATGAACTATTTTTTAACCCTACTTCTCTGCTAAAATACAAAACTTTTGCACGTAAACAAAGAATGCCGAAACTATGCGCTGCAGACACAGATTTAGAAAATTGGACACTTTCCGCTTTCCGACAGCAAGATTTTGGTACAAAACTCGACTTTGTGTCATTCTATCAAACTTTTAAGATCCGGCTGATATTCCGACAAGATTATGCAATACAACTCGGAGCACGATTCCCTGCAGGATGGGGGGGGGGGGGGGGGCACCGCATTTTAGAACTGAAGTCAAAATTGGAAGAAAGTTTGGATATATAGGGAATAATTATGGATTGATAGCCTATTTGGGGTTCGGTAAAACGTCGTCGAAATTGGACCGAAGTTCGGGGTTCGTAGTAACTACCGCATCCTGGCAATTATAGAGAAGAAACTGTCGAATCCCAGCTATTATACGGAATAATTTTGGACCAATAGCCTGTTCGAGATTCTGTATAATTACCGAGTCCCAACTGACCTAATAAATATATATAATTTCATCAAAACTGGACGAAGTTTGTGATTCGTTATAACTGCCGAGTCCAGGCAATTATATCGAATAAATTACCAAATTCCGATATCAAACCGCTTAAGTTTGGGCCGATAGCGTATCATAGATACAGTATAACTACCGAAATCTGGTAATTATACCGAATAGTGTTGGTATCAAACAACTACCGAATATTCGGTATAATTTTGGCGAAACTAGTCCGAAAGTCGGGATTCATAGTGAGTGCCGAATTCGGGCAATTATACCGAATAAGATACCGAGTCCCAATCATGATACCGAATAATTTTGGACCGATAGCCTATTCGGGATTCTGTGTAACTGCCGAATCGCCAAAAAATATACCGAATAGTTCTGGCATCGAAAAATTACCAAATTAATTTTTAGTAAATTTGTTCACCGAATTCGAGGTTATTACCGAATCTTGGCAACTATACCGAATGGATTTCTACAGATAGCCTATTTGGGGTTCTGTATAATTACCGAATCCCCGTAAATATACCAAATAGTTATGTTACAATGTTACCTACAGCCCAAAACTTCAGCGAATCTCAAAAAGCTGGGTGCAGGGGTGCGCTCCCCCCCCTCCCCACCCTTGCAACGCTCCTGTCTAAGACACATTGAAGGCTATTGATACTAGCTATCATCTTTATCATGGAAAGACGAAGGGTTAGCTTGACTGTGCGGAAAGTCCGGATATCTGGAACGCTTGAAGGTGAATTATGCTGTAAAATCTTTGTCTCATGTGGACGAGAAGGTGGGAGACACCATCATTTGTCGATGGGTCGGGTTTTTCCGAACACACCATTACCTTTATTTTCCTCAAAGTCCTCACAGTAGCCAACGTTATCCACAAATTACTTGAACACGATTCACTCCTGAAAGCTAGTCCGCCCTTTCTATTGATCTCCCGGCGCTGGTTAAAAAAGTTACTAAAACATTCGAGAAGATTGAGTGGCGTATAAGAGGATTAAAACAACTAAGTATATCACGATGTGGATATTTAGATATGTCGGAAGAAGAAATCATCGGCCAGTTCGACGCTTTTTGGTTTCGGAAGCTAAATATTATTTAGCTCAATTTCTGAATCTTCAAGAAATCACTAAACCGAATATAGTATAATTTACGGAGTTTGTTTATTGTGATCTAGTTTACATCCTTAATTATTTTGACCTACGGGAATTAACAAGAACAAACAGAAAACAAAATACTTAAAGAAATTGACAAAGCTAATAATTAGTTTGATTTTTCTACACAATTTCCATACGCCTGTTGCAATAAAAACATTTTGTTAGATCCATAGTCAAACTATGATCCCAGCCTCCCCGTGTCGGGCACTTCCGACCCGCGCCACTAGATGACCCAGCGGTCTGATCGAGTCGTGGATTCGTCTTGGGCCTTGGTGGGGGGGGGGGCTCTAGACGTTGCAAGTGCTAGAATGCTTCTGATACAACTGTTTCAAGCATTTGTATGATTTGTAACGTTCTTCACTTTCTTGAGTACTAACCCAGTAACCATGGGAGCGCAGAGGCTTCCCCCAGAGTATGGGGAACCAGTGGTTACGTTCGTTCTCGTGTTACGTCATTCTTATGTATTCCTGCTGCCTTGCTGCACTGACAGTCGGATTATCCGTTTATTTATTAAAACTAGAACACGACCTATTTGCAAGATAGCAGCTAAAATTCATTGAGACGCCTTCGCTAACTACTCACAGATGATTTACCAATTTTTCGAAATACCAATCCAGTTCTTTTATGATGGATAATTATGGTTTAAAAAACCCCATTGATATTTTGAAAAAGAAACGGGAAACATTTTTTTCAAAAATTTATTCCATAAAGCACACTTTGTCCGATGCGTTGCGTTGATTGTATTTTGGTTAAAGTGTTAGGTAGACTTCATTTAGGATAGTGTAGGCTAATTGTTTTTTAAATGACGTAGAGTTTTTATGAAAGTATATGGTCTAGTTACTAGTTTGTAGACCGATTGTATGAATTTTATTATATTTTTTTCTACTCGCCAGCTTGGGCGGATACAAATAAATGAATTGAATTGAATTCACTAATCTTATGGAAGGAATTAATGTCTGGCGTCAGGAAATCGGGAGAAAAAATTGACCGGCGATTAACAAATCGGTTAGAGACTCCGCAGTTAATAACTAGAAGGATGTGTCCGTCTCGGACTTCTTTTCTTTTGCTTGGTTTTCCCACTTTTAACCACGGAATGTTCAGTTTTCAAATATTTTGCGTCCAGACGCCGCGTCGGAGAGCGGGAAGGCTGGGTCGAGTCGACAAGCGTTAACAAAAGCGTCACTAATTTAACGTGGCAAGTAATGGTATTTTCGAAAAACGATATTCTCAGGCATTATATCCCCGAAAATATCATAGCCATTTGCCAGTAAGAACTGTGCTTAGAGTGTTTGCGTGACTTCGGATCCTTCCCATTCGTCAATTTGCTGTTTGGCAATACCGTCTCAAAATGGTTTTATAATTGATTGCTCCCATCTTCAACCGGTCCATCGAAGAATAAATTAACTGACGTTGTTCCATGAATATCATTCAGCTTGGAAAACAACCGGCACGTGATATGTTTTGTTACAAAAGTATGTATGTTTTGAGGGTGTTCATTCTATTAGGTGTTGTAGTCCAAAGCCCAATGTAGACCAGAGGAGGGTTGATTTTCGTCTACTCTGATAATAACAAGACCAAGGTTTCGATGGGGTCCAAAAAATTTAATATTTGATCCAGACAGTTAGATATTTTTATTTTTATAATTTAGAAACAAATCAAGGCTTAGAGTGGGGGTTGAAACACCTTCGAAACTTAAACAAATAAATTTTTTTTGTACATTTTCAAAAGACAGTACAATAACTGGCAGATCTGAGAAAACCAAATTCAGATGTGGAGTCAGCATGTGTGTTTACCCGTCTAAGTCATATCTATTTTGACGTAATCGATCAAAACTTCCTGCCTTACTTCTGCCAATTTTCTGCTTTCGGGGGAATTTCGGAACTACTTGTCCAGCGAAAAAATGAAGCTCAAAAAAACAATTCAGCGTATATCTAATCAACTTCATAGAAAATTTAACTTATAACAAATATTCGGTTTCAGCCGGATTCCGGGCGATCTATATGTCCGTGTAAAAAGGATTATCATATATGAATTCAGCGTCTTTTCTGACCCCTAAATGGAACGTCTAATCAAGTATAAATACAGCTTTTGCTTTTAACAAACTTTCCGGTTTTGGCCGGATTCCGGGCGAACTACTTGCCCGGCGAGAAAATGTTTTTTTATATTCGTGGTCAACATGTCTTCTTACCCCTAAATCGAACATATAATCAGCTTCATATAAAACTTTTACTTTTAACAAAGTTACCAGTTTTGGCCAGATTCCGGGCGAACTACTTGTCTGGCGAAAAAGCTGACTAGCTGTTTAAAAATATTTGATTTGCCCCTTAATTTGAACCCCCTCCCCCGCCCCTAAATGCAGGGCTAAATAGTCCATCTACGAACTCGACCTTTCCCTTGAGAATCCTCGCACCAAGTTTCATCAAAATATCTCATTCCATTCGAGAGTTACAGTGCTCAAAGACAGACGGACAGGCAGACAGACGGACAGCTTTTGCGATGTCATTGGTATCCCTCCACTTACGTTTTGGTATCCCAATAATACTAATTTACTGAAAAAGTCAAAAACGGTCAGACGCCTAATTTGTGGGCGCTGTCTTTCGGAAGAAGGCCCATTTTTGTCAAGTTCCAGACTAAATAGAATCTATAGCGACCGTGTCTAGGCAAAACTCCCCATCTCGAAAATCGTACTTTCGAGAAAATTCACGATATATCATTCAAAAAAATGATATATTTGCCAAAATGCGCTCTAAAAATTTTAGTTTCAGCTGTCAATACCAGCACAAGCCAAAGGACTGCAGACGGAGTAGACAGTGGCGAAATTCTACTAAATCAACCTGGAAAGGGCCCAGCATCTTGTAATTATACGTAGCCTAAATGCGAAAAATGTAGGCTACTGTTAGTTTATTTTATTTCCGAGCCCTCTTGTCTATTTTATAAACTCGAAGTCCGTTAAGCAAATAAAACAAGACCAAAGATGTCGATGGGATCCCAAAAATCTAAGATTAGGTGTAGATAGATAGGTAGATAAAATATCTGAACTCGGTTTTCTCTGATGGTTAGCCTGGTGAAGACAATTGGGTCTTGTCTTCACCAGGCTAACCATCAGAGAAAACCGAGTTCAGATATTTTATCTACCTATCTATCTACACCTCTATAAGCCATATATATTTTGACGATACTGACCGAAACTTCCTGCTTTATACTACTGCCAAATTTGCGGTTTCGCCCGAATTCCAAGCGAACTACTAGTCCAGCAAAAAAAGAAAATTCAGAAACGAAACCGGCGTGTCTTCTTATCCCTATAAAGAACATCTGATCAACTTTAAATAAAATGTTGACTTAAAAATAAAATGCGGGTATAACCGGATTCCTGACTAAGTATATGTCCGGGTAAAAAATGATCATCATATACAGACTCAGCGTCTCTTCTTACCCCTAAATCTATCATCTAATCAACTTCAGATAAAGCTTTTGCTTTTAACATATTTTCCCGTTTTGGCCGGATTACAGGCGAAATAGTTGTCCGGCGAGAAAATGGTTTTCACCATCGGGTTCAGCATGTCTTCTTACCCCTAAAGCAAACATTTAATCAACTTCAAATGAAACTGTTACTTCGAACCAACTTTCCGGTTTTGGCCGGATTCCGGACAAACTGCTTGTTCGGCGACAAAATGAGTTTCAACATCATGATCAGCATGTCTTTTACCTCTAAATCAAACATTTAATCAACTTCAAATGAAACTTTTACTTTTAACAAACTTCCCGTTTTTTGCCGGATTCCGGACGAACTACTTGTGCGGCGAGAAAATGATTTTCACCATCGTGCTCAACATGTCTTTTTACCCCATAATCGACTATCACATTAGCTGTTTAAAAATATTTTGTTTGTCCCTTAATTTCAACCCCCTCCCCCACCCCCAAATATAGGGCTACAGAGCTCATCTACGAACTCGACCTTACCCTTGACCCAAACAGTCCTCATACCAAGTTTCATCAAAATATCTCATTCCCTTCGAGAGTTATCGTGCTTACAGACGGACGGACGGACGGACAACTTTTGCGATGTCATAGGTATTCCTCCAAAAAAGTTAATTTTTTGCGAAGTTACGAAAATGGGTCATATCCGAGCTTGGAAGTAGACAGAAAAGAAGAAGAAACACGAAGCAGACTGATCTAATAATGGTCGCAAATTGTCTTAGTTGTCCCAAATTATCTTAACACTCTTTTCGATCTCCTTCTTGTTCTTTGCCCCAAAAAAATAAACAGTCTAGACACATTTTGTAGGCCTAAAAAGGGAGCTGTTTCGCTTTTATAAGGTCAAGCCCTCATCTCCAGCTTTGCCACCACCCATATTCAGAATCAGCGTGGTCGATATAGTCGGAAACTATCGTCAAACTGACTGTGTCTTTCTGATCACCTAGTCGTCACATTTTAGGGGTCTGGTGCCCGGACTAAACTGAACCGGTTTGTAGATACTGCAAGTCCAGGGGTGGCCCGAAGCACTCAGGCAAGGGGGGGGGGGTGAGACCCCTCATTTCCACGACTACCGGATCGTAATATACGACTCGCACGTACCAACAAAAATGAACTGTTGCGACTACGCGGCAATGGCGCAGATTCCCACCAACAAACTAGACCTACGTTGCCCGGGCAACGTGAAGTGTTGCGGCAACCTTTGTCCGGCTTCGCCGACTAAAGTGTTGCGAGAGCAACACTTTGGTTTTGTTTCTTCGCTGTCGGTTAAATGCTGAAATTGTCAACTTATCGAAGCTTTTAAAACGGTATGTTCTAAAAAGAATAATCACATGATCAAAAGCTGTTCTTTAGCGTTGTAAAACCAACAAGAAAACAATATCGGAAGAAGGGAATAAATTGACTCGGCGGTCAGTTGAACTTTATCCTTTTCAATCGTAGATATCGTGACGGATGAAAACTTGGAACAATATCTTATATAATCTAGTTGGTATTATAAAGCTATCCGTAACGTTTCAGGATTAAAATACCATAGATAACACTATTAATTGTTACAAAACTACCTTATTGTTTTACATTACCGTATCGTTGTACGCGTTGCGTAAATATTCTTTGAGCCCAAGCTGACTTCGAAACATTTATTCAAACAATGTTTACAACGGATACGTCAGCTATGATTTTTCATCAGCGATATTTCGGCCCTTCTTGGCAAGGGTCCTCGTCAGGCTGTCAATCTTCTTGTTCAACTTCGGGGAAGGAAACAAACCTGTAATAATCGATTATTACAGGTTTGTTTCCTTCCCCGAAGTTGAACAAGAAGATTGACAGCCTGACGAGGACCCTTGCCAAGAAGGGCCGAAATATCGCTGATGAAAAATCATAGCTGACGTATCCGTTGTAAACATTGTTTGAATAAACGCGTTGCGTAAACAGTTAATCCTAGGTTATAGTGATAGACCATCGATACAAACTTTCTTACCGTCATATTTACAGAAATCGAATACAATGTACACTAATTTTCAAAAATTTCTAGCCCCTCGTGTACCGATTCTTACTTACAAGTCCTTCTCCCGTGATTGACATCAAATTCACCTCATCGCTGAAAATGATTATAGCATAAAAGCCGATTATTACTTACAAGTCCCATGCATGTCTTACAATTGGGAGCAAAATTGTTCTTACCATCGAATACACCTGAAACAAATAACAGATATACCAACTAGCAAAAGCTGCCAACTCCTCATTGTCGAAGATGATTATGAGCTAACAGTCGACTGTTGCTTACAGTCGACTGTTGCTTACAAGTCCCTTACATGTCTGACAGCTGGTATCGCCTATTTTTTGGTTTCAGTGTGTACGTTACTCCTGAAGTTGTCAACCCCTTGAAACTTTCAAACGGGTTTATCTCATGAAGGATTTTTGTTAAAAAAAAATGGATGACATATACTTAGATCAGCTCATCAAGTGCTATCGATTGCCCTAACCACAACAAAAGAATATCGGAAAAAGGGACTAAATTGACTTTGCAGTCAGTTGAACTTTATCCTTTTCAATCGTAGACATCGTGACGGATGAAAACTTGGAACAATATCCTATATAATCTAGTTGGTATTATAAAGCCATCCGTAACTTTTCAGGATTAAAATACCATAGATGACACTATTAATTATTACGAAACTACCTTGTTTAACAGTATCATTTGTACCCGTTGCGTAAACAGTAAATCCTAGGTTACAGCGATAGAACATGGGTACACCGGCTAGCAAAAGTTGTTAACCCCTCATCGCTGAAGACTTTTGTAGCATAAGAGCAGATTATTACTTACAAGTCCCTTGCATGTCTTACAATTGGGAACCAAATTGTTCTTACCATCAAATGACAGGTACGCCAACTAGCGAAAGCTGCAAACCCCTCATTGCCGAAGATGATTATGAGCTAACAGTCGACTGTCGCGTACAAATCCCCTACATGTCTCAGAACTGGTATCGCCTATTTTTGGTTTCAGTGTGTACCTTACTACTGAAGTTGTCAACCCCTTGCAACTTTCGAACTGGCGTATCTCATGAAGGAGTTTTTGTACCAAAAGATGGATGACATATACTTTGATCAGCTCATCAGCGGCTATCGATTGCCGTCGCGAAAAAAAATTCTACCTATCTTATATAATCTTGTTGGTATTATAAAGCTATCCGTAACTTTTCAGGATTAAAATACCGTAGATGACACTATTAGCTATTACGAAACTACCTCATTGTTCTACATTATCGTTTGTACCCGTTGCGTAAAAAGTTAATCCTAGGTTACAGCGATAGACCATCGATACAAACTTTCTACCGTCAGGTTTATAGAAATCGAATACAATGTGCACCAATTTACAAAAGTTTAGCCCCTCGTGAACCGATTCTTACTTACAAGTCTCTCTCCCGCGATAGACATCAAGTTCACCACCGGATAAAAATAATGGGTACACCAGCGAGCAGAAGTTGTAAACTCCTCATCCCTGAAGATGCTTGTAGCATAACAGCCGCTTATTACTTAGGAGCCCCTTGCATGTCTTACAATTGGGAACCAAATTGTTCTTACTATCGAATACACTGGAAACAGATAACACGTGCACCAAGTAGCAAAAGCTGCAAACCCCTCATTGCCCAAGATGATTATGAGCCGACAGTTGACTGTTGCATACATGTCCCCTACATGTCTCACAACTGATATCGCCTATTTTTGGTTTCAGTGCGTACGTTACTACTGAAGTTGTCAACCCCTTTAAACTTTCAAACATCTTCGCTGTCGCTTAATGCTGAAGTTGTCAACTTATCGAAGCTTTTTAAACGGGATGTTGTAAAAAAATTAATCATATGATCAAAAGGTATTCTTCAGCGTTGTAAAAACAACAACAAAATAATATAGGAAGAAGGGACTAAATTAACTTTGCAGTCAGTTGAACTTTATCCTTTTCAATCGTAGACATAGTGACGGATGAAAAACTGGAACAATATCATTTTCACACATTTTCGTTTGTATCCGTTGTGTAAACAGTTAATCCTAGGTTACATTGATAGACCATCGACACAAACTTTCTTACTGTCAGATTTATAGAAATCGAATACAATGTGCACCCAATTGCAAAAATTCCTAGCCACTCGTGAACCGATTCCTACTTACAAGTCCCTCTCCCGTGATATACATTAACCCTTAATCGAAAACAAATAATGGGTACACCAGCTAGCAAAAGTTGCAAACCCATCATCGCAGAAGATGATTGTAGCATAACAGCCGATTATTACTTACAAGTCCCTTGCATATCTTACCATTGGGAACCAAATTGTTCTTACCATCGAATACACCGGAAACAAATAACAGGTACACCAACTAGCAAAAGCGGCAAACCCCTCATTACCAAAGATGATTATGAGCCAACAGTCGACTGTTGCTTAAAAGTCCCCTACATGTCTCATAACAGGTATCGCCTATTTTTGTTTTCAGTGTACCTTACTACTGAAGTTGTCAACCCCTTTGAAATTTTCAAACTGGTGTATCTCATGAAGGAATTTTTGTACCAAAAAATGGATGACATATACTTTGATCAGCCCAAATGGCTATCGATTGCCATCGAAAAAAAAAGTCTACCTGTCTTAGTTCAAAAGTTGACTTTTTTGCCGTAGGCCAACTTTCTAACGTCACGACTTAGAAAGGAGCAAAGGATAAGCTCTAGTTTCTTTAGCAATGAGAGAACTTTTAAAGTTTAAGGGGCACATCTGACACCGTTACTCTACCGCAAACCCAAGTGCAAAAAAAAAAAAATTATAAACTCAGCTGGAATCGTCGCAGACATGGACAGAAAACAATAGATGGCAGCACTTTCGGACCCGTGGGAAAAAGCCACTTTTTTGTCTCTATAGATTTTTCTATTTATCACTCAAAGAAGATATGTTGGCTGTGGGGCCGGGTAACTGCCGCATATATTTAACACTTATAGATTTTAGTCCATCTTCAATTTGAAACTGGTGCCTGCCTGCTAGCGTGCTAGAACGGAGCTTTCCACTCGAAAGCAGAAACATGGTTTGATGAAACGAAAGGTTCGCTACACAACTTGAGATGGTCCTCTCCGACATAGGCTATACAACTCCACTTCACTTCGCAAACCGTAGGCTCTGGCTCGAGGACAAGCAAAAACCATCCTTATTGGCCCCAGGCAAGAGTTCTACGGAGCTTTCCAAAATGTAATGTCATATTCATCAATCCGGCCTAAGGTCCACACTTTCCGTAAAAACCGCACAGGTTAGACCCTTCCCAGTTACCAGGAATAAAATGAAATCGGAGTCATAGGAAAAAAAAAAAAAAAAAAAAAAAAAAACGAGGACAAAACCAAAGTGTTGCTCTCGCAACACAATAATAGAGCCGGTGGAAAACTAGTTGCAATGCATCAGCTGAAATTCTTCTTGTAATCAAAATTTGTGCATACATACCTTCATAGCTTTACATTCCAACTTTCGCTAAAGAGAAAAGCTTTCAATGTCTGTACCCGGGACAGATTAAAGCAAGCGCCGCAGGCGAAATTTGTTTAATCTGCCTTTGTCTAGAAAGATTCTAACCAGCCTTTAATGTGTTTCAGATCTAAAAAGTTCCAAGCCTAATTGCCAAGTAAATGACACACCGTTCCTCTAAATAGAGAATACCATGAAATGCGCCACAGGCGAAATTTTGTGAAACGCCGAGGAGCAGACCGTCTTTTTGCGATCCCATTGAAAAGGAAAAAATAGCTTTGAAATCACGACTCTGTCCATCGAAAAAAGTAACAAAATAGTGCCCATAGAAAAGAAAGTAGATCTGCTCCGAACTAATAGCAAACAAAGTAATTTTCACGTTCAAAACACACTTCCTCAGAAACGAAACGAGGAAAACAGGTTTGCCAGTGCATTAAAAAAAAATCCGGATTTACGGACGTAACAAACTTTTGGTCTGGCCTGACAGGAGTTTCCCTCTGAGTTTCCAGGTAGAAAAAGACGCCGGTTCGCCGACGAGACTTCAGTTGCGTTTTTTTTTTCGGGTGATTTGATGTACTTTTGTTTCATTATGAAAGTACAGTTTTATTTGTCATTCGACACACTGTCCTTTCATGTCGAAAATTAAAGCAGGCAAAGCTACAGTGAGCTACATCTGAAAAATTGCAACTTAAAACTGATTTGCAGAATTTGGTTCTACGCGACAGAAGATGCTGTACAAAGTCAGCTTGGGCTCAAAGAATATTTATGCTATAAACAGCAAATGAAGACGAGAAGTTCGCTTTTAGAATAACTTAAACATAAAAGAGATCATTTTCGAGCTGTATGAGTGTCCTGAGTTTTACGAAGTCTTTTCAGATGTGCTTAAACACTAGCATACAGGGGCGTCACTTATTTTGGGTGGACGCCCCCCCCCCCCTGATGTTGTCGGCCAGCCGGTAAAAAAAATTGCTGAATCGGCGCGAAGTGCCGCGATTTTTCGTAAAAACAGTCGATTTTTTTTTGGAAACGGTCGATTTTTCTTCAAAACAGTCAGTTTTTCGTAAGTCGACTTTTCTTAAAACTGTCGGTTTTTGGGATCCCAAAACGTAAGTGGAGGGATACCTATGACATCGCAAAAGTTGTCCGTCCGTCCGTCTGTAAGCACGATAACTCTCGAAGGGAATGAGATATTTTGATGAAACTTGGTATGAGGATTGTTTGGGTCAAGGTAGTCTGTAGTCAATTTAAGGGACAAACAAAATATTTTTAAACAGCTAATGTGATAGTCGATTATGGGGTAAGAAGACATGCTGAGCACGATGGTGACAATCATTTTCTCGCCGGACAAGTAGTTCGTCCGGAATCCGGCAAAAACCGGAAAGTTTGTTAAAAGTAAAAGTTTCATTTGAAGTTGATTAAATGTTTGATTTAGGGGTAAGAAGACATGCTGAGCATGATGGTGAAAATCATTTTGTCGCCGGACAAGTAGTTCGTCCGGAATCCGGTCAAAACCGGAAAGTTGGTTAAAGTAACAGCTTCATTTGAAGTTGATTAAATGTTTGATTTGTGGGTAAGAAGACATGCTGAACCCGATGGTGAAAACCATTTTCTCGCTTTTTCAAATCAAAATTTTATTTAAAGTTGATTAGATTTCTTTATAGGGATAAGGAGATACGCCGGCTTCGTTTCTGAATTTTTCTTTTTTTGCTGGACGAGTAGTTCGCTCGGAATTCGGGCGAAACCGCAAATTTGGCAGCCGTAAAGCAGGAAGTTTCGGTCAATATCGTCAAAATAGATATGGCTTATAGAGGTATAGATAGGTAGATAGAATATCTGGATATAATAACTCGGTTTTCTCTGATGATTAGCCTGGCGAAGACAAGACCGAATTGTCTGGATCAAATCTTAGATTTTTGGGATCCCATCGACACCTTTGGTCTTGTTCTTTAAATCAGTCGAGTTTTCGTCAAAGCAATCGTTTGTTTCCGCAAAAAAATCCGGTAAAAGTTACCAGCCATTGCAGTCGGTAAATACCGTGTTCCTCCCATATCTGATAGTGCTATGATTCGCAGTCAGCAGTGATACATATGATTCGAAGTCAGCTTGGGCTGAAGGAATATTTTTACCCCCCCCCCCCCCCAGACACACTGTACTTTCATGTCGAAAACTAAAGCAGGTAAAGCTACAGTGAGCTACATCTGAAAAATTGCAACTTAAAACTGGTTTGCAGAATTTGATTCTACGCGACAGAAGATGCTATACAAAGTCAGCTTGGGCTCAACAAATATTTATGTTATACACAGCAAATGAAGACGAGAAGTACGCTTTTAGAATAACTTAAACATATAAGAGATCATTTTCGAGCTGTATGAGTGTCCTAAATTTTACGAAGTCTTTTCAGATGTGCTTAAACGCTAGCATACAGGGGCGTCACGTATGGGGGATGGACGCCACCTCCCCCCCCCCCCTGGTGCTGTCGAGCCGGTAAAAAAAATTGCTGAATCAGCGCGAAGCGCCGCATTTTTCCTAAAAACAGTCGATTTTTTTTTTGGAAACGTCGATTTTTCTTCAAAACAGTCAGTTTTTCGTAAGTCGATTTTTCTTAAAAACGGTCGGTTTTTCTTTAAATTAGTCGAGTTTTCGTCAAAACAATCGTTTTGCCGTTTTATTTAATCGTTTTAAACAGCCGGTAAAAGTTACCAGCCATTGCAGTCGGTAAATACCGTGCTGCTCCCATATCTGATAAAGCTATGATTCGCAGTCAGCAGTGATACATATGATTCGAAGTCAGCTTGGACTGAAGGAATTTTTTTGCTCCCCCCCAAAAAAAAACATTTTGGATAGTAACGCCTCTGCTAGCATAGAGGCAAAAATTTACCTCCCGACTAGAATGAGCTATTCTAGCGCTGCAGAACCCCTCCTGTCCTGGGAAACGAATTTCGGGTGTATATTAAAATCTTCCTTGTCCTTTTCAAGCGTTGTTACCACCTCAGACTCTGTTTGTAATCGACATTTTTCCATCTGCTCTGGCCACACTTATTTCGCGGTTCTCCTGTCATTTGATTGCTGATGGCTTTTCCATTCTGTTTAAAAATTCTATTCCTTCTTTTTTCACTTATAGCCTAAGTCTGACCAACAATCAATGCACACGACCTTGTCTCTCGCTTTTGGTCTATAAGGTATATTAATGTTATCCAGTCACTTCACTTTAATAACTGACCTATTTTACCTATTGTAATTTTGACAGGCTAAAATCTGAAAGACCTAAGCGAGGCAGATCCAATTCACATGGGAGTAGAACAGGTAGCCGCATTGCTGCCCCCACGAATCATGTCTACGACCTATCGGGGTTACAAAACCTGGTGTAAACGACACGAATTGTCTTTAGGGACTGGCTTACGACTGAAGCTGTGCAGAGACACAATTAACAGATTTGTTTAAACGACTCGGATTGTTTTGGATTAAAATGAATGCCTGGGACCTCGACGAGGCCAAAATAAACGACTTCTACGACTTAGCAAAATGCCAAAATAAACGACTGATACGACTTAGCAAAAGACAGGGGGGGGGGGTGAGTCACCCCCCCCTTCGGGCCACCCCTGACTGCAACCGGTTTGTAAATAGGGGTTCACTCATTTTAAATACAAATCAAACTGATGACTGCGAACTCTTCTTATTTTTTCTATACTTCTTACGCACTACTTTTCTTTTACTTTTTGGGATCCCAAAACGGAAGTGGAGGGATGGGAGCATATCCCGAGACAAATTTTCACGAGACAATCGGCTTTTTACAAGTGTCACTAGGCCAATTCGCATGAGGCAATCAGAGCATGAGACAAATCTTCGAGAGGCAATTATTCATTAGACAACCCTTCTACGAGAGAACCCGGATTAAGGAAAGTGGGATTAAGACAATCAGCTTAGAGTGAGCTACCGTATCTATAGTAGAGGGTGCATGTTAGGATAGTAGTTAGTTTTGATCTTGGAAACAGAATGTCAACCGAAATCCAGTTCGAAACGGTGAAAACTGCAAGAGGTTGCAAGTTTGTTCTGCTTTCAACATCTTTAGAAAGCAGCTACTACAGATGCTCTGACAAAGGCTGTCCAATACAAGGGAAAGAATGTAATGGCAAGTTTACTCTAACTTCCAGGGCTGACCCAACCACACATGTAACCCCGCAGCGACTATCAAAATTGACAGTTCGACCATTATTCCTACCAAGAAAGCCTACAAGAAGAAGTTTGTGTATAGATCAAATAAAATTCAGTAGCTGAAGTTTATAGAAAGTCTTCATGCCGGATTTGTCTCACCGAAATTTGTCTTGAGCAAGGTTTGCCTCGTGATAATTTGTCTCCTGGCAATTTGTCTTGTGAAAAAGATGGGTCCTTGTCTCGCGAAAATTTGTCTAGAAATGTTTGTCTCGTGATAGACTTGTCTCGTGAAAACTTGTCTCGTGATAGGTAGCCGGAGGGATACCTATGACATCGCAAAAGTTGTTTGTCTGTCCGTCTGTCTGTGAGCACGCTTACTCTCCAAGGGAATGAGATATTTTGATGAAACTTGGTGTGAGGATTCTTTGGATCAAGGGTAGGGTCGAGTTCGTAGATGGGCTCTGTAGCCCCAAATTTAGGGGTGGAGAGGGGGTTTCAAATTAAGGGGCAAACAAAAATATTTTTTAAAAGCTATCAGATAATTGATTTAAGGGTAAAGAGACATGTTGAATCCGAATATTTATTTATTTTATTCAGTAAAGGAGTAAGCCATAAGGCTTGTCGCATAATACAAGAAACATAAACACACTTCAAGTGGCAAAAAATAGGTAAATACTAATACAACACAAAACAAATAACATCCAGATCTGATAACTGTTTAAAACATATACATGTTTTCATAAAACGTGGTCCTAACTATAGCGGTCTTAAAAGCTGGCAAGTTTTGCATAGTGACCACTTCCTCTGGTAAATTGTTCCAAAGCTTGGAAGCCCTGTTAACAAAACTACACTGACCAACTTTTTTTTGGACACGAGGCTGGTAAACCTTCAAGGCATTCTGCCTGGTAGCTGAATAATGACTAAACTGGAAAAATTCAGAAGAATCAGTATTATCAATACCTTTAATTATACGAAACGTGTTGATCAGATCAGTTCTGTCCCTCCGGAATTGCAACGAAGGAAGATCAAGGAAAGTTATTTTGTTGCCGGACAAGTAGTTCACCCGAAATCCGGCGAAAACCGGACACAAAATTTTTCAACAATTTTCGGCTATAGCAGTCCCTACCCCTTTATTCTCAAACGAATATATAGCTCTGCGGGCGTGGATGACGACATTAATTTGTTTATTCTATGGACGTCGGAGAAATCTAGTGTAATGGAATGTCGCAGGGGTTGATATATAATGTTCAAACGAGGAAATATGTTTTTGAAGCGAGGATGTTGTTCAATGAGGATTCACTGCTAAAGTACAGGTCAAGTTCTTAGATGGGTCCTATAGTCCTATCTTTAGAGGCAGAGGAGGGGTTTCGAATTTACGGTAAAACATGTATGTTTTATAAGCTAATAAGATATTCATTGAGGGGGTAAGGAGGTCCTCTGAATCCATATCTGAACTTAGTTTTCTTGCTGGACAAATGGCTCATCACGAATTCGGCTGAAACTGGAAATTTGGTTGAAGCTCAAAGTTGTTTCTGAATCGATCAGAGATTCGGTTTCGGGACAAGGAGACATGCTGAATCCATTTTTAAACTTTATTTTAACAGTAAAACTTATTCAAGGACGATGAATGAATGGCGAAGACATGACCCATTGTTTGAATCAAATGTTAGATTTTTGGGATCCCATCGAAACCTTTGGTCTTGTTTCGAACGCACTCTTCTTATCTTTTGACTACAATTACATGAAGTCACAATCATTGAAACGAACTTCGAATTAAACATTGCCCTGTCATTCCTACTGCTGGTGGTCGTGAGACATCAAGGAGTTTCTTTGTATTGGATTTGAATAAGGAAATCAATTTCATCGAGTGAAGATACATTTTTTGCTACCTCATTGTTCTTTAGGAATAAATTAATCATCATTTGAGTTATTAGATCTTTTAATCAGCATAGTTCAGACAAGCAGTGTCGGCTTATCCAGTAGGCAGAGTAGGAACCTGCCTTTTTCCCGCCCCTTTAAAGAACCCCGCGACAACGTTTCAGAATAAGATTGGTTTCAGAGTTAGGACAAGTACTTCAAATTTGGTCTTTTTCGTAAAAATCAAGTATTAAGTAGTCTACTACCAACAAATGTACTTAAAGTTTAACCGTAAAGGGTCGAAATAATACACTCTAGTTACCCATGACTTTTAAAGAGTCTTGAAGACCCGATGAAAATGTGTTTCAATACCCTTGATGACTATCTCTCTTTGCCTATACCTCCGGCCTTTCCGGGTAGCTAGCGGAAGAAAGGCAGAAGTGGTGTCACATCTGCCCCTAAAGATCGCGGTGATTGATTGACACAGGATTTGAGTCGTAGAGTTTGAGTGTACGGACACGCTTACTCCACGTCCAAACCAGATTCGGACACGGTAAGGAATGATGGAGGGAGTACCGGAAATCGTGTGGCAAGTGTAGGGATCAAACGAGTGAATTTATTGGGCTGAAACTTGGAAGTTTGAACAGTCATGCGCATTTGCTACAGATAATCCGAGACGATGCCAGAACTGAGTGAAACTAAATGGCCTATTTCTATTTCCGAAACGCATTTTTGGGTATTTGGTGTATTTTGTGACGTTCTCATCTACTTTCTTGTACAGCCTACTCGTAACAAGTGCCATATGAGCTCGTAGCTCTTGTTTCACTATGAAACGGATCAGGAAAAATATTTTTCGGAGGCACCGTTACTTTCCATCTGAATTTAGCTTGTTGATTCTAGCCAGCCTTTCTGCTCCACGACGCTGCGGCTGGGCGCAAAACATTTGAAAACTGAACGCGCCGTGGTTAAAAAGTAGGAATATGAAGCAAATAAAAGAAGTCACAAACAGAAGATTCTCATATCCTTGTATGTGAAAGAGTTGTTAGCAGACAGTGAAGATTCGGGCAAACCTTGCGTTGTTTAACGGGCAAAACTCGGCACGGCCGTAAAAGCACTAAAGTTCGTAGGCACATAATGAAACAATGAAGAAAGGTGGTGATTTTAGAAGCTTATAATTCCATAAGGAAGCTAGGTATGTAATAAAATGCAGAATAGGCAAGAGGGGTCCTTTAAAGGACACGTCGTACTTATGATGGTAGCTCATTCTATTTCAGTAGTATTTCCATCCATTCTCGTCCCTGAGATTCGTCACGTCATAAGTGTGTCTTATCCGCTTTATTAGCAATACACTGATTATGACGATTGTCACGTTTGTTCTCCTTACGTGACTTATCACGCACCCGATCACTGTTTCTGAGGTGCTTATTCATCCGGAGACCGGTTGTGCAAATTTTGCTAAGATTGGCATCCAAGGCAAGGGTAGTGGAAAGAGGCTAAAACAGCCGAAGCCGTGGGTACTTTTCTGTCAGCGTACCGTAGCTTAGTTGTAAAGTGGTCAGCTACCTCAGAACATCTGAGCAAAACCATGGAGTAGTGCGAGTTTTCCTTTAAGTACAATCTTGACAATTCTTCCAGATCAAATTATTGCACCGTCTCGGGGAAGTGTAACGCTCCCATGCCAAATCCGGCCAGATTCTGCAGAAGATGAGCTTCTTCTTGTTCTTTGGTACAAAGTTGCAGTTGGTGCAGAAAGCAGCCCCATCTACAGGTTGGTACATCTCTTGTTTTTAATTTCTTTCAGTTAGTTTACTTCTTTGAATTTCAGTTCTGTTCTTGCACAGCAAAATCTTTATAAGTAACACTGTTATCCTTATGGAAAAGATCAGCGCTTTTCTGTTCAGTTTAAACTAACTGTATATTGTGGTACACTGTAAAAAGTTTCTCCGAAAAAGGATGCAGTATTTGCTACTGGGATTAATCTTATCTCTATTGGGATAAAATTAATCCGAATTAGGGATAATCTTATCTCAAGAAAGACAAGGTTAATCCCAGTAGCAAATACTGCAAGATTTTTTTTCGACAGTGTAGAATACTATATAGTTTCAGGTAAACTGACAGACAGATCACCGGTACCTTGCATAAATTGCTCTCATGGATTACTACATTGTTTTCTTTTTGCGCTTACCAGGGGATTGACTAAAAAAGGAATTGGACAGAAAGACACGTTTGAGGAGGAAAGCGTACTAAAAACGGGAACGCGTACACAAATCGGCAACAACGTCCTAAAGTCTGGAACGCTGCGCTAGGAGGAACACTATACTGAAAGGGGGAACAATGCACCGTCCTTCCTTCTTTTAGTTGCTTGTTTTGGCACGAGTTCCGCAGATCATTCCGGTGCACGATCTCTGTTCTAATACTCGAGTTACTGCTTTTAGTCCAGTTAACCCAACGAGAGGAAGGGCTCCTATTTTTTAATATACAAAAACAGGAATGCCCCTGTTTTTTTTCCGTTTAGTGTTCCTCCTGGAGCAGTGCTCTCGATTTAGTGCGTTGTTCCCGTTTTTAGTACGCGTTCCCATTTTTGGCATGCGTTCCTCCTGCACCGGGTCATTCCGTTCCGTTCCCGTTTTTAGTTGATCCCACTCACCAGACCTTAAAACGTGGAAATAAAGCATTTCATGCTCGTTATTGTTAATCAAAGCAATTAAGAGAGGGCTGTGCTGATATACGGCAACGAGTCTTGGCAGAATCTTACCACATCATCATTATTAGAGCGAAGACCGACTCATGTTATTAAGAAATAACATTACAATTTCAGCTATGATGTCCGATCCAAACGCGGCACAGCCAAAAGATGGTCAAGTGAAGACGTATTCGGAAAACGAGCGTACTTTATCACATCTGGAAATCCAGCCGGGTTGCTCATAGCTAACTTGTCGCCGAAGGACGAGGGTACTTACATCTGCCGGACAGATTTTCGAAAAACACCAACGAAGAATTGGAAGATAAATCTGGAGGTTGTCAGTAAGTGTCTTTACGTTAACTGTGCCAAAATTACTGCTTGGCTCTTGATTGCTTACAGCTAAAGCTAAATAGTATGCTGAGAATCAAGATCTTGAGCTAAAACACCTAGTTTTTATGGCACTTGACTTCCGGCCAAGTGCCATATACCGATTACATTTCCGTCGGTCTGTCGGTCGGCCAGTCCGGCGTTTGCGAGTTAGAGTACTTCCAGATATGCTAGGCCGATGAAACTTGGCAGGCATACCAATGACCCGACCAAACTAACTTGGAAATAGTCACTTGCCCGATCCGGCCATCGTGGGGGGAGGGGGAGGTGGTGGAATCTGGAAAATAGGGACATCCATAACTTTCGAGCGGGTGATCAGATCGTAATGAAACTTGATATCTGGAAAGATCTCGTGTCTCAGGCGTCTCATTTCAAGTCCGGACCGGATCCGATGAATCTGGGGGGAGTCGGAGGGGGGAGCCGGACATCTTGTGACACGCATAGAGTGGAGCGATCAGGATGAAACTTGGTGGGAAGTACAGGCACAAGTCTGTGGGGGAGTTGGAGGGGGGTCCGGAATTCCGGCGATCCGTAGTTAATGTACTTTCAGGTGCGCTAGGACGATATAACTTGGCAGGCGTATCAGGGACCCGACCAAACTAACTTGGAAATAGTCACTTGCCCGATCCGACCATCGTGGGGGGATGGGGAGATGGCGGAATCCGGAAAATAGGGACATGCATAACTTTCCAACGGGTGATACTTAATGAAACTTGATATCTGGAAAGATCTCTGTCTCAGATGTCTTGTTTCAAGTCCGGACCGGAACGATCTGGGGGGAGTCGGAGAGGAGAACCGGAAATCGTGTGAAACTCTCAGAGTGGAGCGATCGAGATGAAACTTGTGCGAAGAACAAGCACACGCTAAAGATACATCACTGACAGGATTGGACCGGATTCGGACACTGTGGGGGAGGTGGGTTCCGGAATTCAGGCGATCCGTAGTTAATGTACTTCCAGGTGGGCTAGGACGATAAAACTTGGCAGGCATCTCAGGGACCCGACCCGACCAGATTAACTTGGAAACAGTCGCTTGCCTGATTTAACTATCGTGGGGGAAGGGGGAGACGACAGAATTCGGAAATTAGTAGCATGCATAACTTTCGAATGGGTTATCGGACCTTAACGAAATTTGATATCTTGTAAGACCTCATGTCTCAGCATGTCCCATTTCAAGTCCGGACCGGATCCGATAAACCGGAGGGGGGGGGGGGGGGTCGGAGGGGAGAGCCGGACATCTTGTGACCAGGGGCGTCACGACTGGGGGGGGGGGGGGAGAGGGGGGGGACGCCCCCCCCCCAATGCCGTCGGCCAGTCGGTAAAAATAACCGAGTCGGTGCGAAGCGCCGCGATTTTTCGTCAAAACAGTTGATTTTTTTCACCGGCGATAGTCGGTTTTTCTGAAAATTGGTCGATTTTTCGTCAAAATAGTCGTTTTTTATGAAAATAAGTAGATGTTTCTGAAAATCAGTCGATTTTTTTTCAATAATGTCATTTTTATTGTTGAAAACAGTCGTTTTTTCTGCAGAAAAAGTCGGTAAAGTTTTCAGCCAGTCGGTAAATTCCTCGTCCCCCCCCCAAACATTTTGGCTAGTAACGCCTCTGCTTGTGACACGCATAGAGTGGAGAGATCAGGATGAAACTTGGTGGGAAGTACAGGCACAAGTTCTAGGTGCATTAGTGACAGTATCGGATCGGATTCGGGTACCGAGGGTGGGGAAGGAGCTGTAGGGGGTGTCCAGAGTTCCGGTGATCGTGAGTTAAGGTACTTCCAGATGTGCTAGGACGATAAAACTATGCTGGAGCATTAGAAACTTGACATCATTAGGGTTAGACATCGTCACTCTCCGGTCCGACCATACCTTAAAGAACTCATCTTAACCGCAAAGTACAAAAAATTATTTTAAGCAAAATTTACTTTTTCACGATCTCCATGAGCACATGATACTTTTTTGCCTCAAGGGTTTTGCTTAGAAAATAATTTTTAGCACGCTTATAGTGCGCATCTCAAACGAAAAGTAAAAAAAAAACTTTTGACCCTCACTTCGATCCTCTGACCCAGTCTAGCAAGTTTGGCACATGTCAACGGAAAAGGGAAAAAAATACTTTTGACCATCACTTCGATCTAGCCCAGCCTTGCAAGTGTCATATGAGCTTCCAGCTCTTGTTTTTTTTTAAGTTTGAGGCTGAAGTTTTCAACACATTTGAGGATGGGAAAGGGATTTGGTGCGAAAGAATAGCCGCGAATAACACGACCTAAAATATCGCTGCAGTAAAATACTCCTTAATGCATATTTATTTATGTTTGTTTTTTAAACAAGGTTCAAAACTCTGGCCCCTTTTGAATCCAACAATTTTTTTGGAATCGTCTGCGGGATCTGGACAGCTTCCCGCTGCGGTATAACCCGTGAGAGAAAACAGAAAGAACAACTTTGTGTTTTGTTCATGGGTCTCGGAGACGATATGAAACAATGGTGAACGTGAAATTGACTTCAGAAGGATCTCAGATGAAGTTCAAGGGGACCCTTCGTAAGAAAGATAGTAGTTCGATTATAATAAACCATTTTTGGGGCGAAAATTTTCCGGGTAGTAGTAGCAAGAGCCCCCCCCCCCCCCCGGTGAACTACACTGTCAGAAGTTTGATAACAGATTGCGCATAACACTTTCAAGAATAACACCTTTTCACTTAGAAATAAAGTGTTATGACCAATTGAGTTTATGTTATTTCGTGCCTAGATCTCCAACAACACCTTCAATAGGTAAAAATACTACACTGCCAGAAGTTAAATAACGACAACAGAAGTATGCGCGGTTTCAACAGATAACACTTTGGGATGTTATCTGTTATGTTTCTTTCGTTCCCGTTAGTATGTTACCAATTAAAGGTGTTGTTGGAGATCTAGGTACGAAATAGTGTAAACTTAATTGGTCATAACACTTTATTTCTAAGTGAAAAGGTGTTGTTCTTGAAAATGTTATACGCTATCTGTTACGAAACTTCTGACAGTGTAGTTGTTATCTTTCGAAGATTTTCCACGCTACAATTCTACACATCTGTGACACTACATTAGAGCTTTGTTCCAGGTAGTTTGAACAATGTTCTCGACCGTTGTTGAGAAAACAAGTTGCTTTGATGCACTTCGGTGCTGCTCTAAATAGCGTTCGGTCCCCGAAAGTGCTGGAGCTTTCTTTGCTAAATGGGAAAAGCTATACAGAAGCTATGAACCAAGGCTTTTGGGGGGCTACATCATACATTAACCCGAATAATCTCAGCCTGCTTTGTAATAGTATAAACTGATAAGAATGACGATGGTCAGCTTTGCACCCGCAGACGTCGACATATATGCTGCTTGTGTTGGTACTAATGCACTAATGCGGCCCTACCTCCTTCATTGTAATACCAAATCGGCACCGACATGTTGCACGTCTATTCACTATCAACGCCATCTGAGGAAATATCGTTTAGCCACTTGTTTGTAGATGAATTGGCACCTTCAGTTGGCGAAGATTCAGGTCGTAAAGGTGAACATTTTGTTTGAGGACTCTTTTCATCGAATTGCTGGCACACGGTTGTTCAGGTGGCCCTTCATCAAGGAACGGGCGACCACTGAACCTGGAATATGGTATATTGGCCCTCGTGCTTATGTAATATATCATACCATATCATATCGGTCTTGTGCAGCTTTATAGGCGATAGATAATCAGTCACGGTCCCAGCGTCAGCCCTGTTCAAAGAATCGCAACGAAAGAAGTATCGTAGAGGTATGCTTATTTGAACAGTTACTTAAATGTCAACAGTGCAATTTGAAGGTAGAATGAAGATCCAAGATGCCTATTCAAGTGAGGCCCGCAATTATCTACTTTAGCTATCTGGTAGTTAACTTTAATCACAGCAAGCGCATGAAAATCGCAAAGTTCGCAGTCAACAAACGTTCAAATAAGCATACCTCTACTGTATCTTCATAGTAGCTGATCATCGTAGAACATCCTAGAACGTCAATCAATCAATCAATTTTTATTCTGACCCAATACTCTTGATGACCATCTCTCCTTGCCGACGCAAAATCTCCGGTCTCCCCGGGTACCTAGCGGAAGTAAGGCAGAAGTGGTGTCTCAACTGCTCCTAAAGATCGCGGTGATTGATTGATATAGGATTTGGGTCGTTGAGTTTGAGTAGTACGGACACGCTTACTCCTTCTTCCTGAGGATCACTGGCGTGTTTTGGACTTAGTCATATAGAGTATAAGCAGTACGCTAACATGGATGCCTACCGAAGAGCCAGAAACGTTGTTCCTTAGTTTACATAGGATTTGAGTCAATTATGAGCATTCGTTTGGGAGACGTTTCTGATTCTTCCCTAGAATACCTGGCGTGTGTCGGACTTAAGTACGCTATTGGAAAAAAAAACAACAAGTAGCGAACAGTGACAATAACATACGAAGTAACAAACAAAGAATATGGAACGAAAATATTAATTAAGTAGGCTAATGTTAAAATGTTTTGTGAAATATCGCAGGAATGACTTCAGGTATCACTCTGAACATTGGCCTGGCGGTGGAAGAATATTGGGTCTCGGGCCATTCTTGCTCCGCGTGTTAAGGCCAAGAGAAGGTGTAATGAAGTCTGGAAGGATGGCCTGTGGTATCCAGAATTCAAAATTTGGTGACCAAAACGCATGAGAAGATTATGTCTTCTTTCACGCAGTTTTTTAAGTGTCGAGGAGTTGAAGGATTTCATTTGTGGGAAAATTGAAAGAAATAATAGTAAGAGAAAAACAGTAACTTAAATTATGAAGCAGTATTTAACAGTCAACATGGACCATTATCTTGATTATCTTAAGCATTGTCTTTGTACAGCTCTTAAGAACTAATCGTCTTGGGTAATGAAGCCCGTCCCGGATATGGAACTGCATCAGTTATGGTGTTTTGATCGTGAACACATTTTTAGTCATGTTTTAGTCGTTCAGCTGGGTCCAGCAAGCCTAAGTATGCTTGCTGTGTCGCTCTCGACTTGTTCTAAACCCAATTACATATCGCTGATTATAACCTACGTATCCCTGTTAAGTGGTCTCATCTGCATCCGTCTAAACTTTGCTCGCTGTGCCTTTGGCTTGTAAAATTAAGACATTTCACACACGGTCTATAATTATAACGATAAAAGCAACCAGATACGAGGCAAAGATTGAACCAAAACCGATCGTCGGGTCGGCCGGGTCACTATTAGGATGAAGATGATAGTTACAAAGTATGTAGTCTGAACGCCAGCAAAATTTCGCATGGGTACCAACGCTCAATAGTATCTTGCCATGGCCTTGACCCTGACCTATTTTTCTACTCCATCTTTTGACTGGAAATTCTTTGTGGAGTTCACCATGACAACAACACTTGCCATTCTAACCTTGATAACGCGTTTACGTCCACGCGTAACCGCACATCGTGGAATACGTTTTGACTGATTCGTCGACCTTCTGATCACCGTTCTTATCAACGAAGTCAGAAGGTACACTGTGAAAAGTTTCTCCGAGAAAGGATTAAACTTAACTGCAGTATTTACTACTGGGATTAATATTGTCTCTACTGGGATAAGACTGACCCAAATTCCCGAATTAGAAATAATCTTATCCCAGTAGAGACAATATTAATCCCAGTAGCAAATACTGCAAGTTTTCACACGTGTATTTCCGTCCCCTACGGTGGTAGAGCTTCCCTATCCACCCTCACTGTGTGTGGCCCTAAAATCACGTTCTACGTCCTTGCTTTGATGAAGTGAGTCTTGGAAATATAAAGCTACCTCATGATTTATTTCTAGTCCCCCCTGGAACTCCAAGAGTCTTCGATGGAGGTGGGAAGATGATCGACGCACGAGCTGGTCCCTACTCCGAAGGATCGGTGGTTTCGTTCAACTGCAGTTCTGATGGAGGTATGACATAAACTTATTCCGAGACAGATACAGTCCTACATTCTGTATCAATAAGTAAATTCGCCACCTAAATATGTAAAAGAAAACACCAGGGCCTTTCTCCGGCTTAACCTATCCGTCAGGGGTCACAATGTCCACCGAAGGTACTTCCTGCCCAGGGTTGGTCACCAAAATTAACTTCGTACACCCTGGAAAGTAACCCAAAAGTATCTCATAGTAACTCAATGTAACCCAAAGTAACCCAATGCAATTTAACACGAAGTAACCCAATGTAACCAAAAGTAACCCTGAGTAACCCAAAGTATCCTGAAGTAACTCTTACACCCTGGTTCTTGGTGACCAACCCTGGCTTCCTGCACGGACGTCACGCAACGCCCTAGCAAGTTCACGGCACTACCCCCCCCCCCCCACACAACCCGCTGACAAAACAAATAGGCTAACCGTTCACTACTCACTCACAGGACAACTTTTGCAGGCCTTTTCCTATTTTGCCACAAGATGGATAGTTTACAAATTTGATCGTGCGGTCAGACAATCACTGGCAGACGTAAAAATTGAGATTTTCGACTTTCGCGGCCGGAACTGATGAAAAGGGAGAAAATCAGCACGGAAAACACGATACTATGTACCATTATTTGAGTAAATTACGGCGGGGAGATCTTACCTGTGATTTAAAATTATCCAGATTTTTGCACGTTTTTACAAGTCCCTCCCCCGAAACATAAACAAACAATATTTGTGTATAGTCTATGTTTTTTTGTAACAACTTCAACTTGTTCTTTTGATGGTTCAACTCTGATCCATGTTCTTGTTTTACTATTGGTATGGATTAGGTCCGACCCGAGAGGAGACCCACTCCCCGAAATAAAATATCGGATCGGGCCATCCATGAATAATAGGCTTACTGAAGTTGCTACCAACAAAATTAATAAGAAAAAT
This sequence comes from Branchinecta lynchi, assembly GCA_023053575.1. Classification (NCBI taxonomy): domain Eukaryota; kingdom Metazoa; phylum Arthropoda; class Branchiopoda; order Anostraca; family Branchinectidae; genus Branchinecta; species Branchinecta lynchi. The sequence goes on from JAKZAP010000008.1 coordinate 13,229,816, forward strand.
AGGCAAAACAATCCAGTCATAAACTAAATCGAATCTGGGATATTATCATACTGTATCTCAGTTTTGAGACAAAGGACCCACGCTCTTCATATACAATGACAACGAGTTTTGTCCCAAGTAACATGACATACTGCGACACCTCAACTTCATCAAGTTTGCCATTTCATAGCTGTCATTCCTAGTTAACACACGTTTTTGTTTGGTAATTGTACAGGACGGAGCCTGGACAATGCCCGCTTTTAAATTTACCTCTCGAGAGAACTGACACGTCGTGAGTCGTGGTCGAGACCCGATGTCCTATTTAGTCTAACTCGAGAAAGTCGAGGAGGGATCAAGGACTGACATCGCTTTAAATGCAGGCACTTACAGGCAAAGTCCTATCTTCGCGGATTTTCCTAGTCAGTTGAATTATGAATAGACTGCCTCTCTGTGAGCATTGGAACACAGAAAATAGCTGTCCGTGTCGTGTAAGGGTGTTGTCAACCAACATCTGTAAGCGCAAACATAAAGAAGAAGAAGATTGCCTCTGTGTATTAGGAATGCAACAACCCTTTAGTCTTTTAAAAAGTTTTAAAATGATTGTTTTCAAGTGAGAGTCGTCGTGAATTACTATTTGTAATGGTTTAATTAAAGATGCTTATTTTTATGATTGTTCTAAAAAGAAGAACTTCTGAACCAGCTCTTTATTTGTATGTTCGCTCTAATGGTTGGATGGCTGTTTGTGATCCCAAACGTAAGTGGAGGGATGCCTATGACATCGCAAAATTTATCCGTCCGTCCGTCTGTAAGCACGATAACTCTCGAAGGGAATGAGATATTTTGACGAAACTTGGTGTGAGGGTAAGAAGACATGCTGACCACGATGGTGAAAACCATTTTTTCACCAGAGAAGTAGTTAGCCCGGAATCCGGCCAAAACCTGAAAGTTTGTTAAAAGTAAAAGTTTTATTTGAAGTTGATTAGATGTTTGATTTAGGGGTAAAAAGACATGCTGAACACAATTATTAAAACAATTTTCTCGCCGGACAAGTAGTTCGCCCGGAATCCGGCCAAATCCGGAAAATTTGTTAAGAGCAGAAGTCTTATTTCTAGTTGATGAGATTCCGATTTAGGTGTAAGAAGAGATGCTGAATCCGTATAGATAGATAGATAGATAGATAGATTTATTAATTGCTAAGCAGCCCAAGGGCCATGGCAATAAAAAATCACAAAAAAGTATCACATACTAGAATAAAACGCACGAAACAAAACAACACAAAAGAGAGAAGCTCCTCCTTAATCTTTCTCTTCTCTAATAACCGTTTTCAACATTTCTTTGTTACTTCTCTAATCCAAAAATTTACTTCTATGTTCCATCGCTGTCCTCAGGAATCGCCCCAATCTCTTAATCGTAGTAAAAAATTCATTTATAACAACTCTAATTAACCACTCTTCATCAAACTCTTTCACACCATACTGTTCTTTCCTCAATTCACTCAGCTCCATGCACTCGCAAACCACGTGAACCAAAATCTCATTCTCGCATCCGCACATCGGACAAAAGTAAGGACCGGATTTCTGCCTAAAATTACCAATATAACGCCTTCTACCACCAATTGGCAGGGTGTCCGCCAACATTTCAATAATAATTCTTAATTCCTCCCGCTTAAGACCCGCTTTAAACATTATACTCTCACCCCATGTCTCCCTTACCGCGGCATAAAGCCTCAGGGACAATCGTTTTTTTACCCGGACGCATAGTTCGCCCGGAATCCGGCTGAAACCGGAAAATTGTTCACGAATTAAAGCTTTATTTGAAGTTGATCAGATGTCCGATAATTCGTTTTTGAGCTTTGTTATTTTGTCAGATAAGTAGTTCCGGAATTCGGCAAAAACCGGAAATTTGGCAGAAGTAAGGTAAACAGGAAGTTTCGATCAGTTTCGTCAAAACAAATAACACACAGGCTGAATCCATATCTGAACTTGGTTTTCTCAGATGATTAGCTATTTGGCCTTACCCTGTTTCGAATTTTCGTAGTAAAAATGCTTAAGGAGTCTGGAGAAGACAGGACCCAATTGTCTGGATTTTGGGTTCCCATCGCAGGCCCGCATCCAAGAATTTATTTCGGGGGGGGGGGGGGGGGGTGTGCCTTTCAGGGGGCGGGGTTGCTTGCGGGTCGGGCAAAAAAGACATAGATCAGAGGGAAAAGCCTATAAAAATGATTATTTTTGTATGTTTCGCCGGGAAGGAGGGGGGGGGGGGGGGGGTGGGGGTAATTGTTTCAAACCCCTAACCTAACCCCACGCCCCTAGATACGCCTGGATACGGCCCTGTCCCATCAAAACTTTTGGTCTTGTTCATGCGGACCTGCAGTTTGTTCCGGGAAGTTCATTATTTTATTTTGTAAACAAACAAATCTGAAATCTGGAAGCCTAGTATATTCAGTTTAGTCAGTAAAGTTTTGCACAGGCCATTTAATCAAATGCAAAACAGTGGATACAGTGGGAAAGATGCGTCTAGATAACTACAAGCTAAAACATTACATTCAAATTGTTATTAACTTTTGGTAAAGAGAAGAGCTAAGCATTAAATTCCGATCTGAATCGTGGAAATCACGCCACGTACCAACACAGACTTGTTAAAGAGCAAAACAAGTAAAAGCAATTAAAAAAAAGCAAACATGGGTTGGTTCTGTTTGCATTCTTAACTCTTCTCACGGAAGAAGTTAAGCATGGAATTTTTTTTTCCTGAATCGTGAAAATCAAATTTACGCTACATATATAGAACGGGTTTGAGGCTAACTACGTCAAAAATGTGTTCGGTAATCCCTCAAATGTCTTCGAGAAATCGGTGTTTGTCTTTGAGAATCGATAAAATAGTCTTCGGGATTTTCTTTCAAGTCTTCGAGAAACTATAAAAAGTATTCTAGAAAAGATAAAAGTATTCGAGAATGTTTTAAAAGTATTTGAAATTTAAATTGAAATTTAGGTATTCGAGAATGAGACAAATGTATTCGAGAATGACAAAAATGCATTCAAAGAATTTGTTTTATTCTCAAATGTATTTTTGTCATTCCCTAATACATTCGTGACATTCTCAAGTTTCTTATTTCAATTCAAATGTCAAATATATTTAGGAGCTTCTCTAATACTTTTTATCTTTGTAGTTTCTTGAAGACCTAAAAAAAAATCTCGAAAACTTTCCGTCGATTCTCAAATACAAACACCGATTCTTCGAAGACATTTAAGGGATTCTCGAATACATTTCAGTGATTCTCGAATGCATTTTCGAAGTGTTTAGCCTCAAATCCATTCCATATACGTAGGTGATTACGGGTTTTCATGACGTACTCCTTAGTTTTGAGGGTTATGACAGCAGGTTTGCTGAAGAGAAAAAAAAATGAAAATAAACAGCAGTTTTTTTTGTATGACTCAATATTCAGAAAGCAAAGATAGGTTAGTCGCAATGCTTCTTCAGCTCTTGCCAGGGACGATGGAAACCTTACCAATACCATAACCGGAAATCGAAAACGGATCCGATTAGGATCGAACATTGCATTAAAACTGGTATATACTTTTGTTATTATAGAAGTTAAGCATAAATGTTCAGTCTGTCAAAAATTATGCAACGTACGCTCCGTGGCCGTAGGCTATTTTTTGTTTAATTCATTTATTTCCCCGGCACTTACAGGCAAAGCCCTATCTTCGCGGATTTTCCAAGTCAGTAGAATTGTGAATAGATTACCTCTTTATGAACATTGAAACACAGAAAGAAGTTGTACATGTCGTGTAAGGGTGTTCTAAACCAATACCTGTACACGCAAACGTAAAGGAGAAGAACATCACCTCCGCTTATTAAGAATGCAACAACCCTTCAGTCTTTTAAACAAGTTCTAAACTAATTACGCGTTTTCATGAAGTACTCCTTTGTTGCGAGGGTTATGACAGCAGGCTTGCTGAAGAGGAAAAAAATAAAAATAAACAGTATTTTTTTTGTATGACTCAACATTCAGAAAGCAAACATGGGTAATAGGTTTGAAGCCAAGCTGACTATTCACTAAGAAAGAATATAAATTTTGGTTTTAGTTACATGTCGTTTAATGGTTTATTGGTTCCGCATCGTTTTTGGGATCCCAAAACGTAATTAGAGGGATACCTATGACATCGCAAAAGTTGTCCGTCTGTCCGTCCGTCTGTTAACACGATAACTCTCGAAAGGGTTGAGATATTTTGTTCAAATTTCGCACGATGACGCTTTGGGTCAAAGTACAGGTCAGGTTCGAAGATGGGCTCTGTAGCTTTAGATTTACGGGTGGGGGAGGGATTTCAAATTAAGAGGCAAACATTCTTTTAAAAGCTATTGAGATAGTTGATTTAGAGGTAAGGAGATATACTGAATCCGAATATGAAAGTTTTTTATTTTGCCGGACAAGTAGTTCACCCGGAATCCGGCGTAAACCGGACATAAAATTGGTCGACCAGTTTTCGGCTATAGCAGTCCCACCCCTTTATTTTCAAACTAGTATAGCTCTGCGCCTGGATGCCGGCAGTCATTTGTTTATTCTGTGTGACGTCGGAGAGATCTAGTGTAATCGAATAATGAATGAATGAATTTATTTCCAAAAAGCCCGTCGGGCCATGGTAGGAAAATAACATAAACACAAAATAGCACTCACAAACACAATGTTTACGCCGAAAGGAGGGAACCCTTACTCCAAAAAACGCTCCCGATGCTCCATGGACTGCTTGAGGAACCTCCCAAGCCGACGAAGGTCCCCAAAATTTTTCTTCCCCATCACCTTAACCAAATCCTCCTCCTCCAACCTACTATATCCAAAAATCTCTTTACGCAGATCATTTAACTCAACGCATCTACCCACCAGATGCAAAATATCCTCCCCTAGTGAACCGCACATAGGGCAGATTGTTCAATGAGGATTCACTGGTAAAGTACAGGTCAAGTTCGTAGATGGGTCCTTTAGTCCTATCTTTAGAGGCAGAGAAGGGGTTTCAAATTTACGGTAAAACATTTGTTTTATAAGCTAATAAGATATTCACTGAGGGGGTAAGGAGGTCCGCTGAATCCATATCTGATAGGCTACTTGGTTTTCTTGCTGGACAAATGGTTCATCACGAATTCGTCTGATACTGGAAATTTGGTTGAAGCTCAAAGTTGTTTCTGAAATCGATTCGATATTCGGTATCGTGGCAAGGAGACATGCTGAATACATTTTTGAACTTCATTTTAACAGCAAAAATATTCAAGGAGTCTGACGACGACTGAATGGCGAAGACATGACCCAATCGTTTGAATCAAATGTTAGATTTTTGGGATCCCACCGATACCTTTGGTCTTGTACTGTTCGTATTGTGTTGAATTTTATGATTTAGTTTGTTTTTTTTTCGCTGAGGACGGTTTGCAGGAAGTGCAACCGAAATATCCAAAATTATATTTATCCCTCATCTTAGAGGGATAATTAGCTGATAAAAAAAAACGAAAATCACGGTTTTCTATTCTTTTGCAAGAATGGGTTAGTCGCAATACTCGCAATACTTCTTCAGCTCTTGCCAGGGACGATGGAAACCTTACCGTAACCGGAAATCGTAAACGGTCAAATTAACTCATTTTATCACGCACATGCTACGAGGCACCTGGTAAGTGAGACAAGAAGTACGGTTCATTCTAGCCATGTGGCAAGGCATTCAGGTGCGGTGGTCTGGAATACTTTTCCAGACTCAATTCGAGAAGAGGAAAGTGTACCGCAATTTAAAAATCGGTTACAGAAACATCTCTTTGAGGGTAGTTGGTGAGTGGAGGGTTTGGAAGATGAGAGAGGACAAATTGACAAATTTATCAATTCATTTTTAGTTTATGTTAGTGAAATTTTGATTAGTTGCATAATATGGTAGTACATGTGCACTGGTTGCGTTTTTCAAGCACGAATGTGCTTTGTTTGTAACCGGTCATCAAGCCGGAATGAATTTTTTTTTTTAGAAAAGTTGTTGAGTCCTGACATTGCACTATAACTTGTATATACTTTTCTTATAATAGAAGTCAAGCATGAATGATTCAGTCTGTCAAATTATGCAATGTACGCTACATGGGTGTAAGCTTATTTTTTTTTTAATTCGTTTTTTCCCTCAAAACTGAGGAGTACAGAATATAATACATAAGACGCAACTGTACCTAAAGCAATTGATCCATTCAATGACACTATAAATACTATACAAAAAATACACATGTGGGCTACTGGACAACTAAATTAAAATTCTATACGCACTACAATATTCACTTGTGAATGGAGCATTTTCCTGAAGTACTCCTTAGTTATGACAGCAGACTTTTGAAGAGGGAAAAAAAAAAATAAACAGGAATTTGCATTCCCTGACTCAAGAGACGGAAAGTAAACATGGGTTAGTCGTAAAGCTGTGTCAGCTCTTGCCAAGCACGCGAGACAAGTCTTACCGTAACCGGAAATCTCAAGTTGTCAAGACCGGAAAGCAAACTCGCGCTAAAGGTAGCCAGAGAAATAAAGTCTTGGCAATTTGAAAAGTCCCGCCAACATTTTCCGTGTTGACGACGGTTTGCCGGAAGTGCAACCGAATTATCCGAAATTGTATTTACCCCTCGCACATCATCTTGGAGGGGTAACTCGGTGATCAAGAAAAAAACTCGGAAATCTCGTTTTTCTATTTTATTTGAAGTGAATAGTCAGCTTGGCTTCAAACCTTATAATTTGAAAAGGTATTCCCGTGTCTCTATGTTTCTTTGCTACACCATGGAGACTTGGGATGAAGGAGTATATAATTAATACATACTTATACCTTATAGATAAAGTAAACATGGCTTAGTCGTAAAGCTTTGTCAGCTCTTGCCAACCACGTGAGACAAATCTTATCATAGCCATAGCTGGAAATCTCAAGTCGTCAAGACGGAAAGCAAACTCGCGCTAAAGGCAGGGAGAGAAGTAAGGGCTTGGCAATTTCAAAAGGTATTCAGGTGTCCCTATATTTCTTTGCTACACCGCGGACACCTGGGACAGGCCCGCATCCATGAATTTATTTCGGGGGGGGGGGGGGGGGTTGCCTGCGAGTCGGACAAAAAAGTAAAAAAAAAGACATAGATCAGAGGGAAAAGCCTAGAAAAATTATTAGTTTTGTATGTTTCGGGGGGGGGGCGATCCCCTAACCCCCTCCCCTGGATACGGCCTTGACCTGGGATGAAGGAGTATATAATTAATACATAATTATAAGGCGAAAACGAAGAGCAATCCTTGCTTGTTTCCTCTGCGGATAAGGAGGGAACACGAGAGTGTGGTTTATTTTGTCAGCGGGTGCGTCGAAACTGAGAAGGGAGAGAAATGACGAAAGATTAATTTCTATTGTGTAAAAATTGAGACGTTCCATGAGGTCTGCCACCGATAAGGTTCTTGGACCAATAAGGGATCGGGTTGATTAAAAGTATTTATTTAAAGGCCCTCTCGCACTATTTACTCTTCAACTTACGGTATTTTAATATATTTGAATACTTTAAAACTAGGCTGTGCTTTCAACAAACAACCCACGGTTTTTGCTGTTTTACGCCTTTTCCAATACCCGTTGACTTATGGCGAAAACAGGGAAACAATTTACATAACCGGTTTTGATGATGGAAAAACTCCTCGCAGGCAACCGACGACAGCGTCATACACACCGAAGGTAGCAAAACAGGGCAAGTGAGATAATCAGCGTGGTTTTGTTAGTGGGGTTAGAATGTACCATACGAAGTTGGGGTCTCCGGGTTTAGAAATATATGGAGTGATTATGGAAGTAGGTTGCGTTAGTATTATATGTAAGACAGGTCCTTTAATGATTTTCTGTTGTCATGGACCTTGTACTATGAGTTTTCAATTCACTCACTCACTCATTCATTCACACGAATCACAGATAAAACACTCTCACTATAGAACGCTGAATGTTACGATAACTGCTTTAAAGTTTTGACTTTTATTGATGTCATGTCTCCTATCTGAGGACATGATCATATGATAGTATTTATGTCAGGAGCTTACTCGCCACAAGTGCGAACAGACTTTCAGGATTTCCCCATCGGATTTCCTGCACTTTCATCATCAAGTTGAAAAACTTCAACTTTTCCATATGGAAGTGATCATGGTGCCGAAAATCCGGGCAGGAATTCCAGACCGGAAGCTCCCGATCGTGTGTTCGCACTTTAAGCTAATTGATAGCAAATATTGAAAACGTAATGAGATACTTATACCGATATATCTGAAGCATGCTCAATCAAAGATAGTGGAGCCCGAACCGGTCAAAGTAATACGGTTGAGTTAACTAACACAAATTATTCTTATAGGAAAACCCCCACCAGAAATATCTTGGTACTACAACAATACTTTAATCTACTCTAGCCGGCACGCTGGCAAATTAGCGAATACAATTAAGGTGAAACTAATGAAGCGTGACGATGGAGGAACGATGACGTGCACGGCGGAAAATTCGAACTTCACGGAGCCTGCCAGAAAAACGTTCAAGATTGACCTGCTGTGTAAGTCAATTCAATTTTCGATTTCATTATTCTTGAATGCTGTTCACTCGAGTGACATTACAACTGAGTGCTTGGGAAAGAAAACTGGGCTTACGGCATAGCACAGAAGAAAATGATGATGGAGGTTGAATGGAGGCTGCTAAAAGAGGATATGTTAAAAGGAGAAAGACAGGAGAAGCTGTGCCACGAGGAAAGGAATGGTACAGAAGAGCTGAGAGCACAAATGTGATAGCTCGCCTTTTTTTTTTTTTTGGCAAATTGAGTTAAGAGCACCATCTGGTACACAATTTGCGCTATTTCTCCCTGCGCTATCAGAATCTTCGCCAGATCACTCCCTACTGAAATGCTCGGCGGGCAAAAATGAGCTTTCGATATACTAACTGCCCAAGCTTTAAATGCGAAAATCTCGAGACTAGCAAAAAGTGAGTTATCACTTTTGTGCGCTCAGCTCTTCAGTTTCTTGTCTTTCGTTGCTTTTTCCTTTCCGCTTTGTCAAGTAATGTTATCCCGATGAAAATTTTTCAAGAATTAGTTTTCTGGAGTTGTTAGTTTTGATAGCGTATGTAATTGTTACCACTGCATGCAACTATTAGCAAGACTCGATGCTACTATATTAAGGCAGGATGCTACTGGATACTACTGCTTAAGATTGGCCCCGTCTGAGTGAGGCACATTAAATGGTTGTATTTTGTATTGTACTATTATACACATCAATGCCGGCTTTTTCGTACAACTATCATACAACTACACATTTTCATCGGGATATTTCCTCCTTTTTGGGATCCCAAAACGTAAGTGGAGGGATACGTATGACATCGTAAAAGTTGTCCGTCTATCCGTCCGACCGTCTGCCCGTCCATCCGTCTGTTAGCACGATAACTCTCGAAGGGAGTGAGATATTTTGATCAAACTTGGTGTGAGGACTCTTTGGGTCAAGGGTAAGGTCAAGTTCGTAGATGGGCTCCCCTACATTTTGCGGGTGGGGGAGTGGGTTCAAATTAAGGGGGCAAACAAAATATTTTTAAACAGCTAATGTGACAGTCGATTAGAGTAAAGTTCGCCCGGAAATCCGGCAAAAACCGGAAAGTTGGTTAAAAGTAAAAGTTTCATTTGAAGTTGATTAGATGTTCAATTTAAGGGTTAGAAGACATGCTGAACACGATGATGAATTGAAACGATGATCTGGTGAAAAGCGGGAAGTTGACTAAAAGTAAAAGTTTGATTTGAAGTTGAAGTTGATTAAATGTTCGGTTTAGGGGTAAGCAGACACGCTGAACACTTATGTGAAAAGCATTTTCTACCCGGACAACTAGTTACCCGGAATCCGGCCGAAACCGGAAAATTCGTTAAAAGTAATAAGTTTTATTTGAAGTTGATTATATTTATGGGTAAGAAGAGACGTTGAGTCTGTATATGAAAATCATTTTTTAACCGGGGATAGCAATCCGGTTTTAACCGGGTTTTTTTTTAGAAGCCAAAGTTTTATTTGAAATTGATTAGATGTTCTGTACGCTGAACCCCGATTTCAGCTTATTGCTAGAAAGTGGTAAGGGTCTAACCTGTGCGGTTTTTACGAAAGGTGTGGACCTTAGGCCGGATTTATGAATATGACATTACACTTTGGAAAGCTCCGCAGAACTCTTGCCTGGAGTCGAAAAGGATGGTTTTTGCTTGTATAATCGAGCCACAGCCTACGGTTTGTGAAGTGAAGTGGAGGACTATCTGAAGTTATGCAGTCAAGCTTTCCTTTCATCAAGCCATGTTTCCGGCTTTCGAGTGGAAAGCTCCGTTCTAGCAGGCAGGCAGACAGGCACCAGTTTTAAGTTGAAGATGGACTAAAATCTATAAGTACTAAATATGTGCGGTAGTTCCCTGGACCCGCAGCCAATATATCCTCTTTGAGTGATAAATAGAAACATTTACAAAATAAAAAAGTGGGATTTTCCCACGGGTCCGAAAGTGCTGCCATCTGTTGTTTCTACCCATTTCTGTTCGTGATTTCAGCTGAGTTTATCATGTCATTTCTTACACTTGCGATTGAGGAAGAGAAATGATATCAGACGGGCCTCTTAAACTTCAAAGTTCTCTCATTGCAAAACGAAATTAGAAATTAGAGATATAACGTTAGAGGGGTTGACAACTTCAGTAGTAAGGTACACACTGAAACCAAAAATAGGCCGACCCCAATTGTGAGACATGTAGGGGACTTGTAAGCAACAATCGACTGTTAGACCATAATCATCTTCGGCGATGAGGGGTTTCCAGAAGGGGTTTGCAGTTTTTGCCAGTTGTTGTACTTATTATTAGTTTCCAGTGTATTTGATAGTAAGAACAATTTGGTACCATGTCATCAAGGGAGATGGACTTGTAAGTTAGCATCGGTTCCTAGAAGGGGATCATAAGGGGCTAGAAACTTGTGCAAATTAGTGCACATTTTATTTGATCCCTATGAACCTGAGGGTAAGAAAATTAGTCTCTTTGGTCTATCACAGAATTAGGTCTTTACTCAACGGATACAAAATGATATTGTAAAACAACAATAACGTAGTTTCGCAATAATTAGTAACAGTGGCATCTGTGGTGGTTTGACCCTGAAAAGTTACGGATAGCTTTATCATACCAACTAGGTTATATAAGATGATGTTTCGAGTTTTTACCAATCACGATGTCTACGACTGAAAAGGATAAAGTTAAACTGTCTGCTAAGTCAAGTTAGTCTCTTTTTCCGACATTCTGTTGTTTTTTCCCAACGCTCAGGGATAGCTTTTGTCGTCTTTGATCATGTTAAAGTGTTGAGGGGTTGACAACTTCAGTGATAGACTATACACTAAAGAAAAATAGGCGAAAAGTGAGACATGTAAGGGACTTAAAAGTAATAATCGGCTGGTAGACCATAATCATCTTGGGCAGTGAGGGGTTTCCAGCTGTACCTATTTTGTTTTAGTTGTTTTTAATGATAATTAAAGTTTAGTTCCATGGCTGTAACTGGGAGAGGGACTTGCAAGTAAAAAATCGATTGCTATAGTCATTTTCATGAGATGCTATAGAATGGTCTATGGTGATGGTCGATCACTGTAACCGAGAATTAAGTGTTTACGAAACGAATGCAAACAATAATTCAAAACAACGACATATTTTCACAATAATTAGTAATGTGGCATCTATGGTATTTTGATCCTGAAAAGTTATGGACAGCTGAGAATTAAAATTCAATGGGCACATCAAACTACCGCAATCCCACTCTGTAACAACCTAGGAACAATGCTTACCCCCTAGACCAGCAGCTTTTTCAACAGTTTCCTCTCTGTGATATTTCAAAGCGTAATTTTTTGGGCCAGTACATGCTCAATTTACTAGCTTGGACAAAGATAAAAGTGATGTTTCTTGAAATACCCAGTAGATCTTTATTTTATGCATAAATCAGCTTGTACAATTCAGATTTGAATAGGTTATTTGTTTTTGAATGATTTTTGTATAGCTATGTTATTTTTTTATAAGCTTATTGCATATTCTGGTACATTTTATAAAGCAAGCTAATCAAGCTTCACAACACTATTCCACAAAGAAAAACTTTTAATAGGCACTTTAAGACATGGAACTTCTGACGAAACACTAGAACAATCACTTAAATTGCATCTGCGACTTGACTTTGGTGACATCTCAATTATATCCTTTTCTATCAAGCATTGCTGGGAATTTTTGAATTTCCTGCCACGATATCCCAGCTCCTAAGATTTGGATCGCCGAAATGCCAGAGAGGTAAAGACAAGGGATAACAAGAAAACGGCCGATTTTCGTAGCGCCTTCTAAAGGAAGTCGGAAATGTTGATTTGTGAAGCATTTAATACAAAGTAAAGCATTAGAAGTGTCCACTGTGCTTTGTGTTTACGCAACGAATATAAACAATAATTCAAAACAATGACACAGTTTCACAATAATTAATAATGTGGTATTTATGGTATTTTGATACTGAAAAGTTACGGACAGCTTTATAATACTAACTAGGTTATATAAGGGAATATTCCAAGCTTTCACCAGTCCCGGTTTCTACGATTGGTTAGTCCCTACTTCCGATATTCTGTTTTTTATGGCACTTGCCTTCCGGCCAAGTGCCATATACCGATCACTTTTCCGTCGGTCTGTCGGTCGGTCGGTCGGTCAGTCGGTTAGTCCGTTGTTTGCGAGTTAGGGTACTTCCAGATATGCCAGGACGATGAAACTTGGCAGGCATATTAGGGACCCGACCAAACTAAGTTGGAAATAGTCACTTGCCCGATCCGACCGTCGTGGGGGGAGGGAGGGGAGCCGGAATCCGGAATTGAGTGGCAAGCGTAACTTTCGAACGGGTTATCGGATCTTAATGAAAGTTGATATTTGGAGATGTCATGTCTCCGATGTTCCATTTCAAGTCCGGACCGAATCCGGTGAATGTGGGAGGGGGGGGCGCAGGGGGGACCGGAAATCATATGACAAGCTTAGAGTGGAGGGATCGGGATGAAACTTGGTGAGAGGAACAAGCACAAGCCCTGTACATCATTGGCAGAAGCGGACGGGATTCGTGCACTGTGGTGGGATCTGGAGGGGGGGGGGCGGAATTCCGGTGATACGGAGTTAAGTTACTTCTAGGTAGGCTGGGACAGTGAATCTTGGCAAGCGTACCAGGGACCCGACAAAACTAACTTGGAAATAGTCACTTCCCCGATCCGACCACCGTGGGGGGAGTGGAGGGAAGGGGAATCCGGAATCTAGAGGTACGTATAACTTTGGAACGGGTGATCAGATCTTAATGAAACTTGATATTGGAAAGACCTCGTGTCTCGGATGTCCCATGTGAAGTCCGAACCGGATCCGATTATTATGGGGGGGGGGGTGTCAGAGGGGGAGCCGTAAATCTTATGACACGCTAACAGTGGAGCGATTGGGATGAAACTTGGTGGGAAGAACAAGCACAAGCCCTAGATTCATCAGTGACAGAACTGGATCGGTTTCAAGCACTGTGGGGGGGGGAGGAAGGGGGGTCCGAAATTCCGGTGATCACCAGTTAAAGTACTTCCAGGTGTGCTGGACCATGAAACTTGAACATTAGATACTTGAAATGATTAGAATATTTACTTTTGAATGATCCTTTTGATTAAAATATACATTTCATTCTCCCGATGAGCTCATCATAATTTTTGCTTCAAGAGTTTTGATTACAGATGAATTTCTAGCGCCCCGAAAGTGCGCATCATCACAGCCAAATGTATTACCAAACGATACGTTCTCGTGATTTCCAAGGACCCATTATCTCAAGGGTTTTGCTTACAAATAATCACAACAAACTCACGAACTGAAGAATTCCTACTTTCACCCTCTGACCCAGCCTTACAAGTGCCATATGAGCTTGCAGCTCTTGTTCTTTAAGCCCTGCGGTATAGCGAGAGGTGTTACTAGCCAAAATGTTTTGGGAGGGTGGGGGGGGGGGGGGGGCAAGGTCTTTATCGAGTGGCTGGTCATTTTTACTGACTGTTTTTTGCAGGAAACCCGACTGTTTATAAGAAAAAACGACTGTTTTGACGAAAAATCGACTGATTTTCAGACAAGACCAAAGGTTTCCATGGGATCCCAAAAATCTAATACTTGATCCAGACAATTGGGAACGAACTACCATACTTGTCCAGAAAAAAAAAAGAAATTTCAGAAGCGAATTCAGCATATCTCCTTATCCGTATAAAGAACATCTAATCAACTTCAAGTAAAACTTCTTAAAATCCGGTTTAAACCGGATTCCGAACGAACTATATGTACCGGTAAAAAAAAATGGTAATATACAGATTCAGCGTGTCTTCTTACCCCTAAATCTGTCATCTAATCGACTTCAAATAAAACTTTTGATTTTAACAAATTTTCTGGTTTCGGCCTGATTCCGGGCGAACAAGTTGTCCGGGTAGAAAATACCTTTCAAGTAAATGTTCAGCATGTCCTCTTACCCCTAAATCGAACATCTAATCAACTTCAGATAAAACTTTTACTTTTAAAAGACTTTCCGGTTTTGGCCGGATTCCGAGCTAACTACTTGTCCGGCAAAAAATGATTTTCACCATGGTGTTCAGCATGTCTTCTTACCCCTATATCGAACATCTAATCAGCTTCAAATAAAACTTTTACTTTTAACAAACTTTCCGTTTTGGCCAGATTCCGAGCGAACTACTTGTCCGATTACAAAATGGTTTTCACCATCGTGTTCAGCATGTCTTCTTACTCCATAATCGACTTTCACAAATATTTCATTCGCCCCTTAATTTAACCCCCCTCCCCCACTCCTAAATGTAGGGCTACATAGCCCGTCTACGAACTTGACCTTACTCTTGACCCAAAAAGTCCTCACACCAAGTTCCATCAAAATATCTCATTCCCTTCCAGAGTTATAGCGCGCACAGACGGAAAGACGGACAACTTTTGCGATGTCATAGGTATTCCTCCATTTACGTTTTGGGATCCCAAAAAACCGACTGTTTCCAAGAAAAATCGACAGTTTCCAAGAAAAAAATCGATAGTTTTTACGATATATCGCGGAGCTTCGCGCCGACTCGGTTATTTTTTACCGACTGGCTGACAACATTGCCCCCCTCCCCCCCCCCCATACGTGACGCCCCTGGGTATAGCAACAATGACATAGTTTCACAATGATAAGTGGCATCTATGGCATTTTGATCCTGAAAAGTTACGGACAGCTATACACTACCAACTAGTTTATATAAAATAATGCTCCGAGTTTTCAACAGTCCCGATCTACGATTGGAAAGGATGAAGTTCAATTGGCTGCAAAGTCAATTTAGTCCCTACTTCCAATATTCTGTTTTTTCTTTAAATCACAGCCATGTGAGTACGGATTCTCTCATCAGTTCAGAAAAAAAAACTCTTTTAGAGCATACCATTTTTAAAACCTCGATGGGTTAACAACTTTTAACAGATAGCGAAGAATTAATACCAAACAAAAAACGCAACACTTTAGTCGACGTAGCCGAACAAAGGTTGCTACAACACTTTACGTTCCCCAGGCAATACGTAGGTTTAGTTTACTTTTATATTTACAGTTACTTTTTTTTTTTAATTACTATTAATTAGTGTCCTGCCCAATCGAAGTACACACTATTGTGCTTTCTTGACAGGTTACCTACGTTAATTGTGTGTTTTTGTTTAAATGAAATGAAACTGAAATTGAAACAAGGACAATTCGACTAGTCCCCCATGTCATGTCGAGTGAAACAAAATTTCCTCCTGACGCACCTTTTCATGCCTTCCCGTCTGCACCGTGCCTTCCCTCCCGTATCCTGCCTCACCTTCTTTCTTTTCGACTATCCCTTATTGCTGCGAAATCCTTCTCAATAAAAACCTCCTGAAGAGAATGGAGGACCGCTAGGTAGGCTACGCTGTAAAAAGTTTCTCCGAATAAGGATGCAGTATTTGCTACTGAGATTAATATTACCTCTATTGGGATACACGTAATCCGAATTAGGGATAACCTATCTCAATAAAGACAAGATTAATCACAGTAGCAAATACTGCAAGATTTTTTTTTTGACAGTGTATCTGATCATAGAGAAAGAAAAGCTGATCAGCAAATTGCTCGATTATCATTTGGATAGGAGAGTAATTTGAACCATTAAACCCAGATTTACAATTACTCATCCAACCAGCTGCAAACCTGACGAACCATTTTTAATTACAAACTGGAAGTCTACTGAATGCCGCATACCATTTATCGCAATAAAGTGACCAAAGATTCCTCGATGCTCTTGTTAAATTATTATTTCTAAAGATATCTGCTTTCATCCAAACCTGGCGTGGCACTCTAAATTATTGTTTTATTATGTTGGTATACTTAGGAGATTGACTAGGTCAAGAATATTAAACAGGGACACAATGTTTTCGACAGACTTGACGCGTTCGTATTACAGATGGGCTGATGGTAATTTAATATCCTTGTTTTACGGCAATTACTGATTAAAGAAAGGATGGATTGTACCTGGTCTAGTCCGGTCCGACGTCCAGTCACATTTCCTAATCAAGACAAAAAGAGCAATCGAAAATTTCTTAATCTGCAGAGCTATTAATCATATCTTCGCTGCGAAAGGACGAGGAAGTTAACTCGTAAAATGTTCAACCATTTTAGTAATTGCTATTAGTAATAACACTCGAGTTAGTACTAATAACACAATCAACCAACTGAATTGCATTCATTTTAATTGCCCAAGTCAAATGCAGTTTAGTTGTGTCCTGGAATGATGATCATTACTTAAAACTCTGCTGTAAGAATTGTATATATTCAGCTTAAACAAGACCAAAGGTTTCGAGGGGATCCCAAAAATACAACAATTGATTCAAACAATTGGGTAATGTCTTTGCCATTCCGTCTTCGTCAGGCTCCTTGAATATTTTTTAACGTGTTTATTGGTTCCTATTCTTTATCGAATTTGGCAGTTCTTCCAACTTTTGTTCAGTCCACATTAATTTCACCGCATTCGGTCCTCGGTGATTTAACGCGTTTATTTGGTCTCATTCGTTACCGAATTCGGTCATTCACCGGACTATTCTCAAGTCCGTGTCTGTTCTATCGCATTCGGTCAGTCCATTTCATGATTTGGTGATTAATCAGATTCGCTTGGTTCTGATCTGTTACCGAATTCGGTCGATTTCACCTGAGAACCGGATTTTTGTTTAGTCCATATCTATTACCAGTTTTGCCATATTCGGTCGTTCTAGTTGTTCTAACAAGAGTTATATTCCATTACGAAATTCAGTTGTTCCAGCGCTCCCGATCTGTTCCTTATTTTTTTTTTTTTCGGTAGTACGAATTCATTATTTGGCTCACCCCAGTAACTGAGTTCGTTAATTTAAGTGCCATTTATTTAGTTCTTGTTCTTTATCTTTTAACGGTAGCTTCAGCTGGTTGCCATTCGTTACTTAACTTTTACTTCTAACGATTGCAGTATTAACAGTACTTCAGGAACAAGCACGTCCCTTGATGTGAAAACTAGCCTACTTTGTTTGTTGTAAATTCAGAACAAATGTACTTTGTATCTACTTTCTTGGATGTCCCCTTTTTTTCGCCAGACAGCTCTGGGGCTTCATGGGTAGTCTTAGGATTGCAAAAAAGGCACTTTGATCATCAGTGTTTCCAAAAAATTTCGCCAGTGGCGTATTTCGCAGTATTCGCTATTTAGAAGAAGGATACGTCATATAGTTTGCGTTTGAGGCTTGGAATTTTTTTTAGCTACATTAAAGACTAGAATTTGCATGGAAAGTAGTTGAATTATGCCAGAAAAAAAGGGGGATTGAAAAAGTTTTGCCGGCGGCGCTTTAGTTTGTCCTTGCTACAGCCTTTAGTGACGTTATCGCTTTGCAGCAACGGCGGTTTTTGTCGCCACATTTTCAAGTCCTGTTCGCAAACCAGACGTCCCCCAAAGGTAAAAGGCTAGTGACGGTATATCCCTGAGTAACAGGAGTGGATGAGCGTGAAAACGCGCCAAACTTTCTATTTAGACTTGATTTTATAAATACTATGCCACTTGTTACATTGTAGCTTCATGAAGCCAACTCGCTGTGTTTCTAGATTTTTTTTTTGTTTATAAACTCGATGAGAATCAGGTAGTGATTCGGTCAATTTTTACCAGGTTCGCCCCCCCCCCCCAATGAAGAAAGGCTCGGGACGCCCCTGTCAGCATGTGTCCTTGCCCCGATACCGAATGTCTAATCGATTTCAGAAAAAACTTTGAGCTTCAATCAAATTTCCAGTTTCAGTCGAATTCGTGATAAACCTTTTGTTCAGCAAGAAATCTAAGTTCACATATGGATTATTACCCCCTCAATGAATATCTTATTAGCTTATAAAACATACATATTTTTTGACGTAAATTCGAAACCCCTCCTCTGCCTCTAAAGATAGGATTAAAGGACCCATCTACGAACTTGACCTGTACTTTACCAGTGAATCCTCATTGAACAACATCCTCGCTTGATATTTTACTCGTCTGAATTATCTATCAACCTCTTCGACCTTCGATTACACTACATCTCTCCGACGTGACACAGAATAAACAAATGAATTCCGGCATCCACGCGCAGTGCTATACTAGTTTGTGAATAAAGGGGTAGGGACTGCTAAAGCTGAAAACTGGTCGACAAATTTTGTGTCCAGTTTTTGCCGGATTCCGGGTGAACTACTTGTCCGGAAAGAAAATAACTTTCATGTTCGGATTCAGCATGTTTCCTTACATTTACATCAACTATCTCAATAGCTTTTAAAAACATTTTTGTTTGCCCCTTAATTTGGAAACCTCCCTCACCCTTAAATATAGGTCTACAGAGCGCATCTAGAATTTGACCTTACCCTTGACCCAAAGGATCCTCACGCCAAGTTTCATCCAAATATCTCAATCTTTCGACAGTTATCGTGCTCACGGACAGACGGACAACTTTTGCGATGTCATAGGTATCCCTCCACTCACGTTTTGGGATCCCAAAAAGTGGGAACCCCGTTGATGATGAGACTTGTGAACTATCCTTCAATTTAAAAAGTGGAAGCTTCTCTTTTCTATCCATAAACTAGTGGATCTATTGTAGTATCTCTGCGTGATAAATATTGATTAAGACGCGAGAGGAGACGAATAGAGACTATTTCGATAAAAGCAGTGAACTCGGATACGGCCCATTGTCCTCTACTTCCTAAGAATAATTTACTTAACAGAAAGTTTTGTGGTAAGACCTGAAGAGCCAAACGCATGATGCCTCAAGCACTCATTATCTCATTATCCGTTTCTGCGGTCTCAGGTACAATTTCCAAAGAAATATGACGGAAATATTTGTGCGATTCCGGCCTGGAAATGATTTATTATATCGTTGACAGTCTGCTATGGTGTGCTCTAGCAAAGATCGTGTCAAGTGCGAACACACGATTAGGGTCGTGAGCTCCGGGACTCCCTGCCCGGATTTTCAAAACAGTCATCACTTCCATAAGGAAAAGTTGAAACTTCTTCAACTTGATGATGAAAGTGCAGGAAATCCGGCCGGGAAATCCTGATCGTGTGTTCGCACTTTCATTGCTCTCAGTATCTTTGTGCTCTACGATTAGGCTACCCTGCAGTGAGAGTGGAGACGGGTGGAGAGTGCAGTATCGTACTTGCAGTATCTGGACATTGTGATGGGTCAAATCCCGAGAAAAGGAAATCGTTGTTTACTGATCAGCGGATTATTCTCCCTCTAAGATGTCATGCGACAGATAAACATAAATCTTGATATTTCGGTTGCCCTTTCGACAACCGTCTCAAAACCGAAAATACTCGTTTTGGTTAAGTGGAGGGATACCTATGGCATCACAAAAATTGTCCGTCTGTCCGTCCGTCCGTCTGTCCGTCTGTAAGCACTATAACTCTCGAAGGGAATGAGATATTTTGATGATACTTGGTGTGAGGATTGTTTGGGTCAGGAGTAAGGTCAAGTTCGTAGATGGGCTCTGTAGCCCTATATTTAGGGGTGGGGGAGGGGGTTTAAAGGGGTAAATGAAATATTTTTAAACATATAATAAGATAGTCGATTATGGGGCGAACAAGTAGTTCGCCCGGAATCCGGCCAAAACTGGACAGTTTGTTAAAAGTAAAAGTTTTATTTGAAGTTGATTAGATGTTCGATTTAGGGGTAAGAAGACACGGTGAACATGATGGTGAAACACATTTGTTCACCGGACAAGTAGTTAGCCCAGAATCCGGCCGAAACCGGAAAGTCTGTTAAAAGTAAAAGTTTTATGTGAAGTTGGTTAGATGTTCGATTTAGGGATAAGAAGACGTGTGAACACGATGGTGAAAACCATTTTCTCGCCGGGCAAGTAGTTCGCCCGGAATTCGGCCAAAACCGGAAAGTTTGTTCCAAGTAGAAGTTTTGTTTTAAGTTGATTAGATGTTCGATTAAGGGGTAAGAAGACATGCTGAACCCTTATGGGAACAGTATTTTCTACCAATATAACTTGTTCGGCCGGAATCAGGCCAAACCGGAAAATTTGTTAAACGCAAAAATTTTATTTGAAGTTGATTAGATGACAGATTTAGGGGTAAGAAAACACGCTGAATCTGTATATGACAATCTTTTTTTTACCTGGACATACAGTTCGTTTGGAATCCGGTTGAAACCGGATTTATTTTTATAAGTTGAACTTTTACTTGAAGTGGATTAGATGTTCTTTATACGGATAAGGTGATACGCTGAATTCGTTTCTGACCTTTTTTTTCCTGGACAAGTATGGTAGTTCGGTCGCAATTGTCTGGATCAAATATTAGATTTTGAGATCCCATCGAAACCTTTGGTCTTGTTGTTCTTGCACTATTAATAGTTAGCTTTGCTTTAAACCTTATATGCATCGCACCTCAGTCGACTCGTAATATTTCCTGTTTCTAAACCAACAAATCACTGCCACAGATCACATGACATACAGTTTATCAAATTGGTTGTTTACATACATGTTTTATTCTAGTGCCTCCTACTGTTACGACAATTCTTAAAAGCAACGAGCCATTATCAGCTGGTCGAGAGTATGAATTTGTCTGTCAGTCTGCCGGTTCGAAGCCCCCTGCTGTCATAACATGGTGGATGGACGATGAGCAACTGTTTAGTGCAGTTCAAACGGTGCGTGATTTTTTATTAAGCCATAAATGTCGAGGCTCTTCAAAATGATCCTTCTGATATGTGTCGTAGAAACAAAAAATAACATTTATCGCAGCTGGTAAGTGCGTTTATATGACGGTATATAACAAGCGGTCACGCAACGTTCAACTGAAGAATGCGAAGGCTAGACTATCCTTAAGTACTATTCGGCATGTGAAATTATTGTGTTTGAACTGTAAGCCCCGGAATGTACTATAAATCCCGGAATTTCGGAATCTTTGAAACATACAAGAAGCAGCGAAACTGGAATGAAGCATGTCTTCAAATCCTAACCAGTAATACCTCTCTCTAGTCTCAATAAAACAATAGGAGGTATAGGACTTCCAACTTTGAGACTAAATTATCGGCCTTTGGTAACCATTCTGAGCCAGTGAGTTGCTGAAAATGTTAATCTGGCTCCTTCTTGTTGGTATAATAAAACTTTTGCAAAGGAGTTTTCTTGTACTGTCAGAAGTTTCATAACAGATTGCGCATAACACTTTCAAGAATAACACCTTTTCACTTAAAAATAAAGTGTTATGACCATGCAATTAAGTTTATACTATTTCGTGCCTAGATCTCCAACAACACCTTCAATAGGTAAAAATACTACACTGTCAGAAGGATGCGCGGTTTCAACAGATAACACTTTGGGATGTTATCTGTTATGTTTCTTTCGTTCCCGTTAGTATTTTTACCAATTGAAGGTGTTGTTGGAGATGTAGGCACGAAATTGTATAAACTTAATTGGTCATAACACTTTATTTCTAAGTGAAAAGGTGTTAATCCTGAAAGTGTTATACACTATCTGTTATGAAACTTCTTACAGTGTGATAATGGGAGTTGAAGGCTTCAAAGCTTGTAAGCAAAGACGGAGTCTCGCGCCCTATTGGTCGGTTATGACGCGTCTTTTGAAATCCGACAAATAGGAAGCAAGAATCGTTTTTGTACGGAAAGTTTGAAGGCTGATAAAACTTTTCTCCAAAGCTGTAATTATACAATTAAAAAAGAGCCATCAAACCTTTTCCAACAATTTACAGGCTCAGAACACTAATCAAACATGGGTAAATCACTCTCAAAGTCGGAAGTCATTTAACTCGTAATGTTAAATTACTCCTTCTCTACCCTTTTCAGTTTTCGTCGGGTAGGCTGCAATCTCTCTATAAACTAACGACGGTCTTACGCTCATCGCCTTCCTTACATTCTTTCATGACGTTTGGAGGGTGTTTGTCCACGACTTCCAGCTAGGGAAGTGGTTCGACAGAGCCAAGCTTCGGCCATTACCTTTGCCGTGCCCTTAAATTCCCATTTACTTGGTTTAGTTGTTTCTGCTCAGTTAGATCAAGAACAATAACTGCTTATTTGTTCTTGGTTAGAAGATGCTGAAGATGCTACCTTTGCGAAGGTAAAATATACTTAGGAGCATCCGTCGATAGTGTTTTCAGGCGCCGAGCATTGGTGGGAAATCTCTTCATCAACCACGTTTAATTCAGGAAGCACAAGGGACTGTGACAAGCACGTTGAAATTCGTCCCCGAGGCAGCCGACGACGGCCGGAGCCTGGAATGTCGAGCCACGAACAATTCCATGGAAGACGAAAGTCTGGAGGACGTTGCGGAACTTAGTATATTATGTAAGTCCTTCCTTATCTTTGAGCGATTTGAACTTAGTCATAAGCGGTCAGAAGTACAGACTCACCCAGACTTGACAATGGAGCACCTGTATGGCATAGGGCTAAACGGGCATACAGCATCCTTAAAGTCCATGCCTGCTTCCACAGTATATAAAAAAAACGACAAATTTAACAACACCAAAGGTTTCAATTGGGTCCCAAAATGTTTTGGACTTCTTCATCCAGACAGTTTGGCCATGTAGACTTCCCGTCTTCGCCTGATCTCATAAACATGTTATTTATCCCTTGGTAGTAGGTCCCTTAAGTAGGTCTGATAGGTTTTGTCTTTGACCTCCAAGCTAGCCTAGTTTACGAATGCAAACATCTTATAAACTTTGTCAAAGGATGTTGTTCTTTCCAAAGTTACCGGTTTACATTTGATTCCGGTCGTGCCATTTACCGGGTAGGAAAACGACGCAGATTGTTGGATCGGTCGTCTAATCATCTGTACAGACACGGACAACTAGACAAAGATATTATTAAAACTAACGAATTTCCGATTTTCGACGGACTTGATCGAGTCCGATCGAACTGCCGACTTCGTAGGAAAATGAAGCCGGAAGATCGAGTTGATAAAGTAGACTACTTACATGGGATATCTGGCTCTGGCGAGGAATTTGCGAAATGAACAAGACCAAAGGTGTCGATGGGATCCCAAAAATCTAAGATTTGATCCAGACAATTCGGTCTTGTCTTCGCCAGGCCAATCATCAGAGAAAACCGAGTTCAGATATTTTATCTGAATTCCGAGGGAACTACTAGTCCAGCAAAAAAAGAAAAATTCAGAAACGAAGCCGGCGTATCTATCCTATAAAGAAATCTAATCAACTTTAAATAAAATTAAAAAAAATGCGGGTACAACCGGATTCCGGACTAATTATATGTCCGGGTAAAAAATGATCATTATATACAGACTCAGCGTCTCTTCTTACCCCTAAATATATCATCTAATCAACTTCAGATAAAGCTTTTACTTTTAAAATATTTTCCAGTTTTGGCCGGATTACAGGTGAACTAGTTGTCCGGCGAGAAAATGGTTTTCACCATCGGGTTCAGCATGTCTTCTTACCCCTAAATCAAACATTTAATCAACTTCAAATGAAACTGTTACTTTTAACCAACTTTCCGGTTTTGGCCGGATTCCGGACGAACTGCTTGTCCGGCGACAAAATGATTTTCACCATCATGGTCAGCATGTCTTCTTACCCCTAAATCAAACATTTTATCAACTTCAAATGAAACTTTTACTTTTAACCAACTTCCCGGTTTTTGCCGGATTCCGGACGAACTACTCGTCCAGCGAGAAAATGGTTTTCACCATCGTGCTCAGCATGTCTTCTTACCCCTGAATCCAACATTTAATCAACTTCAAATGAAACTTTTACTTTAACAAACTTTCCGGTTTTTGCCGGATTCCGGACGAATTACTTGTCCGGCAAGAAAATGATTGTCACCATCGTGCTCAGCATGTCTTCTTACCCCATAATCGACTATCACATTAGCTGTTTAAAAGTATTTTGTTTGTCCCTTAAATTGAACCCCCTCCCCCACCCCCAAATATAGGGCTACAGAGCCCATCTACGTACTCGACCTTACCCTTGACCCAAACAATCCTCATACCAAGTTTCATAAAAATATCTCATTCCCTTCGAGAGTTATCGTGCTTACAGACGGACGGACGGACGGACAGACTGACGGACGGACGGACGGACGGACAACTTTTGCGATGTCATAGGTATCCCTCCATTTACGTTTTGGGATCCCAAAAGCCGACGTAATTTCAGCTTTTCCCGAGCGTAACTGTTTATCTGTGAAAAAAAAACTTCTTTTCTTCCGGCCAACCCAAAAGTACCCCCTCCGGTAAATTCGGAATAGCATTAGCCTATTA
Source organism: Branchinecta lynchi (assembly GCA_023053575.1). NCBI lineage: Eukaryota > Metazoa > Arthropoda > Branchiopoda > Anostraca > Branchinectidae > Branchinecta > Branchinecta lynchi. The sequence continues at coordinate 13,254,573 of JAKZAP010000008.1, forward strand.
TTTCTTACTGATCCTCTAATATAGCCAAGCCTCATTAGCACAGTCAACTCCTGACGTCATGGTTGAAAGGCATTAACATTCTGCTACCGGACTAGTATACATTGTCGCAGATAACGACGGAGTCGGCCTAATGTTTGATGGTAAGGAAGAACACCCATTAAGAAGAGCGATTGTTTCGGCTGAGGTGTCTATACGAACTTGACAGATTGATCTTGATGGAAACTGAGGTAGTACAGCGCTGTCCTTACATAGGAGTAGGCAGGCCCGTATCCAGGAATTTATTTCGGGGGGGGGGGGTTGCCTTTCGGGGTGGGGGGGGGGGGGTATTGCCTGCTGGTCGGACAAAAAAGTACTAAAAACACATACATCAGATGGAAAAGCCTATAAAAATGATTATTTTTGTCGGTTTCGGGGGGGGGGGGGCAACCCCTAACCCCCCCTGGATACGCCCTTGGGAGTAGGATTACAAACCTATAGTCAAATAGGATAGCATCCTCTCTGGATTTTCCCAGCCTCAAATTCTCCCAGAATTGCCGGACCGGGGAAGTGGCGGTTTCCAAGTCAATCTTATCGGGTCACTAACGTGTCCGTCAAGTTTCATCGTGATAGCACATCAGAAAGTAGCTTAACTCCCGATCACCAGAACTCCAGGACCCACCTCTAACTCCCCCTGCAGTGGCCGGAGCTAATCCGATTCTGTAAATGCCGTATCTAGAGCAAAGGCTTGTTATTCCCACCAGTTCAATCCGATCTCTCCAATCCAAGCGTGTCGCGAAGTTTCCGGTGCACTTCTCGAACTCCCCCTCCCCCCGACAATTGTCGCAATCGGTCCCCGTCACCAAATATGACATCTATGCCGCCCGTTGCGGCGGCGACACGTCCGCTTTCTTGTCAATTACCAAGTTTTATTCGAATCCGATCACCCTTTCGAAAGTTGTGCATGACACAAGATTCTGGACTCCACTCCCAAAGATTTTAGGATCGAGAGTGAATATTTCCAAGTTAATCAGGTTGGGTCCCTAATTCGCCCGTCAAGTATCATCGGTCTAGCACAGGAAGTACCATAACTCGCGATCATCGGATTTCAGGGAAATCCCCTTCAACTCTCCCCCGAGTGCATTGAACCAGTCATGTTCTGTCCGTAATGTGTCTAAAAGTTATGCTTGTTCTTCCCCCAAAGTTCCATCCCGACCGTTTGGATTTAGTTAGAGTGTGTTGGATTCAGTTCCTTGGTCTCGTACTGGAAATTACTTCTATTTTTGCTAAAACGTCGCAATTGAAGTATCGGCATGATACTTGTACAGAAACTTATGCAAATCATCAATATCGATCTGATATCTTTTTCTTTTTAGTCTGATGGTTGTGGGGTGGGTTGTTTGGAACTGAAATTGTGGATTTTTTCCCGGGGGGGGGGGGGGGGGGTCCCAAACCCAAAAACAGATTTTGTACTCTATGGTAGGGGGTGGGGTAGGTCTTTTTCTTGAAAAGTGACTGATTTTAGGCTAAATTTCAGTAGATTTCAAACCTGTGCCCCCCTGGTGGGGTACTAGGACACATAATGGTGAGCCCTAGACAAGAAATTGACAAGTGTTGGCAGAAATGGGGCGGCTATGTATAAATGGTGGATAATTCATGAATATGCAAAAACAGCAGGGAAATGCCGCTGCAGCCACGGGTAGCATGTAGGTGGTATGGTGACACTTGTCCAAAAGTAGCAGTAAAAAAACATAGCACTGTTAGAGCACTGGCAGAAAGTAATGTTTTTTCTTCAAAAGTAACACTTTTTGTTCTGTTCCGACCCCTTTTCTCTTTAAAGTCAGAACACTGAGTATTTGTGCTTTATATCTTGAGGTACCGTTTTAATCCACCAGACTTTTCATATTTGCATTACTAATTCGTTTTTAAATTCCTTTAGAAAAAAGATGAATGAAGTAGAACTGTAGCAACGTCAGACTTGTTAATGAAATTTCCTTTAAGCAAGAAAATAACACTTTTTCCATACCGGTGTGGCAACCCTGGCTGCAACTCAACATCGTGCCACACGTAGCTCTAGTCAACTACAGGTGATCCACTAGTAGAGCGTGGTTCTCGGAAACATGACCGCGACACGAAGTCAAAGATTACACAAAGATCGGCTTTGTCCAGTGGCCTGGACGTCAGCAATTTGGATAAATCATGAGATCATCAGTCATTTCGCACACCTCATTCTTGATTTATGAAACTCAATGACTTTTGCAGGCGGTTGGGAATTTTCCACACTTTCAATATCGAATCAGTGGGTGGATGGAAGACTATTTAGTCAACGAATCATTCTTCTCAAACACGTATCTTTTTATGGACGTCATAGGACACCATCTCACTCTTCGGAGTGTTTGACAGTCCGGGAGGAAGTGGAACGTCATAATATCAAGATAATATGACATATAATTGTTAGCCCTAGTTGTATGTCTGCCTGTAGGAGGTACCGTCCCGCCCCCACCCGGTTCAAGGACAACTGGGCTTAAACTGCCCATCAAACCAAGTTCCCAACTCCTACGTTGCTTTAAACTTTTTAATGCTTGATCCAAGGACATTTATGCCTCTGCTCTTGCCACTTGTTTTTCCAGGAGAAAATTTGTAGGCCCGGTTAGTCCTATTTCCGTGTTTTGTTTTATAGATCTTGAGCCTTCACCTTGTTACCGAAAGGAAAGCCCAGTATTTTTTATTTTTATTTTCTTATTGCAGTTTTCCTTTCATTGTTTCAGTGTAAATAAAATTCATCATGTTCATGTTTTTAGGATCCCAAAACATAAGTGGAGGGATGATCCCAAAACGTAAGTGGAAGGATACCTATGACATTGCAAAAGTTGTCCGTCTGTCTGTCAGTCTGTCCGCACGATAACTCTCGAGGGGATTGAGAATTTTCATGAAACTTGGTGGGACGATCCTTTGGGTCATAGTACAGGCTAAGTTTGAAGCCGGTTGGGGGGAGGGGTTTCAAATTATGGGGCAACACAAAATATTTTTTGAAAGCTATTGATATTGTTGATTTATGGGTAAGGAGACATGCTGAATTCAAATATAAAATTTATTTTCTAGCCGGACAAACAGTTAACCAGGAATCCGGCTAAAACCGGAAAATTTATGAAAAGTAAAAGTTTGATTTGAAGTTGATTAGACGTTGGATGTAGGGGTAAGGAGACATGCTGAATTCGTGTTTGAGCTTTAGTTTTTTGCCAGACAAGGAGTTTGTCCGGCATCCGGCCGAAACCGGAAGTTGGGCAGAAGTAAGAAAGGAAGGAGATACGACGCTGAAACCATAAAACCATAAACCATAAAACCATACGCTGAATCCGTATCTGAATATTTGACAGCGAAAAACGGATATCTGAATTCAGCTGGCGTAACCAGTTTGCTCTGTCAAATACGAACTTGGTCTTCTCGGATTATTACCAGTAGCCTTAACCCGTTTGTAAATTTTAGAAGTAAAAATGTTTAAGAAGTCTGTTGAAGACCGAATATCTTCAAGACCGAATTCTCGGGACCAAATATTAAAATTTTGGGATCGCGTCGTTTCTCGCATTAGGCTACTGGAGTGAAAAACCTAAAAATGAGTAACCAACCGAACAAGGCAAATGTTTTTTGTTTTATTTTTATTCGTCACATGAACCTTAAACAGATCATACCAGCACTGTGGAGAATAGAAATTCGGAGCAATGCTTAATAATTCTGTTGCGAGAGTAACACTTTGGTTATGTCGTGTGTTTTTTCCCTAGTACCCCGATTTCAGCTTATTACTAGAAAGTGGTAAGGGTCTAACCTCTGCGGGTTTTACGGAAAGTGTGGACCTTAAGCCGGATTGGTGAATATGACATTACATATTGGAAAGCTTCGTAGAACTCTTGCCTTGGGCAAACAAGAATTGTTTTTGCTTGTCCTCGAGCCAGAGCCTACGGTGTGTGAAGTGAAGTGGAGTTATATAGCCTATGTAAGAGAGGACTCTGAAGTTATGCAGCCAAGCTTTCGTTTCATCAAACCACGCTACTGCTTTCGAGTAGAAAGCGTTCTAGCAGGCAAGGAGGCAGACACCAGTTTCAAACTTAAGATCTACAAGTGCTAAGTATGTCTGGCAGTTTCTCGTCCCCACAGCCAACCTATGTTCTTTGAGGGATAAATAGAAAAATTTACAGAAAAAAAGAAGTGAAATTTTCCCACGGGTCTAAAAGTGCTGCCATCTATATATAAATGATAATGTAAAACAATGACATAGTTTCACAATGATTAGTAGAGTGCAACCTATGCTATTTTATAGAAGATAGTGTTCCAAGCTTTCCCCAGTCACGATATCTATACGACTGAAAAGGACTGACTTCAACTGGCTGCGAAGTCAATTTAGTCCCTACTGCCCATAGTCATGTACGGCTGTCCTGTCTGGCACCCGTCACTCACAGAGAAACACAGAAATCAACTGGAAACAATTCAGACGAGAGCCTGCAATATAATTCTTGGGCCTAACTACAAAAACTACGAAGAAAGCTTGAGCGAACTGAAACTCCCAACCCTGGGGGAACGGAGGTATGAAACCTTGATGAAGTCTGGAGCTGACATCCTGAAGTCCCCAACGCACCGAGATATCCTGCACCAGTTTACTTCAGTACCCCACACACACAAGACGAGGTTTGCAACTCCGAAAGAGGGAAAAGAACTGTTAAAATGCCCGCCTACACACTCGACGACACGATTTTTAAACTCCTACGTGCCATACTACGTGAAGCCTACAACGACAATATCCTCAAATCGAAGTGATAGCGTATCGTGTGTGTTCTTCTTATTGCGTCTTTTGGTGTTTTTCTCTTCTTACTTGTTTGACGTTACCCATGTTCTTGTTTGACGATACCCATGTTATTGCATTGTGATAAAGGGAAAGAATAAAGATTATTATTATTATATGCTGGGTTTTTTTTCAAAGCTGAGGGATAGCCATATGGTTACTGATTGTGTCATCAGTTAAGAAAACAATTCTTGGAACATACCATTTTGAAGACCTTGATGGATTTACAACTTCAGCATTTAACCGATAGCGAAGAAACAAAACCAAGCAACACTTTAGCCGGCGAAGCCGAACAGAGGTTGGTGCAAGACTTCACGTTGCACAGGCAACGTATTAGTTTTATCTTAAACAAAACAACAACTTTATGCACAATAAATCTAGAATTAATACCTAAATATTGTATAGCCTGCCATCTAACAAGTGTCCCCTCTTCAAAACTCGTGAACTTCAAGTGACAGGACGTTGAAAATTCTTTTAAAGGAAAAATTCAAAGCCAAGTTTCAAAGCCCTGTTAAACTTGTTCGTAACTTGGAACGTTCTGTCCGACGCATAAAGACGCTTAACCGACATTTGTTTGTCTCGGCTCCACAAGCTACACTGGCGTCCGTCAAGTTACTGGTCAATTAATAATCAACCTTCGATACTCGTATTTGCAGATGCGCCAATGCTGAATGTTGTTCTTCAGCAAACTGATCTGGAGTTGAGAGAGGAAATGACGGCTCAACTTGAGTGCCAACAAAAAGCCAACCCAGAAGTTGCGAAAACTGAATGGCTCAAGGATGTAAGTAAATACTCCATTCTTGCTACTCATCAATTAAGCTGCACTAATATTAGTCCGCTTTTTTTTGCGTTTTCGTTTTCACCGTGTGATTCATCAAAACACACTTTGCTTTTACCAAGACCTGCTGTTATCGAAACCCCAATCCCGTTCCTCAGAACTGGCTGAGTCTTGGAAAAAATCGTTCCATGTGGCAAGGGCAGCATTCGAAATGAGAGTGTCGGGATTACCGGTTTTACAGACTGCCACGCCGAAGCAATGTGTTATTTGTGAAGTTGGACTCTCGTTCAAAGGGAAAAAACATTCCATAAGATTGGAAGAGACACCCTATCTAGTGGCAGAGGGACGAACCGACGATCGTAACGTCTGTCGGTTCGTCCCTCTGTCTAGATTTTGCTAGTCCCAGCAGTTCTAATGAGCTGACCCAATGTGGACCAATGAGGACCCAATCCAATCCTCGGCGTCCTTCCCCGGACCTGATCATGGAGAAAGGGAGGAGGAATCCTGGAAATCGCGACCCATGTCAGCTCCGAACGGGTGAACCGATTCGAGTGAAACTTGGCGGGTGGAAAGAGCAGATCCTCGATGTGTTCTGTTTGTGTGCGGATACTTTCCGGAAGTGCTCCGGTTCGAGTGGTACTAGATAGGTGGTAGAAGCAAATGCCCTAGATGTGACATTTATGTGCCCGAATTGCATCTGAACACGGTAGAGGGGTTTCGGAAATTTGCCATAGATGTGACATTTCCGTGTAAAAGATGACCTAATAGGGGAGCCATTTATGTGTCCAAACTGCATCTAGACGTGTGGAGCAGTTGAAAGGGGTCCCAGAGTTTCCGCGAACAGTCGAGCAAGCCCTGTCACCTTCAACAGCCCAGCAGCTTCCGGCACGACCGACTCTTATCGATATCGGAAGAGACCTGTCTTTTTTTTTAGAGTGGGAGGGAGAGGCTAGTTTGCCCCGGCTTGTTCTGGGAAGGAAAGACTCCCGTCACAGCAACCGATTTCGCACAAGAACAGAAATAACAATACTAAAGGTTTCGACTGGATCCCCAAAAAATAATCTTTGATCCAGGGCCTTAGATATCCCGGCTTCGTCAGACTCCCTAAACATTTTTAATATTAAAATCTAGAAACAGAATAAGGCCTATGGCTAATAATCTGAGAAAACCAAGTTCAGTGATGGATTCACCACGTGCGTTTACCCCAACGCGTCATATCTACTTTGATGGAACTGATTCTGAACTAAAGCTCAATAAAGATTTACCCCTACATCAAACCTCTAATCAACTTCATATAAGACTTTTACTTTTAACAAATTGCCAGGTCTCGACGGATTTCGGTCGAGCTATTTGTCCGGCGAAAAAATAATTTTCATTTCTTGGTTCAGCATGCCTCTGTACCGCTAACTCGAGCCTCTAATCAATTTCAGATACAACTTTAAATATGACAAATTTTCCGGTTTCGGCCGTATTCCGTAATTTCCGTACGAACTATATGTCCGGGTAGAAAACGATTGTCTTATACGGATTCAGCATGTCTTCTTTACTCCTTAATCGACCATCCAATCAGCTTCAAATAAAACTTTTACTTTCTAAAAAAGTTTCTGGTTTGTGCCGGATTCTGGGCGAACTATGCGCCCGGCAGAAAATGATCTTCATATATGGATTCAATATGCCTTCTTATTCGTAAATCGAACATCTAGTCAGCTTCAGATAAAACTTGTACTTTCGACAAACTTTCCGGGTTTGGCCAGGTTCCCGGCGAACTTTTTGTCCGGCGAAAAAGTTATTTCATAAGCGTCAGTATTTTGTCTTACCCCTAAATGGACTATCTCATCAGCCGTTAAAAAATATTTTGTTCGCCCCTTAATCTGAACCCCCTCCACCAAGACTAAATGCAGGGCTACAGAGCCCATCTACCAACTCGGCCTGTCCCTTGAGCCAAAGTGTCCTACACCGAGTTTCATCAAAATATCTCATTCCCTTTGAGAGTTATCGCGCTTACTGACGGACGGACAGACAGAGGACAACTTTTACGAAGTCATGAGTATCCCTCCATTTACGTTTTGGGATCCCAAAAACTAAAGCAACCTTGAAAATACTCTCAAAGATTATCTTACTACGTATCCATATTTAAAAAATCAAATATTTTGTATTGAAAATGATTAAATGATTTTTCATTATGCTAAAAACCTGGCACCGTCGAACCGCATCCAGGTGATGGGCAAAGAGGTTAGCTCTTTGCCAGTGCCAACCTGGAGGAATTGAATGTATGTGGTGGCCTTTCAGTGTCTATGGTGCTTTAGAGCATGGTCACACCGCAGCCTATTCGACAAACAACTGAAAATCCCTAGGGGACGTGAGATTTGATGGGCTTTGTGGCTTGGGATAATGAGCAAGGGGATAATGAGCAACTTGCCCTTCGGCCAAGTGCCATATAGCGATTGTAATTTCTATCCGTCAGTCGGTCTGTCGGTCCCGGTATTGCTAGTTCGGGCACTTCCAGATAAGCTAGGACGATGAAACTTGGCAGGAATATCAGGGACAGAACCAGATTAAATTAGAAATAGTCGCTTTACTGATCCGACCATCTGGAGGGGAGTGGAGGGAAGGGGAATCCGGAAAAATTAGGAAAAATGAGATATTTTTAGCTTACGAATGGGTGATCGGATCTTAATGAAACTTGATATATGGAAGGACCTCGTGTCTCAGACGCTCCATTTTAAATCCAAACCGGATCCAGTGAAATTGGGGGGAGTTGGGGGGGGAATCGGAAATCTTGGAGATCCGGATGATACTTGGTGGAGTGAACAAGCACAAGTCCTAGATACGTTACTGATATAACCGGAACGGATCCGCTCACTTTGGGGGAGTTGGGGGGGGGGGGGGGGGTCCGAATTTCTAGTGATCTCGCGAGTTTGGTGCTTCCTGAAGTGGTGGGACGATGAAAATTGGCAGGCATGTCAGGGACCAGGTCAGATTAAATAGGAAATAGTCACTTCCGCGATCCGACCATTTGAGGGGGGGGGGGGTGGAGGGATGGGGAAGCCAACATTTGAGGTATTTTTAACTTGCGAACGAGTGATCGGATCTTGATGAAATTTGATATTTAGGATAAACTCGTGTCTCAGACGTCCCACTTTAAATCCGGATCGGATCCGATGACACTGGGGGGAGTTGGAGGAGGGAACCGGAAATCTTGAGAAACGCTTAGAATGGAGGGATCGGGATGAAACTTGGTGGGAAGAACAAGCACAAGTCCTAGATACGTCATTGACATGACCAGACCGGATCCGGGTACTGTGGGGGAGTTTGGGGGGAGGGTGGACTTCTAGCGATCCCGCGAGTTCGGCATACTTCCTGATCTGCTAGGGCGATGAAACTTGGCAGGTTTGTCAGGGACCCGAACAGATTGACTTGATAATAGCCGTTTTCCCAATCCGACCATCGTTGGGGGAGTGGATGGATGGGGAGTCCGAAATCTAGTGGCGTGCATAACTTTTGAACGGGTGATCGGATTTGAATCAAACTTGTCTGGTGGAAAGACCTATCGCCTCGGATGTTCAGTGTCAAGTCCGGGTTGGGTCCGATACCTGTGGGGGATTGGGGGAGGGGGGGCGAAAAACTCCAGAAACGCTTAAAGCACAGGGATTGTGACGGAACTTAATGGAGAGAACAAGCATTAGGCCTAGATACGAAATTGACCGAGCCAGATAGTTTCGGGGCTCTGTGGGGGGGACTTGAAGGGGTTTCCTGGAATTCCGGTAGTCGCGAGTTAGAATAGTTACAGATGTACTAAGACAACGAAACTTTGCAGGTATATTAGCAACCCGACTTAATTGACTTAAAAACCTGATACAACATACCCCCGGAAACTTCCGTTCCTAGATCCGAGCATTTTTGGGGGAGAGAGGAAAGAGAAATACGGAAATTGACTTCTGTAAATTGCGAAAGAGTGGTCTGATTCGAGTGAAACTTAATGGGTGATAAGGATCGATGGCCTCGACATGTAAAACATGCGCTCGAACTGTATGCGACCACGGTTGGGGAATTGGGGGGGGGGAACTTTTGATATGCACAAAAAACAAACGGATGGACCGAAGGAGATGCAAGTTCGACAGTGCCGAGTTTATGCGGCCTAGATTTGTTATGTGGCGTCCGGGTCGGATTCAGCCAAGGTAGGGGGGGGGGGGGGTACTGGAAACTAGCAGATATGATATGCTCCAATTTCAGTAAAACTTGATGGACAGGAAGAGGAAATTAAGAGATACGACATTTATGTTTTCAAGTCCTGTTCGGCCGCAGTTGGGGGAGTTAGAGGGAGGTTGCCGGAAACTTTGAGGCTCGCATAGGGGTCAAACGAGTGCTCCAGTTTAAATGAAACATGGAACGTAGAGAGAGCATATACCCTATACGACATATTTTGGGCCCGAACCGGATCCAGCAACGTTGGTGGGGGGGGGGGGGTACCAGAATTTTCCCAAAATGCTCAGATTCGAGTGAAACTTGATAGATGGTATAAAAGAAGATGCTTTAGATGATCCATTTTTTAGTCCGAACCAGATTCGGCCACGGTAGGGGGAGATGGAGGGAGTACCAGAAATCGTGTAGCACGTCTAGGGATAAAACGAGTGGATTTATTGTGATGAAACTTGGAAGTTTGATCAGCCATGTGCATTTGCTACAGATAATCGAGACGATGCCGGAGCTGCTCAGAAGTGAGTGAACCTAAATATCCTATTTTTGGGATCCCAAAACGTAAGTGGAGGGATACCTATGACATCGCAAAGGTTGTCCGTCTGTCCGTCCGTCCGTCTGTAAGCACGATAACTCTCGAAGGGAATGAGACATTTTGATGAAACTTGGTGCGAGGATTCGTTGGGTCGTCGGACCAGTCGAGTTCGTATATGGGCTTTGTAGCCTTACATTTAGGGGTGGGGGTTCAAATTAAGGGGCAAACAAAATATTTTTAAACAGCTAATGTGATAGTCGATTATTTGGTAAGACATGCTGAACACGATGGTTAAAACCATTCTGTCATCGGACAAGTCGTTCGTCCGGAATCCGGCCGAAACCAGAGAGTTTGTTAAAAGTAAAAGTTTTATTTGAAGTTGATTAGATGTTCGATTTAGGGCTAGGAAGACATGCTGAAGACGATAGTGAAAACCATTTTCTCGACGGACAAGTAGTTCGCCCGGAATCTGGCCCAAACCGGAAAGTTTGTTAAAATTAAAAGTTTTATTTGGAGTTGATCAGATGTCCGATTTAGGGCAAGAAGACATGCTGAACACTTATGTGAAAACAATTTTCTACCGGGACATGTAGTTCGCCCGGAATCCGGCCAAAACCGGAAAATTGTTAGAAGTTAAAGTTTTATTTGTAGTTGATTAGATAACCGATTTAGCGGTAAGAAGAGATGCTGAATCCGTGTGTGACGATCATGTTTTACCCGGACATATAGTTCGACCGGAATCCGGCTGGAGTCGGAAAATTTGTTTTAAGTTAAATTTTTATTTGAAGTTGATGAAATGTTCATTATTGGGGAAAGAAGATACCCTGAGTTCGTTTTTTAGCTTTCTTTTTTCGTCGGACAAGTAGTTCTGTAGTTCGGCCGAAACCGGGAAATTGGCAGAAGTGGCGGGAAGTTTTCGTCAAAACAGACATGACTTATAGGGGTAAACTATGATGAATTCATCTGAACTTGGTTTTCTCAGATGATTAGCTATTTGGCCTTAATCTGTTTCTGAATTTTAATAGTAAAAATGTTCAAGGAGTCTGGCGATGAAATGATCTGGCTAAGACAAGTTGTATGGATCAGATATTGAATTTTTGGGATCCCATCGAAACCCTTGGTCTTGTAATTTCCGAACCGCATTTTTGGATGGCGGGTGTATTTCGTGACGTTCTCATCTACTTTCTTGTATGCATACTGGTAACAAGTGCCATATGAGCTCGTAGCTCTTGTTCTACTTTTGCAACCCGAAAAGCAAGGAAATGAGCCAAGTGTGACAAAGCTGTTAGCGCGGGCAAACGTTTGCTGGTATCGGGTTGTCGGCGAAACGTCCCCGGGAAATCGTCCCAATGACAAAAAGTCCCCATGGCGAAATGTATCCATGACAAAACGTCCATGTGGCTAAACGTCGCCAATCAAAACGTCCCCATGGCGAAACGTCCGAGGCTATTTGTTTTCTTCGCTGACGGATTGCCATGTGATTACTTTTGCGTCATCAGTTCAGAAAGAAAAAATAATGTTCTTCGAATAGGCTATAAGTTTTTGAAAACCACGATCTGTTGACAACTTCAACATTTAACCGATAGCGAAGAAACAAACCTATTTCGCTGTGACATCACTGATTGATCGATTTTGTTCGATACTTAACTGGATATTTAATTTTGTAATATTTCTGACAAGATCGGCGCACTGGGGGGGGGGGGGGGAGAGTTAGAGGAGGGGTCCGGAATTCCGCTGATCGCGAGTTGAGGTACTTGCAGATGCACTTAGACGTTGAAATTAGGTAGGTGAATTAGGGACCCGAGCAGATTGACTTGCAGTGATTTCCCCGATCCAGCAATCTTCGGGGGAGTGAGGGGAACTGGATCCAGATTACCAGAATCTGGTGTCATGCACAACTTTTGAACGGTTGATCGGATCCGGAGGAAACTTGATAATTGACAAGAGGACCTGTTTCTGATCTAACGATATACTTTCGTAATCCCAATGGCAATTGATCATGTACCTCAAGTAAATGCTTACAAATGAGTTTTGGTGATACGCTAAAGTGCGTATCTCAGCAAATCTCAGCAAAGTGACAAAAATACTTTTGACGAAAAGATACATTTTCGCCGGGTTTTCGCGCTTCCGAAGGGCCCATGATAATTTTTGCCTCAAAGGTTCTGCTTGCAAATGATTTCTTAAAGCGCCAGTGCTACCGCAAATTAAAAAGAAAATATTTTTAAGAAAAGATACATTAAGATACAAGGGCCCAGGGGCGTCACGACTGGGGGGGGGACGCCCCCCCCCCCCGATTCTTTCGGCCAGTCGGTAAAAAACAACTGAGTAGGCGCAAAGCGCCGCGAATTTTCGTCAAAACAGTCGGTTTTTCTGAAAATTGGTCGATTTTTCGTCAAAATAGTTGTTTTTCTGAAAATCAGTCGATTTGTATGATAATCAGTCGATTTTTATGAAAATCGGTCGATTTTTAGTGGAGTGTTCCTTGGAACAATCCACTATTGCGAGCGCTGTTCGGTTTTCGGTTTTCACCGTATTTTGTGGACCTCATAACTCGTGAACTAGTGCAAATATCAAGTTCAAACTTGGTTAACTTGTGGGTATGGGATCTAGTTGTGTCTTTGGGGGTCCCACCCCCCACAACCAACCGGTTCAGGGACAGATGGGCCCAGATTGCCCAGTGAACAATGTTCATAACTTGACCAGAACTGGACATAGGACGATGAAGTTTCTTGGACGTAGATCCTAGGGCTGGGAAATTGCTTTTAAAGTTGCATCTCCCCCACCCACCTCGTTCACGGGCAACTGGGCCAAATTGCCCAGGATTAAAGTTCGTTACCCGTGAAAGGAATCAACAGGTATCAAGCTGAAACCTGGTAGGATTGTGAGCATTGGGGTCTCTTCTTACTTTTGCGGGTCCCAAACCCCATCCCCACTTGGTTCAAGGGCAACTGGGCCCAGATTGCCCATTTTTAATGTTTTTAACTTGACATTAACTGGAGATAAGGTGATGAAATTCCTTTGTGCTTTTGGATCATAGGGTTTGGGGAGAGCCGAACCACCCCCACCCTCCCCGTTCATGGGCAGGTGGGTCCAAATTGCCCATGAAAAAAGTTTTTCACCCGTGACTGGAATCAAACTCTAAGCAGGTATAGCAGGTATACCCCCCCCCCTGTTCATGGGCAGCTGGGCCTAGATTTCCCATGAGTTAAGTTTTCGTCAATGACAGGTCTCAAGTCCAACTTTTGTATATTTGGGGAGATGTATCTATGAGGATTTGCAGTAACAGCAACAAATAAGACGACGCGACGTACTTTGATCTTTAATGAACAGTTGGAAACTTGACTGCTTTGTCATATGACCGATAATATGTCGTTCTTAACGAATTGTGGCAAAGGGGGCATTAGGCTGCTACGATTTGTTTTTTATGGCACTTGAGCTTACTCAAGTGCCATATAGCGATTGTAATTTCTGTCCGTCAGTCGGTCTGTCGGTCCCGGTTTTGCTAGTTCGGGCACTTCCAGAAAAGCTAGGACGATGAAACTTGGCAGGCCTATCAGGAACTGGACCAGATTAAATTAGAAATTGTCGCTTCCTCGATCCGACCATCTGGAGGGGAGTGGAGGGAGGGGGAATCCGGAAAAAATGATATATTTTTAGCTTCCGAACGGGTGATCGGATCTTAATGAAACTTGATATATGGGAGGACTTCGTGTCTCTGACCCTCCATTTTAAATCCAGACCGGATCCGGTGACACTGGGGGGAGTTGGAGGGGGAAACCGGAAATCTTGGAAAACACTTAGAGTGGAGGGATCCGGATGAAACTTGGTGGAAAGTACAAGCAAAAGTCCTAGATACGTGACTGATATAACCGGAACGGATCCGCTCACTTTGGGGGAGTTGGGGGGGGGGAGAAGTCCGAATTTGCAGTGATCCCGCGAGTTCCATGCTTCCTGCTGTGCTGGGACGATGGAAATTGACAGGCATGTCTGGGACCCGACCAGATTAAATATGAAATCGTCAATTCCCCGATTCGACAATCTGGGGGAGGGAGTGGAGGGAGGGTGAAGCCAAAATTTGAGGTATTATTAGCTTGCGAACGGGTGGTCGGATCTTGATGAAAATTGATATCTCACTTTAAATCCGGGCCGGATCCGATGACACTGGGGGGAGTTGAAGGAGGGAACCGGAAATTTTGAGAAACGCTTAACGTGGAGGGATCGGGATGAAACTTGGTGGGAAAAACAAGCACAGGTCCTAGACACGTCATTGACATAACCGGACCGGATCAGGGCACTGTGGGGGAGTTGGGGTGGGGGTCCGGATTTCTAGCGATCCCGCGAGTTCGGCATACTTCCTGATGTCCTAGGGCGATGAAACTTGGCAGGTATGTCAGGGATCCGAACAGATTGACTTGAGAACAGCCGTTTCCCCGACCCGACCATCGTGGGGGGAGTGGGTGGATGGGGAGTCCGGAATCTAGTGGCGTGCATAACTTTTGAACGGGTGATCGGATTTGAATGAAACTTATCTGGTGAGCTATCGCCTCGGACGTTCAGTGTCACTTCTGGGTCGGGTCCGATACCTGTGAGGATGGGGGGGGGGTGGAAAACTCAAGAAACTCTAAAAGCAGAGGGATTGGGACGAAACTTAATGGATGGAACAAACATTAGGCCTAGATGAAATTGACCATGCCAGATGGTTTCGGGGCTCTGTGGGGGGAGTTGGAGGGGCTTTCCTGGAATTCCGGTAGTCGTGAGTTAGAATAGTTCCAGATGTAAGACGACAACGAAACTTTGCAGGCATATTAGCGACCCGAATTATCTTGACTTAAGAACCTGACACAAAATACCCCCGGAAACTTCCGTTCCTAGATCCGAGCATTTTTTGGGGAGCAAGAGAAGAGAAATATGGAAATTGACTTCTATAAATTGCGAACGAGTGGTCTGATTCGAGTGAAACTTCATGGGTGATACGAATCGATGGCCTCGACATGTAAAACATGCGTTCGAACCATATGCGACCATGATTAGGGGAATTGGGGGTGGGGGGACCTTTGACATGCACAAAAACCAAACGGATGGACCGAATGAGATGCAAATTCGACAGTGCCGAGTTTATGCGGCCTAGATTTGTTATTTGGCGTCCGGGACGGATTGGGCCAAGGTAGGGGGGGGGGGGGGGTACTGGAAACTTGCAGATAGGCTATGCTCCAATTTCAGTCAAACTCGATGGACAGGAACAGGGAATTAAGAGATTGGGCCCGGACCGGCTCCGACAACGTTGGTGGGAGGGGGGGGGGGTACCGGAACTTTCCAAAAATGCTCAGATTCGAGTGAAACTTGATAAATGGTATAAGAGAAGATGCTTTAGGTGGTCGATTTTTTTTATTCCGAACCAGATTCGGCCACGGTAGGTGGAGATAGAGTGAGTACCGGAAATCGTGTAGCACGTCTAAGGATCAAACAAATGGATTTATTGGGATGAAAGTTTGAACAGTCATGTGCATTTGCTACAGACAATCGAGACGATGCCGGAACTGCTCAGAAATGAGTGAAACTAAATATCCTATTTCTATTTCCGAACCGCATTTTTGGATGGCGGGTGTATTTTGTGACGTTCTCATCTACTTTCTTGTACAGCCTACTCGTACAAGTGCCATATGAGCTCGTAGCTCTTGTTTGCACTTGTTATTACCTTGCTAATGACAAAGAAGTTAAAGGGTGGGACTCGCTAGCAGATCATTCATTGTTCGAACCAATGCTATTCGTGCAAGACCTTCAACATTTCTTTGGATTATACTGGCGGTTTGTTTACATTTAAAGCTTTTAAAGTGGGATGATTACAGATTAGGTTATTTCAATCCTTGTTTGGTTATTGGGGATGAGAAAGGTCTTGGTTCTAAAGCTGTCTGTATATAAAATGTGATACAAATTTTACTTTTACACTCCACGTCTGAGCGCTTGCACACTTGTTATCAAAAATGTAATTTTTGTTGTTGAAAACAGTCGTTTTTTCTGCAGAAAAGGTCGGTAAAAATTATCAGCCAGTCGGTAAATCCCTCGTCCCCCCCCCCCCCAAACATTTTTGCTAGTAACGGCTCTGCAAGAGCCTATGATAATCTGTGCCCCGAGTCTTTTGGTTACAAATTCAGTTGTAGCCCCCTTATGGTGCGCATTGTAACCGAAAATGCATGGCATATATTTGACTATACTACACACTTTCATGATCAATCAATCAGTCAATTTTATTTCAACCTTAATACCACTAGGCTAACGCGGGCGGGAATTGGAAAACAAACACTCACTAAAAATACAAATAAAACACAAACTAACAAACAATAAATACGAAAACATAAATCAAGTTCAGTTAAAATGTTAAGTGAAACACGGAACGAATGAATTTAGCTATCTTTCTGAAGATTTCGTAGACGGGACCCCAACAAGCTTGGGTTTCGGGTCGTTCTTGCTTCGCGTGTTAGGTCCATGAGAGGGTATAAGGAAGTCCGGAAAGATGGTCCTGTGGTGTCGAGAATTCAAAATTTGGTGGGCAAAAGGCATGAGAAGATTATGTCTTCTTTCAGACTGTTTTTCGATTTCGAGGATTTGAAGGCTTTCGTTGTAGGATATGTAATTATGGCCAAGTATTATTCTGCAGGCTCTCTTCTGCAGTCGTTCGATTTCGGCATCCCGAGCTTTACTTAACCCAGGATGCCAAATTAGGCAGCCGTAGCCTACTCCCTTGCCTCTGAGCAGCTTATTGGTCAAAATGCCGATTGTCCATGTTGCTTCAAACGGCCTAGGACTGATCAATTATATTTTAATTGGAAACGATGCATTTATTAAGCAACTGTTCCAATGTCTGATCTTTCCTGCCTATAACGAATGTTCCCACATCTTCAATGCACACAGATAAATTTGTTTTACCTCGACCTGAAGACCGAGGCGAACTTTAAAATCTATGCTTGGGGACGTTTCGCCATGGGGACGTTTTGCCCTTCGGACGTTTCGCCATGGGGAAGTTTCATCGTGGGGACCTTTCGCCATGGGGAAGTTTTGTCACGGGGATGTTTAGCCACCGGGAAGTTTCGCCGGCGACGTTTCGCTGGGGACGTTTTGCCATGGGGACGGTTCGTTGGTAAGCCGCTGGTATGACTTTACAAACAGCGTATTGTGAGTAAGCCTAATGACTCTATCCTTTAGAGCAGTTAGATTTGATCCTTGCTGCGTTCTTATTTACTATGCCCATACACATCCAGAACTGCAGCTAATCCAGGCTCGTATGAGCAGCCAAATAACGCTCAGTTTGTTAAAATGTAGGAGTATTCCAAGTCCAACTATAAATCAAAGTTCCTACCCGAACACACACTTTACAATGTGTAATGGCTCATTGTACCATGTAGCCGAGAATTATGTTTTTGGCACACTTACAGATTCCCAGAAGCCTAGGGGGTCAGACAACTCTTACAACCAGTCGTTACATACACTCTTTCGTGTAATGCTGAATGTCCTCAGGCCAAAGATGCCTTATGCAGTGGGAAAAGGTCAAGCTTTTGCCAAGAAAGATAACGATCTTGATGGCATTCTTTCAATTTGTCAAGAGTATTTATTACTCTATGCAAGGTTGAAAAGAAGACCGAAAGAAACATGTTTTCGGCGGGACTCGCACAGCTGAAATCTTCATCTTGACCACCCTGTGTGACATTGCCGTATGTCATCGCCGCATACGATATCGTGATGGCTAGCATGTCGCCTACACACAATAATGTTCAAGTAACTGACCACTCCAAGAGTGCTAGCGTAAGCAAGGTTGCCACATCCGAAAAATTTAGAGAGTGACTTTCGGCTGAAACAGAGAGTGAATTGAAAGTGAAATTTTATTTTCATGAAAAAAACGTGAAATGGTCATTTTTGGTCGGAATCACTGATGCAAAAACGATCTCGGCGGAATTTCAATCGGTTTGCAATCCTCTAAGAATTAAGTTCCGGTTTTTGTGTTTATACCTCCACATATAACTGTTAACTGTACCATAGACTCCAGTATCATAAGACTAGAATGATGCCAAAGCATGTCCAAACGAAAAGTAGGCGTGTGAATACTTTATTTCGACGTGCTTCCACTTCACTTAATAGTACCTAACACGTAATCACCTCACTTTACAGGAAAAAGTAGCGATTCGGGTGCATATCAATGTAAAGCGTGTAATCACGCTGCTGACATGCTTCTATGTTTTGGAGACTCTTGCCCATGGGATAGTACTTTTCTTCTCTCCCACTGAAATTAAACTCTAACTCTTTTAGTAGTACAGACCGAGTGGCCAGTGCTTTAAAATTACTTGCATTGAGTTGAATTCCGCGTTTATTTTTGTATTTTCTGGAATTGTCACACTATTGTGTGGCAAATCTGGACTTCTTCATAAATAGAGTGAATTTTATGTCCTACGTAGGACAAGAGTGACAAACAAAAAATAGAGTGACAATTCACACAATCGTGCGACGTCTGGCAACCCTGAGCGAGAGTGCTAGCATTTGGTTGAAGCTTAAGTCTGCCGGCGCTACCCTAGTTCTCAAATGGCTCTCCCATACAATTAGGAAATTAATTAGTATAATTAATTAATAAGATTAGGAAATATAGCTATATGCTGGAATTTCCAAGTGGGGTTCTTGACTTTTCTGACAGTAAAATCAGTACCTGGATTGCTTATTTCTTAACAAAGCCAGCGACATATTAGGGAGTCAATCAATCTTTA
Source organism: Branchinecta lynchi (assembly GCA_023053575.1). Taxonomy (NCBI): domain Eukaryota; kingdom Metazoa; phylum Arthropoda; class Branchiopoda; order Anostraca; family Branchinectidae; genus Branchinecta; species Branchinecta lynchi. The sequence continues at coordinate 13,273,640 of JAKZAP010000008.1, forward strand.
TTATTTGAAAAACATTCCTTGCGGTATTAACAAAAAAAACGAAGATTTGTTCTCTCGTCAAACATAAACTATAAAAAAAAATAACTATAACGGAAATGTTAAAAAAAAATCTGAGCTGGTGTGCCATAGAGTGCGAGTTCTGACAGATCCGTGCGTCTCTGTACCCCCCCCCCCCCTTCCTCATAATCATCACTTTACGTAAGTAAGTGGCTCACTCCGAACCTGGAGCCCTACACTTTCCAGTTCAAAAGTATTTCAGGTTCACTTGTTGCGCTTCAAAGCCATGTTTCCGCAATAAATCAACACTTTCGCCTCAACAAAGCAAAATCGTCATACGGTCTGCTGTAAAACCTTCAGATCAACAATAAAGATTACCAGTTTTGGCCATTTCGACGCGTGGAAACCCTGCATCATTTCATCACTTTCTGTTGCTCAAAGAGGATGACTGAAATCAATATGTGTGACCGAGAGCCCAAAACACGAATAGGGCTAATCCTAGGTCGGTTCCTGATGACTCCCCCTCGCCTCCCCCTTCGCTTTCCCCGGCGAAACCCAACCCCTACCTCAAATGCAAATACATAGGAAATTTGAAAATCTTGTCCAAAACTGCCGACTTCTTCTACTGGTTACAGTCGGCGGAATCCACTGGCCCCCTGCGAACTTCTTCTTTCTTCACCAACTGCTAGACTTCGGTTCTGACGTGGTCGGACGTGTCTTGCCGGTCGGACATATCTATAGTTCCCTTTTTCTCAGACACGAGAGTTACAAAGGTAAACGCGTGACGTCGGCTCGCTGGCCGCTCGCCTCTACACATGTGCGACAAGGCACTACTGACTGTGTGTGTGGGGGGGGGGGGGGGGGGGGGGGGGGGGGGGTAGTGTGGAAAAGATGAAGATACGGGAAAATCTGGCAGGAATTTAGGCCCCCGACCCTTGTCGTTCCTCCGAGGCATAAAGAGAAATATTTCATCCTGACAAGCAATTCCACTCACCTATCCAACATTGTTTATAAAGTCGGCGCATCCATGCGAAGTAAGTAAGGACTCAACAAGTCTTTACTCAACGGCAGTAGCCTACAGTAAAGACTCTGGGGCTATTCGAAGGGTGTAGACAGAGATCCGTTCGAGTCTTACCAGCGTCACTGGAAAAAAAAATTGCTCAGGCAAAGCCACATTACCAAATAAGGTATCAATCGGTCTGATTCTCAAGTTTTTACCAGCAAAGGAAACTAACGGTGACATGGGCCCTTCCGTGAGTGACACCAACCTGAACTTGCCGTGTATTTGCTCAACTGCTTGTAAAACAACTGCAATAAATTACTGGAAGTTCGTCCGAAGACCCTCCCCAAAAGGTATTTTGGGATTCGGTTGGGACCGCAGAAAAAGTTGGATCTCGAGATACAAGATACACATGGTGAGTAACGCACTAATGGCTGGTTAAAGCACTAATATCCATATGACCAAATCTCCACTTTGGGAGACGTCAATTACTTTAAATTTGCAAATCTAAATCCCTCGTCCAACGAGGAATGACAAGATGTCTCTGATCTTCGGTCATAAATGAAACGTTGTGGTAGCGGAAAAGTCTGCAAAGATAAAGGATAAACAAGACCAAAGGTTTCGATGGGATCTCAAAATGTAATATTTTATTCAGACAATAGGGTCTTGTAGATATCCGGTCTTCGCCACACTCCTTAAACATTTTTACCATTAAGGCCAATGGTGTTCATCTGAGAAGACTAACTTCAAATATGGATTCAGCATGTGTGTTTACCCCTATAGTCTACGTCATATCTACTTTGACGAAACTGATCAAAACTTTCTTCCTTAATTCCAATTTCCGGTTTCTGCCGCATTCCGGGCAAAAATTTTGTATGGAAAAAAACTAAAAATCAAAAACGAATTCGGGAAGTCTCCTTACCCCTATATCAAACCTGTAATCATCTTCAGATAAAACCTTTATTTTATATAAAATTTCAGGTTTCAGCCAGATTCTGAGTGAACTCTGCAAGTTCGCTCGTATCCGTATATTATGATATACAGATTCAGCATTTCCTCTTACCCGTAATCAACTTTAAATCAAACTTTTACTTCTAACAAATTTTCCGGTTTGGGCCAGATTCCAGGTAAACTACTTGTCCGGCGAGAAAATAATTTTCATACTCGGATTCAGCATGTCACCTTACCCCCTAAGGCGACTATTTCATTACCTGTTAATAAAACAATATTCGTCCCTTAATTTGAAGCCCCTCCCCCCCCCCCTAAATATACAGCTATGGGGCTCATCTACGAACTTAACCTGTACTTTGACCCAATAGATCCTCACAATGAGTTTCAACAAAATATCTCAATCCCTTCGAGAGTTATCGTGCTAACAGGCAGACGGACGGACGGACGGACTGCGGGACAAATTTACGAAGTCATAGGTGTCCCGTCGGCCGTCACTTACCTTTCGGGATCCCAAAAAGGGGTGCCTCGAATTAAACTAGTGCAGAACCGTATTTCATGGGATCGTGAGATCCCGAATCCATGGATCATCGGAATCGGATACGGAATATTTCCTAGTGCATTTAGTTGGGACACAAGTGTAGTGTGCTAGTTTTCCACTTCCTAGCTTATGTAGAGTGCTCATTATAACAAAAGTTGAACAGGCAGACGGATAGACACTACGATCAGTATATCGTAGTTTAGCCTTGGTTTGACGAAGCCTTCAAGTGCCATACAATCCTTTGTGATAGCCCGCAGGTTTTCAGAGACGTGTCAGATGGCAGGAGTTTGGAGGGCACAATAATTTTTGACAACAGAATTGCTCTTGTCCTTCCGAAAAATATACGAGTTTAAATAATTTGATGGCCCTGGAGAATACACGTATAAGGAAATGATGGGAAATTAATAACACCGACTGCATGATGCTGAATGCAAGCCTTACATCCCGAGGCAGATCGACTGTTTCCTAATTCTATCTGAATCCAATTCTGCTGATCCATAAACAGTGTTGATGTCTCTATTACAAAGTAAACAGATGAGGAAATTATGCAAAAACTTTCGGCGATCGGTAAATTTATCTGATTCGATTTTATTTCCTTCTGGCATGCAGGGAGAGATGGTTATGGTCGACCCAGACCGTGTTACTACATCCAAGTCTTCCCTCATCTTTCGGAGCATCAGTCGATCAGATAGTGGGCAGTACACATGTTCAGGCCAGAACCAAGAGGGCGTGTCAACCAGTTTTCCCTACAATCTACAAGTCATGTGTGAGTAATTATTATTTTATCTCTGTTTATCCGGATAGATAAATTCTTTGTTCACAGATGGAGTGTCGGAGCATGAGTAAACCGAAATTGATTTAATATTTGTCATTAGTTCCGGTTGACATGAATGGGTCAAGGGAAGAAAGTCTACTTCGGAGATGTGAACAACTGCTGTCGCAAGAGTTGTGAAGAACGTTCGTCACATGAAGATATCTTCTTCGAATAAGATACCCCCCCCTCCCGCCCCAGACCTGAACTAACTGTCTACTTAATTAAAAGGCTTACTTTGAGAATTGTTAAGAACTGTCGTTCGGAAAGGTTGTGAAGAACGATTGTCGCAAGATTTGTGAGAAATTATTGCTGCAGGAGCATAAAAGGTGTAAGAAAAGAGCCTCTCCCCCAAAGACTCAACTGAAAATTTAAAAATATTAGTTGTGGGGTTCTGGAACACAAATCTTGCAGTAGCTGACAACCGACAGACCAGAAGCTCGACCGACAAATTTTCCCACGACAGATTGCGAGCTGTAAGGGGTAGATGCATGTGATCTGCAGGTCTGTATGTTGGTGTCGAGAGGCACTAATTGGATTTTCCCATTCCTTTTTGGGATCCCAAAACGTAAGTGGAGGAATACCTATGACATCGCAAAAATGTCCGTCTGTATGTCTGTCTGTCTGTCCGTCTTTCTGTGAGCACGATAACTCTCGAAGGGAATGAGAGATTTGGATGAAACTTAGTGTGAGGATTCATTGGGTCAAGGGTAAGGTCAAGTTCGTAGATGTTCTCTGTAGCCCTACATTTAGGGACGGGGTTCAAATTAATGGGCAAACAAAATATGTTTTTGATAATCGATTATGGGGTAAGAAGGCAGGCTGAGTACGATAATGAAAACCATTTTCTCGACGGACAAGTAGTTCGTCCGGAATCCGGCAAAAACCGGAAAGTTGGTTAAAAGTAAGACTTTTATTTGAAGTTGATTAAATGTTCGATTTAGGGGTAAAAAAGCATGCTGAACACCATGGTGAAAACCATTTTTTCGCCGAACCAGTAGTTCGTCTGGAATCCGGCAAAAAACGGAAAGTTGGTTAAAAGTAAAAGTTTCATTTGAAGTGGATTAAATGTTCGATTCAGGAGCATGCTGAACACGATGGTGAAAAACCATTTCTCGCCAAACAACTAGTTCGACCGGAATCCGGCCAAAACCGGAAAATTTGTTAAAAGCAAAATTTGATTTTGATGAAAATTGTTTTTTACCCGGACGTATAATTGGTCCGTAACCTGATTTTTGTTTAAGTCAAAGTGTTATTTAAAGTTGATTAGAATTTTTTTTATAGGGATAAGGAGATATGCTGGATTCGTTTCTGAATTTTCTTTTTTTGCTGGACTAGTAGTTTGCTCGGAATTCGGACGAAATCGGAAACTTGGCAGAAGTAAAGCAGGAAGGCTCGGTCAGTATCGTCAAAATAGATGTGGCTTATAGAGGTATATCTGAACTTGGTTTTCTCTGATTATTCGCCTGGCGAAGACTGGATCTGGCGAAGACAAGACCCAGTTGTCTGAATTAAATACTAGATTTTTGGGATCTCATCGACACCTTTGGTCTTGTTCCCATTGCGTCCCAACTGATGCTGACAGCGATTACTCACTCAACGGTGAACGGATGTCGGCTCTCCTGAATGCTAGGATTGAAAAAAGAATCACCTATGGACAAGATTATAAGAAGTCGTTACGTTGATGTCCCGGATTCTTTAACGATGACAACAAATCGTGGGTCCTTTTTTACTCTTCTAGGAGTTCAAAACAGTAAACAAAAAACATGGGGCCTTATAAAGCTAAGCAAGATTACCAGGACATTCTTGAGCTACATCCCCGCTTCTCGCTGTTTCTCGCTGAATTTTTGTTACTCTTAACAATGAGCAACTAAAGTCATACGTAATTTAGCTTTTACGATAACCACTGATGATTATTCTGATAGAAATCACTGCAGCCTTCTTTTATTACTCTTAAAGGTAATTGAAAAGTTGTGCAAAGATGCGAAGACGCAATACTGAGGGAACAATTACTTTTCCAGAAGTACAAAGGTTATGGGAAACATTATTCTTACCAGTGTATCACTGGTCAATACTTTCCAGCCTTCACTCACGTTTCTATAAGAAATAGGAATCAGAAGCTTATACGGAACTTGCAAGGTTGGGTCAGAGGATGACTGTGAGAATACTTAAGGAATTCATTTGTAAGCAAAACTCTTGAGGCAAATATGACCATGAAAAGATCATGAAAAAAATATTTTCGGGCAAAACTATTTTTATCACTTCGCAAAGATGCGCAATTTAAGGGGAGTAGAACCTCTTAAGCACAAATGAGAAATATCAGAGGCATGTACTCTCATTTATAAAGTTTCATTAAGATCTGATTACCGGTTTGAAAGATATATATGCCTCAAGTTTCCAGGTTTCCCTCCTTCAACCCCCCCCCCACCCACCCCCAGGATGGCAGGATAAGGGAAGTGATTATTTTCAAATCAATCTTGTCGGGTCTACAATGTGCCAGCAAAGTTCCGCATCGTCCTAGCAATCTGGAAGTACCTTAACTAGTGACCACCGGAATTCCGGATCCTCCGTCTCCCTCATAGTGCACAGATCAGGTCGCTTCTGTAAAAGCTATATCTAGGGCTGGTCCTCTTCCCACCAAGCTTCATTCCGATCCCTCCACTTCGAGCGTGTAACACGATTTCCGGATCCCCCCTCAAACACACCCGAAGTCACCGGATCCGGTCTGGACCTGAAGTCTGACATCTGAGACATGAGTTCTTTCCAAATATTAAGTTTCATTAGGATCTGATCACACATTCGGAAGTTATACATCCATCAAAATTCCGGATTTCTCCTCCCTCCACTGCACCCCACGGCTGTTGGATCAGGAAAATTACCAATCTTAAGTGCAAGGGGTCGAGTCCCAGCTACGCTTGCCAAGTTTCATCGTCCAAAAACATCTGGAAGTACCTTAACTCGGGATCGCCGGAAAACCGGACTCCCCCCCCCTTCAACTCCCCAATAGTGCACATGTCCTGTCCGGTCCTGTCAGCTATGTATCTATGACTTGTATTTGTTCTTCCTATCAAGTTTCATCCCAATCCGTCCATTCTGAGCCTTTCACATGGTTCCCGATTCCTCCCCTCGAACTCCCCCCAACGTCGCCGGATCCGGTCTGCACTTTAAGTGTGACATGTGACGGAAAAGTGATCGGTCTATGCGGTACTTAGCCGGAAGGCAAGTGCCATACAACCATTCCCCACGTCACTGATTTCAGAAATTCTTCTGCAAAGATTGTTGCATATTTCTTTTATTCATTCAGAAGATAATTAGAAAAACTTAAATAAAAATTAAAAATCGAATAACTACAAAAATTACAGAAAACTGTCTGAGATAAATGTAAAAGTATTAGTTTCGCCTTAATTATAGCTATGCGTATCCAAACTTGCTATAACCCTCGGTTTCCTAAGTAAACCGAGCTATATGCAGTTTTTTTTTTATATTACGATAAAAGACTGCTGGAAAAACTTAAAATTGTCGGAATCCCTGCTGCAAAAATGACACATTTGTACATTGTCTGAAAAAGATTGATTTAAATGTCCTACCTAGGGCAAGAGTGACAAAAACAAAATAGGACGAAAATTTACATTGTCGTGCGACATGTGGCAACCCTGAGTCCCTGACTGCCATTTCCTCAACAGAATACACAAAAACTGTAAGATAAACCGGCTTTCTGCGCACCTATGATGACTCCGTCCGGGGCGGACGCGTCATTATATCATTTCCCTCTTATGGCCTTACGATGGCCCACCCTCTTTTCCCGGGGCGTAATTTGCCCTCCTCCTCCTTTGCCCCTCCCCCCTCCAGACTCCAGTTTGCCCCCCCAACTTGAAACTGAAAAAGTCCTACCCAACCTGAAAAAGCGAAGAAGTTTGATGTCAATCGCGCAGTGGACAGTTTCGCTAATTTGAAGAAGCGTCGTTTCGCCTTGGTCGATTAGTAAACTATCTCTTTGTTTCTTTGTTTTTATTATGTTTTTCTTCTTGAAATAAAAACTGCTCATTTTCACTTGACTTGGGAAAATCGGCTCCAACTCCCCCCCCCCCCCCCCCCCCGATGAAAAATTTGTAGCCTGAGTAGTAGTATGCACTGTCAGAAGTTTCATAACAGATTGCGCATAACACTTTCAAGAATAACACCTTTTCACTTAGAAATAAAGTGTTATGACCAATTAAGCTTATACTATTTCGTGCCTAGATCTCCAACAACACTTTCAATAGGTAAAAATTCTACACTGTCAGAAGTTACATAACGACAACATAAGGATGCGCGGTTTCAACAGATAACACTTTGGGATGTTATCTGTTATGTTTCTTTCGTTCCCGTTAGTATTTTTACCAATTGAAGGTGTTGTCGGAGATCTAGGCACGAAATAGTGTAAACTTAATTGGTCATAACACTTTATTTCTAACTGAAAAGGTGTTATTCTTGAAAGTGTTATATGCTATCTGTTATGACACTTCTGACAGTGTGGTACTAGTAGAAAACGTTGCATGTAATAATGTAATAGCAAAGAATACTATCATTTAATGTGCCTCAGATTGGTCCAATCTTATGTAGTAGTATTCAGTAGCATCCTGCCTTGCCACAGTAGCATCCAGTCTTGCTAATAGTAGCACATAGTAGTATGCAGCAACACGGTAGCCTTGAAGTAGAAGCATGTAGTAGCATCGTTCGTACTGCATGCAACTTTTTCGTACTACTTCATAGTACTATTTCGTGATAAATTTTTCATCCCCCCCCCCCATGATTTTGACGAAATTACGGCCCTGCTCTTTTCCTACAGCACCAGATGGGAATTTTTCACAAAAACTGAACCACAGATTCGTAATCATGCTTTTGGAAATCCCATCACTTTATTTCTTTCGAAGAAGCAGGTAATTGGCAAGCTATGAAGAAATGGGGGTACTATACAGCTTCTTATTCCAATAAAATCTTACTTGCTAAGGATATCATAAAGTTGCACTCGCCCTAGGTTCATCAGACAGAACGGTCCGCACCCACTTAATCACAGCCATGGTTGAGAGTTCTCGCAATTATTCCGTACGATAATGCATTCTTTTCTTCATTTATTGCCTCTTACGAAACCAGCAAGCTATGCAAAACTGCGAAGATGGCACTGCAAAAAAACATGCTTTATAGAACCGCTTTCTTATGATTGCGAGTGGCAAGCCTTTTGTACCTCTCTTTCATCTAGTACTTCTGGATGGGTGTCCGACGTCAACTGTCATTTGTATGAGGTTGTCACTTAGCGGGCTATATTATTTAGTTATTTCGCGATTACTCATTCGACTTGCAACGTTAGGAGGACAAAGCCGGCATTGGCGCTGTCAGCTCGTCAGAACTCAGTATTCGTGGTGTAATGAATAATTGTAGCCAAATTCATAACTGCAATGTGAGAGTGGGGTAGAAATACGGACCTAACGACCAACAAGATCAACAGTAGAAGTAAGAAGTGCAAGCACTGCAGTTGGTATCCAGTCAAGTTCTAAGCTTCTACTTCTGGTTAATCTCCCTTCATGTTGGCTTTCTCCTTTCTGAGAAAACGACAAAAGAAAAACGTCGTTCAGCTCCGGTTGCAAAACACGGAAAAAGCGCAAGGCGGCGAGTTTGACCTCGAAAAAAACGCACCTAACTAGTATCTTGTTGTCCGCAAGACGGCATACAAAAACCAATGACCATGAAGGCACACCGAGATATTGTTTCTCTTAATTTCATCAAAACGCACGACGCAACGCATTACGCAGTATGCATCACTGTCTAGTAATCCAATCCACCCCCTCTCGAATTGTACCCATAAGTTCTCGGTCCTGACGTCTCCGCAGCGTTCAACTTGGATCAACACGATAGTCTACTCATACTACGCTACATAATATACAAATCGTCTATAAGTGATAAGAAGCGACCGCACACCATTCACGGAATATGGTTTCGCATTTTCAATCAATCAATCAATCAAGTTTAATCCGAATAGCTAAAAGCTAGAAAAGGAATACAAATTTACAAAATACACAGACACACAAGAAACAAATTAACTAATACACTTACAAGAAATTACCAGAAATAAATGATGGAATGAAACTACGTAAAAATTGGGTAGAAGAATTAGCGGGATATGGGGAAAACTTATTGCCAGTATTCCTCTCGGACCGACGCACGGAAGACGGGAGTGGAGGCGGGAATAGATGGGTCATCTGGGTACAACACGTTATCTTAGCTCCAAAATTGATTGAAAGAGTATTTCTACGCATTTTCTCCCTGCCCATTGCCTGGAGACTGAAGTTCTTATCATTATCGATTCCTGATTATATTCTCTTTCAGATCCTCCTTACTGTGCTCCTGGTGTCTCGAAGATACTCAAAGTGAAAACTTTAACCCCTTTAACGGTCGAGTGTAGAGTGGATGCCTTCCCTGCCCCACTTACTTTCACGTGGATTAGAAATTCTACAGGTAAAGTTTTGACTCAGCTCACGCAGGACGGCAGCACTAGTACGGCGCTACTGGATATTACACACTTTGGGTACTCCGAGGCTATAATCTGCTTTGCAAGGAACGAACTAGGAAAGCAGAAAGACCCATGCACTTACCAAATTGTCTATGAAGGTAAGTCACTAACAAGTTTTCTATTGTTTTAATAGAGGGGTTCAACCAAAATAGCTAAAATAGCAATAAAAATACAAAATATAAATATAAAACTAAAATAGCAGACAATTTCCAATGTTTCACAAGCTTGCAGCCCTTTCGTCTTTTAGTTCACTACTCGTAAGGATACTGCGATCCTCTGGGACTAAAAATTGGTGGTATCTTGCTAAATTTGTACAGGCCTTCATAAAATGACTAAAAATATAAATTTAGGGTTATGATTGTAATAAAGGGCCTTGCTGAAATAAAAATAGTAAAATCTCAAAAAGTGGACGTACTTAGATCAAAAAGGTTTTAGGAGAGTATTGCCCGACCTGAGAAAATAAGCAAGTAAGTAATTTATTTCTGACCCACCAAATAAATGGTTGGGGCATATATTATTTCTCAGGTGGGTATCGAAATAAAAAGTATGATGCGTGAACGAATTTTAGCTCGGAACTACACCTGCAGGCCAGATCGTACAAGCTAAATATTTTGAAGTGACGCGAATATGTCTTTTATACCTTATCGGGTATGCCAATGCAGTTAGGTAATATACTGACGTGTGCACGAATACATTGAAGATATGTACAGCATTTTCGCCGAATGAGCAATAATCAGCATAGTTGGTTTCATCGTTCGTAAAGTTCCTTTTTTTTCACCGAATTTCGGACGATCTATCCAGTGGGACCAAAGACAAACAATCCTTCCCATTTCAGCATCTGCTTTAGTCACATGAATGAATGAATAAATTTGATTTTTCCCAAAAAGTCACATATCTCCGATCCTTCCCCCGAAAACGCTCCCGAAGCGCCATAGAGAAATTGAAGCCTACCTGACGAAAACGGAAAAGGGTAGACAAGGAGTAGTTTAACGTTGCGAATATAGGACTTCTGAATTTGAGATTGATTTATCCATGTTTGATAACTATTCTGAGCCTGTAAATGATTAGAAGCAGTTCACAGTTTTTTTTATTTAATTAATTGTACAGTTCAAGCTTTCTAGAAAAGCTTCATCAGAAATGGGAGCTTGAACACTTCAAACCTCCCGTCCAAAAAATCCTTGCTTCGTATTGGTTGGATGTCATAGCCGCTTCATAGCGTCATATATGTCAAACGCGTCATGGCCGGCAAAAAGGATGCGAGACTCTGTCTTTGTTTACAAGCTTTGAAGCATTCAAACTCTCATAAAAGAAAGCAATTCACTGGCTCAGAATGTTTACCAAACGCCATAGTGTTCTCTCAAAGTCGAAAGTCCAACACCTCCTACTGTTAAATTTTGTGTTATTCTCCCACTGATGACGGTGTGGAAACATCCGTTTTCGTCGGATAAGGTTCATTCTCTCTATAGCCTGCTTGGTGTCTCAAACCGACGACGGTCGTCTCAAATCTGACGGATTCAAATATTTCCTTTCGTTGCCAATTTTACTGGCTTTGGGTCAAAAGAAAGAAATGCAGAATGTCCGCTAATGTCTGTATCACTATTTCCAGTATGGATTATTACAGTTTTCAAATTCGTTTTTTTTTTCTGTGATATCATTCATTCGTCACATTACCCAGACCCTTCTGGCAGCTTCTTCGGCCGATTTTGTCCTTTCTCAAATTCCAAGTTTTTACCGGATTACAGCTGAATTATCCATGCGATCTCAAAGCTTAAATGCGTAAAGTATGTTAGCTTACTCTTATACTTTCCCTTAATTTTTTTTAAATGACACATTTTAAGCCCTAAATTTAAAGGCCCTTCCCTACCTTTACATATTAGTGGTATACAGATCTACGAGCTTAACTGACGTAAACTATCTTCACAGCCAGCATCAATGGCCTCGAATCATTCGAGAGTCATCGTGATCACAGACGGACGGACAAATTGCGACATCATTTGCATCCCACCTTTTGTTTCGAGTCCCAAAAACGTAATGAACTGTGAACCATCATATTTACGTGGTAATCTGCCTTACCCAGTGCCGCTACCGTATGTTGTGTAACCTAATGACACTTCTAAAGAAATTTACAACTACAATTACGATTGATTTGCTCGACATCACAGGGAACCTCTGCCAACCTCATCGACCACCCAAGTGGAATATATGTTCATTTTTAAACCGCTGATCAGTAAAGAAACCAGCAGTAATTTTAGTTCAAACATGCCAGATTTCACTGTAGACACAATTAGTGGAACCATAGAGTTCTCAACTACAACTCACTATTGTCAGTTGTAAACTCGTTAGTAATTTGAGAGCTGTCCTGTGAAGATAACTAATACTGCTGCGTCTTCCTTAATCGTAATGCTAGTAGTAGGACTCTTTTTTGGGATCCCAAAACGTAAGTGGAGGGATACCTATGATTGGGGTCCAAACACCTAAGTGGAGGGATACCTATGACATCGCAAAAGTTGTCCGTCCGTCTGTCTGTAAGCACGATAACTCTCGAAGGGAATGAGATATTTTGATGAAACTTGGTGTGAGGATTCTTTGAGTCAAGAATAAAATCGAGTTCGTAGATGGGCTCTATAGCCTTACATTTAGGGGTGGGGAGGGGTTTATAAGTGGCAAGCAAAATATTTTTAAACAGGTAATGTGGTAGTTGATTGTGGGGTAAGAAGACATGCTGAATACGATTATGAAGACCATTTTCTTGCTGGACAAGTAGTTCGCCCAGAATCTGGCCAAAACCGGAAAATTTGTTAAAAGCAGAAGTTTTATTTGAGTAGATGTTCGATTCCGGAGTAGAAGAAGACCAAAGGTTTCGATGGGATCCCAAAAATTCAATATCTGATCCAGACAACTGGGTCTTGTCTTAGCCAGATCCAGTCATCGCCAGACTCCTTGGAATATTTTTACAATTAAAATTCAGAAACAGTTAAGGCCAAATAGCTAATCATCTGAGAAAACCAAGTTAATAGATTCAGCATGTGTGCTTACCCCTATAAGTCATAACTGTTTTGACGAAAAATTCCTGCCACTTCTGCCAATTTCCCGGTTTTCGGCCGAACTCCAGAACTACTTGTCCGGAGAAAAAAAGAAAAGAACTCAGGGTATCTTCTTTCCCCAATAGTGAACATCTAATCAACTTCAAATAAAAATTTAACTTATAACAAATTTTCCGACTCCAGCCGGATTCCGGTCAAACTATATATCCGGGTAAAATATGATTGTCACACACGAATTCGGCATCTCTTCTTACCCCTAAATCGCTTATAATCAACTAAAAATAAAACTTTGACTTCTAACAATTTTCCGGTTTAAATCCGAAAAAATTGACGTATGTATAGCTTTCAAACGGATGATCGAATCATAATGAAACTCAGTATTTGGAAAGACATCGTGTTTCGGATGAACCATTCAAATCTTAACCCAGATCCGGTGACTTTGGGGGGGGGGGGAGTTGAAGGGGAGAATCGGAAAACTGGCTGGATTCCGGGCGAACAACACGTCGGGGTAGAAAATTATTTTCACGTAAGTATTCAGCATGTCTTCATGCCCTAAATCGAACACCTAATGAACTCCAAATAAAACTTTTAATTTTAACAAACTTTCCGGTTTGGGACGGATTCCGGGCGAACTACTTTTCCGTCGAGAAAATGGTTTTGACCATCGTCTTCAGCATGTCTTCCCACCCCTACATCGAACATCTAATCAACTTCAAATAAAACTTTTACTTTTAACAAACTTTCCGGTTTGGGCCGGATTCCGGTTGAACTACTTGTCCGATGACAAAATGGTTTTCACCATCGTGTTCAGCATGTCTTTCTTACCCCATAATTGACTATCACATTAGCTGTTTAAAAATATTTTGTTTGCCCCTTAATTTGAACCCCCACCCCTAAATGTAGAGCTACAAAGCCCATCTACGAAATCGGCTGGTCCGACGACCCAACGAATCCTCACATCAAGTTTCATCAAAATATCTCATTCCCTTCGAGAGTTATCGTGCTTACAGACGGACGGACAGACGGACAACTTTTGCGAAGTCATAGGTATCCCTCCACTTACGTTTTGGGATCCCAAAAACATGCTGAACACGATTATTAAAACCATTTTCTCGCCGACAAGTAGTTCGCCCGGAATCCGGCCAAATCCGGAAAATTTGTTAACAGCAAAAGTCTTATTTGTAGTTGATTAAATTCCGATTTGGGGGTAAGAAGATATGCTGAATCCGTATTTGACAATTGTTTTTTTTTTACCCGGACGCATAGTTCGCCCGGAATCCGGCTGAAACCGGAAAATTTGTCATGAGTTAAAGCTTTATTTGAAGTTGATTAGATGTTCAATATATGGGTAAGGAGATACGATGAATTCGTTTCTGAGCTTTGATACTTTGTCGGATAAGTAGTTCCCGAATTCGGCAGGAGCCAGAAATTTGGCAGAAGTAAGCTAAGGCAGGAAGTTTCGATCAGTTTCGTCAAAACTATGACTTATAGGGGTAAACACAGATGGATCCATATCTGAACTTGGTTTTCTCAGATGATTAGCCATTTGGCCTTAATCTGTTTCTTAATTTTTGTAGTAAAAATGCTTAAGGAGTGTGGAGAAGACAGGACCCAACTAGACCTACGTTGCCCGGGCAACGTGAAGTGTTGCGGCAACCTTTGTCCGGCGCTGCCGACTAAAGTGTTGCGACAGCAACACTTTGGTTTTTCTTCGCTGTCGGTTAAGTGCTGAAATTATAAACAACAACCTGTATTCAGTAATGATAGGATCGAACAATCGAAATCACTGACTATATTCCTGAATATAGCCATGGAACATCGAGGTAGATAGGTAGGTAGGTTTTTTTATTTTTAACCAAAACATTTAAAATAAAATAAAATAACATTACTAATATCCTACTGCAGCAAAAAGAAAGTCCTAAGGAATTTATTAATACTACTTGTATCTAATAAATAAATAACTAAACACAACAACTTACAATTATCTACCTAGCCTATGACTTAAAAAACAGACAATTAAACGTGAACACTGTACACAACAAGAATCCTTAATATTTACTCAGTACTAGTTTCAGCCCCACCCGAACAACTGTGAAAAAAAGAAAAAAAAGAAGAAAAAGGCTAAATACCCTTCAACACGTATTAATTAAGTGGAAAGTTTTCAATTTCTTTTTAAACCCGTGTAAAGTGGCGGACTCCCTGATGCTAGCAGTTTTTGTGGCTGGAGGGGGGAACCGGAAATCTTGGTGAACGCTTAGAGTGGAGGGATCGGGACGAAACTTGGTGGGAAGAACAAGCACAAGTCGACATAACCGGACCCGATTTGGGCACTGTGGGGGAGTTTTTTTTTGGGGGGGGGGGGAGTTGAATTCGGTGATCTCGCGAGTTCGGTACTAGGACGATGAAATTTGTTAGGCATATCAGGGACCCGGAATTGAGAATAGTCGTTTCTCCGCTTCGACCACCGTAGAGGGAGTGGAGGGATGGGGAAACCGGAAATTAGTAACATGCATAATTTTGAAAGGTGTAATCGGACGTGCTTGAAACTTGACAAGTGCCTCAGATGTTCCTTTTCAAATCCGGAACGGATACGATAACTGGGGGGGGGGGGGGCTGGATGGAGCACCGGAAATCTTCCCAAAAGCTCACATTCGAGGGATAGGGATGGAGCTTGGTGGAAAGAACAAGCTTAAACCCTAGATACATTACTGACAAAACAGGACTGTATCATGTCACAGTGGCGGGAGTTGGAGGGGGTTTACCGGTATTCCGGTGATCTCGAGTTAGGGTACTTCCAGATGTGCTAGGACCATGAAACTTGGCAGGCATTTTAGGGACTCAACCACATTGACCTGAAAATAGTCCCTTCCCCGATCCGACCGTCGTGGGGGAGTAAAGGGGCGGGGAATCTGGAATCTAGTGACATTCACAACTTTGGAACGGATGATCGGACGTGCATGAAACTTGGTAAGTGTTAGGAACAAGTGTCTCGGATGTTCAGTTTCAAGTCTGGACCGGATGTAATCACTGGAGGGAGGGAGCTGGAGGGGTCACCGGAAATCTCGTGAATAGCTTAGAGTTAAGGGATCGAAGTTGGACTTGGTTGGGAGAACAAGCGCAAACCCTAGATATATTCCTGACAAAACAGGACCGGATCGTGTCACGGTGGGGGAAGTTGGAGGTTTTTTTCCGGAATTCCGGTGATCTCGAGCTAGGGAGCTTCCAGATGTGCTAGGACCATGAAACTTGGCAAGCGTATTAGAGATTCTAACATATTGACTTGAAAACAGTCCCTTCCCCGATCCGACCATCGTGGGGGGAGTAGAGGGACGGGGAATCCGGAATCTGGTGAAATTCATAACTTAGGAACGGGCGATCGTACGTGCAAGCATGAGTGTCTCAAATTTTCAATTTCAACTCCGGAGTGGGTCTGATCACTGGGGGGGGGGGGGGACAAACTGACAAACATGCTAACTGTTCTGACAAGTGCCATATGAGCTTTCAGGTCTTGTTTTATTTTGGTTGATTTCAAACGTATCGGCGTTCCCAGCGGGAGTTTTCCGTATGCGACAAGTTATTTTACTCTGCTGTATCTTTCTGTTCATGCATTGTAAATTTCCGTTTGTGAACAGGAATATTTCTGTTCAAGCCAAAATTTCCATTTAGATCCATTTCAGAAGTTTTCTGTACGCGAGCGGGGAAGTTAAGTTTAACCATGGGGGCTCTTGCCAACACACGAGTTGACTGAGAATCTTAAAGCGAGGGAACGACTGGTTAGGACAGACCGGAGCTGGACGAGCATGTGAAGCGAGATAACGAAGCAGTCTGGATACATAGGAGCTATTAAAATATGGGTTGTAAAATAGGTAGTCTAAGGGTGTGTAAAAGAATGTGCCGGCGTTTTTTCAACGATCAGGGAAACCGCGAGTTGCTTAATTTTCCGGTCCGCTGAACATGTACATGACAGCAACCGATCTGATTTCGAAGAAAATTAATGGGCCTTGTTGATTTACAACACTTTAAACACGTGACTCGAGTCGCAACGTCAATTAATCATGCTGACTTTCAGTAAATCCGCTTGCCCCTCCTAATAGTAAAGGTTAGATAACAGGTTTTAATGAGAACTCACAAAACGCGCTTGCCAGCAAAGCTCGCAAAAACACTACTTGATTAAGAGTCCCATTCAACTGTTACAACCCTTCATTCGAGCAGGGCTTTATCCAAATACGCACAGACATGGGAATGATTAACGATGGTATGTCAACTATATCGACTGTGCAATCGACAGCCGACGAGATCGGTTCGCAACGTTCTGATAAGTCCAATAAACTTCAGGAATGACAGTAAGTACCATCGTAACACTCAAATACAAAGGAATCGGCCGAATACGCCTATAAAGGCTGTCGACTTTTACCGCATTTCCATATCAATTTCCACGGAAACCTGATAACTCTTGACGTAAATGACATTGCAATAGTAATAACAATTTTTAAATTATCAAAAGTAACTAAAATGGCAACAAGCTGGTGTAAGACTGCTCCGCCGCGATATCGCGAGTTAGAGATAGGCACTTTAAGGACCGTTCAAGCTTACGTTTAAGGCGCAGAATTTCTGAACAATACGTGCTATCCGCGAATATGTGTGGTAAACTTTCACCCCGCAAAAGCTTGCTGTGGTAAAAGTTAATAGGAACGGGTATGTGTGTTAAAAATTATATATGACCAATCACAGAAATGCATTTCCATCACGTGACTACTGAAGAAGAAAGAGGGAAAAGTATTAGTAGTATAAATGGAGCAGAATGAGCTCCTTGGTTGATAGTCAGTCGTATTAAAATATATTACTAATTGTGTTTACAAGCTTTTACCATATCTGGAATAATAAGAGCAATCCTGGTAGGCTCAAAACTATATCGAGAAATATGCACTAGTCCAAGTCCAAAAGACACGTAGCAACAGATATTATGCCAGATTATTATAAAACCTGTAGAGGCTTATCTAAAATTCCGCATGAAAGTCATCAGAGGTTATGTTCTCTTGGGCAAACCCTTGGGATTCCTTGTCAGGCTTAAAGCACAATGGACACTTCAAATGCTTTACTTTGTATTAAATGCTTCATAAATAAACATTTCCGACTTCCTTTAGAAGGCGCTACGAAAATCGGCCGTTTTCTTGTTATGCCTTGTCTTTACCTCTCTGACATTTCGGCGATCCAAATCTTAGGAGCTGGGATATCATGGCAGGAAATTCAAAAACTCCCAGCAATGCTTGATAGAAAAGGATATATTTGAGATGTCACCAAAGTCAAGCCGCAGACGCAGTTTACCTGATTGTTCTAGTAGAAATTCCATGGCTTACAGTGCCTATTAAAAGTTTTTCTTTGTGGAATAGTGTTGTGAAGCTTGATTAACTTGCTTTATAAAACGTACCAGAATATGCAATAAGCTTATAAAAAAATAACATAACTACAAACATCCTTCAAAAACAAATAACCTATTCAAATCTGAATTATACAAGCTGATTTATGCATAAAGTAAAGATCTACTAAGTATTATGAGAAACATCACTTTTATCTTTGTCCAAGCTAGTAAATTGAGCATGTACTGGCCCAAAAAATTACGCTTTGATATATCATAGAGAGGAAACTGCTGAAAAAGCTTCTGATCTAGGGGGTAAGCATTGTTCCTAGGTTGTTACAGAGTGGGATTGGGGTAGTTTGATGTGCCCATTGAACTTTAAGGCTCTGTTTTGAGAATCTGCGCGTACGTGTTCCAGACGTTGGCAAGCGGCGTACAACTTACTTTTCAAGTTGAACGGCTGCAGAGGATAACGCTTACAAGGCGAAGTATTTTTATTCGTGTTACAACATAAGCGTGAACGGTCCGTACCAAAGCTATAATCCCGTCCCGGCACAATTTGATCGAGCCTCTTTTTATCGAGTTCAATCTAGGACTAGTCCGGTCTCGTCTCTTTCCGGACCATTGCAGTCCCGGCCTCGGCTCTCATTCCTGCTGGGTCAAATGGCGGCAAGAACTTCTAGTTCCCTTGCCCTAATTGATGCCAAATCTTGCAATGCAGATTGGTGGTAAGGTCCAAGGACTTGTCAAGCACGAGCCTACAAATCTTCTCACGCACACAGTCCTATTATACACTGGAAATACAAATATCCCAGACCCTTCGTACTGTCTATCTATCGAACTACTGTCTATCGAACGATTCTTAGAAAACTGCGGTGAATTAGTTACGAAACTATGGTGATCCTAGAGCTATAGGAATCTTCCCACCCAAACAGTCCTATTATACACTGACCCGGTATCCATGAGGGAAATACAAATATCCTAGAACGGTCAGAACCATCCTACTATCCCATTTTCCATAATCTACTAGTTTGGAGGCATGTGTTGGAGACACGTTGATGATGTACCATAGTATTATTTGTGTATTATTTGTTTGTTAGTTTATGGCAAAATATGAGTTAAAAAGTTCATGAATAAATAAATATACGGAAGTGGTGATTTTATTAGATCAAGCACAATGAAACTTCGATTCGTTTCTCGTTGGCTCTGAACAACAAGGTCCAGCACCAGTGACACATCTTTGAAATGCCTTGATTGCAGGGGGCTACACACAAGGCCGGGTAGGGTTAGGGGGTTCATCCCCCTCCCCATACTTACAAAATTAGTCGTTCTTGTACGTTTTAACCTCTGATTTTTACTGTAAAGTTTGGATCAGATCCAATCCGCAGGGAGACCCCCCTCCCCCCCGAAATTAATTCTTGGATTCGGCCCTGGCCGTAGGGCACCCAATGCTGTGGTGCCCTACTCCGTGGTACCAACCTATCTCAAAACGCCTAATCCAATATACTGAACTAATTATCAGGAAATATCAAGCAGAAGTGGTTTAATAGCTTTCCAGCCGAATTTACTCTCGTTCAAGCAAAATCTAGCTGGTCGTACACCGTTCAGTTGTGGCGAGTATGTAAATCCTTTCTTGCGTGTTGTTGTTGTAACAGTGTATAATGCAGGTGTTGTCAAACAATAGTTGCGTTATTGCTAATACCATGGTATCTGTTACCACGGTCTAAAGTCGTGTTTGCAGTTTTGTGGTATCTGATACCACGGTCAAAAGGCATTTTTGCAGTTACCGTGGTATCTGGCCAGTTATCGTGGTATCACATATTCACATACTACGGTCTGACCGTGGTAACTGTTCGTGGTATCTGAAAAGTCATCGCACTTTCATCAAATTTTTTCAGATTGGTGAGAAAGAACTTTAGCACTTAGTGATGAACTCGAAAAGCGCAATCTCGGCAATTGTCGTGTTTGCAAAGCAACCGTATATCAGATACCACGATGACTGCAAAACGACTAATTGCAGATGCAGTTACCGTAGTAACAGATACCATGGTATATCTCATGGTAATCCAACTGACACTTGCGTTTTTGCTGATACCAGCAAAAATACCAGAAAAATCTGTTACCACGGTCTAAAGCAGTTCTTGCAGTTATCGTGGTATCTGATACCACGGTCAAAAGGCGATTTTGCACTTACCGTGGTATCTGGCAGTTATCGTGGTATCAGATATTCAGATACTAAGGTCCGACCGTGGTAACTGGTCGTGGTATCTGAAAAGTCATCTCACTTTCATCACATTTTGTCAGATTGGTGAAAAAGAAGTTTAGCACTTAGTGATGTAACTGTACTGTCAGAAGTTTCATAACAGATAGCGTATAACACTTTCAAGAATAACACCTTTTCACTTAGAAATAAAGTGTTATGACCAATTAAGTTTACACTATTTTGTGCCTAGATCTCCAACAACACCTTCAATTGGTAAAAATACTAACGGGAACGAAAGAAACATAACAGATAACATCCCAAAGTGTTATCTTTTCAAACCGCGCATCCTTCTGTTGTCGTTGTGTAACTTCTGACAATGTAGTGTTTGTACCTACTGAAGGTGTTGTTGGAGATCTAGGCACGAAATAGTATAAACTTAATTGGTCATAACACTTTATTTCTAAGTGAAAAGGTGTTATTCTTGAAAGTGTTATGCGCAATCTGTTATGAAACTTCTGACAGTGTGGATATCTGTTTTTCTTTTGGGATGACTTCGAAAAGTGCAATTTCGGCAATAGTCGTTTTTGCAGAGCACCGTGTATCAGATACCACGATAACTGCAGAAACGACTAATTGCATATCCAGTTACCGTGGTAACAGATACCATGGTATCAGCAAAAACGCAACTAATAGTTTGTGTTTAGTAGGGAGAGAAGCTTCAGCTTAACCTCTTTTTATATTAATAAATACAAAATAAAGCTGATTATATCATGACTGTGGAAACCACAAGCAGGGGTGGCCCGAAGAGGGGGTGTCTCCCCCCCCCCCCTGCCTTTTGTTAAGTCGTATCAGTCGTTTATTTTGGCCTCGCCGAGGTCCCGGACATTCATTTTAATCAAAAACAATCCTGAGTCGTTCAAAAAAAAAAAGTGTTAATTTTTCTTTGCACAGCTTCAGTCGTTAGCCAGTCCCTAAAGACAAGTCGAGTCGTTTAAACCAGGTTTTGTAACCCCGATAGGTCGGAGACATGATTCATGGGGGCAGCAATGCGGCTACCTCTTCTACTCCCATGTGATTTGTATCTGCCTCACTTAGGTATCAGGCGTATCAGTCGTTTTTTTGCCTCGCCGAGGCCCCTGGCATTCATTTTAATTAAAAAAAACCTGAGTCGTTTAAATTTTTGTTTTACTTTTGGCTCTGCCCAGCTTCAGTCGTAAAAACCCGTCCCTAAAGACCAGCCGAGTCGTTTAAACCAGGTTGCATAACCCCGTTAGGTCGAAGACATGATTCAGGCCACAAGAGAATCAACCTCCGGGAACTACAAGAAAATCAACCAATCGAATTGCACCTTAAATGAGCTGACTATGTGCAGTATGTAACACAACATGAGCACAGACAAACCTGACATGAGTAAGATCTCATCACAGTATTAAATTGCTACAGGACTTAAGATAACAACAAAAAATCGTGAAATGATGGATACATTTTTCAGTTGACATTTTTTTTGGCAAAGGGCTTCACAGTTCGACATATAAAGTAAAGAAACTCAAGCGTGCCAACTACAAAATGTTACAACAAAATAATGGCTAATTGCTTAGTTCGAAATAAGCGACCGGAGATGTTTGGGCTTTTTTGGACTATTGCGAAGATCGCTGCTGGCAACCGTCAACTATATAATTTATTCTAATACTCAACAATCTTGTATTGTTCTAAGCTACACAAAGCTTGTGATTCTCCTTAAAATAAAAACAAAATAAGGCAGTTAATCGGTCTGAAACAAGTGACCGAAGGTGTTTGGCGGCGTTTCGCTATTGCAAAGAACTCTGCTGGAAGCCACCCAGCTAAATCATTCGTTGTAATAATCATCTTGCATTGTTGTAAGTTACAAAGTGCTCGCGGTTCTCCTTCAAATAACAAGAGCAAGAGGCACTTGCAAGGCTCGTTCAGAGGATGAAATATGGAATTTGCCTTTTCACGGGTTTGTTCTGACCATCTGTAAGCAAAGCCCTTGAGGCAAAAATGATCATGGGCTCATGGGGATCATGAAAATTTATAGTTTGCTTAAAAGTATTTTTTGTACTCTGTGGTTAAAATTAGTACTTTACGGAATGGTCAGATTTGGGAAGTGACGGTTTCTAAGCCAACTTGTCGAATCTCTACTGCTCCAGCAAAGTTTCATCGTCCTAGCTCATCTGGAAGTACCCTAACTCACAATCGTGGGACCGGGCGACAGACGGAGTTGCGATCAGTATCTGGCATTTGAGCCAGAGGCTGCAAGTGCCATACAGTATGACTGCCACTCAACTAAATGCTAATTCAACACTTTAGGATAATCTTTTGTTGTTATAAGTTACACAAAGCTCGCGATTCTTCCTTCAAATAAAAGCAAAATAAGGGCAGTTAATTGACCGAAACAATTGACCGAAGGTGTTGGCGTGCGCTTTCGCAAAGATCTGTGCTGGCAGCCTAGGCTAATCTTTTATCGAGTCTTTTATGACCGTAAGATACACAAAGCTCAATAGGATCCTACAGAGAAGTAAAATATTCGTCGATCTTTCCAGACAGTAGGTTCTTGCAGACTTTCCTGATATCATCATTTGATATCATCCTAGTAGACAGCTTAACCAGGTCCACCATGGAATACATTCTAGCAAAAGATATATCCGACAATCAGGTTCATTCGTAAAACATCAAGTTTTGACCAAATTCCGGCCGGAATATCCATCTTATTATGAATTCAGTAATTCAACGTGTCTTTCTCGGGTACTCTAACCCTTTATCATAAAACTTTATCGACTACAGAAAAAAACTTTTATTTCCACCAATTTCCGGTTTTTCCGGATTCGCCGGATACTTGTCTGGTGAGAAAATAAAGTTCTTATATGGTGTTCCGTATTCCGTATCGATGTTCCGATCGACTCCAGAACAAACTTTCAACAAAACCACTTCCGGCGGAAAACTGAAGTTCAGTTATAGATACCTATACATTAAAATACCATACCTATACTAAAGTTCAGTTATATATACCTATATACATTGACGATCTAATTGACTTATAACTTTTACTTATACGGAAATTGCGTTTTTCGCGGGATTCCGAGTGAACTACTTGTCCGGTGAGAAAGTGAACTTCAGATCTTTATCCCTAATTCGACTGTCACATTGCCTTGAAAAAACATTTCTTAAATCTTTTAATCTCACCTCTAAATGTAGGGCTAGGGGGCTCATATAGGAAATTAACGTTGATTTAAAATAATCCTCACAACAAGTTTGAACAAAACATCTCGACCTCTTCGAGAGCTATCGTGCTACGAGCGTACAGACAGACGGACAGAAATACCTTGCGAAGCCATAGGTATCCCTTCACTAACGTTCTGGGATTCCAAAAACAAAAGTAAGGGCAGTTAATTAGTCTTAAACAAGTGACCGACGGCATTTGTCGGCGGTGCATTTTCGGAAAGATATCTGCCGTCTTCCACTCAACTAAATAGTTTATTATAATGCTCTAGGATAATCCTGTTATTTTGTAAGAGACAAAAAGCTCGCGGTTATCTGTCGATTAAACTTGCTGTGTAGAGATTTTCTACAAGTCTGAGTTATAATAATAATAATAGTAATTTACCGTATTGAAAAAGCCAAATACGGCCATACAACAGATACCTAGGGCGCCAATGCTCACGTTGTGTTTGTTATACGGTGCAGATTGCTCAGCTCACACAAGCTAGAACTTGAGTGGTTAGACTCCTTGTAGCCTCCGAGGTCATGACCAATGATGCTTTTCCAGACCACTGATCTTTCAAGGACAAGCCGCGCTGGGACTGTTTCTGCTTGAAGATTGAAAAAAAATCGATGGACTCAATTAAAACTCGGTCTAAAAATAAAAAATGGAAGTTTTCGCTGTTGTCACCCGTTCTTCACTTCCGTTATCATCATATTGACGCGAAATCCGGAAATCGCATAATACGCCGTACCGCTCAATCAGCTTTTCGCAAATGGTAGCCTACTCTGGAGACTCATACGTATCTAAAAGAAACAAACACGGCAAACATAAAACTCAGTCTAGAGACCAGAGGATTGACAGCCTGACGAGGACCCTTGCCAAGAAGGGCCGAAATATCGCTGACAAAGAATCGTAGCTGACGTATCCGTTGTAAACATTGTTTGAATAAACAGAGAGGTTTGACTGGATACTGAACGAAATTCCAACTTCCGTACAAACCGGTATTTGAACAATTAACAAGAAACTGGTGGATTTCAAGTGGATATTTTTTTATTTTTTTTTTGCAACGATTATATAAGTATTTTAACCCGCTAAATCTTAAATGTAGTTCGGCGCTACAAGCTGAATCAATACAAATATCTATAAGAAGAATTTAAAGCACGTGTCTACATCTTACAGGTTGCGGTTACTGTATTAAGAGAACAGAAAAATATAACGGTTAGGAAATTTAAAATGTTACCCCAGTATGATAGTTCCGACGCTTCACAGCGCAGATTCAGTGTGACGTAGTATATTAGGCGAGGGGCTATAGTTCTGCTTAGATCGATCTTTCCACAAAAACAATATTATTAATTTAAGTGCCATTTTTGTGTGCCACTGGTATGTCTGGGACTTCAACTCTACTGCTATTTCCACTTTAATTAAAATTCCACCTTGCTGTAAACATTTTGTCTGCAGCCTTTACTGTAAGTTGACAATCCATTTTTCTAGGTCCACCAAGCAAGCCTGCAAACTGTACTCTCTCGCAGACCCACTCCAGCGTCTACGTCCTCACCTGCCTCCCTCCTCTCACCCGTGAACCTCAACTTTACCTCCTGCAAGTCACAGATTTGGATACGGATCAAGTAACCACAAACTTAACCTCTTCAACCCCAATATATACTTTTGTTGTAAAAGATTCAACCAGTTTTGTTGTAAGTGACAATCATCTACAAAACATCGTTATGCTGAGTCGAAAAAGAACTATGTGCCGTTTGTTCGGTGTCAACCAACATGGGATGAGTGAGAGTGTTGACACGTTCATTAATGAAGAGGGTGCTGCGCATCTAAAACAAGGTAATTTTTTTTATCAATATTTACTCTAGGCTGGATTGTAATCAACATTATTCTCCCTCCCCCTTTTAAAGTACTGCAGAACCAGTGAATGCGGCTTCTCAAAATTTGTACGGCGGATCGGTTTTCTAACCGACTCAAGATTTCCGGTTATCACAGACTTCCGATAATGGGAATTTAGTGATAATACGATAGGATAACCTCAGCAAAAAGGCTTTCGCTTTTTCTGAATTGTTCGATTGCAATGCGACTGATAGTGACTCCTGCCTGTTTCCAGCAGTCTATGGAAGCAATGGAATACGAACCGGAATCAAGAAAATACAGTCAAACTAAAAAGTTGAGATTCAATAGTCATTGCACAACTGAACATATAGCTTGCAAACCAAACCAGTACCCCGACCAGTACGACAACATTTCTGTCACATGTTCGGTTTCAAGGCGAACTCACTTTTGGAGCCATATCATTTTGGATGGCTAACACTGATCGCGATGTTGGATGTACATGATAGTGATCTCGGACTAATCCTCGATTCAAATCTAGTCTCTCTGCAGTCTGCTCGTTCACCTTCAGTACCAGCAAAGATTTCAGGTGTGAAACATTGACCTACATAGCAACCATTTCGACCAAGAACAAAAATAACAAGAGCTACGAGCTCATATGGCACTTGTTTCGAGCAGGCGGTACAAGAAAGTAGACGAGAACGTCACAAAATACACCCGCCATCCAAAAATGCGGTTCGAAAATACAAATAGGATATTTAGTTTCACTCAATTCTGAGTACTTCCGGCATCGTCTCGGATTATCCATAGCAGATGCGCATGGCAGTTCAAACTTCCGATTTTCAGGCAAATAAATCTACTCGTTTGATCCCTAGACGTGCAACACAATTTCCGATACTCCCTCCATCTCCCCCTCTACCGTGGCCGAATCTGTTCGGACCAAAAAAAGGATCATCTAAAGCATCTTCTTTTATACCATCTATCAAGTTTCACTCGAATCTGAGCATTTTTGGGAAATTCCGGTACCCCCCCCCCCCCCACCACCGTTGTCGGATCCGGTTCAGACCCTAAAATATGGCATCTAGGGTATACGGCCTCTCTACATTCCAAGTTTCGTTTAAATTGATGCACTCGTTTGACCCTATGCGAGCCTCAAAGTTTCCTGCAATCTCCCTCCAACTCCCCCTACTGCGGCGGAATAGGACTTGGAAACATAAACGTCGTACCTTTTATTCCCCTCTTCCCGTTCATCAAGTCTTACTGAAATCGGTGCATAGCCTATCCGCAAATTTCCGGTACCCCCTCCCTCTCCCCCCTTGCCCGAATCCGGCCCGGACGCCAAATAACAAATCTAGGCCGCACAAACTCGGTACTGTCGAACTTGCGTCTCATTCGGTCCATCCGTTTGGTTTGTGTGCATGTCAAAAGTTTCCACCCCCCCAATTCCCCCAACCGTGGTCGTTTTACATGTCTAGGTCATCGATTCCTATCGCCCATTAAGTTTCACTTCAAAATTGTTCGGGTTTTTTTTTTATAGCAGAACTGTTCGTTATATTTACGTGGATTCGGTAGTTATACAGAATCCTAAATAGGCTATCTGTACAAATCTCTTCGGTATAATGATCGGGATTCGGTATAATTGCAAGTATTCGGTAGTTATTTTTCGTATTGTAGTATTGTTCGGTATTTTTTCGATAGTAGAACTATTCGTTATATTTATGGGGATCGGTAGTTATACAGAATCCTAAATAGGGTATCTGTACAAATCTCTTCGGTATAATGATCGGGATTCGGTATAATTGCTAGTATCCGGTAGTTATCACGAATTTGGTGAGAGAATTTACTGAAATTATTTGTTAATCTTTCGATGCCGGAACTATTCGGTATATTTTTGGAAATTTCGTAGTTACACATAATCCCAAATAAGTTGTTGGTTCGAAATTATTCGGTATCACGATTGGGATTCGGTGATTTATTCAGTATAATTTCCAGGATTAGGAAGTTAACCCCGAATCCTGACTTTGTTCCAATTTCGACGAAAGTATACCGAATATGAATATTGTTCGGTAGTCTTTCGATACCAAAACAATTTGGTATAATAACCGGGATACGGTAGTTATACAGGATCCCGAACATGCTCTCGGTCTAAACTTATTCGGTATAATGACTGGGATTCGGTGACTTATTCGTTATAAATTCGGAAGTTACCACGAACCTCGAAACTCAGAAGAGGTCGATTGAAGCACTGGTCGCAGACAAAAGGGATGATCTGTGATATCATCGATAGTCCTTACTTTTATTTTGGACATTCTCAAAAAGAATATCTAATCATAAATATTTCGAAAATTCCGCCTGCAGCACTTTTCGTAATATTCTCTATTTTGCGGAAGGGCGCGTCATTTGTGATAAGCAGGCTCAGTAGGGTTTGAACGAAGATGAAGGGTGCTACAGCCTGAGGGACGGACGATTCTCGGAGCGTGTGAACATGCAGGCTTGCCAGTTTTAGGATTGAATTTCGAAACACTAAAAGGCTAGAATTTGCATAGAAATTAAATTTGGCAGGAAAAAAGCAAGGGGAAAAAGCAAAAAAAATTGGATTATAGGTAGTATATTGACTAAACTACAGTTGCTGCTGCTGCCGGAACGTTTCTCCATCCGGTTTCTGGAACTTCTTAGAGTCTCGGTATTTAATCAACGGTAAAATGATAGAATTTGTAAGAGAAGCAGTTAAATTTTAGCCTTCAAAAAAAAAATAATGGATTTCGAAAATTTTCGCCTGCGGCGCTCGATGTGATTTTCTATTGACTATAATAGATAGTAGCTGTTACTGCGATCATACTCGGCAATATGTTGTCCATGTGCGCTTCGCGAAAATGTCGCCTAATAGTTGGCTTATCGTCATTCATGCTGCCTTTTATTGTTACTCTTCCTACGTAATCGTTACTGTACCATAATTTAAAGCTCAAATTCGTAGTTCTAGGATTCGGTACAAAAATTTGAAAGATTCGGAAAATTTTGGCTCTGCGCCCCCCCCCCCCCCCCACTGAAAATGCACATGCGACGGCCCTGGGTATCGGACCCCGCCTGGAGATTCCAGACTCCCCATCCTTCCCCTCTCCCCACGATGGCTGGATCGGGGAAACGACTATTATCAAGTCAATCTCTTCGGATCCCTAACATATCTGCCAAGTTTCATCGTCCTAAGCACATCAGGAAGTATTCCGGACTCGCGGGATCGCTAGAAATCCTACCCCGCACCCTTCCCCAACTCCCCACAGTGCCCGGATCCGGTCCGGTTATGTCAATGACTTATCTTGTTCCTCCCACCAAGTTGCATCCTGATCCATCCACTCTTAGCGTTTCTCAAGATTTCCGGTTCCCTCCTCCAACTCCCCCCAGTGTCATCGGATCCGGCCGGATTTAAAATGCGACGTCTCAGACACGAGATCACCCTAAATATCAACTTTCATCAAGATCCGATCACCCATTCGGAAGTTAAAAATACCTAGATTGTTGGTTTCCTCCTCCCTCCACTCCCCCCAGATGGTCAGATCTGGGAAGTGACTATTTCCTAGTTAATCTGGTCGGGTCCCTGACAGGTCCGCCAATTTTCGTCGTCCTAGCACATCAGGAAGCACCGAACTTGAGGGATCACTAGAAATTCGACCCCCCCCCCCTCAAACTCCCCCGAAGTGAGCGGATCCGTTCCGGTTATGTCAGCCGCGTATCTAGGACTTGTGCTTCTTCTGTCCACCAAGTTTCAATCGGATCTCTCCACACTAAGCGTTTTCCAAGATTTCCGGTTCCCCCCCCTGACCCCCCCCCATGTCACCGGATCCGGTCTCGATTTAAAATGGAATGTCTGAGAAACGAGATCCTTCCATATCCCAAGTTTAATTTTTCCTAATTTTTCCGGATTCCCCCTGCCTCCACTCCCCTACAGATGGTCGGACCGGCGAAGCGACTATTTCTAATTTAATCTGGTCCGGTCCCTGATATGCCTGCCAAGTTTCATCGTCCTAGCTTATCTGGAAGTGCCCGAACTAGCAAAACCGGGACCGACAGACCGACTGACGGACATAAATTATAATCACTATATGGCACTTGGCCGAAGGGCAGGTGCCATGAAAAAGGAGAGACTGGTTCGTAAATATGAGCATGCGAATATTTAAAATTCACAGGTATTAAATGAATGAATGAAAGAATCATTGTATGTGCCCACTACTATAAAATAGAAATAGTGGAGTATGTAGGACGTCCGCATCACGGAGAAACGCCGCGACCGACAAGTTTGACGGTTACATTTGTCACTGAAAATTTAATTATAATTTTTCGGTTTTTAGAATTTAAAATTTCGGAAATATGTAATTCGAATAGCAGCTACACCCGCTTTTGTAGCTGGGGATAAACTCGAGAAAGGTAAAGGACCAAATGGCCACAGTAAGTGGCGTAAAGCTTGGCAAGAGCGCTGTGGTTATGTTTTCATGATCAAATGATAATTCCGGAAGTAAATAGAAAATCCCCGAGTCAACGAACTGCATCCGGGTGGTGAGAACCACTTGCGAGTAGTAACACGAAGGAAGGGAAAGGTTACCAGTATCACGATATATAGAGAGGGGTTGGCTTTAAGCAGAAACGGCATACTTGAGTGAACGAAATGGATAAGTCAGCTGATTTTTCTCTTAGCGATATTCCGGACTTTCTTCGTAAGGGTCCTCTTCAGGCCCAAGCTAGAAAAGCGAACATGTGAATTTCTAGTTTGAGCCTGAAGAGAACCCTTGCGAAGCCGTAATATCGCTAGAACGAAAATCAGTTGACCTATACATTTAGCGCATTCAAATACGATTCGCAGTCAGCTTTGACCTAAGGAATACTTAAAAACAGCGTTATGTGAGGTGAGGGCCTCTTGAATTCCGGAATTCAGATGCTCAGTGAAGGAAGAGCATTAATACGAATAGGCATGAAAGGAATAGAAAAAGTGTTTTAGACAGATTCACGGCGATATGCTTATTTGTGTCTTGTTATAACTTCAAATTCATTTTCAGAAGAAATGAGCTCGGAGTTGCTTACTCAGGCATTGGTGATAAGCTGCATTTGCATTTTTGCTGCATTATTCATTGGAGTTCTGGTTTTGCTGATCGTCAGGAAGTTTTTCACCATGAAGAAAAGAAGAAGAATTGACAAAGTTCAACATTATCAAGGTAGTGTTTCTCCTATTGTTGTGCTTCTCGCCTCTCATGCTCCATCCTTCTTGTTCATATTTTTGTCTGATCTACTTAAACCCTTTGGTGCTTTTATGATCTTCTAAAAGCTGCTAGAAGACGGGATCGGCTAAAAGCAGGAAGGGAAGGGAAGGGAGAAAAGCAGGAAGGTATACTAAAACCAGGAAGGGCATACTAAAACGAGGAAGGTTGTAACCAGAACTCGAGGCTGCGAAAAACTGGAAAGCCGCACCGTTCCCTTCTCTGTTTAGTATTCTTTGACGGCCGGCAACTATCAAAATATAAAGTCCACCGTTTCTTTCATCGTTTTAGAAGCTTGTCAAGGGTAGTTAGTACCTTAAAGTACTAAAACGAGGAAAGAAATTCTCAATTCTATATTCTTTTCTGTTTAAATAGCTTGTCGTTTAGTAGCTAGATTGTTCCTTAGAGTGGACTTTAAATTTGGTAGTTGCCGACCGCTCAAAGACTAATAATTGAGAATCCACCATTTCCTTCCTCGTTTTAATACTGTAAGTTACTAGTCATGGTAAGCTACTAAAATGATGAAAGAAAAGGTTAAGTAAAATTCTGACAGTGACCGACCCCTCACTGAACCTAATTCCTACCCAGGTCAAGGATACTAAAACGAGGAAGGGATTGTGAACTTTGAATTTGAAAAGTTACCGACCCCTCAAAGAATACTAAACGGACGAAGTGAACGGTGCGGCTTTCCCGTTTTTCGCAGCTTTGAACTCTGGTGACAGCCTTCCTGCTTTTCTCTTCGCTTCCCTTCCTGCTTTTAGTCGATCCCCTAGAATACTCATCTAAAAGCTGAACGACACGTTCTTTTGATTAACTTCGCCGATTTTCTCACAAAATGACAAAATCCAACGCCAGAAAGTGGGCGATCGATAGGTATGATTTAATATAATATGAAGAAGATTTGAGGTCCCAAAACGAAAGTGGAGGGATACCTATGACTTTGTAAACGTTGTCCGTCTGTCCGTCTGTGAGCACGGTAACTCTTGAAAGGGGTGAGATATTTTCATGAAACTTTGTGTGAGGATTCTTTGGGTCAAGGGACAAGTAGAGCCCGTAGATGGGTCCTGTAGTCCTATATTTAGGGGGGGGGGGGGGTCAAATTAACGGGCGAACAAAATATGTTTTAATAGCTAGTAAGATAGTTGATTAGAGTTAAGAAGACATGCTGAACACGAATATGAAAATTTTTTTCTCGCCGGACCAATAGTTCGCCCGGAATCTGGCCAAAGCCGGAAAGTTTGTTAAAAGTAAAATTGTACTTAAAGTTGATTAGACGTTCGATTTGGGGGTAAGAAAGCATGCTGAACATTTATATGGAAATCAATTTTCTCGTTGTATAAGTAGTTCGCCCAGAATCCAGCCAGAACCGGAAAATTTGTTAAAAGTAAAAGTTATATTTAAAGTTGATTAGATGTCCGATTTAGGGGTAAGAAGACATGCTGACCCAAATATGACAATCAGTTGTACCCGGACGCATAGTTCGCCCGGAATCCAATAGAGCTCACAACTTCAAACTCGAAACACTTTCGAACCGCAGGGAAAATAAATTCTCAGTGGCCCAATCTGTTTGGCACAACCAAACAAGGGTATATTGTTTTCCTTTAGTTTAAACGCATTGCTAGCGCGTTCAATTGGAACATGACTCCTTCATGCTCAACGACATGCGGGGTACTGGCTAAAAAAAAAACATAAATATTCTTTGAGGCCAAGCTGACTTTGAAACACTTATTCAAACAATGTTTACAACGGATCGTCAGCTTCTTGGCCCTTCTTGGCAAGGGTTGACAGCCTGACGAGGACCCTTGCCAAGAAGGGCCGAAATATCGCTGATGAAGAATCGTAGCTGACGTATCCGTTGTAAACATTGTTTGAGTAAAAAAAAACGGCGACCCCACCCCCCAGACATATTCCCCCGTCACTCCCCCGGTGACCCTCCCCCCCCCCCCACCCGGTACACAAGAAATCCTGGCGACCCCCGACACACAGACAGTGCTAATACGATGCAATATATTTTCATGAAAACTACATATTGAGGCGAGCGGCCAGGGGAGCCGCCGTCACGCGTTTACATGTAAATAAGATTTTCCCGTTTCCTATATATTTTCATTCGGGGGGGGGGGGGGGGGGGGGGGGGGGGGGGGTCGCCAGGTTTTTTTTTTTCGCCTAGACCCCGACATGACCTCTGTAAACCAATCTAAGACAGCCCCTTTTGAGTTTGTCTGGAACAGATAGAAAAGGTCCCAAGACCAAAGAGAGTTTCCAAAGTTGAACGAGACAGTTGACCGTGACTCGGAAGCTTGTGAAGCTCTTGAGGTGATCTTAACGAAAAAAAAAGTTAAACATAGGTAACAAGTGGTAACTCTTGGCAGGGCAAAAGGTTGCTTGTCCGAAACTCATCCTAATTAGTAACAATCAAAATGTCGAAGAGGAATCTGGCCGTCAATTTCTACAAAGGAAATAGCGTGCAGACATGCCGTGCAAAAAAGAAAACAACGTAGTGATTTGAAGTTTACAAGAGAAGAATTGAAATTTGGCTGTCAAATGTCGTTCTCGTCACCGTGGGAGATGTTCTGATCCGTCTCTAACAACATTTTGATTTTCAGTTCCTTTTTTTTCAGATTTGTCCGCGTAAGAATTAATTCAGTTTCTAATTCAGTTTTGGGGGTTAAGTTCCTAATACACGAAGTTAATATTTTTCTAGCGGAGAACATCGTTATAGAAGACACACATCGCTTCGCGTTAGTAACAACCGTATGTCTGACAATTTACTCAGAAAATGTAGAGGTACCATTTTCTACCCTTGAGAAACAATAAAATCTTCGAGAAACAAAGTAATTTGACAAAATTATGACAGGTAGTTAGGAAAGGTTGATCTTAACAAGCATGTCTTTCAACAAACGTTGACCCTTTTAAAGCCGAGCTAACGATCCCTAACGACGTCACTACCCTCCTAGGTTTTCGCGAAATTACGCCCCTGGTAAAACTGAGAAGCCTAGTGCAGCCAGCCAAGGGAATAACAGATGATCTCCAAAGCCAGTTTCACTGGCGTCAACCCTCCCCCTTATGCACCCCGTCATATGGGGAAGCAACTAGCGGAGCCCCTGTCATATGGGGAAGCAACTAGCGGAGCCCGGATATGGGGGGTTGTAAACGACAAGCTGGCCTACGCATATGACACTGATAATCTGGCCGACTCGGTGACAAATTCAAACATAAGCAGCCAACCCCTAGGTAGCCACTCTAGCTTTCGGAATGACAACTCAACGAGGCTAAAACGAAAGCTGTGCGCATCCAATAGCTAGTCCACTCCCACCAAAACTAAAAATTAACGGAGCAGAAAAAGTGCGGGTTGAGAGTTAATATCACAAACTTTGGCATCCAGGTGCGAGCGGTAGTGATTAATCAACAGACATTACTTCCTGGCTGAGGGCCAAGAGACGGAGATCAGCACCGCCAGCTTGGCCTGTCAAGGCTAGTGCTGATACCTTTACCTTTTTACCCATTAGTAGGCGCCCCGCTCTTAGTATTTAAGTAAAATAAATCAAGTCTGTAAGAAAAGGTGCACTATAAGCCTAGTCAGGCCACATTGGACGGTGCTAATCTCCTGTACACCTCAGCAATGTAGTGCGATGGACGGCTGGGGGCAAGCCATTCTAGAGCTTTCGCAAACTCTTTCTGTCAACTTCCCCAGATTTTTCCAGGTATCCATTTCAAACTGAGCGGATCTTCGCTGGTCTTGCGGGGTCACGGCACTGACCCCCGCCCCAAACGAAACCGCCGGCAAAACCGAGACTCTAACCCGCGGCCGTTCGCTTGAGGTTCCAGTGTTCTAACAATTTGGCCAGGAACGAACCGTCCGTAAAGTCTCTCGTTCTAATCAATGAAATCTACAATTGTCCTTCCTTGCGCTTCGAGTCTCTCCAGATTAACTGACTAATCCTTGCTTTCTAGGTCCGCAGCATCTGAACATTCCACTTGAAGTAGTGTCTGCCGAGCCGCTGATGAACAAATTATCAATACCCAGTGAAACGGAACTCTAACAACTGACACTGGAAATGTCGGTCTACTGAGAAGCTAACCCCAAGCTTTCATACTACCAGCCGCCCCTTTGCAGAGTGGGGCCGGCTTCTGCAGTGCTGGACTAAGTCGAGTCGAGAATATACAAACAGTGAAGACTAGCCAGTCTTGCCTTTAGGCTAACACTGGCTCGATGCACACTCTACCTAAACATGAATTACCCTGAACTAGAATAGCGAACTTCCTGAGTGGTCACGGTTTTCTTGCTGGGCTGCATAATATTTCGCCGTGCATATACAGAACTGCCTTTCGCCTTCGAGGCGTATCGATCTCAATTTGTTGGGTATTTTTTAAGCCGCTCACTAGTGCATAAAGACACATTGGATTCCAAATGTAATATTCTGAGTTTGGTTGAAATCCGGTTATTTGAGAATCTCAGTATGATTACGGAAACGAAGCTGTATACCCCGGATTCAAAAAGTGAAAGACTGGTTCAAGTAAACAAAGACAATGATACTATTTACTGTGTAGTTGATATTACACATGGATCCTGAATACAAGATTTTGAATCTGGTTGAAATCTTGGAAACTCTGCCTCTCACTCTTACTGCCCAGATTTTTTTTTAGACAAGAATTGTGAATCTGTCAAGAAAAGAAATCTGTGGCATACTGACAAAACATAGAAAAAGGTACCATTTACTATGACCGTGTTCCGCCCCACTTACCGTAGTTACTACGCTTGACGTCACGAATTCCGGCTTCTTGGAATCAAGGCTGGAACGCATTTTTTTTTTTTTCCATCAAAATATCGTGCCGCGGGCTAATTCGTCCAATCTCGTCAAAGAGATTTGTTACCAATAGTCACCATTTCGAGCAGGCTGGAACAGTCAGCGTAGTAACTTTTCACGAGGTTGGAACGAAAATGTAACAACAGTTACCACTGTTAGAAGGGTGGAACACGCTCTATATAGTTGATACTACACATGGGAGCCTGAACAGGAGAATGTGAATCCGTTTGAAATCTTGTGAACATAGGCTATATAAGCTATTCGGTTTGGATTACGTGGACGAAACCCATATACACCGTATCACTGTCATGAAGGTCTGGTTGGCCTACCAAAATTCAGTGAAGACTGGGTCCAACGTCCTATACGTTTTTCCAGTAAGAACAAATATGGGAAGAAATTAATCTGCCAATTTGTGTGCACTAAAACAAAGCTGAAAGCATATTCTTCTATTTCTTTCGGTGGGATCCCAAACATGCAATATTTATTGGACTTCTCAATCCAGACAATCGCATTTTGCTATTTCTTCATAACCACCACTAGAATATGTACACACAAAAAATGTTACCGTTTTGGAGTTTTTGGCAATTTACGGCCAAACAACTAATCAGATGAGAAAACCAAGTTCAGATATGGTTTCAGCAAGGATGTTTACTCCAATATCTCATCCTTATCGATTTCAGAAAGGTCCTTTACTTTTGACAAAATTCTTCGTGTTTTAGCAGCATTCCGCTAGTGACGCTGAGAGGAGAACCTTTCAATCAAAACTTCAGGGTTTTGGACAATTTTGCCAGGTTATCTGTCATGGAAATAAAGTTCAGAATTCAGTTCAACATGTCTCATTACCCCGGTACCGAATCTCTAATCGACTTCAGAAACTACTTGAACTTCAACCAAATTCCAGTGTTGGCCGAGTTTGGGGTGAATCATTTGTCCGGCAAGAAAACTAAGTTCACATACTGATTCAGCGAGCCTATTTACCCCTTAGACGACTATCTCATTAGCTTATACAACATCCCTTTTTTACCCTTAATTCAAAACGCCCTCCTCTGCCTCTAAATATCTAAAGGACCCATCTGCAACTTGGCCTGTAC
This sequence comes from Branchinecta lynchi, assembly GCA_023053575.1. Classification (NCBI taxonomy): domain Eukaryota; kingdom Metazoa; phylum Arthropoda; class Branchiopoda; order Anostraca; family Branchinectidae; genus Branchinecta; species Branchinecta lynchi. Next base: position 13,310,279 of record JAKZAP010000008.1, read on the forward strand.
TTTGCCAGTGAATCCTCATACGAACCTTGAACAACGTATCTCAACCCCCCCACAGGACACGATAGACTTCCATGTGTCTGCCGTCAGCCGCCATGACTAAACCCAAAGAATACGTCTGCTAGGTGTAAAAATGCGTCTGGGCAGTCGGAACCAGTCTTTGTGCAGTTTGTAAATTTCAAGAAGTGGAAAGTGACATGGAAACTTGTACTTTTATTACTATTAAAATGTGTGCCAAGTTGAGTGATTTTTCTAAGTTTTAGTTTCTAAGTTTTCAGAAACCAAAGTGATTCACTAGATGAGACAAGGCAAGTATGTTACTCCGTTCGTTTTCATCATGTTTTTATGGCACTTGCCTTACCGCCAAAACCGGAAAGTTTGCTAAAAGTAAAAGTTTTACTTGAAGTTGATTAGATGTTCGATCTGGCGGTAAGAAGACATGCTGAAGACGATGGTGAAAACCATTTTGTCGCCGGACAAGTAGTTAGCAAGGAATCCGACCAAAACCGGAAATTATGTCAAAAGTAAAAGTTTTATTTGAAGTTGATTAGATTTTCGATTCAAGAGTAAGAAAACATGCTGAAAACCATGGTGAAAACCATTTTCTCGCCGGACAAGTAGTTAGCCTGGAATCCGGCCAAAACCGGAAAGTTTGTTAAAGGTTTTATTTGGAGTTGATTAGGTAGGTAGGTAGGTTTTTATTTTTAACCAAAAAAATTAAAGTTAAATAAAATAACACTACTAATATCCCATTGCAGCAAAAAGAAAGTCCTAAGGACTTGTGCTGCAATTTATTAATACTACTTGTATCTAATAAATAAATAACTAAACATAACAACTTATTATCCACCTAGCCTATGACTTAAATAACAAACAATTAAACGTGAACACTACACGCAACAAGAATCCTTAATATTTACTCATTACCAGTTTCAGCCCCACCCGAACAACTGTGAAAAAAAAGAAAGAAAAAAAAAAAAAGAAGAAAAAGACCACATACCCTTCAACTCGTATTAATTAAGTGGAAAGTTTTCAGTTTATTTTTAAATCCGTATAAAGTGGCAGACTCACTGATGCTAGACGGCAGATTATTCCAAACAGAAGGCCCCAGATTATGAATCATATAAGATGATCTAACTGTTTTTCTTTTTTCATTAGTTAAAAACTGTGCATTTCTAGTATCATAATTGTGGTGCTCCTGATTCATAGAAAAATAATCATGGAAATAATCAGGGCATATATGGTTCATGCTTTGAAACACAAAAATTGATGCCTGGTAATCACGAATCTGACCAACTGATCATCTGATTAGATGTTCGATTTAGGGGTAAGAGGCCATTCTGAACACTTATGTGAAAACAATTTTCTACCCGGACAAGTAGTCCGCTCGGAATCCGGCCAAAACCGGAAAATTGTTAAAAGTTAAACTTTTATTTGTAGTTGATTAGATATCCAATTTAGGGTATATAGTTATATAGTTCGACCGGAATCAGGCTGGAGCCGGAAAATCTGTTATAAGATAAAGTTTTATTTGAAGTTGATTAGATGTTCAATATTGGGGAAAGAAGATACGCTGAGTTCGTTTTTTAGCGTTCTTTTTTCGCCGGACAAGTAGTTCCGGAATTCTGCCGAAACCGGGAAATTGGCAGAAGTGGCAGGAAGTTTTCGTCCAAACAGATATGACTTATAGGGGTAAAAACATATGCTGAATCCATATCTGAACTTGGTTTTCTCAGATGATTAGCTATTTGGCCTTAATCTGTATCTGAATTTGAACAGTAAAAATGTTCAAGGAGTCTGGCGAAGACTGGATCTGGCGAAGACAAGACCGAATGTCTGGAACAAATATTGAATTTTTTGGATCCCATCGAAACCTTTGGTCTTGTTCTTATGGACGTGACAGACTGTCGTTCTGACAAGATACGACTGTTATTCTGATAAACTCAGAACATACACGACTGTTGGTATAAATCTCTAAAGCATGGTAACGGATTTGGTAATACACGAGTTGGTAACCATCTTTATGTTATTCGGAACAGCTCAAAAGTGACTCTGACAAGCTCGAAAGACACGACTATCATTCTGACAAACTCAAGCCATACGACCCCTGAAACGCCGCTGAAAGGGATAAACATACTGGAACGTCGATTGTAGATTGATTCATTATTGGTAGGAGGTCGGAGAACATCCAACGCACATAGATCCTAGCACAGATAGCAGGAATAATGGTTTAGGGATCACCTCTTCAAAATCGAACTTTGTTCAAAGCCTTTTGAAGTTCATAACAGTGTAATACCAAGGATGTCGCACTACTTCGACATCAGAGATCGTTCAGTTTATTAACTGCCCCGGAAAGGGCTTTTATTTATCGTCGGGATTAGGCTGCAGTAAAACTGCCCGCTTTCCCAGATCATATCTTCAGCATTTGTTAACTATAGCCTTTGAGGCTCCTAATGGTGTGATCTGATAAGCTGTTTAGTATGCAATACACCGTTCCCTGTGTGGGCAGTTCTTGAAATGCAGTGATTAAAAAAAGCAGCCGGCAGTTGAGCCTGAATGTCTTTCTGCCTATCGTGACAGAAACGTCACTGATGTCTAAGGAAGAAAAGAAATATGTAATAACTACCAATGGGCGGTAGGGATTGACGGCGACACGTCAGAAATGACAGGGTCTGACAAATAAGCAACGCCTTAGCTCACTTTTGGCGGAGTTTTTCGTTTTCAAATCCAGGATAATGTAAAGGAAGTGCGAGACAAAGATTCCCTAGGCTACGGATATTACAAATCCTAACCCCACAACCATATCACGTAGGCGTCGCGTTACCAGTAGCCTTACTTTACAATATTTCGTACAGTACAGTATTCTTCTAAAGAAACAATGTTTACACGGATACGTCAGCTCTGATTTTTCATCAGCGATATTTCGGCCCTTCTTGGCAAGGGTCCTCGTCAGGCTAATATCGCTGATGAAAAATCAGAGCTGACGTATCCGTGTAAACATTGTTTGAATAAATGTTTCAAAGTCAGCTTGGGCTCAAAGAATATTTTTCTTCTAAAGTTCTATCATGGAAAAAAATGGTGCAAAATCCTCTCCGGCATGAGGATGTCTCGAACTCAAAATCTCAACAACTTTTCTTAGCAGGGAAGAAATCAACCGAAAGTGTCTTTCCACTTCGCAAAAACCCTAGTACAACCCTTTCACTGTTTTTGGCATTGCTACCATTATTTTGAACTCAACTGATCATTCTTTTGACAGAACAGGATTCCACAGATTGTCAAGGGTGGTGTTCTGCAGCTTGCACAGCCAAGCCGACTATCTTTTGAAGAAAAAAAACAATGTAATCTTGCATAAAATACGACAGGCTAATGACAGCTTATGAGGATAGCTGATTGCTTAGTATTAGCAACGGGCTGAAAACAAGCCGTTTTTTGCTGGGCTTTGAAAGAAAAAATTAAGTGTGTCCACCAGACACACGAAATGTTGAGCATCCCTGATCTAACTACATGGTTTTGTTAGAAAACTTCTTTGGGACCGACTCTTATCTTCGGAAGACAGGTTCACCAAATCGATACAAACCTACGAATTTGGGGAAGTCAGACAACCCGTGTGGAAATTTTCAGCTGGAAATCGTCCAAGACAAATTGAAACAGATTTCGACCCGATTTCAGGTTAGTTTCTTACTAAACGGAGTTTCGATTACCCTAAAAAACTAACCTGAAATGATAACAGGTTTAAATGATTACAGGTTTGTTTCCTTCCCAGAAGTTGAACCAGAGGATTGACAGCCTGACGAGGACCCTTGCCAAGAAGGGCCGAAATATCGCTGATGAAGAATCGTAGCTGACGTAGCCGTTGCAAACATTGTTTGAATAAATGAGATAAGAGTATCTCTAATTCGTATTAATCTTATCCCAGGAGAGATAAGATTAATCCCAGTAGCAAATACTGCAGATAACTGTAATCCCTACTCGGAGGAACTTTTTACAGTGTAGGCTGAAACAGAAAGATCCTTCAAGAAGAAACCTTCAAGATGAAGGTTTCCCAAAACCTTCAAAAACGCCAATGGGCATCATGCTAAATCTGCTAATCCGGGCAGCACTTGGAACTTCCCGAATACAGGAAAGATTTGGGCAAATTTTCAAATCTCTGGAGCTTGCGGCTCCTACCAGTGGGTGAAGCAGGGGCGTCCCGCGGGGGGGGGGGGGGGGGGGGGGTGCGCGGTGCCCCCCCCCCCCCCCTATGTTTCGGGCATTCGGTCAAATTTCCGCCGAAGCCCATGATGCCCTTTTCATAAAATCCTTTTTCCCCGCATTTCCAAATTGGGTGATTTAACGTGTTTATTGTTCCCCTTTCTATACCGAATTTGCTAAATGCTAATTCATCCAACTTTGCTTTAGTCCGCATCGATTTCACCGCATTTGGTCCATCCCTTCCTAAATTTGGTCATTTAACCTTTTTATTTGGTCTCGTTCGTCGGCGAATTCGGTAATTCACCGTACTTTCGTATCTGTTCTATCATATTCGGTCAGTCCATTTCCTAATTCGGTCATTAATCAGATTCATTTGGTTCTGGTTCGTGACCGAGTTCGATAGTTCATCCAACTTTTGTTCAGTCCGCATCGATTTCACCGCATTCGGCCCGTCCCTGAATAAATTCAGTGACTTAACCTGTTTATTTGGTCTCATTCTTTAACAAATTCGATAATTCACAATCGGTCAGTCCATTTCATAATTAAATTCGGTGAGATTCGTTTGGTTCTGATTCGTTAGCGAATTCGGTAATTCACTGGATTTTTCTTTAGTCCGTTTCTATTACTAGTCTTGCCGGATTCGGTTGTTTTATGTGGTTTTAACAAGAGTTTTATTCCATTGCGAAATTCGATTGTTATACCTCTCTCAATCTGTTCCTTATTTTTTTAGTTAGTTTTTTGGTAAGTACAAATTCATTATTTCCAGTTACTGAGTTCGGTAATTTAAGTGGCATTTATTTAGGTCTCGTTCTTTGCCTTTTACGGTAGCTTCAGCTGGTTGCTCTTCATCTTTTTACGTCTTAGGATTGCAGTACTTCAGGAATAAGCACGTCTCTTGACGTGAAAACTAGCCTACTTTTGTTTGCTGTAAAATCCGAAAAGAAAAAATGTACTTTGTATCTACTTGACCCTGGATCGCCCTTTTCTTTTTGCCAGACAGCTCTGGGTTTAATAGGTAATCTGGGGAGTCTATTTCAAACACAGAAACAGACTGACTGATTTCGCCGCATTCGGCTCTTCCCTGCGTAAATTCAGTGATTTAACCTGTTTATTTGATTTAACCTGTTTATTTGGTCTCATTCTTTACCAAATTCGGTAATTCACATTCAGTCAGTCCATTTCATAATTAAATTCGGCGAGATTCGTTTGGTTCTGATTCGTTAGCGAATTCGGTAATTCACTGGATTTTTCTTTAGTCCGTTTTTGGGATCCCAAAACGTAAGTTGAGGGACACCTATGACATCGCAAAAGGTGTCCGTCTGTCCGTCCGTCCGTATTTTGATGAAACTTGGTGTGAGAATTCGTTGGGTCGTCGGACCAGTCGAGTTCGTAAGTGGGCTTTGTAGCCCTACATTTAGGGGTGGGGGAGGGGGTTCAAATTAAGTGACAAACAAACTATTCGCCCGGAATCTGGCCCAAACCGGAAAGTTTGTTAAAATTAAAAGTTTTATTTGGAGTTGATCAGATATCCGATTTAGGGCAAGAAGCCATGCTGAACACTTATGTGAAAACAATTTTCTACCCGGACATGTAGTTTGCCCGGAATCCGGCCTAAACCGAAAAATTGTTAGAAGTTAAAGTTTTATTTGTAGTTGATTAGATAACCGATTTAGCTGAATCCGTATCTGAACTTGGTTTTCTCAGATGATTAGCTATTTGGCCTTAATCTGTTTCTGAATTTTAACAGTAAAAATGTTCAAGTAGTCTGGCGATGACTGGATCTGGCTAAGACAAGACCCAGTTGTCTGGATCAGATACTGAATTTTTGGGATCCCATCGAAAACTTTGGTCGTGTTATTACTAGACTTCCCGAATTCGGTTGTTTTATGTGATTTCAACAAGAGTTTTATTCCATTACGAAATTCGGTTGTTATACCTCTCTCAATCTGTTCCTTATTTTTTTAGTTAGTTTTTCGGTATGGTACGAATTCATTATATGTTTATACTGTAGTACGAATTCATCATCAGGAATAAGCACGTCTCTTGACGTGAAAACTAGCCTACTTTTGTTTGCTGTAAATTTCGCACAAATGTACTATGTATCTATTTGACCCTGGATCGCCCCTTTCGTTTTGCCAGACAGCTCTGGGTAAAATAGGTAATCTGGGGAGTCTGTTTCAAACATAGAAACAGACTGACTGTAAAAAATATTGCTATTAGTGACGTCGAGCCGAGATTCGACAAAATTTTAGCTACAAAATAGCCTCTAGTGAATGCCTCATTGATTTTGTATGTATTTCTACACGTGTATGCCTTACCATTTACGATAATAAATACCGTCTTTTTCACGTTCTGAAAAAGGGGGTACGTATGTACGCAACCTTTCGAACCCTGATTAGGGGTAAGCGGTACGGAAAAAGTTGGGAATCACTGGACTAAAGGACCCATCTACGAACTTGACCTGTACTTTACCAGTGAATCATCATTGAACAACATCCTCGCTTGAACAACATATTTCCTCGTTTGAACACTATATATCAACCCCTTCGACCTTCGATTACACTAGATCTCTCTGACGTCCATAGAATAACAAATGAATGTCATCATCCACGCGCAGAGCTATACTGGTTTGAGAATAAAGGGGTAGTGGCTGGTATCGTCGAAAATTGGTCGACTAATTTTGTGTCCGGTTTTCGCCGGATTCTCGGTGAACTGCTGGCAGGGGCGTCGCAAGCCAAAAGTTGAAGAAAAGCCCATTTTAGCTTTTCGTCGCACATGTAGTAATAAAACGTGCGATAACTTGCAAGCGTTGAAGTCTGAAGAAGCCTAGTCGTATCTGGGACCTCAGGGGTGGTTTGAATGGCTTGGGCATGGGAGGTGACTGCCTCAAAATATACGACAGATTTTCAGCAAGGCTCAAGAGTCATTTCAGTTGCAAAAAAAATGGCGAAGAAACACAGTATTGCATGCTGGAAACCGCGAAATTACATAATCTTAAGGTGAACGTCGTTTGTAATAGCAGAAATTTACTAAAGCAATAGCCCGCCCCACAGCAGTTCCTAATGACTGTATATCAGACAGAATGACAATGAGCGCCACAGGCGAAATTTCTTAACTAGGCTATGACTTTTTTCGGGCACAATATTGCTTCTGCCAATAAAATCTAGATTTCAAGGTGATCCAAGCCCCGAAATTCCAAGCCTAAAACATGAATGAAATGACGCAAGTTTCCAGTAAATATAGCCTACTACAAAAGGCGCCTCCTGAAAAATTATTTTGTGAAATCCTGTATGATCAGAATACGTCTTTTCGGATCCAAAATAAAATTAAGGGCGACTGGCGAATCCAGGAAATGTGAGAATTTTAGCTGGAAGTTGACAAAGTGCTTCAGTTTGACCCTTTCCGATGGATTATCCAGAAAAAAAAATGTGAAAGAGAGTGACTTGTTCTGAGTTTCCAGTTAAAAAAAACAAAACAAAATAATAATCAAATGACATGTTGCAACAATCAGGCCCGTCATTACACCGTCACTCATTTCTTACGAAACCGAAAACGAAACTAACAAATTCTTAAAACACAAGCAAAATCGCCCTGATCTTTACATGAATTAAGAGATACTGGTGCATAACAGATCGTGTTAAAGTTCTAAATCTGGCAAGCTCGAAACATGCAGCTGAGAATCCTATTCCTGAAGTCTCAAACGCTCAAGAACCCAGAACGGCCTTTCCTGGGTGAGCGCCCGTTTAGTTGCACTTTTGTGTTCGGGCGCTCTGAGAGCACCCAGATTAGCATAAATTATTGGGTCGGGCGCTCTGCGAGCGCCCAGATGAGCTTAATTTATTTGGTCGGGCGCTCTGCGAGTGCCCAGATTAGCTAAAAAAATTTCGGGGGGGGGGGGGGGGGTGGTACCCCCCCCCCCACACCCCTCCATATCGACGCCCCTGAGTCTGCTGGTCCGGCAAAAAAATATCTTTCATATTCGGATTCAGCATGTCTCCTTACCCCTAAATTAACTATCTCAATAGCTTTTAAAAAATATTTTTGTTTGCCCTTAATTTGAAACCCCCTCTCCCACCCTATGTACCCCCTCTCCCAACCATATAGGGCGACATAGCCCATCTACGAACCCGAGCTTACTCTTGACCCAAAGAATCCTCACACCAAGTTTCATCAAAATGTCTCACTCGCTTGAAGAGTTATCGTGCTTACAGACGGACAGACAGATTGACACAGACACAACTTTTGCGATGTCATAGGTCTCCCTCCACTTATGTTTTGGGATCCCAAAAAGTGGAGTAAATAGAAAAACAAGAAAAAAGAAAAAAGAGAACAAAAGAGAAAAATAGACAAGAAGAAAATAACTAAACAAAAAAAAGATAACTAAACTTTGTAGCTATACAACCGGAACAGGTGATTTACTGGCGAAATTCATGTTTGGTAAGCCTTATGTCATTCTGCACGCCTAGAACGAATGAGTGTCATACAGGCAAGCTCAAAACAGACGACTGAGAGTACGACTCTCTGAAGCACGGGGGTTGCGTGTGCACCCCTCCCCCGTTTGAACCGCCTCTGATTGCGTTTTTGTCAGAATTGGGGACAGGGAAAGCTTTCGCGGTTTTGCAGAATTGAGAACAGTGTTGCCACCGGCAGTAAAAAGTTACTAGATCTAGTAATAAAATAAAATCTAGTAAATATATAGGATCTAGTAAAATTACTTTTACTCTAGTAAGAAATCCCAATTTCTAGAAAAAAAAATGGTCTAACCCAGATGTGTCATTTTTCACAAATTCCGAGGAAATGTACAGAGATATTAGGATCCACTCTTGCTCCTCACTCTGCATCTGGCTCCATACATTACATACATATGCAGAGGCCAGAGCGACAGTTCAAAATTTCGTCTGTTAACCAAATCAAGGATCAGAGCTCTTTGACCATTGTGCTAGGCCTTCAGTCCGTGATGAAAACGAACGAACCAACTGTTTTCAGAAAAATCGTCTATTTTTAAGAGAATCTGACCTGTTTAAAGAAAAAATCGACTGTCCGCGCCGATTCATATTTTCTTTACCGGCAGGCAATATCATGAGGGGGCGCTCCCCCACCCCACCCCCCATTTGTGACGTTTCTGCTCTTTATGTGGCCGGAAATATTTTTGATGCTGTCTTTATCGGACGAATAAGAAAGAAGTGTGACTCAAAATCAGTGCCTCGAAACGTAACTGCCTTTCGATGTATTTCTTCATTACTGAAATGTAGTATGGGTTCCCTAAGTCATTGCGCGTGTCGCGGCGACAGGCGCTAGAAAAATTTCGAGTTAATACATTTTATTATAATCTAGTAAAAAAAAATCTCTGGAGTCGAGTAAAATTAATTTCGGTTGGGTTGCGACACTGATTGAGAAGCTGCTTCGACAGAGGATATTCAACACATATAAGTATGTCCAATAGAGGTATGTTAATATGAATAGTTACTTAAATCTGAACAGTTCAGTTTAGGGCTGAATGGTAAAATGAAGATCCAAAATACCTATTCAGGTGTTTCAGAGGCCCTTTATTACCTACTTAGTCTAACTCATAGTTGACTTTGGTCACAGCAAGTACATGAAAATTGGCGAAGTCCAATGTTAACAAACGCTCACATAAGCACACCTCTACGGTGGCTAAAGCCTAAATGACTGTTTTTGTCAAAAGCAAGAATAGAGAATCGAGAAGAGCAAAAACGGTAATTTGTAGAGAATCGCAATTTGAGAAGAGAGAACTGGCGAGAACTGAGAATTCAGATAAAAACACAATTATTCTGACTTAGATTCTAAGAAACTGTGGGATACTGGTGAAGGCTGGGTGAAGGAAGGCAAACAAAAGCAATTGATAAAAAATACCATTCAGTCTTGCTCTAAAACCATGGAAAATCTTACCACTTCAACTAGCGTACGCTGCAACTTCCCTTTGGTTTGATGTTTGCACCATTTAACAATTTTTCACACCCAACAAAATTAAAACACGTGAAGCGTTCAGTTTAAAACTAACCCTAATCAATCTCGGAATCCAACGACTAGACACAGGCTGGACATCTAACGTTGAAAACTGTCGTTCCGTGGATGGAATAAGCGGAACAGATGGCTCTTTACGTGCGAGTAACTGCAGTTTCCAAGTTGCAACAGCACCAGCAACCAAACAGATTTTCTCTTGAGCTTACATTTTTCCAAACTTGAAAAATGTCCATGCCAGCTCCGGTCAATGTCTCCCCTCTGATCCGCGTAAGTATGCTTAGCTCTACTTTGTGTTGCAGATGGTGCCCAGCACTCAGTGTCAGTTAATCTCTGCTTTAGCCCACAGCCCCTGAAAATGAAGAGCATGTTCCACCCTACTTTCCATAGTTAGTATGCATTTCACGAATTCTGGCTTTTCGCTGTCGAGGCTCCATCGATTTTCTATTTTCCAGCAGAATATCATGCCAGGGACGAATTTTTCAGATCATGTTACAGAGATGCGTAGTTACCATGCTTACTATGCTCCCGAGCATAGTAAGCAAATAGTTACTATTTCAAGAAGGTCGGTATGGTCAGCGTAATATCTTTTTGGTTGGAATGAAAATAGTCACTAATAGTGGACTCTTATCATAGTCCATAAGACCAATACAGTTTGTTTTCATTTTTGTTTACACCTAAGGCTGAAGTATTTTACAATAGTTGCATTTTTGCATATACCATGGTATCTGACACCAAGGTCTAATGTCGTTCTAGCAGTTATCGTGGTATCTGACACCACGGTCAAAAGGTGTTATTGCAGTTATTGTGTTATCTGGGCAGTTATCATGGAAACAGATATCCAGATACCATGGTCTGACCGTGGTAAATGGTCAAGATATCTGAAAATCAACTCACTTTCATCAATTTTTGCCAAATTGGTGGGGAAGAAATTTGACACTTAGTGATGTGACGGAATATCTGTCTTTCTTTCGGGATGACTTCAAAAAGTGCAGTTTCTGCAATTGTAGTTTTTGCAGAGCAACCATATCAGATACCAGGTAACTGCAAAACCGACTAATTGTAGATTCAGTTACCGTAGTAACAGATGCCATGGTATCTGCAAAAACGCAACTAATATTCCAGTCGTCCTCGGGGTTCAGGATTTTAATTTGTATTTCCCTAGATAGGTCATCAAAGCCAATGAAACAAGGTTGGTCAGCAAAACCTGGTGAACAAGACCAAAGGTTTCGATGGGAATCTAATCTAATATTTGACCGAGACAATGGGGTCTTGTCTTCGCCAGGCTGGTCATTAGAGAAACCAAGTTCATATATACCTCTATAAGCCATATCGATTTTGACAATAGTGACTGGAACTTCCTGCTTTCCTTCTGCCAAATTTCTAGTTTTGGCTGAATTGCGAACTAATTATCCAGCAAATAAAGAAAATTCAGAAACAAATTTAGTGTATATCCTTATCTCTATTAAGAACATTTAATCAACTTCAAATAAAACTTCAACTTATAAAAAATTCCGGTTACAGCCGGATTCTGGACAAAATTTGTGTCAGTGTAAAAAATTATTGTCATATACAGACTCGGCGTCCCTTCTTACCCCTAACTTTGTCATCTAATCAACTTCAAATAAAACTTCTGCTTTTTACAAATATTCCGGTTTGGTCAAACTTCGGGTCAAACTAGTTGTCCGGGTAGAAAACGCCGTTCATATAATTGTTCAGCATGCCTTCTTACCCCTTAATCGAACATTTAATCAACTTCAAATGAAACTTTTACTTTTGACCAACTTTCCGTTTTTTGCCGGATTCTGGACGAACTGCTTGTGCGGCTAGACCATGGTTTTCACCATCGTGTTCAGCATGTCTTGTTACCCCAGACTCGACTATCACATTAGCTGTTTAAAAATATTTTGTTTGACCCTTAATTTGAACCCTACCCCTAAATATAGGGCTACAGAGCCCATCTTCGAACTTGACCCAAAGAATCCTCACAGCAAGTTTCATCAAAATATCTCATTCCCTTCAAGAGTTAGTGTGCTAACAGACGGACAACTTTAGCAATGTCATAGGTATAGGTATCCCTCCACTTATGTTTTGGGATCCCAAAAAGCAAAAAAAATAATTAAATGTCCCTGGGGAAGCTTTTGGGAGCTTCCTGTGTTGACCGTTGACTTGCCATTGTTAGTCTGTACTGTTATGTCATTCTTTAACTTTGATTTTATTTAGGCTGGTAGGTATGGTGCCTTGGCGCTTGGCATCATGTGGGGGAGCCACCGATTCAGTGTTTTGAAGAGGGAAGAGGAGGAATGGAGGGTTGAAGAAGAGAAAAGGAAGATCATCAGAGCAGCAGCAGCTGAACAGCACAAGGCAAAGGCCACAAGGGGTAAGTTAAACTCTATCTGTTGGTAGGTTGAAGTGGACTTCCCTGTATTGTAATGCTAAAAGGAATGCATTGGAGGAAGTTGCAGTCCTGGGTACAAGCATGAATTGTGCCCAGAAAATTAATGCTAAATATTTTTTGATTAGTGGTCCTGTTGAAAAATGGGCCGTCGTATAATGCAAGTGTTATATGATATGATATGTTAGCTGCAAACAAGCTTCAAATAAGTTTTCTTGTGGTGAGGTCTCAAAACAGTGATGGGATACCTACGACTTTGTGAAGTTCATCCATCCATCTAACTGTCTGTTAAGCACAATAACTCTCAAAGTAGTTGATTTTATTTTATTGGGACTTGGCGTGAGGGTCTTTCTGGTCAGAGTGTAGGTCTGTTTTGGAAATAGGCTTAGCCAGCCTATAATTAGGGTTGAGGATTTCAAATTAAGGCTGAAGAAGTTTATTTTTCAAGATAAATATACTTACGGTCTAGAGTTAAGCAGATATCTGAAGTTAGTGTTTGCGCCAGACAAGAATCTGTCAAAAAAAAAGGAAACATGTGAGAAGTAAAAGTATTGTCTGAATTCGAGTAGTGTGTCGAAAAAAGGGATAAGACTGCGTGCTGGATCATGAGCTTTGTATGAAGACGACGCAAAATGTGTAAGTCAGCTAGATTTTCCTGGCAATGTGGCAACATATCACTGAAGAAATTTTCGATTTGCAGTCAGCTTGGCTGAAGGAATACTTATTCACTAATAGTATTCGGCCGGTGACTTGTCGGTTGTCGATAGTGGAGTAAGGTGAAGTGTTGAATTGACAATGTTGAATTAGCCTCTGTGCATTGCAGATTAATAGTTTTTTTATGGCACTTGAGCTTACTCAAGTGCCATATAGCGATTGTTATTTCTGTCCGTCAGTCGGTCTGTCGGTCCCGGTTTTGCTAGTTCGGGCACTTCCAGATAAGCTAGGACGATGAAACTTGGCAAGCATATCAGGAACTGGACCAGATTAAATTAGAAATTGTCGCTTCCTCGATCCGACCATCTGGAGGGGAGTGGAGGGAGGGGGAATCCGGAAAAAATAGGAAAAATGAGATATTTTTAGCTTACGAACGGGTGATCGGATCTTAATGAAACTTAATACATGGAAGGACTTCGTGTCTCAGACCCTCCATTTTAAATCCAGACCGGATCCGGTGACACTGGGGGGAGTTAGAGGGGGAAACCGGAAATCTTGGAAAACACTTAGAGTGGAGGGATCCGAATGAAACTTAGTGAAAAGTACAACCAAAAGTCCTAGATACGTGACAGATATAACCGGAACGGATCCGCTCACTTTGGGGGAGTTGGGGGGGGGGGGAGAGAGAAGTCCGAATTTGTAGTGATCCCGCGAGTTCCGTGCTTCCTGATGTGCTGGGACGATGGAAATTGACAGGCATGTCTGGGACCCGACCAGCTTAAATAGGAAATCATCAATTCCCCGATTCGACCATCTGGGGGGGGGGGAGTGGAGGGAGGGTGAAGCCAAATTTGAGGTATTTTTAGCTTGCGAACGGGTGATCGGATCTTGATGAAAATTGATATTTAGGATGACCTCGTGTCTCAGACACCTCACTTTAAATCCGGGCCAGATCCGATGACACTGGGGGGAGTTGGAGGAGGGAACCGGAAATTTTGAGAAACGCTTAAAGTGGAGGGATCGGGATGAAACTTGGTGGGAAAAACAAGCACAGGTCCTAGAAACGTCATTGACATACCGGACCGGATCAGGGCACTGTGGGGGAGTTGGGGTGGGGAACCGGAAATTTTGAGAAACGCTTAAAGTGGAGGGATCGGGATGAAACTTGGTGGGACAAACAAGCACAGGTCCTAGACACGTCATTGACATAACCGGACCGGATCAGGGCACTGTGGGGGAGTTGGGATGGGGGTCCGGATTTCTAGCGATCCCGCGAGTTCGGCATACTTCCTGGTGTCCTAGGGCGATGAAACTTGGCAGGTATGTCAAGGATCCGAACAGATTTACTTGAGAACAGCCGTTTCCCCGACCCGACCATCGTGGGGGGAGTGGGTGGATGGGGAGTCCGGAATCTTGTGGCGTGCATAACTTTTGAACGGGTGATCGGATCTTGATGAAAATTGATATTTAGGATGACCTTGTGTCTCAGACACCTCACTTTAAATCCGGGCCGGATCCGATGACACTGGGAGGAGTTGGAGGAGGTAACCGGAAATTTTGAGAAACGCTTAAAGTGGAGGGATCGGGATGAAACTTGGTGGGAAAAACAAGCACAGGTCCTAGACACGTCATTGACATAACCGGACCGGATCCGATGACACTGGGAGGAGTTGGAGGAGGGAACCGGAAATTTTGAGAAACGCTTAAAGTGGAGGAATCGGGATGAAACTTGGTGGGAAAAACAAGCACAGGTCCTAGACACGTCATTGACATAACCGGACCGGATCAGGGCACTGTGGGGGAGTTGGGGTGGGGGTCCGGATTTCTAGCGATCCCGCGAGTTCGGCATACTTCCTGATGTCCTAGGGCGATGAAACTTGGCAGGTATGTCAGGGATCCGAACAGATTGACTTGAGAACAGCCGTTTCCCCGACCCGACCATCGTGGGGGGAGTGGGTGGATGGGGAGTCCGGAATCTAGTGGCGTGCATAACTTTTGAACGGGTGATCGGATTTGAATGAAACTTGTCTGGTGAGCTATCGCCTCGGACGTTTAGTGTCACGTCCGAGTCGGGTCCGATACCTGTGGGGATGGGGGGGGGGTGGAAAACTCAAGAAACTCTTAAAGGATGGAACAAGCATTAGGCCTAGATGAAATTGACGGAGCCAGATGGTTTCGTGGCTCTGTGGGGGGAGTTGGAGGGGGTTTCCTGGAATTCCGGTAGTCGTGAGTTAGAATAGTTCCAGATGTAAAACGACAACGAAACTTTTCAGGCATATTAGCGACCCGAATTATCTTGACTTAAAAACCTGACACAACATACCCCCGGAAACTTCCGTTCCTAGATCCGAGCATTTTTAGGGGAGCAAGAGAAGAGAAATATGGACTTCTATAAATTGCGAACGAGTGGTCTGATTCGAGTGAAACTTCATGGGTGATACGAATCGATGGCCTCGACATGTAAAACATGCGTTCGAACCATATGCGACCACGATTAGGGGAATTGGGGGTGGGGGGGACTTTTGACATGCACAAAAACCAAACGGATGGACCGAATGAGATGCAATTCGACAGTGCCGAGTTTATGCGGCCTAGATTTGTTATTTGGCGTCTGGGCCGGATTCGGCCAAGGTAGGGGGGGGGGGGGGGTACTGGAAACTTGCAGATAGGCTATGCTCCAATTTCAGTCAAACTTGATGAGGGAATTAAGAGATTGGGCCCGAACCGGCTCCGAAAACGTTGGTGGGGAGGGGGGGGGTACCGGAACTTTCCAAAAATGCTCAGATTCGGCCACGGTAGGTGGAAATAGAGTGAGTACCGGAAATCGTGTAGCACGTCTAGGGATCAAACAAATGGATTTATTGGGATGAAAGTTTGAACAGTCATGTGCATTTGCAATCGAGACGATGCCGGAACTGCTCAGAAATTAGTGAAACTAAATATCCTATTTCTATTTCCGAACCGCCTTTTTGGATGGCGGGTGTATTTTGTGACGTTTTCATCTACTTTCTTGTACAGCCTACTCGTACAAGTGCCATATGAGCTCGTAGCTCTTGTTTTTTCAATAAACCCTTCATCCATTCATTCTATCTGCTTCAGCTTGGTTGATATTACAGATGGAATCAGGTGAATGCCCACAATTCAGTGTGCATCATTTTATATCTTTTCCAGGTGTTTGGAGTTCCTATCTGGGGTGTCATAGAAACTCAATCTTCCAAATCTGTTTTCCCAAGTCGATAATTTGACCGGATTTCGGTGAAAACGGGCATATTGTCAGTTCTAAGAAATAGTTAGGCCGAGTTCTTTTCGGTATAGGGATAAATACAATTCGGTATAGGGATAGGCTAATGCCTAGGGGACCTGGCAAAGACCAGAAATCGACAAGACCCAATAGTCTGGATGAAGAAGTCAATAAATATTACTATATGGTCTATACCTATGGTCTTGTTTCAGCCTGAACTAACCACTTCACCCGCATGTCATTTGCTTCTGTTGGATGTGCACGTTGGTCATAGCTACAGCGATCCTAACGTTCTCGTTTTTCTTTTTCTAGAGGAAATGCTGTACCTCGCCAAGGAGACTGGAGTCAAGGTCCCAGAAAACTTCTGAGTGCAACGTATGTTTTTGTAAATATTTCGTCAAACACGAGAGATAGCCCTATTTCGACAGTTCATAACAGCATCTTGCACACTAGTGCATGCATCTTGAGAAATACTGGTGGACCACGTTCCACCGACCCACCCACCCATGCAACCTTAAGAGCCAAATAGGACCTATTCGTGTAAAAATCCGAGTTTGATGAATAAGAGAAAGCAGAGAGAAAGTGATCTCATCTGAACGCGTGTCGCCCGTGTCTACTCGCAATGCCTAAGGATACTCTATATGATCAAGTTTAAAACACGCCAGTGAACCTGGGGAAGAATGAGAAACGTCGCACGAACGATGACTTTAACCATATGTCATCCAATCAACGGGGGACAGCTGTGGTGACGCTTCCGGCTCTTCGCTAGACACACGGCGATACTTCATCGGCTGGAAGAGTTAGTCATCAATAGTATTTAGTGTCAATAGGCTGCCCTAGATTGTGCTAAACAGTTGACACGCGACACTAATCAAGAAACGGCAGCCCCCCCCCCCCCCCCCCCCCCCCCCAGGTTAACTTAATTTGGGCTTTTGTGTCCAAGCTTTTTGCCAGGGCGAGGTCTTCAGTGGCAAAAGTTTAACAAAAATGTTAAGCCACCTGAAAAAAACTGACATTTTTCGGCCTAGCGGGCGAATGTTTGAAATTTGAATGTCGAAGGTAACCTTTGCTCTGCCAGCCCTCAGGTACGCCCCCCGCCCTCCATCGCCTGAGGAATGATCAAAAGCTTTGAGTTTTCAACATCGTAGAATTTATGATTGGTAGAAGGGCAAGAGTAAGTAAGTAATTTATTTCTGACCCGCCATTTGAAAAGCGAAGTTTGCAGAATAAAATAAAAGAATTAACTAAAACACAAGAAATGCAAAATACAATTTTTCATCCATAGCGCCCAGAAAAGAATGAGTCCAATGACTAAAAAAACAAATTGGTTTCACACATCCTTAGAATGCCATTTGACTTATACACCGTGTGGGACAAACAAATGTTCCGTTTACTTTATTTTCATATCCAGAAACACCTACCTACTCGCTCACAAACTAACATCCAGTACAAACTAAGTTTACATCATTCAACGCCAGCATATGTTCCGAAGGACACTTGAGCGAAGAAATTTGTGAAACTACCGCAGAAAAATTAACTACCCTCCGGAGTCCTGGTCAGGGAACTCACTCCACGAAGCCTCCATAACAATATCTATATGTTTTTGAGCTGGAACAACACAGCTTGGGCCCTTGCTGCCATCAGAGAAGCACTTCACTCAACACGACTTAAGGTACGTGCACACACAACCCAATTCTCTCAGTCGGATTCGAACTTGCTCTTTCGCTCCAAGAATCGCATTCACGTTTCGCAGTAGTGACGCGAATTTCGCATTCAAAACCTGATGGGACTGCGGGTGCACTTAGCTTTACGGTGTTACTACCGGATCCACTGGGGATCCGTGAAAACTTCGGCTGAATCGCCGTTTGCCTTTTTTTTGCAAAAAAATTATTTAGAGTACGTGTCCAAAATTCGGAAGTTGACTGATCCCCGTTCGCGTAGGCCGTCCTACTGAAATCTTAGCATCAAAAGCACAAACGGGTGACCTCCACTGCTTACAAAAACAAAAATAAGAATCCAGGCTATCGCAAACGAAAAACGCTACTAACGTTCGTAGTGAATGACTTGTTATCAACGCAAGAAAAAGCAAGTTTCACCACCTGACCAGACCAGCGAGAGCCGCGACGAAAAAACTACACTAGGCACGGTCGACGTTTTCCGCTTTGCTTAAACGAACGAACTAAAAAACACGAAAAGGGAAATCAGATTTCAGAGTTAACATACATCACAGGAATAACGTCAGCAGTAGGACTTCCATCCAGGTTAGTCTTTAAGACACAAGAGGAGCCACTGTTCACATTTCTTACAAATCTGGCCTTGTTTTTCGTTATGTTGTGCACATATTCTCCATATTCCAGTTCAGAGCCACCATGCGGTTTAATTCCTACACTGTCAGAAGTTTCATAACAGATAACACAAGGATGCTCTATTTCAACAGAACAGCACTCGGGGTGTTGTCCAGGGGCGTCACGGATGGGGGGGGGGGACACCCCCCCCCCCTCAATGCTGTCGGTAAAAAATAACCGAGTCGGCGCGAAGCCCCGCGATTTTTAGTCAAAACAGTTGATTTGTTTTAGGAAAACAGTCGTTTTTCTGAAAATTGGTCGATTTTTTGTCAAAATAGTCGTTTTTTCTGAAAATCAGTCGATTTTTTTTCAAAACTGTCATTTTTTGTTGTTGAAAACTAGTCGTTTTTTTCTGCAGAAACAGTCGGTAAAAATTACTAGCCAGTCGGTAAATGCCTCGTCCCCCCCAACAAAATTTTGGCTGGTAACGCCTCTGGTGTTGTCAGTTGTGATTTAAAAACGTTATGCATTAAGTACTCTGCATAACAAGCATTGCCAGGAGCAGCCGAAAAATAGTCGAAAAAGCATCCGCTTACTTTGGCGATATCATGACGAGAAAACGTAAAGTCAGCAGATGCTTTTCCGGCGGTTTTACGACTATTCCTGGCAATGCTTGTTACGCATAACGTTTTCAAAATCACAACAGATTACATCCCAAGTTAATGTCTGTTGAAACTGCGCATCCTTGTGTTATCTGTGATCAAACTTCTGACAGTGTGTCAGAAACCCCTGACTATCATCCCCGTCGAAGTTAAACAAAAGCTCGGCTAGGATATGACTTTATTAATATTTCTTCAGGGTGAAAAAGGTGCGAACCTCCCTAGGTTGAGAGTTTTGTACTACCTTTCAATTTAGAAGTTAAACTTCCTCTTTTCCATTCAGTAAATTGTGGGTGTAACGTACTGTCTGCGGCTGAAAATGCTGCAAAGGCGACACACCAACTAACCCGCTTGGGGCGCTGAACTGGTATCATGCCAATTGTGGATACTAATTTTTCCGGCCAGATGTTTAAAAAAGCCTGGACAATCATGGCTATTTGCCATACGGTTGAACTGACGCAGTTGATTGACTGGTGATACTCCAAAGTCACTCGGCAGAACTGGCCTTCGTCTAGTCCATGAGCAATGCAGCCGAAGCATAGCTGACTGAGGAATCGCTTGGGCTTGTACACTGGCTTGACTGCGCATACTTGAGAAACTTCATGGTTGGTTTGAATCCATTTTGGGACTTCAAGGCCTTAATCATCTGGAATAAAAAGGCTCATAGGCTTGGCAACCTTGTAGAAAACAACTTCACCTCGATCACACCACACAACTCTTTCCAGAAATGATCTTTTCGCGATTTTATGGTTCAGAAATATCGATTTAAAAAATATCTATACTTGCCCTGCGAAATTGGGGATTTAATTGTTGGCGCTTGTCGACTTTGTCTAGATTTCCTTATCTCCGAAGCGGAGGTTCGACGCAAATGAGTGTAAAAAAGACGACAAAACGTGTCCGATTTCACAAATTTCGGACAAAAATCCGGCGAGATTTTCACTGAAAGCAACAGTGCATTCATCGCAAGGAGATGATGAAAATACCTTAAAGGACCTGTCTTACTTATAATACTAACGCAACATACTTCCATGATCACTCCATGTATTCCTAAACCCGAGACCCCAATTTCGTACGGTACATTCTAACCCCCCTAAAAAACCACGCTGATTTTCTCACTTGCCGTGTTTTGCTACCTTCGATGTGTATCACACTGTTACCGGTTTCTGCGAGAAGTTTTTCGATCAGAAAAAACGGTTACGCAAACTGTTTCCCTGTTTTCGCTATAAGTCAACGAGTCTCCGGAAAGGCTTAAAACAGCCAAAACCTTGGGTTATTGTTGCTGTAAGTTGAAGAGTAATTAGTGCGAGATGTCCTTTAAGCCTTATAATCGGTTCCCTCGCTTGGAATTCAGTGGGAACAAGTATAAAAGGTAGATTTCATTTGTGAAAGGAACAGAAACAAGACCAAAGGTTTCGATGGGATCCCAGAAATTTAATATTTGATCCACATTAATTATTAGTGGAGTGTTCCTTGGAACAGTCCACTATTGCGAGCGCTGTAGCAGCTTTCGGTTTTCACCGTATTTTGTGGAGCTCCAGGGTACCAGTACCAGTATCGAGTTCAAACTTGTTACACTTGTGGGTATTGGGGTTTAGTTGTGCCTTTTGGGGGTCCCTTCCCCAACCCGGTTCAGAGGCAAATGGGCCCAGATTGCCCAGTGAATAATGTTCATAACTTGACCAGAACTGGACATAGGACGATGAAATTCCTTGTAAAGTAAAGTTCGTTGCCCTTGCTAGGAATCAACAGGTATCAAGTTGAAACTTGGTAGGATTGTGAGTATTGGGGTCTCTTTTTACTTGTTACTCGTCCCAAACCCCACCCCTACTTGGTTCAGGGGGAATTGGGCCCAGATTGCCCATTTTTTAATGTTTTTAATTTGACGATAACTGGAGATAAGGCGATGAAATTCCTTTGTGCTTTTGGATCATAGGGACCGGGGAGAGTTGAACTACCCCATGCTCCCCGTTCATGGGTAAGTGGGCCCAAAATTACCCATGAAAAAAGTTTTTTGACCCGTGCCTGTAATCAAACTCTAAGCTGGTATACTTGAGGAAAAAAGGTGTAAATACGCATTCTGATGGGTCCCGACCCCCCCCCCCCCCCCCCCCCGTTCATGGGCAGCTGCACCAAGATTTCACATGAGTTAAGTTCGTCTATGACAGGTCTCAAGTCCAACTCTTGTATATTTGGGGAGATATATCTATGGATGAGGATTTGGCGTAACATCAACAAATGAGACGACGCGAGGTACTTTAATCTTTAATGAACAGTTGGAAACTGGACTGTTTTGTCATATGATCGATGACATGCCGTTCTTAATGAATTGTGACAAAGGGAGCATTAGTCTGCTACGAATTGGCTAATTGCACTTGTTACTACCTTGCTAATGGAAAATAGGTTTAAAGGGTGGGGCTGGCAGGCAGACCCAAAGACGGGCAGACCATTCAGTGTTCGAACAACTGTTATTCGTGCAAGATCTTCAACATTTCTTTGGATTTATGCTGGCGGTTTGTTTACATTTAAAGCTTTTAAAGGGGGGTGATTACAAGGTTATTTCAATACTTGCTTGGTTATTGGGGAAGAGAAATGTCTTGGTTCTAAAGCTGTTTGTATATAAATGTGATAAACATTTTACTTTTACACTCCACGTCTGAGCGCTTCCGCACTTGTTAATTCTGTTTTAGTAAAAAGTTAGCGTTCCTTCAGCATAGGCCAAAACTTAGCGCAATACCCTGGGTGATCGAAATATATCGTTACGAAGTCGTTTAGAAATTAAAGAACCTGAACCTGAGACAATTGGTTCTTGTAGATATCCGGTCTTCGCCAAACCCCTTAAGCATTTATACTATTAAAACTACAAACAGATTAAAGCCAATGGTGACTATACGAGCGAGTCCTATCTACTTTGACGAAATTGATCCAAACTTCCTCCCTTACTTCTGCCAAACTTCCCGTTTCGGCCGGATTCCGGTCGAACTACTTGTCTGGCAAAAAACTAAAGCTCAAAAACGAACTCAGGACGTCTCCTTACCCCTACATCGAACCTCTCATCAACTTTAGATAAAACTTTTACTTTTAACAGATTTTCCGGTTTCAGCCGGATTCCAAGCGAACTATACGTTCGATGAGAAAATTGTCTTGATTGCGAGAATGTGATTGTCATATACGGATCAGCACGTCTTCTCATCCCTAAATCTAACATCGAATCAAATTCAAATAAAATTTTACTTTTAACAAATTTCAGGTTTTGACCGAGTTCCAGGCGAACTACTTGTCCGGCAACAAAAATAATGTTCATATTCGGATTCAGCATGTCTCCCTACCCCAAATCAAACTTCTAATCAACTTCATATTAAACTTTTACTTTTCACAAATTTTTCGGATTCCGGCGAGAAAATAATTTTCACATCGGATTCACCATGATTCCTTACCGATAAATCGACTATTTTATAAGCTTAAAAAAATCGCCCCTTAGCTATAGGGGCCCATCTACTGCTGTACTCTGACCGAAAGGATTCTCAAACCAACTTTGGACAAAATATCTCAATTCCTTCGAAAGTTATCATGCTAACAGACTGACGGGCGGACGGACAACTTTAGGAAGTCATAGATATCCCGTCACTTACGGTTTGGGACCCAAAAAACAGGCTCTGGGAACATACCTTTAAATTCAACAAAAAAAAATCATCACACCACCGGCGACTCTACAGCAGAGTTGGCACCTTTGTCGCTGGACAGTGCGACTTCAGGTAATTTTAAGGTAACAATATGAAGTTCATAGGAAAGCCTTACTTCCGGCTATGACTGGCTGTTTCCCATGAATTATGACAACGATGGGCTCATTTGACTTATTAAATCTAAAGTCCGCACAGCCCTTTTTTTCTCTTCTATTAAGCCATGCATCAAGCTTGGAAGTCGAAAAGAACTTACGTTTAACAAGACACTGATGGGATGGCGGCCACAGATGGTGTTCCCAGTCTCCTTAAGATATTCACTAAAACCTTCCGCGTCAAGGCGTTCTATGAGGTCCATGCCCTAAAAGACAAAAACGGGATCCTTCACACATGTTGGAAATTTCTGAAACGGAATTACCGAGTCTCTGTGTATGACAAGCTTGAAGCAAATAGCGCTCGAGGGGGTTCTCACTCACAAAATAGCTGTAGAGGAAGTGCCCTGCCGGTGCCAAAGTGCTCAGTCTGTGCCAAGCCGGTTCCCAAGAAGGCTGTACACATTGTAAGAAGTTTCGAAACATATAATTTAAGTTGTTTTTCTTTCTTTTTTCTACGTACTCCCCTATTTCTATTTTGCAGAAGACCGTTAATAAAAAGATTAACTGATTCATGACGCATGGATGTGCAGTTTCAACGGACAAAACTTCGGATGTAATCTGCTGTCATTTTGAAAACGTTATGCATTAAATGTGATGCATAACAAGCATTCCCAGGAAGAGCCAAAAAAGCATCTGCTGGCTTTTCCGACAACATGACAACAAACAAAAGTTAGCAGATGCTTTTTTGGCATTTTTTGCTACCCGCTTGCTACGCATAACATTTATTTCCTAGGTTTTGTCTGTTGAAACTTCGCACCCTTGTGCTATTTAGTAAGTAAGTAAGTAGGTAATTTATTTATAACCCGCCGTTTTCAGAAAGCGGAGTAAATGAAGAAAATAAATAAAACACATAAACATACACAAAAAGACACTTAATTTCAATCGTCGGCCAGGAAGCAGTGTAGAAGGTCGTGCGCTGGTTGGGTTCTGTTGACACTGATTTTTTATAGCGACGAAGAAACATCCAAAAGGGTAACACTCACATCTTGAATTTTGAACTTCTCCGTCAAAGTATGGTTATGGCATAATTTCGACAAATGGAGCAGGTGCTTTGCAAATTTAAAATAACATGATCTCATCTTTATCTCCTTCTTTCGCAGAACATGAGTGACACCGGAACGAAATAGTATAGAAGGAGCGCAGAAGGAGCTGTACAATTTTCCCAAAGCTATACGATTATGGCACCCCCGGTTGAGGACGATGCGCCCATAGGCGGTACGGACTGATCTAGAAACTTCTTGAACAACCGAAGAGCAAAATTTTGCCAACGAGGATTTGAATGTTTTGTTAGAAAACTTCTGACAGTGCAGTGGTACCCATCAAGTGAGCACCTCCTCGCTAACGCTACTAAGTAAGCACTAATTTGCGCGATAAATTTGGCTTAGATGAGCTTCACTCTCAGAAGTTTCATAATATTTACACAAGGATGCGCAATTTCTACAGATATAAGATATCACATCACACTATCTGCTGACGTTATGGAATATTTCCGTTATAACCTTTTCGTGTTTTTTTTGCTAAAGTAACGTTGCAAATCTTTTTAGTGCTGTTGTAATGAAACGTAGGCTAACACTTAGAGTTCAACTGAAAAGCCAACTTATTGTTATCTCATTTAACTGAATACACTGCATTACATGAATTGTGTCAAGGGATTTTTTTATGTTTTACTATTTGCTCTACTATGACGTTCAGATTATCTACGGCCATCCTCACAACGCAAAACTCTACTATGACGCAGAAAATTTGAATCTCAATATGAACTCGGCTTTTCGGTAGGCGGCTCACTGCGTGGACACTTATTTTTCCTAAATCGCTTTCGTCAAGCATACAACACAGGTACAAGCGCATGGAGGTACCGGAAATCCGACAGGGAAATTCCAGTATATGAAAATCGATTATTCGTGAATAGCGGAGAAACGAAGTAACGCATTTTCATCGGGTCTTCAAGCTTCTTTAATTGAATAAGTGATAGGTAACTAGATTGTCCTATCTCAGCCGTTTTCGGTTAAAACTTTAAAGGCTCATAACACAGTTTTCCTGTCAACAGATGGTGTGTTATTTCATACATGCTGAATGTTACGAAACTACAACAGCCTTGTCCTCCTCCGGCAGATGGATAGCGAATCATCTAACCGATTTTCACGAGTCTCCCGAGGACTAGGTAGGCATTCTACCACTAACCGGAAAAAGACGAGTAAGACTTGGTTATCCAGGTCCGATAAGCATTTGATCAGCGCCAGTCGTGAAATGATTCTTCTTTTACGACGGTTCGCCGGGTTTTTGGGATCCCAAAACGTAAGTGGAGGGATACCTATGACATCACAAAAGTTGTCCGTTCGTCTGTCCATCTGTACGCACTATAACTCTCGAAGGGAATGAGCTATTTTGATGAAACTTGGTGTGAGGATTGTTTGGGTCAAGAGTAAGGTCAAGTTCGTAGATGGGCACTGTAGCCCTACATTTAAAGTGCGAACACACGATCAGGATCGGGAGCTCCCTGTCTGGAATTCCTGCCCGGATTTTCGGCACCATCATCACTTTCATATGGAAAAGTTGAAATTTGTTCAACTTGATGATGAAAGTGCAGGAAATCCGGTCGGGAAAACCTGATCGTGTGTTCGCACTATTAGGGGTGGGGAGGGGGTTTAATTTAAGGGGCAAATGAAATATTTTTAAACATATAATGTGATAGTTGATTATCGGGTAAGAAGGACAAGTAGTTCTCCCAGAAAAACCGGAAAGTTTGTTAAAAGTAAAAGTTATATTTGAAGTTGATTAGATGTTCGATTTAGGGATAAGAAGACATACTGAACATGATGGTGAAAAACATTTGTTCGCCGGACAAGTAGTTAGCCCGGAATCCGGCCAAAACCGGAAAGTCTGTTAAAAGTAAAAATTTTATTTGAAGTTGATTAGATGTTCGATTTAGGGATAAGAAGACATGCTGAACACAGTGGTGAAAACCATTTCTCGCCGGGCAAGTAGTTCACCCGGAACTCGGCCAAAACCGGAAAGTTTGTTCAGTAAAAGTTTTATTTAAAGTTGATTAGATGTTCGATTAAGGGGTAAGAAGACATGCTGAACCCTTATGTGAACAGTATTTTTTACCAGGACAACTTGTTCGGCCGGAATTAGGCCAAACCGGAAAGTTTGTTAAAAGCAAAAGTTTTATTTGAAGTTGATTAGATGAAAGATTTAGGGGTAAGAAGTCACGCTGAATTTGTATATGACGATATTTTTCTTACCTGGACATATAGTTCGTCTGGAATCCGGTTGAAACCGGATTTTTTTTTAGAAGTTGAAGTTTTACTTGAAGTTGATTAGATGTTCTTTATACGGATAAGGAGATACGCTGAATTCGTTTCTGAACTTTTTTTTTCTGGACAAGTATGGTAGTTCGTTCGCAATTGTCTGGATCAAATATTAGATTTTTGCGATCCCATCGAAACCTTTGGTCTTGTTTTGTACGAGCATCAACTTCCAGACCGTCAACACCAGCGAGGTCAACAGGCTGTTTGTCACTAGCAAGTGCGATTTCAGGTAATCTAAGCAACAGATTGGGAAGGCTTATTTGGACAACTATATTATAATAACGTTGCATCATTCAAGTCACACATTCATACCGGCCACATTTTCGAAAGAGGCCAAAAAATCGAAAAGCTATGAAGATTTACAGTATTAGTTCTTATTCAAGGTGACTTACAGCCATGCGTGTTACCTTCT
Organism: Branchinecta lynchi; assembly: GCA_023053575.1. NCBI lineage: Eukaryota > Metazoa > Arthropoda > Branchiopoda > Anostraca > Branchinectidae > Branchinecta > Branchinecta lynchi. The sequence continues at coordinate 13,337,238 of JAKZAP010000008.1, forward strand.
ATGATTAGCATTTGCTGATGTTAAACGAACGACAGTTGTTTTCAGTTAGTTTTAAGATGCATAATTAGCCTACGCATTAAAGTAGTGCCCTGACAAATTACAGGGGGTGCTATCAAAATCATCCAGTTTTCACAAGGCATGACTAAGAAAATCTTGCACTGTTGTAATGGTTACTAGACACGCTACTCTAATATCAGCAGATTTGGAGTTTTATTTGTCTACGCTCTAGCTGCTTTTCTCTCAAAATTCTATACCTGTAGCCAACCATGTGAGCAAGTTTTTTCTGTCGAACCTTCGGCTTAAAATGACAACACGAAGTGGAAGAGCTAAAAAAATTCTGTAGAGGTCAATGGCCTATTCTTTGCATTATATTATCAATATAACAAAGCCGGACAGACACTCCTTCCGTTTTGTTGCGACTATTAAGGGCGATTCTGGCGGTCTGGAAAGCTACGCAAGTATGCTCCAGCTGTTCTTGCGACTTCGGCTAGAAGTCGCTTCGCTTTCCAAAGCTGTTCTCGCGCTCCACTAGTTTCCGCCAGCACTTAGAGCGAATCCACTTTGCGAATCGAAAGTGGTTTCGACAAGTCAGCGAGAAGTTGTAAAGGTGCAAGGCTCAGGGACTTTTTGCTTGTTCTGGCGCTCGGCGGATTCTCACTTTGCTTTTCGGAAATCGAATCCCAGAGATCGCCAGAATCGCCCTTTAGTTGGACAAGGAGCTGCATGTGCTAACTCGCGCAGTGGGTCTGCTGTCCCCTGCTAAGGTTCAACTATCGCTATGGAATATCACTACACGGTGGTCTTCACATGTCATCGACAGGACAGCAACCCGGTAAGTGGAAGACACCGATTTAAGTGAGTGATTCCTACTTTTCGACATGGCGAAGCGACCTTTAGTGTCGGGCGATATTCAAAATCAATAACGATATATATATCGGACAAATATTGAAAGTGAAATATCCATTTCGAAAACGATATTTGTACATTTCCAAATTGTTGCTAAGAAGCATAATAAAACCAAATCTTATTTGGGTTTATTATGATTCTCCCTCCCCAATGACAATAACCCGGTAAGTGGAAGTAGTCATTCAGCTCTCGAACTGGTTACACCTCGAGCGCCCGTGTCTGTGAGATTGGAAAAACGATATTTCACTTGTGATAAGATTGGACCTGATTTTGGATTATGAACTTGTTTGTGGATTGGTCATGACGCGCAGATAAGTAATTGATCGAGTAGAATGCCTGACAGTATCTCTGAACTGTTGTGCTTCATTAGCAATAAGATTGACAATTCGCCGAAAGACATTATACTGAAAATTTGCCATGAGTTTTACTCGTTGGATGAGATTCTTGCGGCAAAACACATCCTTGCCTCGATAATTACTGTTGAGGAGAGAAATGCGTGCTCTGACAGGCTTTCTACTACCCGTAGGAGTGCGAATTTGGCCCTTGAGGACATTTATTTTATTCTGCAGTCGATAGACAGAACCGATCTGAAGTTCCTAGCAATGGATTTGTCAAGGATACCTCCGATGAATCTCCAGCATTTTGACCTTGTGACGGTACTGAAATCGTACGAGATTTTACAGTCACAAATGGAAGAAATCAAGTCACAAATCGATAACTTGCGTTCAACAACGGTACCGCGCCAGGAAATCAACAGCATAATTAAGTCTTTTGTTGACGGTAATCTCGATAGCGCTCGCGTGTTTACGCAGCCTACCATCATTTCTGATAGACTTGCGAGCCGAGCGGTCTCTAATGCTACACTATTCTATGATGTTGATGCTGTAGCCGACGGTTCTGACCTAGAGTGTTCTGTTACTCATGGCCATGTACAATCTGGTTCGGAAGTTGGAAATGCCGACAGTAACGGGCAGACTCGCCTAACTGAGGCCTCTGACCAACCTAGTGGGAGCATGCGTGTTCCACCAGGCTCCTTTGCGGAAATTGCTCGCCTTCCACCAAGACCGCAGCCACCTGGTGGGGGAGGCGCAAGTGGCTCTGGTGCAGTAAGACCAAGCTTTAGACGTAGCGCACCTCGTAACGCTGTAGTGGGTTCATCAGCTAATGGGGCTCTGACCGGGATTAAGTCCGCCCTTGATAGCAAAACATCTGCATTGTTTGTTGCTAGGTTGGATTCGGAAACTGAGCCCGTTGCACTTGCCAAATCAGTAGCGATGAAACTGAAATGTGACGCCAGGAAATTAAAGTGCGAGAAAATTCAGGGGAAGTCTGTGAACAGTGGATCTTTTAAGATCGTTATCCCGGCAGTATACCGTGATATTGCAATGAAGGCCAGCTTCTGGCCTACTGGTGTTATTGTTCGGCGCTTCTTCGAAAACAGAAGCCCTCAGCAGGGCTCAGAAGTGGTCAATCATGGTTCTAAGTGTATAACATATAATTGCCGATCCCTGAAGTCGAATCTACATGTTATAAGGTCGCTGCTTACACGCTGCGATGTGCTATTCCTACAGGAAATCTGGCTGTTTGAACACGATCTTGTTGTCCTCCAATCTATTCATTCGGAGTTTAATGGAGCTGGGGCCTCACCGGTGAAAGATAGTGAATTAATAATTGGTCGTCCGTTTGGAGGTATTGCGGTACTATGGAAAAAGAGCCTTGGTGTTAATGCCAAGTTCGTGGACCTGAAAGATGACCGGATGATCGGATGGGATATCAGTGCCGGTAATAGTTCTTATATTTTCATTAACGTTTATCTGCCTTCTTATAGTTCAGAGCACGAACCAGAGTTCATTGAGTGCCTTAACCGGCTGAAAGTTTACCTCGAGTGCCTTGAATATACTGATGTAGTTATACTGGGTGATTGGAATGCTAACTCTAAGGTTGGATCTTTGTCTAGTTATTACAATGACCTAACAGAGTTTGCGGCTTCATACAGTCTGACTATTTCGGATGTTGTGCTTCTGCCAAATAATTCGTATACTTATGTTAGCGAGTCTCACTGTGGGTCGACGTCATGGCTAGACCACATATTAACGTCATCTGCTTGCCATTCTCTGATTGAAAATTTGAGTATACTTTATGAGTTTGGTCCAGATCATTTACCTTTAGTGTTCATTTTAAAATTGGAAGTCGCGAATTATTTCCCTTCATGCAATATTATCCAGACAGATAGCCTTGATTGGGACTCTGCTTCCCAAGAAAACCTGCTTAATTATTTGCTGTCTACAAAAACGGCTTTTGCACAAGTTGATCGTACTAGTCATGCTTTTATCTGTGAGTCTTCATGTTGCAAGGATGAAGAGCACAGACATAGTATCGCTGGATTGTACCTTACGTTTATTAATGCAATTATGTTAGCGGCTCGTTTGGCAATCCCGACTAAGCAAGCTTCTCGTGCTCGGAAGGGTTTTACTTCTATTCCTGGGTGGAATGCGCATTTACGCGGGATTTACATGTCGTCTAGAATTGCATTCTTAACGTGGGTGCACGCTTGTCGTCCTTTATTCGGACCAATTTATGAGGTAATGAAAACTGCGAGAGTGAATTTCAAGACACGTTTGAAGCATTGTAGAAAAAACGAGAGATTTTTAAGAGCAGAGAGACTTGCTGAGTCGTTTTTGTCCGCTAGAGATTTTTGGGGACAGGTCCGTCGTAATTTTTGCCCTAAGCAAGGTGTGGTTGGGACATTGGATAGTGTTGCTGGTGATTGGAATATAGCAGAACTGTGGAAATGCAAATATTCATCATTATTTAGTTCTGTAGATAGTGACTGTTCGTGGGTGGAAGGTCTCAGTTCAATGGAACCGATTGATAAGATAACCCCTGATCTAGTTGAGGTTTTGTTAAAGGATCTTAATGTAAATAAAGCTGGTGGTGCGGACGGTATTTCGGCAAGACATTTGAAATTTGCTGCAAATGAAAAGTACTGTCTGTTGGCAACGTTTTTCAATCTTTTTATTACGCACGGTTTTGTGCCTTCATCGATCATGGATGTTAGTATTGTGCCAATCCCGAAAGGTCGTGGTTGCGATACTTCAAAATCTGATAACTATAGACCAATCGCTTTGGCTACAGTTACTTCTAAATTGCTTGAAAAATGTGTGCTTATGAAATTGTCTGGTTGTTTGCGGACAAATGATTTTCAGTTTGGGTTTAAGTCTTCACATGGAGTAGACTTTGCTATTTTTTTGTTTAAGTTCGTGATTGAATACTTCTGGTTTTACTCAACACCTGTATTTGCGTGCTTCGTCGATTCGACTAAGGCTTTTGACAGAGTCAACCATGGTAAAATTTTAAAAATTTTGCAGGATAGAAAGGTTCCGGTGCAATTTCTTCGCCTTTTGGCTTTTTGGTTCCGGAATCAGCGGTTGTGTGTAAAATGGGGTTGTGAAACAAGTAGTTCATTCGGGTTGATTAATAGTTTGCGGCAAGGAGGGGTGCTATCGCCATTGCTTTATGCTGTTTATGTTGATTTACTTTCTCAAAGACTGAAGGATTGAAATACAGGTTGTTTTGTTGGTGGAGTTTGCTTTAACCATTTTCTTTTCGCTGACGATCTTGTTGTTCTTTCCCCTACGGCGTTTGGTCTTAATAAGCTTCTGAGGGTGTGTGATACGTTTGCAGAGGAGCATAACATTCTGTTTAATCCTAAGAAAACTGTGGCTATGGCTTTCCTACCTATTGGTTGTTCTGTACCTAGGATTCCCATTGTCTTGTCGAGCAGAAATGTTTGCTACGTTACTGAATGTAGATATTTAGGTTTCTTCGTCAATGAGAATTTGAAGGATGATACTCACCTTCGTGACCTTGCGCACAGTGTTTGTAAGAGAGGGAACGTTTTAATATAGAAATTTGGTTTTCTAAACAGTGCAATTAAGATTAGGCTGTTTAAGACGTATTGCTATCAGTTTTTTGCGCTAGCTTTATGTTATCGTTGTACTAACAGGTCGTACTGTAATCTGGAGGCTTGTTACAAGAGAATATTTAGGCGTCTGATTCGTCTGCCGGCTCGAGAGAGCATAGTCAGGCATTTGTCCAGAACCATTGCTGCAGTTTTGCTGAACTTGCTCGTAAAGCCCGGTCATCTTTGGTTGTAAGGTTATGGCGGTCGGAGAACTGTCTGATCATCCTGGCAGCAAACCCCATTTTCTACAACCTACCAGTCTGGAGGCATCTGCTGGAGATACATTGATGTTGTACCATAGTGTTGTTGTTTTTTGTTTGTTGTCTGTATATTAGTTTATGGCGAAAGCTGAATTAAAAAGTTAATAATAATAATTAATAATAAATCTTATTTGGGGTTTATTATGATTCTCCCTCCCCAATGACAATAACCCGGTAAGTGGAAGACACCGATTTAAGTGAGTGATGCTCCCTCCCCAATGACAGCCACCCGGTAAGTGGAAGACACCAATTTAAGTGAGTGATTCCTACTTTTCGACATGGCGAAGCGACCTTTAGTGGTGGGCGATATTCAGTATCGATAACGATATATATATCGGACCAAAATATCGAAAGTGAAATATCCATTTCGAAAACGATATTTGTACATTTCGAAATTGTTGCTAAGAATCATAACAAAACCAAATCTTATTTGGTTTTATTATGATTCTCCCTCCCCAATGACAATAACCCGGTAAGTGGACGACACCGATTTAAGTGAGTGATTCTCCCTCCCCAATGACAGCATCCCGGCAAGTGGAAGACACCGATTTAATTGAGTGATTCCTACTTTTCGACATGGCAAAGCGACCTTTAGTGTTGGGCGATATTCATATCGATAACGATGTAGGCTATATATCGGACCAAATATCGAAAGTGAAATATCCATTTCGAAAACGATATTTGTACATTTCGAAATTGTTGCTAAGAATCATAACAAAACCAAATCTTATTTGGTTTTATTATGATTCTCCCTCCCCAATGACAATAACCCGGTAAGTGGAAGACACCGATTTAAGTGAGTGATTCTCCCTCCCAATGACAGCCACCTGGTAAGTGGAAGACACCAATTAAGTGAGTGATTCCTACTTTTCGACATGGCGAAGCGACCTTTAGTGGTGGGCGATATTCAGTATCGATAACGATATATATATCGGACCAAAATATCGAAAGTGAAATATCCATTTCGAAAACGATATTTGTACATTCCCAAATTGTTGCTAAGAATCATAATAAAACCAAATCTTATATATCCGAATATGGTTTTAGTACATCGGCTTTTATATTTTCGATTTTTTTTTTACGAAAAATGACACAAATGCTATTTGACGACTATTTTGTTCCCAAATTCTAGCGAAAGACGTATGTGATAGCGAAACATGGTACCAAATATCACTAGGCCTATCGATATGACTATCGAAAATTAAAATATCGATATATCAAAAAATTCAAATATCGCCCAGCACCAGCGACGTTTGTGAACGAAACGGCCATGTATCCCTCTAAAGCCTGAAACGTATCTGCACTGCACCTTACCTGCTTATCTAGCTGAGTGATTTGTTTGTAAATAGGACCTGCAGTCTGATCATAGTATTTGTAACTGAATCTTCCTCCCCAATGGCAGAAATCCGATGATATGATGAATAAATTCTCGGGTTCTGCGAGGTACTTTGAAAGTATTTGCCCATAGAGGGTCTCCCGGTCGGTCGACAACGAGCCAACTAGAATGGGTATCACAGTAAACTGATCACGGTATCTGAAAGAAAGTTTAAGATGAAAATATACGTTATCCACTGCTTCCTGGCCGAAGACTGAATGTGTTTTTATGGGACTTGCCCTTCGGCCAAGTGCCATATAGCGATCGCAATTTCTGTCCGTCCGTCGGTCTGTCCAGGTTTTGCTAGTTCGGGCACTTCCACATAAGCTAGGACAAGGAAACTTGGCAGGCATATCAGGGGCCCCAAAAGAATAAGTTGGAAATAGTCAGTTCACCGATCTGAGCATCGTGGGGGGAGTGGAGGGAAGGGGAATCCGGAATCTAGAGGTATTTATAACTTTTGAACGGGTGATCGGATCTTAATGAAACGTGGTATTTGGAAAGACCCCGTGTTTCATACGACCCGCTGAAAATCCGGACCGGATCCGACGGCTTTGGGGGGAGCTGGAGGGGGGAACCGGAAATCTTGGAAAACTCTTAGAGTGGAGGGATCGGGATGAAACTTGGTGGGAAGAACAAGCATAAGTCCTAGATCCATCGTCGACATATCCGGACTGGATTCGGGCTCTGTGGGGGGTTGAGGGGGGGGGGGGGGAGTGGAATACCGGTGATCCCGCTAGTCGTACTTCCGGATGTGCTAGGACAATGAAACTTGGCAAGCATACCAGGGACCTTAAATGAATAAGATGGAAATATTCATTTCCTCGATCCGAGCATTGTGGGGGGAGTGGAGGGAGGGGGAATCTGGAATCTTGAGGTATTTATAACTTTCGAACGGGTGATCGGATAACAATGAAATTGGATATTTGGAGAGACCGTGTGCGTCAGACGACCCACTTAAAATCCGGACCGGATCCGGTGACTTTGGCGGGAGCGGGAGGAGGAAACCGGAAATCTTGGGAAACGCTTAGAGTGGAGGGATTGGGACAAAACTTGGTGGGGAGAACTTGCTCAAGTCCTAGATACATCGTTGACATAACCGGGCCGGATTCGGGCACATTGGGGGGATTTGGGGGGGGGGGTTGGAATTCGGTGATACCGCGTCGGTACTAGGATGATGAAACTTGGTAGGCATATCAGCGACCCGAACAGACTGCCTTGAGAATAGTTGTTTCCCCAATCCGACCATCGTGGGGGGCGTGGAGGGTGGGGAATCCGGAAACTATTGGCATGCATAACTTTTGAACGGGTGAACAGATTCGAGTCAAACTTGATAAGCGGTAAGATAAGATGCTTTAAATTATTCATTTATGTGTCCGAACCAGATTCGGCCGTGGCAGGGGGAGTTCGGAGGGGGGGGGGGGGTACCGGAAATAGTTTGGCACATCTAGGAATCAAACGAGTGGATCTAAACTTAAAAGGTAGAAAATTAATATGCCCTAGATGATCCGCAGGAATGCCGGAAATACCCAGACTCGAGTGAAACTACATATCATATTTCTAGGTCCGAACCTAGGGGGGTTGAAGGTGGTATTTTGTGATATACTCATCTACTTTATTGCATCACTTACTCGTAACAAGTGCCATATGAGCTCGTAGCTCTTGTTTTTCATAAACACACAATTCTGTGTGTTTATGTGTTTTATTTGTTTTCTTTCATTTACTCCGCTTTTTCAAATGGCAGTTATAAATAAATTACTTACTGAATCACTCACTTTTAATACAGTTTTAATGGTAAATGACTCGTGTAACGGCCAATCCCCGTCCTCAAAATTAGCTGAGTTTTAGAAAATTTGGGATGGAAAAAAATCGAAAACAAAGTTATAGGTGAAATTAAGTTAGGCCATATTTTGTTTTAATATATTAATAATACGTAGTTATTTAAACACTGAGAGGAGAGGAGACGGAGCCACCTACAATCGTGGAACCAATGATGAGCAAGATGGTGAAAACATGCTATGCGGAAAGGAAAAATGGGAAGAAGAAAGGACAGATCTTAGGGCAATGCTAATATTTTTTTCTTTTTTTCTCGTCTGGTGCCGGCCTGCTCTCTTCAACAACTACTGGCCTTTAACCATTTCCGGGCCCCAAGCGGATTAAAGGAGCCCTTGCACTATTTACTCTTCAACTTACAATATTTTAAAATATTTAAATACTTTAAAACTAGGCTCTGCTTTCAACAAATAACCCACGGTTTTGGCTGTTTTAATCCTTTTCCGAGACTCGTAGACTTAAAGCGAAAACAACTAAACAATTTACATAACCGGTTTTCTGACGGAAAAACTTATCGCAGACAACCGTCGACAGCGTGATACAGATCGAAGGTAGCAAAACACGGCAAGAGAGAAAATCAGCGTGGTTTTGTTACATCGGTTAGAATGTACCTTACGAAAGTGGGGTCTCCGGGTTTGGAAATATACGGAGTGATTATGAAAGCAGGTTGCGTTAGTATTATACGTAAGACAGTTCCTTCAAGTTTTAACTGAAAAGGCAAATTATTTTTACATCTGATATTTGAATAGACTGAAATATTTTTACTCATCTAAATGATATTGCTTTTTTCACCAGGGGCTCTTAATAGTAACATTCGTAGAGCGCGTTCCACCCTACTTACCGTAGTTACTAGGCATGACGTCACGAATTCTGGCTTTTTGTCGTCAAGGCTGGAACGATTTTTCGATTTTCGAGCAGGATCTCACGTCACAGGCGAATCCGACCAATCACGTTACAGAGGTGCGTAGTTACTACGCTCCCGTGCATGGTAAGCAAATAGTAACTGATAGTTACTATTCCGACAAGGTTGGAACGGTCAGCGTAGTAACTTTTCGTGAGGATGGAACGGATTAGTAACTAACAGTAACTATTGTTAGAAGGGTGGAACACGCTCATAGTGTGCCCTGCTTGCACGACAACCGAAAATTCATCCAGACGCGAAGAATTTGAATTCCAACAACCCACCCGTGTATGACGTCGCAAGCTTGTCGGTTCTGAACCAAACTTTCGACCGTCGGCCGACGTCACCGACATGTCAGTCATGAACCAAACGCGTAGAGGGTCAAGCACACGGAAGTAAACAAACCCGAAAGAATAAATTAATTTGATAAAAATCCGTTATCTATAGATAACGGACAAACGAAGTAAAGCATTTGTATCGGATTTTAAGGCCTATTTAAGTGAATAAGTTATGTATAACTAGACTGTCGAATCTCGGATCCATTCGGTTGAGCTTTAAGTCTCATATCTTTCACAGAAACGAAGAGCGTGTTCCACCCTACTTACCGTAGTTACTACGCATGACGTTACGAGTTGTGGCTTCTTGGCGTCAAGGCTGGAACAAACTTCTCTATTTTTGACGAAATATCACTCCACGGGGCAATCCAGCCAATCACGTTACAGAGATCCTTACTACGCTCCCGAGCATGGTAAGCAAACTGTTACTTTTAATTACTACTTCGATAAGGATGGAACGGTCAGCGTAGTAACTTTTCGTGAGGTTGGAACGGAAATATAAACTAATAGTTACTATTGTTAGAAGGGTGGAACACGCTCAAAGCATCGATCTTCGAGAATATCGGAGCAAAAGCCTATTCATCCGGTATTGAAACCTGTTCAAGTGAAGAAGTGATTCGCAGCCGGATTTTCGTGTTTCAGTCGTATTCAGTCAACCTTTACTATCACGAACACAATTGTCAATTTAATGCATTTGCTGATGGTAGACTCACAGCAATTCGCCCGTGACAAGTTGTTCGTTACTCACAATGCCTTCCACATATCTTTTAGTCTACATTTTGGGGAAAGGAGAAGCTATCTAGATAGAATAAATGGGGAACTGGTCCTTACTTCTGCCCTATGTATGAAGATGTGAACAAAGATGTGGTCCACCTCGTGTGTACATGTCGCAAGTTAGATGGGTCAAGACATGAAACTCTGGAGTGTATGATGGAAATGGCGGGCGAGAAAGATCCTGAATGAATGTTTTGCGGTGGCCACGAGCCTGGGAAGATTACTCTGGCTGGTAATGAGGTATCGGGAAAAGTATGTGATACTTTTTTAGGCTAATTTGCCTTTCGTTGTATATTCGTGTTGCCATGGCCCTCGGGCTTTTTTGCAAATACCCTATCATATATCATTCCTCGGAGAAATCTCCCCCCCCCCCCCCATTACTTAGAGGCACTTTTTCCACTGCCAGATATGTCACTGAAGGTCAGCCTTTTTGGTCAGATAGACCAAAGCATTTTGTTTATGCGAGTCGCTTTTGCTTCCCCTTGTTTCAAATAAGAGCGAATGCGTGTTCTAGCTGTCAAAAGAACAATTGCACAGAGGAAAATCTACTTTTTGTCGCAGCTGCTCAAGAATGTAGCGGAACTGCCCATCGTCTATCACAAACTGTAAACCACTAGTTGCGTTTTTGCCGATACCATGGTATCTGATACCACGGTCTAAAGTCGTTTTTGCAGTTATCGTGGTATCTGATACCACGTTCAAAAGGCGTTTTTGCAGTTATCGCGGTATATGATACTCAGATACCACGGTCCGACCGTGGTAACTGATCGAGGTATCTGAAAAAGTCATCTCACTTTCATCAATTTTTTTCAAATTGGTGGGAAAGAAGTTTGCCACTTAGTGGCCTGACTGAATATCAGTCTTTTTTTTGGGATGACTTCGAAAAGCGCAATTTCGGCAATTGTCGTTTTTGCAGAGCAACCGTATATCAGATACCATGGTATCTGCAAAAACGCCACTACTGTCATGGAGAAACGTGTTCCGAAAAAGGGTACGGCTACCAGAGACTCACCTTCCAAAAACTTTGGCCACGTATGGTAGATGAAGCTCGATACTATGCTCATTCTCATCTGTGTCGGTAGACATCCACTGAAAGTGGCCCGTTGATGCCAATTCCTTATTCACTGGAAAGAGATTGAAATGTAATCCGTTTCATAGCATAATTAGAGTATTCAGTCAACACTGTCAGACGATAGGGTATTAAGGTTGCGTTGCAGAAACTTGTAAAACAATCGTCTTTATTTCGGGGCGGAGCTAAATGCAGCTTTATCGATTGTTAACGTATCCGAATTCCACAACTGTCTTTGCCAACGATGCTCACCAATCATCATTACAAAATAGTTAACAGTCGTCAAGTTCTGGAAACGAAATCGTAGGCGGGCGGAGCCTAAATTTCGAAATAGAAACCTGGAACGCAAAAAGTTAACAACTGTTAACAATTTAAATCGTTAAGATCTTGAACAAAACCTAAGCGACACTTTTCAAGTTTTTCAGGAGTCGAAAAAACGTTTGTAAATTATGTTTGTCCCCCCCCCCCCCAATGTTGTCAGCCAGTCGCTAAAAAATAACCGAGTCGACGCGAAGCGCCGCGATTTTTTATCAAAACAGTTGATTTTTTTTCATGAAAACAGTCGTTTTTCGTCAAAACAGTCGTTTTTTCTGCGAAAACAGTCGGTAAAAATTACCAGCCAGTCGGTAAATTCCTTGCCCCCCCCCCCTTAGGTACGAGCTAATCAGTAACTCTATCAGAGAAAATATCGTTAGTGCCTTGTGGTCTGACAGCGTCGTAATAATAAAACAAACGACAAAAAGGGGACAAATCTCCAAATACCTGAGTTTGTCGTCTTGTTTGTTGCATTATTTTATATGATTTTGGCACTGCCTACATCCACTGGCAACTGCTGGTACAAGAAGGGAATCGGCGTACTATTACCAAGAACAAATAATCAGATAGAACCTCCTATCCCTGTAAAATGACCATGCGGAGTCGAATATTTCCCCGTACCCGCCCCGATGTAAACGAGCGGAGGTTAGGAGCTGCGAGGCTCATTACGTTTCGTTACCTGTACAAATAGGTATATCGCTGTGAAGCCGCGTGGAAGAAACTTTCAAAGTCAAAGCTGATTGGTTCTCTGGACGCGCTCCAGAGCAGGTCATCGTGCCTCCTGCAGTTATTGCTCTGTGATGAGCAACGGAAAAGACGGAAGTAAACGGGTAGAGCAATTACTTCGAGCTCCGCTCAGTTTTGTCGGGGTATCCATAGTCGCTGCATGGGACCAAAGACGAAGGTTCTATCTGATTATTTATTCTTGCTATTACTCACCCTCTGTGTCAACCGTGAGATCATAAAGAGGAGTGGCATATTTGGCCATTTGGGTCAGCGCGCACTTTGAGAGACGTACACGATGGCTCGGTCCAAGGATGAATACCCGCTTTCTAGAAAAGACCGAAAATAAATACCGGCAAAGTGAGGCGAATCGGTCTGTAAAGCATATTGTGAAGACAGTTTATGAACCAGAATTTTATTTTAAGCTTAATCTACCCGCGATTTATTTGAGGTACTGGATCCAACTGAGGGCGAATTGCCTACCACTCCACGGTAGAAAAAAAGTGTTTGATAGGAATAAGAAGAGTCCGGATGGGAAATATGCGTGTCCCCTTTGCGGTGGTGAAGATGAGGATATTGGCCATTTTCTAAGCCGGTGCCAAGAGCTTTCGGATCTCCGTAGGGAGATTTTTGGTGGGTATATCCCGACACTCCCTGGTATCCTGAAGTGTACATCCGCCCAGGCGATTAGTAAGATTTGTAGGTTTGTGTCTAGAGCGTTAGAATATAGAAAGCTTTCCGTAGATTAGTTGTATGTTGATTGACGTTTCTGTGTATTAATAACATGTACCTGTTTATGGCCCTCGGGCTTTTTCAAATACAATTATTATTATTATTATTATTATTAGGACGGACGTGGAAAGAGATATCGGGAAGTTGTATAGCCTTTGTTTTGCTTTTCACAAAGCGAATCCGTGAGGGTGCCAGAATCGCCCTATAATAACAATCCGCCAAATCCCCCTGGAGAATTAAGCGGAAAATCGGGAGTTGGCCGTGATTTCGAAGGTTGTTGAACAAATCAAGTAAAGGGAGAAGAAAAGTCGTATTAATACTCGGAAACCAATGTGGAATATTGTCCCAGAGCTTAAACCTATATAAAACAAAGTGATGTTTTTGGGTTCGAATTTGGGTAGCGTGTGGCAGATCAGTCTCGGGAAAGGTTTTTGATATTAAGCAGTCGGCAAAGATTCCTTACAAAAAGCATCTCAGGGAAAAACATCTTAGTGGGAAAAATTTTCAAAAGAATAAAAAAAAAATTGGAAAATGTTTCAAACAGTTCAAAGTTTGATGAGGTTAATACTTCTTCGTCTCGATGGCTGTCACACTACTCCCAAATTTTTTCGAAATTAAATCATTCTGTGCATTCGATATACAAGTAAGTTATTGAACAGTTTACCTCGTAACCTGTCACAGCACCACGCTTTACCTGTTCCGTGCGACCTTATCACTAAGTCAGTAAAGCGGCTCAAATCAAAATCTTGTGACATAGATGGTATTTCTGTTCAAAATATCTGGACTGATTCCAAAGAACTGATGTTTCATTTGCGCTTATTATTTCAAATATGTTTGGTTAGTTCTATAGTTCCCGACAGTTTCCTCGCTGGAACTGTTACATCAGTTACGAAACGCGGAAAGGATGCTTCTGATTGTGCTTCGTACCGCCCCATTACTGTCAGGTGTACGCTAAGCAAGATTTGTGAATACGTTTTACTTCCGTCAATCAATGAGAGCGCATTTTACGGAGAAAACTAATTCGGCTTCAAGCAAGGAATAAGTTGTGTGCACGCGCACAGGGTACTTGCGAATGTTTTACGTGAAGCTTCCCGACGAAATGAGCAAGTTCACCTTTGTTCACTAGATATTTCTAGGGCGTTCGATAGCATTGTCCACAGCCAAGCTTTGTACTTGTTTTCTGTAAACGGTGTTAATATTTCCATTATTCTTTTCCTGAGATGTTGGTACGGCAATGCACACTTACATTTAAAACTAAATGGGTCTCTCCTGAAAGAAAATATTGCAGTCCAATGTGGTGTACGTCAAGGTGGGGTGTTGTCACCTCATATTTTCAAGAGAATTTAGCAACAGATTAAGGCAAATGGTAATCATCTGAGAAGACCAAGTTCAAATATGGATTCAGCACGCGTGTTTACCCAAATAACCTGCGTCATATCTACTTTGACGAGGATTCCTGCCTTGCTTCTGCCAAATTTCCGGTTTCGACCGGATTCCGGGCGAACTAATTGTCTTGCAAAAACTCAAGTTCAAAAATGGATTCAGCATGCCTCCTTACCGCTAAATCGGACATGTAATAAACTTCAGATAAAACTTTTACTTTTAACAAACGTTCCGGTTTTTGGCCGAATTCCGGGCGAACTACTTGCCCGGCGAGAAAATGGTTTTCATATTTGTGTTCAGCATGTCTTCTTACCCCTTAATCGACTATCCCATCAGCTTTTAAAAAATATTTTCCGCCCCTTAATTTGAAACCCCTACCCCTCCCCTAAATATGGCTATGGGGCCCATCTATGAACTCGACCTTTCCCTTGACCCAAAGAATTCTCACACCAAATTTCATCAAAATATCTCATTCCTCGAGAGTTATCGTGCTGACAGACGGACGGATAGACGGACAGACCTTTTGCGAAGTCATAGGCATCCCTCCACTTACGATTTGGGATCCTAAAAATAGCTGCGTTTTTTACGGTCCTCCAGATAACTGACCTACGGAATTTCCAACTAGAAGCTGTTTTCTTCCTTCGGTTAACCGACTTAAGTCCTTAAGCTGTTCTTTGTCGCCATTTGCCGGTCGATTAACCGGCCTGTGGACTGAGGTTGGAGCTCCGTCCAACCGAAACTAATTTTTAACCGCTAATGGGATAGTCGATTAGGGGAGAGAAGACATGGCAACCACGTATATGACAATAATTTTCTCGCCGGACAAGTAGTTCACCCGAAATCCGGGCGAAATCGGATAATTTGTTAAAAGGAAAAGTTTTACTTGAAGTTGGTTAGATGTTCGATTCAGGGCTATGGAACTATGCTGAATCCGTATTTAACAATCATTTTCTATCCTAGCATACAATTCGCCCAGAACCGGCTTAAACCGAAAAAATTGTTAAAAGTAATAGTTTTACTAAAAAAGTAGACCGACTTCAGCGCACAATAGAAGTGGACAGATTAAAGTGGACATAGCAAAAGTTGTCCGTCTGTCTGTGAGCACGATAATTCTCGAAGGGAATGAGATATTTAGATGAAACTTGGTGGTTTGAAGTTGATTTAGATGTTCGATTTAGGGGTAAGAAAATATTTTGAAGCCGTGCATGATGATCATTTTTTATCCGGACATATAGTTCGCCCGGAGTCCGGCTGTAAATTGTTACAAGCAAAAGTTTTATATGAAGTAATTAGACGTTCGATGTTGTGGTAACAAGGCATGCTGAATCCCTATGTGAAAATTATTTTCTCGCCGGATAAATAGTTCACCCGGAATCCGGCCAAAACCTGAAATTTGTTTTGAGTTAAAGTTTTATCTGAAGTTGATGGCGTTCACTAAGCACATCACGTTCGATGTAGGGGTCAGGAGATATGCTGGATTCGTGTTTGAGCTTTAGTTTTTTGACGGACAGTTCACCCAGATTCCGGCCGAAACTGGAAATTCGGCAGAAGTAAGGCAGGAAATTCTTCGTCGAAGCTGATACGACATATAGGGGTACACATACCTGCTGAATCCACATCTGAACTTGGTATTCTCAGATGATTAACCATTGGCCTTTTTTTCTTTCTTTTTTCCCGTAGCATCTTTTTTAATTAACTTATTTTTATATAATTTAAAAAAAACTAAGAAATCAGATTTCGTACTTTTTGTGGCTACTCCTCCATCCCTCAGTGACGTTAATTTTAATCTATTTTACCCACTTTTAGCTATTCACGTCACCTAACTTTTGAAAATAAACCCATATTTTATTTACTATTCTTCCCCCCTAACATCTGAAAATTAATTCTCTCATTCAAATTTCTGCAATAATTTTTGTAACTACATTTTCTTTAAACAACTAAATCTAAAATATTAAACATTTGTAAACATTAAAATAAAAAATAAAAATCCTCAATTAAACACACCATCACACACCAAGTCATCAACCCCAGATGTTTTACTGGCACAAAAACAAGGACAAAAGACAAAACGATAAAACATAAAATTATTTTCATTTTAGATACAAATTTCCATTTTTCCAAATCTCTACAAATTTGTTTTCTGTTTCTAAATGTTAATAATAAAAATATTCACGAGTCTGCCGAAGATCGGATATCTACTAGACCCGATTGTCAGGATCAAATATTAAATTTTGTGGGGTCCCATCGAAACCTTTGTTCTTGTTTGTATCGCGGGGCAAACTGGATGGGATGCCGAAAAATGCCTTACAGCGATAAATAGGTCGGTTAATTGGATGACGCGGAACTAGCAAAAAACGGAGCTGATGACAACCTTTGGATTAAAACGAGAACAAAACGTGCTACTTTCAACCAATCAAGTTTATTCCAAATATCTAAAATCTAGAAGTGGAATGTTATGTTATATAGTCTAAGTAGTACGAATAAATGAATGAATGAATGAATAAAAATACTTACATTACGGCAGGGCTCAATCATCAATCAATCAAGTTTATTCCGAATAGCTAAAAGCTAGAAGTGGAATGTTATGTTATGTAGTCTATACGAATAAATGAATGAATGAATGAATAAAAATACTTACATTACGGCAGGGCTGACCTGGCGGTAAGCATGAGCAGCACATGGTCCAGAGTATCTGTATCCAGCATGACTGCAAAAGAAAAGGATAGAGATAACTGAGAAAGACAATAATGAAAATACAAACTGAACAAGAGCTACGAGCTCATATGGCACTTGTTACTGAGTAGGTGGTACAAGAAAGTAGATGAGAATGTCACAGGCAATCCAGGCAATCCAAAACAGAACCAAAAACCTTAGCAACAAGGCTGCTGACTTTTTAGATAGGAAATATGTTCCTCTTAGCCCCTCACTTTCATATAGAAATCTTAGATAAAACTTACGGGGCTATTATGGCTCTTGCTGGTCCATGGCAGAGATCTGCTTGAGAAAGCCATTCCTCAAGCTCTTTGCCAAGAGATCGGGCTGGAAAAAAAACGGACTGATTCAGTTCACTAACCCTCAAGTGTCAGTCCATGGGAAGGCTAACCCACCATTAGGTCCAGAGTTGTCCAGGATTTTGTTAGGTCCAGGATTACGAAAAACAATGTAACATATTAAATTTTATGATATTTAAAGCAACCATACAGTTTTAAAAATAAAAGAACATCCACTGCGGAAAGGGAATCTAGTCTGGGGTCCACTGAACCGAAAGTCTTCTCCTTCTAAAAGTGGAGGGTGTTACTGGGGCAACACCTCTAGAGATCACACGACCTCCCGTACGTTCTGTTACTCACGAAAGTTACCCGGATACAGCTTTTTGGTATATCGCACATGCTTTTCTAACCTCTTACACTCGAACTATTCTGCGGTTGCGGTTTGTGCGGTTACATCCGCGATCGAACTTTCGACCAATCAAAAGCAAGCAGATGTAAACAAACATTCAAACATTTCAGAAGCAGGGTTGCTGCCACTTCTTCGACAGAGCAAGCCAAAATTCTACGACCGGTTCCTTGCAAGTAGATGTAAAAAGTAAGCAAAAAATCTTTTGCGGCCAAACGTCACATGTTCCAGACAAGAAAAAGTGGCAATAGTGTTTACAAACCAAGAATTCCAAGATATTTCCCCTGAGAATTGGAGGATACTAAGAAGAATAAACAGGTAAAAATCATTCAAGCAGAGCTGCAATGTGGTTGTTCTTGAGTGTGGGTTAAGGCCTTTTAGGTAGTAGAAAGCTCCACTTGCTTATAGGCCCAGATTAAACAGCAAATAAGTTGGACTGTCGAGAGTTTAAGATTATTCATGGTATATATTGTTTTTTTTTGGGCCTGTTTTAAAATACTCACATTCAGTCCAATCAAAATTACGTTCGTCCGACTGTTCCATGCTCCCTATTACATGCACTATAGCTAGTTATTAGCATCACTTGGAATGAGTGATAAATTCAACGCAAAATGTGTCAGACACAGACTAGTATAAGGCGATAGTCGAATTTTTAAAATATCGGTATTTTCACTTTTAGTATTTGATGTTCCGGGACCATTTTTGGCACTCATTATCTCTCTTTTTTAATGCGGTGATATTATCCAGTTTTGCGTAATCGTAATCGTGAATTCTCTCACAATATTCGTGATAACTACCAAATCCTGGCAATTATACCGAATCCCGATCCTTATACCGAATAGACTTGTTTCCGATAGCCTATTTGGGATTCTGTATAACTACCGAATCATCTTAAGTTTAACGAATAGTTATGATATCTTCTTCTTCTTCTTTATGTTAGGCCTCTTTGGACGGCGTGACGCTCCATTTAGGCCTCTTCCTTTTGCGGCCTTGCAGTCTGACTATTCAGGACTGCAATGGTCTTCTCAGGGTTTTCTTCTTCTGTTGTGGTGATTGGTAGAGTAACTGTAGTAGTCTTCATTGGGTTTTAATTTTGGTCATACTAGGTGGTCAAGTTCCATGCATCGGAGAAATGCATGGATTGCTAGTATGGCATGCTTTTCTGCGCCTTTTGGTGGTGGTGGTTGTTTGGTGAGGGAGTAGGTGGTTTTCTGAAGTCGGAGCGATGCGAATATTCTTTCAATCTGTTGTCTCTCGTTTCTTGTGGGTAAGCTGGTACATTCGAAGAGCAGGTGGTCAATAGTCTCATCCTTTCTCGAGCAGAGGCGACAGAGTGGCGATGTTGGTACAGTTCCATCTGCATTGGGGATTTTGTAGTGGTGCGCTTGGTGGTTCAGGTTGTTGGTGTTTGCTCGTATACGGTGGTAGAATGCTGTCAGATGTCGGGATCGGAAAGGTGACAGGTGTGGTTCTTGATGGGGTCCTCGAATTCTGTTTGTTCTACTTCTCATTACATCTCTGATAGGGAGTGGTCTTCCACTTTCCACCGGGTTCGACAGCGCCTTTTTGGCTGCTGTATCGACAAGTTCGTTTCCAAAAAAATACCAAACAATTTAAGTAAAATGGCCCAATATTTTACCGAATCTCAAAAAGTGGGGGGGGGGTGCTGCACCCCCTCACCCCCTTGCAACGCTCCTGTTCTTCACGATGAAATCACTATGCGTCCCACTTTTCTGTCACTCAAAAACTAAAAGGGCTAAAAGTGTCCTAAACCCCCTGAAAAACGCGCATAAAATATATATACAGGTATTTAGTTTTGTAGTTATAATAAACATATTGTTCACACAGCAAACAAATAAAACTAGATCCAATCCCAAAACTTCTAACTCTTGGGCTGCGACCCTTCGGAACCCTTTCGGCGTGAGATATAATAACACTACTTTTTTTCAATTTCCCGCCAACAATTCAATCCTTTTTGACGAGAAGCGATTCGAACGACTTGACACTTAAGAATTACCAATAGGTAACTCTGACGTGATTGGCTGGCCCGTCGTAATGTATTTAGAGCCGGCGCTGCGAAGAGTGGCTTCTACTGAAATCGAAAACTCTTTGATTTGAATACAGATTTTGTTTTGGAAGATTTTGCTTTTGTTAAGTGGATAAATAAGGCTTATTTTGGCAGTCTTAATTTGAAGTACGAAGCTTTCCGCGATTTTTAATTAAACATTAATAATTTTTCAAGGGTAAGCCTATCCAGCTTGGCATAGGGTCTCGGCATAGGCTATGCTAAACCTAGGGCATATCCGACGTTTGGCATAGGGTATCCCAAAATGAGGGATATGTGGTAGACTGGGTTGGATAGAAAATAAAATCAGGTATCTTTCAGACTAGTATCTTTTGATCCAGGAAAGGAAGATTTAGGAATGTAACCAGTCTCAGTTCAAAGAAATATCATGGGATTACCATGCCCAGACTTTTGGGGCGCCATGCACACAAATTTAGAATTTGTGTATGACTGCTCCTGTGGCTGTAGTCTGCTGTAGTCCAGCCAGAGGCAGAAGAGTCAGAAAGAAGAGAGCTAACAAATGGATTTCATCTGTTGATTAGGTTCTTGTACTTAAAAGACAAAGAGCAGACAGGAGCAGAGTCTTGAATCCTGGTATTATCATGCTAAATAGATAAATAGACTGAAAAATGCAAGGTCAGACACTTCGGAAACAACAACCCCAAGCAACAGTACCTCATGACCCAAAACCCTGGGAGTCACCACACATTGGAGCATGTTCAGGAGGAGAGAGATCTTGGCGTTATTGTTGACACCCAGTTGAAATTCAGCACCCACTCACAGAACATCTCAGCCAATGCTAGCAGAGCCCTAGGCATCATCAAACACAGCATTACCAGCAGAAGTAAACATATGATCACCAAGCTCTACAAAGGATTAGTTAGACCCAGATTGGAGGTGGGGACCATACTGGCCACCCCCCAATTCAAAAAGGACAAGGCAGTTCTTGAGCAAATCCAATGAAGGGCCACTAAGCTGATCGCCGGTTTGGAAAACAAGCCCTACAGTGAGTGGCTGAGGGAACTCAACCTCCCCTCCTTAGTCTACAGGCGGAAACGAGAGGACATGATCCAGGCACACAAACTCCTCTCAACCAATCAAGAAAAAGAGCTCCTGGAGATTTACCCCTCCCACATAACACGAGGACACCCAAACGTATCCGCAGACATCACGCAAGGACTGGAGCAAGATGCAACTTCTCCTCGAACAGGATCCTGAACCTCTGGAACAACCTTAAGGAGGACACTGTTGCTGCTGAATCCACAAAAGCATTACCTTAATTAATTACCTTAATTCGCACTTCAGAGCAAATTAAGATCAGTCTTGATCTGTTGAATCGCTCCGTCATTGATGATGTGATGATTTGTTAGGCATCAGGTGCATCCCAGTTGTATTTCCAAGGCACATCATTCCACTCATCATCTAGCAACTTTTTGAAGGCTTCCTCGTTGGGTGCTGATACCGTGCCGTTGGTCAGGCTGTTCCATGTGTTGACAACTCGACACAAGAAGAACTGTTGTTGTTGTCGGGTTCTGACAGAAGGCTTAAACAGCTTCTTAGAGTGTCCCCTTCTATCTGCACCAACGCTCTGGACAACGGGCATACAAATTGGGGGGAGACGTTGTTCATAGAATTTATCTTTCATGTTTGTCATTATCCTTGTGGCTCTCCTTTGCACTCCTTCTAGGAGCTTTATGTCACCCTTAAACCCTGGTGATGCTAAGCACATTCCAAAATCAACCACTGGTCTGACAAGGGCCTTGTACAACTTCAGGAACACGTGAGGGGATCTACTGGATGTGGTTCTTTTAAGGAGGCCAAGGACAGAGTTTGCATGAGACACAGTCTTTTTGTTGTTAGCATGGAACTTCAGCTGATCATCAACAATAATCCCAAGATCTCTTTCTTCATCGACAGCCTGCAGTTCTTTGATGCTGTTTGTGGCTCTGTCTAGCATGGTATACTTGGTGCGCGCGTTTGCCTTGCCAAAGTGTATAACACTGCATTTTTCAATGTTGAAGGACATATGCCATGTTGTTGCCCAGTCTTGGATGCGATTGAGATCTGCCTGAAGTGACTCGTTCTTAACTGCACCAAACAGCTTTGAATCATCAGCAAATAGAGTTAGACGATTGCTTGTCAGTCCAAATACATTGTTTATAAAGATATTGAACAGGGTAGGTCCCAGGACACTACCCTGTGGGACACCACTGATAACTTCACAGCTGTTTGAGTAGACTGTTTCTCCTTCTGTAGTGAACAGCCTCACTTTCTGTGTCCTCCCAGTCAAAAAAGCTGATATCCAGTCCACAAGGTCTTTGTTAATCCCACATGCAATTAGTTTTTGTTTCAGGTGCGGATGGGGAACTTTCTCGAAAGCTTTGGCTAAGTCAAGCAGAAGGACATCCACAGGTTACCCTTGATCAATCAGGTCTGTTATTGCAATGTATGTCTCCAGCAAGTTTGTTTCTACTGATTTTCCTGGCTGGAAACCATGTTGACTGGGTGACAGTATCCCGTTAATTCTGAGATGTTGAAAAATAGAGTCATTTACCACCCTTTCCAAGACTTTGGCTATAGCTGAAGTAATGCTAATGGGACGGTAGTTCTCTGCTTTCATCTTACTTCCCTTTCTGAATCAGGGGGTGACAAATGCTGTTCTCCAATCTGATGGTACTTGCTTTGTATCCAGGGAAACTCTGAAGATTTGGGTCAGTGGTTCAGTAATTATTTCAGCAGTTTCTTTGAGAAGACGGGGATGCAAGTTATCTGGTCCGGCTGACTTGTTGACATCCAGTGATTTGAGTCTCTTGAGTATATTGAGGCCATCAATCTCAATTTGGTGCATTGGGCGGTGAACTGGTCTGGGATTGGTTGTAGGTAATTCCACATCTGACACGTTACTGAACACAGACAAAAATTGGCGATTGAGCTGGTCAGCTATTTCCTTGACATCCGTAAATTCAGCTCCTGAGGCTGTTGTTATTATTCAAACGCCGATTGGATGCTGAGTGGAGAGACAAACCGTGAACCGTGGAGATTTGACTAGGATGCACAAGAATCTTCCACTAGACTAACCAACCACAGATGCAACAGTCATCACAAGGAGTGATTCAACAGGATCAAAAGTACTTATTTCACTCCACGCTATGATTCAAGGTAATAACCTATTTCAGAGGCTGGGAAGCTGTAAAAAGAAGCACAATAAAACCTGAAAGGTTACCATTGTCTGAATACCAGCTTCCTGCATGAGATGCTGTTCTCGTAACCATTTCGGCAGCCAATCAAAACCAACCTAGCCAAGGCAGAATTAAGATATGGCCAGGGTTACAGCCCAAGGCCTACAGATTGTCGAAATAATAAATAAAAACAATAACAATAATAAGGCAGCCACACTGTTTTCCGACAGATATATCAGAAGAGATTTCGGAAAATGCAAAACATTATGGGACAGGCCATGTATTTTTTAAGACAAATTACACTTTTTATTGCAAGGTATCACAAAAATAACATAGTTAACCTTTTTTTTCTGAAATTAAGTTAACATCTGGCTCACTCGAATAAATGTGCAATGAAATTTTTCTTATAGATGCCCTTTATCACTATGTTCGGACGGCAACAATTTCGAAGTTTCGTAAGCACTGTTCACTGTGTTCGTTGCTGGATCGTTGGGTCCGTTCTGGTGTCAGGATTCCACCCACAATAATGTCCGATGATGAAGATTTTACTGGGTTTCTTAGTGACGAAGGAGGAGCATTGAGGTATGCTTCAACATTAGTCTGCCAGGCTACTAGCCTAATATATTTCTGACTTTAAAACTACGGCTACAGTACCATTTTACTGTTTTACTGGAGCTATATTTTGCCACTTCTTGGGAGGGATGGTCTTCAGGCTGAAAGTGCATGTTCGAATATGAACTTTTGGAAAAACTATTGAAGATTCTACTTTAACTATTAACTATTCGACTTGTGTCTGTGAATTTCTTTGGGAAAATTGTTTGGTGTTAAACAGTTAAAGCATTAAAGAAGGAAGTATTGCTTTGCTTTAGTTTTGATTTTCGTAGATCAGTCTACCACAAACCGCTGATTTTTGGATACCCTATGCCCTATGCCACACGCTGGATACCTGTTGGTACTCTAACCGTGACCTATCTTACTATAGGTTAATTCCAGATTAATTCTGATTGGTTGATTTCAGAGCTTCATTCAAATCATCAAAATCGTATTGGAGACAGGTATCCAGCGTATAGACTGACTTTTTCGGTGATTTTGCTGTTGTTAGAGTTTTTTTTATGTTGTTGTCTGTTTGTATGTTGTTGTCTGTTATTGAGGATGTCTTTCACCATCAGAGGCGTTACTAGCCAAAATGTTTGGGGGGGGGATGAGGCATTTACAGACTGGCTGGGTATTTTTACCGACTTTTTCTGCAGAAAAAACAATTGTTTTCAACAACAAAAATTACATTTTGGAAAAAAATCTACTGATTTTTCGAATAATCCACTGATTTTCCGAAAAACGACTTTTGACGAAAAATCTACCAATTTTCCAAAAAACGACTTTTCCTGAAAAAAAAACACTTTATTGATGGAAAACCGTGGCGCTTATTCTGTGGGGTAGGCCAGACACTCCAGCCAAAACTCAGGCCACAAATGGCCCATTGTCTCAATCCCCCAATTCACAATTGATGGCGAAACATCACTCTATAATACAATTGATGAAAACATCACTCTACCAAAACAATTGCTAAAAAAAATCACTCATTCTACCGCTTTTTCTCGCGTTCTTACCTTAAAACCTGTCTTGCCTCCCTGTCAACTGAAGGTACCTGCACAGTTCCTTTAATCTGGCTTTCCTCACTACCTCGTGGAAATCAACATTCAGAGCGTGGAAAGGTTCCAGATGTTGCCTTGTCCATGCTGGGCACTCTTGGACAAAGTGGATATTTGTCTCTTCATCTACTCCGCATCTGGTACATATTGGAGACTCAATTTTTCCTGTATTTGAATTATGTTTTCCAAGGTTTCCAATTCCAGTAACAACCTGGATGATTCCCCGTATTTCATCTTTTTTCATGGTGACTAGCCTTCTAGTCAGCGCCTCGTTGCGCGTGCGTATTAAACTTTGCGTGGCTCGACAATCCATGTGTTTTTTCCACGTTTGGTCTACCTGTTTTTTCATCCATTTCCAGATTTCTGTTTTCCACCTACTTTCCAAGATGGGAATGAAGGGCTCAGGTCCATCGGTAACTGTTTTGGTAGCTTCCTTTGCTAGTGCATCGGCTTCCTCGTTTCCTGGGATACCAGGGTGTCCCGGGACCCACATCAAAGTGATTTGATTTCCATTATTTGCAACTGCATTAATCTTATTAAAGCATTCCATCTCCAAACGCTGTTTGCTTTTCGGGGTTTCAAGTGCTTTTAAGCAGGCTTGATTATCCGAAAATAAAAAAAATCTCTTCATTACCAGCTTCTTTATCCAGAAGACTATCAATAACTTGCAGAATAGGGAACATCTCAGCCTGGTAGACAGACGAGAACTCCCCCAGGTGAGTGAACAGCCTCTCTGGCTCTACATTTGTTTCGAACAGTATAGATGCTGCTCCCGTCATCTCATTAAATCGCGAGCCGTCAGTGTAGCATCGGATCACTTCTGGGTTAGTTAAACTTTCCAGAAATCGTAAGCTCTCGGACCTTGTCTCAATTTTCACTTCAAAGCTCTTTCCACTTTTCATCGTAGTAATAGTTTGATCTTTAGGCATGTTCAGCACTGGCAGCTCATTCATCCATTTATTGCAAATATCCAAATGGCTGCTCTTACTGATCTGATTTCTCTGACACCATGTGCCTTGGATCTCAAGTCGGACTCTCGTCCTTAGTGCTTCCCCTCTGGACCAAATCTCAAGGGGAGTTAATCCGAGCAGCATTTCTAGTGATGCTGTGGCGGTCCCTGGGAAACCTCCACTAATCTGCAAGCATGCTAATCTTTGTACCCTAACCAGGGGTATCATATGCGAATCAATTTTTATGCTTCCCACCCATATGCAAGCATAAGAAATCATGGGTCGGATTATAGCTGAAGCTGAAGAAGGGGTACTACACTTAAGCGTAGAGGGCAAGCACATAGAGGTATCACAAATCCGAAAGAAGACGTTCATTCTATGAAATTGACTATCCCTGGATAACGGAGAAACGAAGTAACGCATTTTTATCGGGTTTTCAGGAATGTTTAAGTGAATAAGTGATATGTTCCTAGACGTGTTGGACCTTAGACCTACTCGGTTAAACTTTAAGATTGTCATTTAAAACTAAAAAGTCTTGGACCTTCAACCCACCCTACACATTTTTTCATCACGCTTTCCATTTGTTCACAACACATCCAATTTCACATTCGTCAACTAGATCGATTTCAAATACGATTAGTAACAGATGGTGATCACCCAATGTTGAACACAAAGTGGCCTTAACCAACACTCATCTTGCTAAAACGTCTCCTTTTGCCCAGGTAATAGGGATTGTCTTGGTCAGCTTGAAAGCTTTCCATACTTGTGAAGTCGTCTTTCAGTTCACGGAAAATTTCTAATATTTTCTTGTTGTTTGTTTCAAGTCTCTCCTGGCGGCTTTTGAGGTCAAGTCGGAACAAGGCTAACTCGTCTTTGAAAGTCGAGCGATCGCCGGTGAGAAGTCGAGAAATCTGTCGAAACAGGAGTAGACGGTACCGTTAAACTATTCCTGGAACAGTATTTGTAGTTGGAAATGATGGATTTCAGTAGGTTGCCTAATTCTTGAAAGCTGCAAAAACTTAGGAGATTACCGAGTCACCCCGATGAATTTTCTGGTATGCTACGTTTGTCTGTCTGCAAGAATCACTCTGGTAAGTTGTGTGCCGGGGTCAACCTGATATATTGTTCTGGTTTACTTTCCAGGCAAACTGACATCCTAACTGGTTCCTAATGGGTTTTATTTCATGTAATTCCAGTTCAAGTGAAGAGGAGCAAGAGCTCAGGAAAGAACTGGATAACTTCATTGAGAAGAGCTCCAGGAAAGGTAATGCTATTTTGAAATTTATTCACAAGGTTAGTTTCTACTTGGTTCCTATTGAACATGGAAAAATGAGGAAGTATGTCCATTTCGCATTTGGGGCAGTAGTGAAAATGGAAAGAGTAGTCCGACTTTCTTTGATTTCTGAACTTTCCTGTTACAGGCTACCGAGAGCTGTTTTGTAAGAAGTAGCTGATGTCTGTGTCGACGTTTTAATTCAGCAAACATTTACAAGTGTTTGCCTCAAAGGAAAGCAATGTTTTCTTTTTATAAGACAAGATAGATAAGAGAAGATTTATTCTGTAAAAGCACAGAAGGCCATGGCAACAACAGAACAACACCAAACCGAACCGTAACTTGAACAACAGAACTAATTACAAAAAACTTTCTCTGTGGGCCATAGCGAATCTTCCCAAATTTCTAACATCTCTAAAACTTCTACTTTTCAAAATTTGTTTAGATCTTTCCTCCGCCCACACCATTTCCCCAAACATTTCCTTCCTCAGATCTCTTAACTAAGATAAGAAGCTAAACAGAACTAATTAGACAAAACTTTCCCTGTGGACCATAGCCACCTTAAGGAATCTTCCCAAATTTCTAACATCTCTAAAACTTCTACTTTTCAAAAATTGTTTAGATCTTTCCTCCGCCCACACCATTTCCCCTAACATTTCCTTCCTCAAATCTCTTAACTAAGGTAAGAAGCTAAACATAACTAATTAGGAAAAACTTTCCCTGTGGACCATTGCCACCTTAAGGAATCTTCCCAAATTTCTAACATCTCTAAAACTTCTACTTTTCAAAGTTTGTTTAGATCTTTCCTCCCCCCACACGATTTCCCCAAACATTTCCTTCCTCAAATCTCTTAACTAAGATAAGAAGCTGAGGGGAAACATGTTTTCAACATCAGTCTGCTATTTTTCTGTCAGTAGAAGGCACGGTCCGGCCCACCAAGAATAAATATTATTTTATTCTTATTTATTTATTCTTATTTATTCTTGGGCCCACGAAAGCAGATCCTTTGGATAATTGGATGTGATGGAAACATACGACTATGTTAGGCAGAACTGAGCATTGTGCAGTAGAGCATTGTACAGTGTCGGATTGTCAAATATTCAAAGTAGCCACTTCTTTTGGGGATCCTGCAACGTTGGTTTATTCAAGGTAAAAAAAAAAATCGAACATTTACGGGTACTAATGTTTAGTTTAATATGATAAAATTCGCTGATGAAAATTTTTGCTTGTGAAAATTTAAATCGTGTTACGGAGATAATTTGAGAGGGAGGGGGGCCCAGACATTTTGCTACAAGATTTAATTCGGAACTGAGCTTGTATGCTAGTACCGTCAGTCCAGTAAAATAAACCATTTTTTTTAAGAGTACACCAGTTCTGTTGTTAATTTATTTTCTGTCAATGTGTGTGGGAAATAGCGTAGTTTGTTAAAAAAAATATTTGGAGGGGGGGGGGCAAAACCGCTAGTTCATAAGTGTTTTTTTCCAGCCAAGAAAACAGATGAAGATTTTGAAGATGAAATGAGATCGGAATTGGACAAAAGATTCTCTGAGTACCAAACAGTAGAGGGCTCTGCCATAGATAAGGATGCAGAAGGATCCACCATCACAGGCCCAGACGGCAAGAAATTCTACAGTGAAATGTACTATGACTCGGATAGTGATGGGGAAGAGGATAAAAAGAAAGGTAAAGCCCAATTGTCATTTAAGCTGAACCTGTCAGCAGGAGTAACAATGGTGTAGCACTGGATATTTTCAGTGTAGGTTAGTGTATAGGTAGTGGATCCCCAACAAGATAGCTTTAGGGGGTCTTTTTTTTTGCTTTATTTTATGTTATGTAGTTTGTATAGTACGAATAAATGAATGAATATTCTTAGAAATACAGCGTTCTGAATTAACTCTATGGAGATCCTAGGCTTGCATTGGCGTTTGTCAGATGTGACATAAGAATTTCAGATGGGAAAATCCTTTGTTTCCCCTAATTTAGTCATATTGAAGTCAAGTACTTTCGTTTTTGACCCCTCGGTGTCTTACTTTGCATTTTTGAAGGTAGGTGCCCAGTGGAAAGGGCAAAGATCAGGTAAAAGGGGAATGCCTGGCCATAAGCTTATAAGAATGACACCTGTAAAACTGACACGCACCTTGCCCCTCGTACGTTCTTATTTCTGAGATTCTTTGATTTCATACGTGAATCCTATTCCCTCTTTCGGCATCGCACTGATTTTTACGCTTTCCGTGCTCGGCTTGTTTCGAGGCGTATCAGGCAAAGTGATTTTTGGGATCCCAAAACGTAAGTGGAGGGATACCTATGACATCACAAAAATGTCCGTCTGTCTGTAAGCACGATAACTCTCGAAGGGAATGAGATATTGTGATGAAACTTGGTGTGAGGATTCATTGGGTCAAGGGTAAGGTCAAGTTCGTAGATGGGCTCTGTAGCCCTTCATTTAGGCGTGGGGGAGGGGGTTCAAATTAAGGGACATACAAAATATTTTTAAACAGCTAATGTGATAGTCGATTATGGGGTAAGAAGGCATTCTGAGCAAGATAGTGAAAACCATTTTCTCGCCGGAGAAGTAGTTCGTCCGGAATCCGGCAAAAACCGGAAAGTTGGTTAAAAGTAAAAGTTTCATTTGAAGTTGATTAAATGATCGATTTAGGGGTAAAAAGACATGCTGAGCACGATGGTGAAAACCATTTCTCGCCGAACAACTAGTTCGCCCGGAATCAGGCCAAAACCAGAAAATTTGTTAAAAGCAAAAGTTTGATTAGATGACAAAAGAACAGAGGCTGAGCCTGTATATGACAGTCGTTTATACCCGGACATATAATTAGTCCAGAATCCGGTTGTAACCGGAATTTTTTTTAAGTCAAAGTTTTATTTAAAACTGATTAAATGTTCTTTATAGGTATAAGGAGATCCGCTGGATTTGTTTCTGAATTTTCTTTTTTTGCTGGACTAGTAGTTCGCTCGGAGTTCGGGCGAGGCAAATTTCGGGCGAGGCCATTAGCCTGATAAAGACAAGACCCAATTGTCTGAATCAAATATTAGATTTTTGGGATCCTATCGACACCTTTGGTCTTGTTATTTCGGGAAGCTGATTGGTTAGAAAGACTGATTATTCAAACTTTTTCGCATTTGTCTTCAATGCCGTGGGGCTTGGAGAGAATCTGAAACAGCCGAATCCGTCTTTTGAAACCAGAGTTTAGTTTTAAAGTAGTCAGTGATCTTAAAATACCAGAACATAGACAGTGTAGTGTACTACATAAAAAGTTTCTCCGAGTAAGGATTAAAGTTAACTGCAGTATTTGCTACTGGGATTAATCTTATCTCTACTGAGATAAGATTAATCCGAATTAGAGATAAGATTGCGAGGGCTCCTTTAAGGATTTTTCATGCACTTATTATTTTTTTTTTGCTTGGTATTCAGCGGTAAACGGGGACAGTGTACAGACAACGTACAAATGAAAAATAAACCAAAGCTTGGATCTTCTCGAACAAATCGCGACTGTATTAAGTTTGACATGTGTCCTGCATGATCGTCACCTGAGACAAGGTGTTTTGCCATCGTAAGTTGCTACTTTGTGTTTTCCAGACGAGTTTTCGGAAAAGCGGCGAGTGCCGACAAACGACGAGCTTCTCTACGATCCTGTGATGGATGACCAAGATCAGAAATGGGTGGATCGTCAAAGGAAAAAATACCAACCAAAGTAACGTTTTTCTTTTTGGAGTACCCGTCCTATCTCTATTGCTACTTCCCTAATCTTTTGATTCTCACGAATATGGTGTGTTTTGTTCATACACTCGAACGGCAACACATCGACCTTTATTGTGTTTTTGCCTTTTCGAGACGTATTAGGTTCTCGTTTATCCTTCCCAAGGGGCTCATTGGCCAGAAAAACCAGTTATGCAATTTTGGGTTTGTTTCTGGTCCGTGCTGAGGGTTCATCGAGGCGAATAAAAACAGCCAAAGCTCTATTTTACGTAAAACAAGTATTCTTCAAAGCTGTTTGGAAAAGGTTCGATTACGACTTCCCTACCCCTACGTTAGGCTACTACGAATTTCCCACTGGGAATCCCAGTGATCTAGATTCTTTGGTTTTCGTTAAGTAGCGGGAGTTTCAAGTTCCATTTCAAGTTTAACCTCAAACAAAACCTGAGTTAACACTAAAGCCACGTGTCCCAGAACGCTGATTCGTGCAGACGAATTTGGCTCCGACAGTGCGTTTTCATGTCGATTGTTTGTCTGTATGTCTCGCGTTTTTAGCTCTCGATTTGTATTTTTTTTGCTGCGACTCTTCGGGGATTCGGTGGCATAAGAATTTCTCTGGTTTCTGAGGTTTGTCAAGTGACTTTCAAATTCGTGTTCAGTTCATTATGAGTGTAGCCTATTCAGTAAACGGTTCCGGTTAAAAACAAACTTTGACCCCCACCCACTCAGTGTTAATAAAATAAAATATATTTTTTGAAAAGTATATAATATAGAGACGAGAGCCGCCGTCAGGCGTTTACATTTAGTCGTGTCTATAATACTAATACAGACTACTTTCATAACTGCATTCGTTAATTCTTAAGCACCGGAATCCCAATTTAATATTTATATAATAAGCCCGCTAACGATACTTCACTAATCTTTACACTTGCCAAGATTCACTATTTGCCATGCGCATTATGCTCCAGAAAAAGTTCGCGTATAATGCTATTGATGGGTAAAACCGGTTATCTGGCTTTTTCCAAAGTTTTTGTTAGTAAGTCGATGGACCTGGGACTCGGCTTAAAACAACCAAAGCCGCGGATAATTTGTTTAAAACAGAGCCTAGTTGTACAGTATTGAAATGGTTTTGAATATCGGAACATGAACAGTAAGATTGCAGTTTCTAACAAGATTTCTTTAATTTCCTATATATTTGTATTCGGGGGTGGCGGGTTGGTACTCTGGGGTTTTGGCCAGCGGGGTATTGGTACCGGGGAGGGGTGTT
Organism: Branchinecta lynchi; assembly: GCA_023053575.1. Taxonomy (NCBI): domain Eukaryota; kingdom Metazoa; phylum Arthropoda; class Branchiopoda; order Anostraca; family Branchinectidae; genus Branchinecta; species Branchinecta lynchi. The sequence continues at coordinate 13,369,296 of JAKZAP010000008.1, forward strand.
ACGCCGGGGGAGGAGGGTCTCCTAGACCAGTGGTTCCCAACCGAGGGTACGCGTACCCAAAGGGGTACGCGCCGTACGCGATAGCCTCGTAAGGGGTACGCGAAGGTACCAAAATCCCTAAATTTGAAAATGTCTGCTTTTGTCAAGAAATTAGAGTTTCGGCTTTTGAGGTTTCAAAGAAACAGCGCAAATGTCTTTCTTATCGTTGGCCAGTTTACGGACGAGAATGAAAGTGACAACCTTGCAGCCTCAAGTGTCCCCTTTATTTGTATATATTTTTACACATTAATCCCTTACCACTTACAACAATAATTGATTCTTCAAAAAGGGGTACGCAACCTTTGTGAACCTTAATTAGGGGTATGCGACATGGAAAAGGTTGGGAACCACTGACCTAGACCCTTCACCAAAATATAATTGCAGAGCAATCATGACGTTGGCACGTCATATATTTCTTCGTGCTGTATTTCCTTTGTTTTCTCTTACTCCGCTCTCACAATGTGCATTTGGCGGGTTATAAATAAAATGTTATACATGGACGATACAACGTTACGAAGAAACGAATGTTGAACTTGTCTTGGATTAGCTGTACCGTGGATTACTGTGTGCGGAATACGAGCGTTTTGCATGTCTAAAGAGCTCATTCAGTTTGGATAAGAGTCCCTTGAGCTGCGTGGGAAGTCGAGGGGAACTATGAAAAAGGAGACCAGCTTCTTTGGGACTTCGCGGACGAGATACCACAGGAAATGGTTCGATCAGTTCGTAATACTCTTGATCATAGGCGTTCTAGCTGTTTGGGAGGGGGGGGGGGGCAAGGTATGTACCGACTGGCTGGTCATTTTTACCGACTGTTTTTGCAGGTGAAAACGACTGTTATTGAGAAAAAACTACTGTTTTGACGTAAAATTGGCTGATTTTAAGAAAAACTATTATTTTTAAGAAAAAAGACTGTTTTTACGAAAAATCGTGGAGCGTCGCGTCGACTTGGCTTTTTTTTTTACCAACTTGCCGACAAAATTTTGGGGCGTCCCCCCTCCCTAGTCGTGACGCCCCTGCTCTTGATGACTAACTCTACGTGCTGATTAAGAATCGCCTTGTACCTAACGGAAGAGCCGGAAGCCGTCACTAAATCTATCGCCAACGAATGCCGTGTATTGGTTGACACAAGATTTGAGTCATCATTCAGGCGACGATTCTCGTTCTTCCCGAGGTTCACTGGCGTGTTTGGAACAATTTACCATTAACGTCCACTTTTAAGACAAAAAAATTCTGATTGTGGTCGTAATTCTAACCACCTTGAATCCGCTATATCATTCCCTCATTACCTCAGCCCCCATGGGGGGGGGGGGTAATTTTTTTTTTTTTTTAAATACCCTTTCCTCTTATTACACTTCTTTCCTTTTCAAAAAAAAAGATTTAACCATTCTCTTGAATGATGCCAGACTTACAGCCTCTCTGACCGGTTCTGGAAGGTCATTCCAGACGCTCACACCTATGTTCCTGAGAACAAATCCTGCTCTTGTTGTGTTTCTTCTCTCGTGAGCTAAATCCTCTGAATGTCGGGTAAAATAAGGGCGATAAAACGAGTTAGTGTTAAGTACCAGAGTGTTAGTACTCAGGGCTTACCTTATTTACACTTTGAAAAACAAAAACGTTGCAAGACTTTGAACAGTGTCGAAGAATATGAAGAACTTCAGACCTAGCAAGTATGAACAATGACGAGTGCAAACAATAGTTTAAAGCTCAACTGAAACGGCAGCTTATTTTTATATATGATATTTGAATACACTTAAACGTTTTGACCCATCTGAGGGATTTTGCATTTTTTTGTTCAACCGAGGCTCTGCATGCACGTGTGATGTGTACACACTCGCTGTGTGCACGTACGATGCATACACGTGCGTTGCATGAAAACCGAAATAGCGCGGAGATTTTTTATCTTAAGACAAGCCTACAGTTACAGGATTGAAGACGATAAGTGGCGATTTTTTTCGGCAATGCCTTAATATTTAGTTTGTTAGTTGGTAAATATTTCAAACATAAAGAGACAGGCACATAAAGGTACTACGAATCCGAATGATTAAGTTCATTCGATGAAATCCATTATCTGCGAACGGCGGACGAACGGAGTAAATCATTTTTATCGGGTTTTCGAACCTAATTAAGTGAATATGCGATTTGTAACTATACTGTCGGGTCTTAGTCCTTTTCGATTAAACTTTAAGGGACAAACAAAGTATTTTTAAGTAGAGATATTTTGAACGCGAATATGAAAACCATTTTCTCGCCGGACAAGTAGTTCGCCTGGAATCTGGCCGAAACCGGAAAATTTGTTATAAATTAAATCTTCATTTCAAGTGAATTAGATCTTGGATGTAGGGGTAAGGAGATACGAGGAATTCGTTTTTTAGCTTTATTTTTACGCCGGACAAGTGTCCTTCTGTCGGTGAGAACGATAGAACTTCCGCAGGGAACGAGATATTTGGATGAAACTTGGTGTGAGAATTCTTTAGGTCAAGGGACAAGTCGAGTTCCTAGAGTGGTTCTGTAGCTCCCGAACGGCCGATCCAAGCTGAATGTCAGCTAAGTTTAGGTTAGCCCCCTTCCCCCCCCCCCCCCCCCCCACCCCGTCAAAATAGATATGTGTTATAGGGGTCAACACACATGCTGAATCCATATCTGAACTTGGTTTTCTCAGATGATTAGCTATTTGGCCTTAATCTGTTTCTAAATTATTAATAGTAAAAATATTCAAGGAGTCTGGCGAAGAAAGGATATGGCAAAGACAAAACCCAATTGTCTGTATCGACTGGATGTGTGGTATATCGAATGGATGTGTGGTGTAATAGGGAACAACTGTTTTGGAAATATAAAACAGCTGGTGAGGTTCCTCAGGGTAGCCTTAGCCCATAGGGATAGGTGCCTATAGGAGTTTAATATTTTTTGTGTGTGGTGTTGTTTTTTTGTTATATACGTATTTGCCATGGCCGTTGGCTTTTAGCGCAAATAAAATCTTATCTTATCTTATCTTATCTTATTAAATTTGTGGGATCCCATCGAAACCTTTGGTCTTGTTTCGGTAGAAAAATTATGTGAAGTACCACAGGGGACTCTTTTGGTTCCTATCCTATTTTTGGTGATGATAAATGATATTGTAGTAGATGAGGAAAACCGTTGGAAGTATGTAGACGATTTGATTATTGCTGAAATCTGTCATCGTTCCCAAATGAGTAATGCTAAGCTAATAGTCCAAGAGGTGGTGGATCAGGCATAGAATAGCAATATTAAAGTTGTACCATGTTCTTCAAAACTGTGCTAACTGAAATTTTTTCGAAAACTGACTTAACTATACCATTGGAAAGAACACAGCTGATTTTGTATTCTGTTAAATTGTGCTAAGTGTTAGATGACAAAAGCACCATCTAACGGTAGAATAGTTTTAACTTTCTGAGTTCCTACTTTCTTTATGAAGATGGCATATACAAAACTGGGCCCAAAAATTATGAAAAAGTAGTTAGCACAGTTTTGAAGAACACGGTATAGCAGGAAAACTGCGGTCTTAACTATTTTTTTCCTAAAATAGAAACCTGGTTTCAGAGAATAAATACCAGTAAAATGAAGGCAGATAAAATTAAGCTACGGGTGTTACGATAATCCCAGATCTAAAATAGGAAGCGCACTGCCAGGACGTGCTGAAACATGCCAGTGCGGAATTGCAAAATCTAAAACTCCTTTCAAAAATGAAAACATCCCAATGTCACCTATTGCGAGTTTATACTTCCTTCATTAGAACCACCCTGGAATACGTAGCGCTTGTTGGTCATTTTTCATTATCAAAGGAACAAAGAGACAAATTGGAAAGAATACAGAAGCGAGCTCTTCTTATTATTCATAGTGGATTGAAACTTCCATACTCCTACCTTTTAAAACACTGAAACCTCAAAGCAGTGCAGGAACGCAGAAAAGGGCCAAGAACGACTTTGGTTCAGCCATGGTATCTCCACTCCCAAATCCTCCCTCACCCCTACCAAAATGTTAGAAATCGACCAGAACAAGTGGTAAGTTCTGTCCTGTACCAATAAATCACGCCAGATGTGCAAAAAGTTTTATTCCACAGTTCGTGAAACTTTTTAACGAAGCTTGACAGTTTTTTAAGTGCATTGACGCATGTATTGTAATTTTTTCTGCTTTTGGGATACCAGAACGTAAGTGGAGGACCAGTAAGGGGGACCCACCCCCCCCCCCCCCCCCACCCCCACCCCCTCGACGAAAGGAAAAAAAGCTAAAACGGGCGCTCGGAGAGCGCCAGGTCTAAAGAAATAGGTTAATTCCGGGCGCTCTGGCGGACACACAAATTAAGTTGATTTGGGCTCCAAATAAGGTGATCTGGGCGCTCAAAGGCAGTGCGCTAGAGCTTGGAGATACAACTACTTCTCGCCTTTAATAAACTGCAATACTTTCTGACTTATTATTGTCCTCTGGCCAAGTGAGGTCGTGAATTCCGTTGATGCTCAGTTAAGGTACTTCCAGATGTGCAAGGACGATGAAACTTGAGGGAGGAACCGGAAATCCGACGTGCTAAAAATCGCATTTCCTTTGGTCTGGAAATGCTACCAGGTATTTCTGACGGACCCAGTAAGTGCTGCTGGAGCATAAAGAAGCTTCAACAAGCTGAACAAGACCAAAGGTTCCGATAGGATCCCAAAAATTCTATATCTGATCCAGACAACTGGGTCTTGTCTTAGCCAGATCCAATGATCGCCAGACTCCTTGAACATTTTTACAATTAAAATTCAGAAAAAGATTAAGGCCAAAGAGCTAATCATCTGAGAAAACCAAGTTCAGATTTGGATTCAGCATGTGTGTTTACCCCTATAAATCATATCTGTTTTGACGAAAACTTCCTGCCACTTCTGCCAATTTCCCGGTTTCGGCCGAACTCCAGAACTACTTGTCCGGCAAAAAAAAGAAAGCTAAAAAACGAACTCAGGGTATCTTCTTTCCCCAATAATGAACATCTGATCAACTTCAAATAAAATTTACCTTATAACAAATTTTCCGACTCCAGCCGGATTCCGGTCGAACTATATGTCCGGGTAAAATATGATTATCACACACGGATTCAGCATCTCTTCTTACCCCTAAATTGGTTATCTAATCAACCAGAAATAAAACTTTAACTTCTAACAATTTTCCGGTTTTGGCCGGATTTCGGGCGAACTACATGTCCGGGTAGAAAATTGTTTTCACATAAGTGTTCAGCATGTCTTCTTGCTTAATCGAACATCTAATCGACTCCAGATACAAAATTTAAATTTTAACAAACTTTCCGGTTTGGGCCGGATTCTGAGCGAAGTACTTGTCCGTCGAGAAAAAGGTTTTCACCATCGTCTTCAGCATGTCTTCCTACCCCTGAATCGAATATCTAATCAACTTCAAATAAAACTTTTACTTTTAACAAACTTTCCGGTTTCGGCCGGATTCCGGGCAAACTACTTGTCCGATAACAAAATGGTTTTAACCATCGTGTTCAGCATGTCTTCTTACCCAATTATCGACTATCACATTAGTTGTTTCAAAATATTTTGTTTGCCCCTTAATTTGAACCCCCTCACCTAAATGTAGGGCTACAAAGCCCATCTACGAACTCGACTGGTCCGACGACCCAACGAATCCTCACACCAAGTTTCATCAAAATATATCATTCCCTTCGAGAGTTACCGCGCTTACAGACGGACAACTTTTGCGATATCATAGGTATCCCACCACTTACGTTTTCCCAAAAATGTGATGACGAACTTACATGCCACAGTGGATGACGAACGTCTCGACTATCTGCTCGTCACTTCAACCGAGAAAATTTTCTCTGGCGAGGGGGATCTGGAACAGCTGTGTGGTATATGGAAGAATGTGAAGCCGCGTCGAGTACAGATTTGATCTCTGATGTTCTCTTTTACCTTTAATCGTGTTCTCTTTCTTTAAACATGTATAACTGACTTGAATTGTATATGTGTTCTCGTCCGGTACTTTTATGACAATATACGACAATATTTATCATAAATTTGACTAAAACAGAAGAAAAGCTGAAATGGACGGCTGGGCGCCCAGCCCCCCCCCCCCTTCGAATTTTCGCTAGCGACGCCCCTGCCTATGGGGCTATGACATCGCAGGAGTTGTCCGTCTGTTAGCACGATAGCTCTCGAAGGGAATGACATATTTTGATGAAACTTGTTGTGAGGATTCTTTGGGTCAAGGGTATGGTCAAGTTCGTAGATGGGCTCTGTAGCCCTACATTTAGAGGTGGGGGTTCAAATTAAGGGGCATACAAAATATTTCTAAACAGCTAATGTGATAGTCGATTGTGAGGTAAGAAGACACGCTGAAGACGGTGGTGAAAACCATTTTCTCTCCGGATGAGTAGTTCGTCCGGAAACCGGCAAAACCCGGAAAGTTGGTTAGAATTAAAAGTTTTATTTGAAGTTGATTAGATGTTGGATTATGGGGTAAGAAGACATGCTGAGGACAATGATCAAAATCATTTTCTCGTCGGACATCTATTTCGCCCGGAATCCGGCCAAACCGGAAAATGTGTTAAAAGCGAAAGTTTTATTTGAAGTTGATTAGATGACAGATTTAGGGCTAAGAAAGACGCTGAGTCTGTATATGACAATCATTTTTTACCCGGAAATATAATTCGTCCAGAATCCGGAAATTTTGTATAAGTTAAAGTTTAATTTGGAGTTGATTAGATGTTGTTACGGAGATACGGAGATACGCAGAATTCGTTTCTGAATTTTTCTTTTTTTTTGCTGGACAAGTAGTTTGCTCGGAATTCGGTCAAAACCGGAAATTTGGCAGAAGTAAAGCAGGAAGTTTCGAACAGTATCGTCAAAATAGATATGGCTTAGAGGTATATCTGAACTTAGTTTTGTTCAGGTGGTTAGAGCTGGCGAAGACTGGATCTGGCGAAGACAAGACCCATTGTCTGGATGTTTTGGGATCCCATCGAAACCTTAGGTCTTGTTTTTTTTTACTAAATCGCAAATTGATTGTAGGCCATAGCTAAGAACGTCGATTTTTAGAATAAACTTTCTATTTATATTTTTTAGTGTGTCAGTAGACTATATGTGTGTAAAGCGGATGTAATCAGTTTGTACTTGTGTAGTAATGGCAACAAGCTAAAATCATAACGCCAAATCTAATAATAAAACAAATATATCTTAACCCCAAATGCATGAATGATGTGATGTAATCGCTGACTTTCTGGCACATGGATTTAGATGAAGATTTACCCTCGATAGAAAAGCTTCACACTGTAAATGCACCATGACCCCTCTAACAAAACCACGCTGATTTTCTCACTTGCCGTGTTTTGCTACCTTTGACGTGTATCACGCTGTCGACGGTTATCTGCGAGAAATTGTATCCATCAGAACAAGAGCTACGAGCTCACATGGCACTTGTTACAAGTAGGCGGTAGAAGAAAGTGGATGAGAATGTTCACAAAATACACCCACTATCCAAAAATGCGGTTCGGAAAGAGAAATAGGAGATCTAGTTTCATTTAATTCTGAGCAGTTCCGGATGGTCTGCAATCCCTCTGCTTTAAGCGTTTCTTGAGTTTCCTGGACCCCCCCCCCCATCCCCCACAGGCATCGGACCCGACCCTGACTTAACATTGATCATCTGAGGCGATAGCTCTTTCCACCTGACAAGTTTCATTCAAATCCGATCACCCGTTCAAAAGTTAAGCATGCCACTAGATTCCGGACTCCCCATCCATCCACTCCCCCCACCATGGTCGGATCGGGGAAACGACTATTCTCAAGTCAATCTGTTCGGATGCCTGACGTACCTGCCAAGTTTCATCGTCCTAGCACATCAGGAAGTATGCCGAACTTGCGGGATCGCTAGAAATCCGGACCACCCCCCAACTCCCCCACAGTGCCCAGATCCGGTCCGGTTATGTCAATGACGTATCTAGGACTTGCTCTTTTTCTTCCCACCAAGTTTCATCCCGATCCCTCCGCTCGAAGCGTTTCTCAAGATTTCCGGTTCCCTCCTCCAGCTCCCCCCAGTGTCATTGGATCCTGTCCGGATTTAAAGTGGGACGTCTGAGACACGAGGTCATCCTAAATATCAATTTTCATCAAGATCTGATCACCCGTTCGCAAGTTAAAAATACCTCAATTTTGGGTTTCCCCCTCCCTCCACTCCCCCCCCCCAGATGGTCGGATCGGGGAAGTTACTATTTCCTATTTAATCTGATCGGGTCCTTGACACGCCTGCCAATTTTCACCGTCGTAGCACATCAGGAAGCACCGAACTCGCGGGACCACTAGAAATTCCGACCCCTCCCCCCCCCCCCCCAACTTGCCAAAAGTGAGCGGATCCATTCCGGCTATGTTAATGACGTATCTAGGACTTGTACTTGTTCTTCCCACCAAGTCTCATCTCGATCGTTAGTAGATGGGCTCTCTAGCCCTACATTTAGGGGTGGGGGAGGGGTTAAAATTAAGGGGCAAATGAAAACTGTAAGAGTTTCTCAAGATTTCCGGTTTTCCCCTCCAACTTCCTCCAGTGTCACCGAAATTGGTCTGGATTTAAGATGGAACATCTGAGACACGACTTCCTTCTATATATCAAGTTTCATTAAGATCCGATCACCCGTTCGTAAGCAAAAAATATATCTTTTTTCCTATTTTTTCCGGATTCCCCTACCTCCACTCCCCTCCAGATGGTCGGATCGGGGAAACGACTATTTCTAATTTAATCTGGTCCGGTCCTGATACGCGGACCAGATTGGCCGAAGGGCAAGTGCCATAAAAAATGGTTGTGTAAATTGTTCCCCCGTTTTGCTACACGTCAATGGGTCTCAGAAAAGGCTTAAAACAGCCAAAACCGTGGGTTGTTTGTTCGAAGCGCAGTCTAGTTTTAAAGTATCCAAATATTTAAAGATACTGTAAGCTGAAGAGTAAATAGTGCGAGGGGTCCTTTAAAGGAATAACGGAGATCTAATAAATGTTCGATCATCTATCTATCTGTCCTGTTTGGCTGAAACTCCTAAATAGTACTTGGATACAGCATTTGACCCGGTTTCTCTTCTAGGGCAAGCAAAAAAGGAACAACTAAGAAACTGGCAAATAGTGACGCCGTTCTGAACTGTCCTGCCTGTTTCACATTACTTTGCTTGGATTGCCAGAGGTTGGTTTTGTTCTTTCTTACCGGAAGGGTGGGGAGGGGGAAACGAGTTGAGGTTGTTGTTGTTTAAATAGTCTTGATTGTCATATGGCCATCTTGTGTTCCATCCCTGCCAGATTGGCTTATATCATATTTTAATTAGGTATTTTTTTTTTTTAAATCGAAGCTGGAGAATACACGGAAAGAAATGACCGTTTGAGTCGCGGGAGTACCCAACCATCAGTTGATTGACAACATAGGATAGTGGGATCAGAGGTCGTAGAACGACATCTACAAGTATGTGAAGAAGCACATAGGCTGTAAGAAAGAAAAAATGTCGCAGACGCTGCTTGTTTTTGTCCTGATTTTCATGGTGATGCGGTTAGTTTTATTTTGTCGCACTTCAGGTCACTTATGGAAATCAGGTATTTGTTTCTTTATTCGGACTGATCAACAGCGAACGGGGCCATACGAACTATCGTAAACAACAAACGAAACCATCAACTTTGCCTTGCTCGCGGCACCTAAATTGGGAGGGTCATGTGCGGCCCAGTCAAGACAACCAGCAACGGGGTCGAAGACTTCAGAAATGCTCTTCTCAATTTCAATTTATTTTCAAAATTCCTTCACGGGCAAGCCGAACATTGGATTTTTCGTCATAAACATAATAACATCAACACCTTTGTCATAATTTTGTCATAAATAATAAACTTATATACAATTCGAATCACTGTAAGTGATCATTTACAATTACACATATCAGAACTGAAATTCAAATCACTATAACATAAACAGGAGTTACAACGAATTATGCATTTCGATGAATGACGTCACATTAAACGTATGTCAGAACTAGGATTCAAACAATTATAAAATAAGCACGAATTACGATGAATTATACAAGAATCACGATGAGTTATACATTTCGACGAATGACGGTACGAAGCTTTTTCTCTATCGGTCATGAGATGCAGAAACAGGATGTAGCTTAGGAATCGGCTGCGAAACCATTCGCGCAGGTCTAGGCCTAACGGGTTCAAACTCAGGCGGGAAAATGTCTCGCAGACGAGGATTCTCAAGCGTCTTTACTCCAAATTTAAGGCACATTTTTTCCCGACGTTGGGCGAGAACGAGAAGAACAACTCATAATTTCTGGAAAAGAGGGAAGGCATCAACGAAAATTGACGACGCACTGCAGTTCCTCTTGGAGCCGTGCAACCAACGAGAGTTATCATATAAGACGCGAAAGCTACTTTTCAAACCCGAACGTTAGACAGGCCTCACATAGTTTGGTAGACCTTATATACTAAAGATTACTAGCAAATTCACTATTTAGGCATGACGTCTATCAAACACAGTATCGTGCTATGTTCGCCCTGAATTGTAGCGTTGATGAAAGCCAAGTCCTGCATATGCAACCGAAGGAAGCAGGACGGGCAAAGGGAAAAAAGGCGAAGAAAAAAGGCGTCGAATCAGCCAACCCTGAAAAGTAAGTCCAGACGTTCATTGTACAATTGTTATCATCAAGATTAGGCATTGGCACTGTTCCTGTTTTCTGTTTCTGTTTTTTTTTCTCCTGTTTTACTGTTTTCTGTTTCGGGGACCCATAAATAAACAGAACAGCTGTTTTGAACTCAGCTGGGTTTTTTTTCTCACCTGTTCTGTTCCGTTTTGATGTGTCCTGTTTTGCCCTGTTCCTGTTTTTTTTTTACCTGTTTAAACAGCCACATCTGTTTTTTGTGGGGCAATCCACCTTATCACTACAACAAATCTTTCAACTCAAGATTTCCATCATTTTGGAATGCCACATTCCAAAAGAGGCAAATTTGTCAACCTTACTAGTACCCATGAGGAATGTGGATGCGATGACGGCTACGAAAATATTGAGCAAGAATCAAGCAACAGTAGGACCAACAGCAAATAATAAAATATGTTTGCTTATTTATTCGAGCTGACTGCGAATCACATTTGACGGGGCTAAATGGATACGTAGTCAGCGAAGGCTTATGCTACTGTTGCAGCATTCCGACCCTTCGTGGCAGCGGCCGTCTTCGGGTCCACTCTGAACAAGTGCGCAAGCACTCAAACGTGGTATGTACGAACAGCCTAATAACCCTTTAATTGACACATCTGAACAGGGGTAATACGCATTCCAAATTTCACCTTATTACCAGTCATGTTTCGCAAGTTCGCGAATTTGGTCCAAGTAATTTACTCTGGGCAATCCGGGCCCTTGCACATAATTCGCAAAACGGTGGTTAGCCTTTAAAAGAAACATTAGTCACTCGGGGAATTGGGACCAAATGCCTTTGAACCGAGGGGTGGGGGGGGGGGTGGAATCCCCGAAAGGCGCAACTAGACCCCAAGGCCCAAAAGTACACCAAGTTTCAACTTAATATCTAGACAAATATTCCTTGAGCTCAAGCTGACTTTGAAACTACGATGCTGATGAAGCAGCGTAGCTGACGTATCCGTTGTATTCATTATTTGAATATATAACTTAATATCTGTCATGGTTCACGATATAAGGATGAAAAAACAAGAGCGACGAGCTCATATGGCACTATTTTTGACTAGGTGGTGTGAGAAACGAGAAAGTAAATCTGATCATTTTTCCGGGAATTCCGATACCCCTCCCCACCGTGCTCGAATCCGGTCCAGACCCTAAAATACGTCATCTACGGCATACGATCTCTCTACTTCCCAAATTTCATTCAAATCACTTCACTCGCTTGACCCCTATGCGAGCCTGAACATTTCCGGGACTCCCCCTCCAACTCCCCCCAGTGTGGCCGAATAAGACTCGGACACATACACTTCGCATCTCTAACATCTCTTCTTACGTCCATCTAATTTAACTCGAAATCGGAGCATATCTGCAAATTTACAGTTCCCGCTTCATCCTCCTCCTACCTTGGTCGGACCCGGTTCGGACGCTAAATGACAAATCTAGGCCCCATAAACTTGGTACTGTTCAACTTGCATCCCATTCTGCCCATCCGTTTCATTTTTGTGCATGTCACAAGTTTCCGGACCCCCCCCCCCCCAACTCCCCCAACCATGGCCGCATGTGTTCGTACACATGCTTTGCGTATCTGGGTCATCAGTTCTTATCATCCATAAAGTTTCACTTGAAACGGACGAAATCACCACGAAAAAGGTCGGATCCAGAAATGGAAGTCGTCCTAGGGCATTGCGTCGGGTCCTTAAGTCTAATTGGTCTGTTCACTAATATGCCTGCCAAGTTCTATCATATGGCAGGTGTTACGAGTAGACCGTAGAAGCAAGTTGATGAAAACGTCACAAAATATACCCGCCATCCAAAAATGAGGCTCGGACCTGGAAGTTAGATATGTAGTTTTACTCAAGTCTGAGCATTTGCGGCACCGCCCCAGACCATCTGGGGCAAATGGCTCTTCTAACTTCCAAGTTTCAGCCCAATAAATCCACTCGTTTGATCCCTAGGCGTGCCACACGATTTCCGGTACCTCCCTCCAACTCGACCTACCTCGGCCGAATCAGGACTCTTGAATGGATCATCTAAAACATCTTCTCTTACTAGCTGTCAAGTTGCACTCGAATTTTTTTTGTAAAATTTAGATACCCCCCCCCCCTCCCCCACAGTGGTCGGATCCGGTTCGGACCCTAAAATATATCAGCTAGGGCATATGATCTCTCTACTTCCCAAGATTCTTTCGGATCATTCCAATCGTTTGGCCCCTAGGCGCGCCAAAATATCTCCGGGACTTCGCCTCCAACTCACCCGCTGTTCCCGAATCCGACTAGGACACAGACTTCGCATCACTGACATCGTCTCTTTTCATCTTTCAAGCTTGACTTGAATCTGAGCATATCTGCAAATTTCCGCTCCATGCTCCTCCAACCGTGGCCGGATCCGGTCCGGAAGCCAAACAACTAGGCCGCATAAACTCGTTACTGTCCAACTTATCCAATTCGGCCCATTCGTTTGCTTTTGTGCATGTCACAAAGTTTCCTGACGCCCCTCCCCTCCCAACTCCCGCACTCATCGCCGCATGTGGTTCGAACACATGTTCCGCATATCTAGGTCATTAGTTCTTATCATCCATAAAGTTTCACTCGAGTCGGACTAACCGTTCGCAACCTACGGAAGTCAGTAATTTCCGGATTCCTCTCCCCTTAACTCCCCCAAAAATGGTCGTATCCAGGAACGGTAGTTTGCCTAGGCATTGTGTCAGGTTGAGTCACTAGTATGCCTGCCAAGTTTCATCGTCCTTGGCGCATCTGGAAGTATGGTAACTCGCGATCACCGGAATTCCGGGAAACCCTCTCCGACCCCCCCCCCCCTCCCCCCAAAGAGCTCCGATGTGAACTGGTTCTGTCAAGAACGTTTCTAGGGCTTATTCTTGTTCTTACCACCGAGTTTCATTCCGATCCTTCGACGCTAAGCGTTTCACGAAAATTCTGATCCCCCCCCTCCAACTCCTCCCACAAGTATCGGGTCGGTTCGGACTTGACATGGAACATTTGAGACTGTACCTCTTTCCACTTGCCATTTTTCATTCAAATCCGATGGCCCGTTCTAAAGTTTCGAATCCCAAGATGCCCCTTTCCCCCACTCCCCCCAATGTGGTCCGATCATACAAACGACTATTCTTAAGTCACTTTTTTTCTTCTTTTTTTGGGATCCCAAAACGTGAGTGGAGGGATACCTATGACATCGCAAAAGTTGTCCGTCCGTCCGTCTGTTAGCACGATAACTCTCGAAGGGGTTGAGATATTTTGATCAAAATTGGCATGAGGACTCTTTAGGTCAAAGTACACGTCAAGTTCGAAGATGGGCTATGTAGCTCTATATTTAGGGGTGGGGGAGGGGTTTGAAATTAAGGGGAACAAAACATATTTTTTAAAAGCTAATGAAATAGTCGAATTAGGGATAAGGAGGCATGCTGAATCCGAATATGGAATCGGGCGAAAACCGGAAAATTTGTGAAAAGTTAAAGTTTAATATGAAGCTGATTGGAGGATCGATTTAGGGGCAAGGAAACGTGCTGAGTCCGAATATGAAAATTATTTTCTCGCAGGACAATTATTTCCGAAACCGGAGAATTTGTTTAAAGTAAAAGTTTTATATAAATTTGATAAGATGTTCGATTTGCGGGATAGTAGACATGCTGAATTCGTATATGACAATCGTTTTATCACCACAGATCGCTCGGAACCCGGCTGAAACCGGAAAATTTGTTGAAAGTAAAAGTTAATCTGAAGTTGATTAGAGGTTGGATGTAGGAAGGAGACATGCTGAATTCGTTTTTGAGCTTTATTTTCGGACAAGTAGTAATTCCGCCAAAATCGGAAAATTGGCAGAAGTAAGGCAGGAAGTCGATTTGCTTCGTCTCAATATATATACGACTTAAAAGGGTAAACACACATGCTAAATCCATATCTGAACTTGGTGTTCTCATATGATTAGCTATTTGGGCCTTAGTCTGTTTCTAAATTTAAATAGTAAAAGTGGTCCAAGGAGTCTGGCGAAGACAAGACCCAATTGTCTGGACAAATTTGAAATTTTGGGATCCCATCGCAACCTTTGGTCTTGTTTTATTGAGTCCCTGATATGCCAGCCGAGTTTCATCATCCTAGTACATCAGGAAGTGCCGAATTCCCTGGATCACCAGAATTCCAGACCCCCTCCCAATTCCCCCCACAGTGCCTGGATCCTGTCCTGTTGTGTCAGTGATGTGCAGACTTGTACTTGCCGGTCCTACCAAGCTTCGTCCCTATCCTTCCACTCTTAGTAATTTCCAACATTTCCGGTTTCTCCATCCAGCTCCCCCAAAGTCATTGGATCCGGTCCAGATTTTAAGTGAGTGATCTGAGACACGAGGTCTTTTCCAAGTTTCATTAAGATCCAATCACCCGTTCAAGAGTTAGAAATACATCAAGATTCCGGATTCCCCCTGCCTCTACTCCCCCCACGACGCTCGGATCGAATCACTTGGCCGAAGAGCAAGTGCCATAAAAAAAGAAAGAACAGATAAACAAGTACATTCGTTATATGCACTACGTTTCCGAAGTCCAAAGGCCTAGTCCGGGTCAGTGATTCTGATTTCTTATTGCAAAACGAACTTACACAGCATTGGGTTGCCGAACTTGCCGTTTTTGTCAGGTACGTCATAATTACATAAAATCTAATCGGTGGTTATACATAACAAGGCAATAGTAAAAAATGACCAATCAAAATAAAGCAGTAAACAGCTAAAACGTTGTGGGGAAAACGTTTGTCAGTTGTTCAAAACTTCGACGAACGATGGTATCAAACTGTTTTTGTAACGCTCGGTTCTTGTACTGACGGCGTTCATAACCGGAATTTCTTGTGCTTTAGGACGAGGTAATCGAGGTTTTGGCGGGCAAAATGGGGCTGGAAATAGGTGCTCTGAACTTGGTTGGGAACGCAGGTTATTCCCGAAAAAGGGCTTAACTTTGTATAATTTAATTATTGTAATTAATACAAAGATTAACATGTTGGGCTACTAAGGTTGGACAGTTGTTGCTGTGGAGATGTTGTGTAGAATGTTGCCCAGGGTTGTGCAGGTCGATTATGTAACAAAAAAAAGAACAAGAGCTGAAGGCTCATATGGCAGTATTTAAGCGAAGGGTTTAAGCTACAAGTCATATTTTAGCCCACTGTCGTGCCACTATACCTCATAACAACAGTCGTCATTCACACGTCCTATCTCCATCTCTATTTAACCAGACGTTCAACAAAAAATACTCGATCTCCTGGATCTGTAGAATCTGTAGCCACTGATTTTTGAGCCTTACAGTGTTAATATAGCTACATAGGAGGAATTTCTTTTCCTTCTTCTGTCGGTAAAAGATGGCCTCAAAATAAGCCGTTTCTGCTTAAGTCCGTATCCAATCATGGACACTTGTCACTACTTTACTCCTCCAAGGCGGAAACCTCTCACATGTCACTACTTGACTCCTCCCAAAGGAGGAGACAACTCATATCTATCGGTCAATCCCGGGATTCGGAACTTTTTCGACAAAAATTCCTGTAAAATCTTCAGCTTTTAATTCATATGAATCTACCCTCAGTCGTGGGTCACTGTCAAGGCGAGACAGGTTTCATTTACCAAACATTCCTGTCCTTAGTAGCAATACGTTTAGTTTGATTAGACACGAAAAAAGAAAACCAAACGCAAGGATTAACTAATTTTTTTTACAAGATGGTTTTCTGAAACTAACAGATACGCCTTTGTTATTTATTCACAGATGTTTTTTCTGATCGTGGGAGGAATTTATAAATCCTGACATCGCCGAATCGGGTAGAAACAGTGGCCAGCAGCGATAAGCAAGTGGGTTAGCAAATAAACTTAATTAAGTAAGTTATTTAGTCATAAACCTTTTCAGCTTTGAGACCGTCTTTAAAAGTAACTTCTTAAAATCTATCAGTATGCGCCTGTGACATAATACTCTATATGACCAATTCCAAAATACGCCAGTGATCCTCAGGAAGAATTAGAATTCTCACTTGACTCAAACTCAACAACTCAAATTCTGTGTCAAACAATCACGGCGATCTTCGGGAGCAGCTGTGATACCCGAGGTGATACCGCTTCTACACTTCCGCTAGGTACCCGGCGATTTTGCATTGTCAAGGGGAGTTAGTCATCAAGAGTACTGTTGAAATCGCTCTATTGCTTCGGCAGTTCGTGCGCCATCTATTATGCAGGTCTGGGGGCTGACAGGGAGGAAACTTCGACGCTAGGTGTCATGGAAGGTGTCATTTCCGTTAGTTTTCTTGGTAATTCGTGTTTGGTTCGATAATATGTACATTTCAGGTCTGAAACGCAAACTGCAGATGAAGAAACGCCCCCTGAGATAGGTGGTCAGTTCAGTCAGAATGGATATGTGATGGCGCGCAATGCTGGAGCTACCTTTTCGGATGGTACCGACTCATACCATCCTGTAAAATGTAACGAGTGTGGCACGGAAGTCGCCGTTTATGATACCGACGAAGTGTACCATTTTTTCAATGTGATAACGAGCTTTTGAATGATTTTTTCTTGTTTTTATAATCGTTTATAGTAAATTTCCCAGGAATTTATTTCTGTTGTTTTTTTGGCCAGCGGTATAGCTCAGGCTAGTAGGCCACACTAAGCCCTTTTTTACACCCATGCTTAAACGCCAGGGCATGCTAGCACGGGTAAGGATGATAGCCTACTCGTACGTATATGTACCTCTTATTCCGCAAAAAGAGGGGCACTCGTATTCTTCAGTCTCAAAGTCAAAATAAAACCCTGGTTTGTCCAATCACAAAAGGATTGTATACCGATACACCGGTAGGGAATAAGGCGTGGGTATAAGTGCCACGGATGCTCAACGTTTCCATCATGTCTCAGCAACTGAGCATGGTTATCAGAACATGCAAACGTATGCAGTCCAGGATTGGTCACCAAGAACCAGGGTGTACGAGTTACTTCAGGATACTTTGGGTTACTCAGGGTTATTTTTGGTTACATTGGGTTACTTTGGGTTACATTGCATTGGGTTACATTGGGTTACTTTGAGATACTTTTGGGTTACTTTCCAGGGTGTACGAAGTTACTTTTGGTGACCAACCCTGGTATGCAGTATCTTATTTCCCAAGCATATTGAAGCATAATATTTTAGTTGGCTACACTAAATAGGAGAAA
The DNA here is from genome assembly GCA_023053575.1 of Branchinecta lynchi. Classification (NCBI taxonomy): domain Eukaryota; kingdom Metazoa; phylum Arthropoda; class Branchiopoda; order Anostraca; family Branchinectidae; genus Branchinecta; species Branchinecta lynchi. The sequence goes on from JAKZAP010000008.1 coordinate 13,387,157, forward strand.
TAGTTTCGTACACCGAATTCCAGATTTTCCTATAATGTTACACGGAAGCAAGTTGTAATCATGGGGGATCGGCCTTTGGTTTCAAACAGTGTTTTTCCATTCCAAGCTGGTGGTTGTCGAATCATTTACTACTAGTCTATTAGCACTAGCAGGAATTATGTTTTTCCGTAATCCGACAAATAGGCGGTTGCTAGATAAGGGTTATTCCGCGACCGATAATAACGCCCATAAGTATATTCCGCCACCAAACAAGATTAGTGTGGCTCAAATTTGTACAGGAGCTCTCGAAAAGAATTTCGATTTGACGGGAAATTCGAATTTGCAGGAATTTCCTAATAACAATCCTTGGTGGAGGATCCACGACGATGATGCCACTTTTTGGGGGAAATTGGAGCTGGTACGTCCTGTAAACAGCCACCCCAGAAGTATCTATCCAGTAAGAATTGATGTCACGAGATCAGGAGTGGCCCGAAGCACTCAGGCCAGGGGGGGGGGGAGACCCTTCATTTCAACGACTTCATGATCACAGTATACGACTCGAACGTGCTGACAAAAATGTACCGTTGCCGCTTCCACGCCAACAAATAATAGAACCGGTGTAGGCTAAATCTAACTGCAATGCATCAGGTGAAACTAATCTTATAATGAAAATTCGTATACACATAAAATCACAACCTCAGCTTTTCATTTCAGCTTCGCTGAACAGGAAAGCGTCCAACGCCTGTACCCAGAATAACTTAAAGCAAGCGTCGCAGGCAATTTTTTTTAATCTGCCTTTTTCTGGCAAGATTTAACTACTTACCCTACAAATTCTTGTGTTTCAAATTAAAAATTCATAGCCTAATCGCCAAATAAATGACACAGCGTTCTTGTAAATAAATGCGCCACAGGCGAAATTTTGTGAATCACCGAGGAGCAAAGCGTTCTTTTGCGATACAATGAAAAGTCAGGAATACCTATGAAATCACAATTCTGTCCTTCAAATAAAGTGGCAAAATAGTGACCATCCAGAATAAAGTAGAGACAAAGTAGATTTGTTCCGAATTTCCAGCAAAAAATGTAATTTTCCCGATACAAGGCATGCTACGAAACAAGGAAATCAGGTTTGCCTGTGCATTTAAAAAAAAAAATCATAGTTTTGATGTACTTTTGTTTAATTATGAAAGTACCTTGCACCGTCTTATTTGTCCATTCGACAAACTGTACTTTCATAACTAAAACAAAAGTACGTCAAATACAGTGTAACTACAACCGCAACTTTAAACTGGTTTGCAGAATTCAGTCTTCATCTCCGACCTTACCACCAGGTCCGAGTCTCAATACGCCACAGAAGATGCTCTACACAGCAATTGAAGAACGAGAAGTCGAGGGGTTGCTCACTCCCAAAAACGATGTACACCAAGTGGCGCGTGCCGCGGTGCCGAGCCGGTGCCGAGCCGGTGCCGAGGTTTTTTTTACTTCAAATTACAGTATTGTGATAAAGCACGATTTCTGATGTACATGTAAACAAATTTCATCAGATATTGGCCGAGAATGAAGTCGGCAATGTGTGTTGAATACAAGAGCTAGCAGCTCATATGGTACTTGCAAGGCTGGGTAAGAGGATGAAATTTAGGAATTTGTAAATTCTTGGGTTTCTTGTGTTTAATTATAAGCCATACCCTTGAAATAAGAATGATTGTGGGCCCTTGGAAATCAAGAGAATGATCTGGTGAAAAGTATTTTATTTTTGCACTTTAAGGGCACTAGAAATTCATGTGAAAGCAAAACCCTTTAGGCAAAAGTGACTATGGGCTCATGGGGATCACGTAGTTGTATATTTTGCTCAAACTAATGCAACCTATAATACTAATGCAACCTACTTCCGTAATCATTACATATATTTCTAAACCCGGAGACCCACGTTTCGTGCGGTACATTCTAACCCCTCTAACAAAACCTCGCTGATTTTCTCACTTGCCGTGTCTTGCTACCTTCGATGTGTATCACGCTGTCGACGGTTCGAGACGGTTGCGCGACGGTTGTCTGCGAGAATTTTTTCCATCAGGAAAATCGGTTATGCAAATTGTTTCGCTAGAAGTCAATGGGTCTCGGAAAATGCTTAAAACAGCCAAAACAGTTAGTTATTTATTGAAAGCACAGCATAGTTAAAGTATTCAAATACTTTAAAATACTGTAAGTTGAAGAGTGATTAGTGCGAGGGGTCCTTTAAGGGAGCTGGAAATTCATTTTGAAGCAAAACCCTTGTTTCACAAATAATCATGGGCTCATGGGGATCAGGAAAATATATGTTTTGCTCCAAAGTATTTTCTGTACTTTCTGGTTGTGATGAGTACTTTAAGGAATGTGGTTGGCTCTATAAAATAATTTATGAACCAATCTTTTCCAATCATATATTTAGCCACAGCAAGTGCATGAAAATGGCAAAGTTCGAAGCACGAACGTTCAAATAAGCATACCTCTATTGCACTCCCAGAGTGTCTGATGGGGAAATTGACTTTTTCCAAGTTAAATATGCCTGCCAAGTATCATTCTTAGCACACTCTACAAATATAAAAAAAAGATTGGTCGCCACTGAATTACCTTCACCAGAAAAAAAATATACTGAAGCTGACTCAAGTTTTGGGCGATATTCGATACCGATAACGATATATCCATGTATCGGACAAAATATCGATATCGATAACGATATTTGTTCATTCGTAAAGATTGCAATTAATCCAACATAACCCACACTTATATATACGAAATTGGAGCAATGTGTATTCCGCAATTCCTTTCTTATTTATCCGGAGTTCGAGATGATCCAGTATGCGATATATCGGATATCGATCGATCGATATATCGCACCAAATATCGATATCGAAACGTAAATATCGCTATCGAAAACGATATTTGTTCATCGTAATTATTGTAAATAATCCGAACTAACCTACACTTATATATCCGAAATTGGACAATATGTTTTCCCTAATTCATTTCTCATTTATTCTGAGTTTGAAATGATCCAAGATGCTATTTAATGAAAATTTGGTTCTTAGATTTTGGCGAAACGAAGCATGGTAAGCAAATATCAATATCGATATATCGAATATCGAAAGTGAAAATATCGATATATCGATTGTTGAATATCGAAAGCGGAAATATCGATATATCGATTATCTAATATCGAAAGTGAAAATATCGATATATCGAAAAACCCAAGTATCGCCAAGCACCAGTACCAAACCATGGTTGGCCACTTTGCGCATTTGGTCAACAGCATCTCCTCATATCTAGTTCAGCTTCTTCTTCGGTTGCATGTTTTCAATAATTCTTTCATTCAAGTACCTTCGTTATTGGGCCAGATACCAGATGGCGAAGAGTAATCTGCAGAAAATTTGTCCGTGGCCGGAAAAATTGTCGCCGGTGCCGTGCCGGTGCCGTGCGGTGCCGAGCCGGTGCCGCGGTGTTGCGCCGTTGCCGTGCCTTTGCCGTGCCGGTGCCGTGCCGGTGCCGTGCCGGTGCCGTGCCGGTGCCGTGTCGGTGCCGCGGTGTTGCGCCGTTGCCGTGCCTTTGCCGTGCCGGTGCCGTGCCGGTGCCGTGTCGGTGCCGTGTCGAGGTGTACACCGGTGGCGGAGAGTGAGCAACCCCTCGCGAGAAGTTCGCTTTCAGAATAACTTAACATAAAAAGAAATTGTTTACCGAGTTGTAGGTGTGTCCTGATATTTTCATCTGCTATATAAAAATCATATACGAGTAAAACAGGTTTTAAAACTTGGACTGTCTTTGACACTAAAATGATGCCAGAATCTCCATGAGGCCAAAATAAACGACTGATATGACTTAGCAAAAGGCCACCCCCACCTTCGGGCCACCCCTGCGCGAGGTCCTTGAAGACGAGAGGCGACGTTAACCAACAACAACAAACAACCGAAGTGACCTGCTTTGTCCAGCAGATAGAAATAAAACTGGGGATCCTTCTAGTACAGAGTTTTCCTGTTTCTTGAGATTTTTCCTTGGATTTATTTTTACTTTTCAGAATTTGAAATAAGCAGACAAAACGACTTTTCAGCGAGTTTCAACTCGTGGTCGAGTGTTTGGCACGCATTGTGTTTCCGTGACAAACACTCTGGTCACAGAGCGGAAAAACGCATGTAGTAGTGTGAAATTCGTCAGCTAGTTAGAAATCAACATCACTACTGTCTTGCTACTACATGACACAGCCTACGTAGTTCCCACCGAGACAAGATGTCGCAATTTTCTTCCAAGATCAAGTCATTAATTTTTGTTACCGCGAGGCTCTTAAAAGAAGAGGGACCAGGTGCCTACCCAACCTGTTTAGTGATCCAGCATTCTATTGGCCTTATTACAGTTCAGCCCTCTAAGTAGACTAGTTTCTGTCTTTCTGATAATCAACACTTGTTAGACTTAGTAAAAAAATTCGGATCCATAGGGTAGTGGGTCACTTTCACTTTCTGCTGCTGAGACATATGGCATAGGGGGATTAGCAGAAACTAGTCCGCTTGGAAGCGCTGAACGGGAATATGGCCAATTGCTCAACCCCCTTTTAAATGTCCAAATTCTCTCAATCCTGACGCGTGAATGGAAAAGTTCTCCTTTCCCTTCTGCGAGGAAGTCCGCAATGCGTCAAAATTTGGGCCAATCACAGATCTCGTAGGAAAGCATCGGCGTACGCGGAAGTGTATCTCGAACCGGCAAACCGAAACTGACAACAGTGTGCATGCGCTAGGCAGGGAGGAATCCTGTAACTTTGGAAGTTGTGTTTTGTCCTGAGATATCTAGCCAGTGTTGATTGAAGGAGCTTTGTCAGCAGATTAGAACAGTTGTGATCAAGTTGGATTATAGATATCCTGGAGCCTGTGGTTTGATTGTCACCTAGTATAACGGATTTGCTCAATAGCATTTTGTTGGATTTTCACCTTGCTGCCTTAATCCATAGGATATTTTAATTGAAATGGTAAGTTGATTTTTATAAGTGTAAGAAATTTCGGAATACTAGAAGCTAACTACAATTTCACAAACAAGCTTTAAACTCTTTTCTAAACAGGCAAAATGAGAAGAAAGTCAAAGAAAGAAAAAATCAAGAACTTAATATTTGCTATGAGCCAAGTTTTCTACTTTCTTTTGACTTAAAGTATCAAATCATAGCTTTTATAATTTCATCTGATTTTCCTTTTTCGATGTTCTTTTGCTTTTGTTAGAATGCTTCAAATGTTCACAAAGTTGATGCAGAACTATTCCAATACTACAGGTAACACAGTTGTGTCATTAAGAGTGTGGAAACGACACAGAGCAGAAGATTTACAAATTTAGGCTAGGCTATAGTGTGTGGTATAAATGTGATTTTTTTTTTGCAGGCTTATTTGTATTTTACACAACAGCAGACAAAAGTGGTAGGCTATAGAGCTGTGCTATGCGTCTTTGAAAATCAATTTAGGTGTTCTTCTATGCCCTTAATTACCTCCTTCTGCCAATTGGTTTTTGACTATTTTCACGCCAAGCAAATGTAAATGGTTCTCTGCCAATGACATTAGAAGAAGCATACCTCTACTGTACAAATTCAAGTTAGCTGGTGACAGTCTAGTACACTTGCCCCTTTTCAGGCACGGTGCTCAAACGTCTAGCACCATGCCTGGGTGCTAGACGTTCAAGCACTGTACCTTGGATTTCCTGTATGGTGCATGGATTTCAGTATACAGTGCATACGTCAAAAACACAGTTTCTGTCATAACAACTGAGCACCAGCTCGGACAGGGCTGAAATTACTAGCATGAATTAGAGAAATCAAAGACAATCCTTTATATATTTTTCACAACAAAAACAAAAGGGCTGTGCTGATGACAGATGTGAAAAACCTCATTTCCTTTTCTACATAGTCAAGGGTTTTGCATGCAAAGTGTACTGTGCCTCAGCTTTTTCTACCTAGCAGCCAACCAGAATATTGGCTCTTGGGTAATAGATAGGAAAAATACATGGAAAATAGATAGGGTGCTGTTAGGTTTTTCATCTCCATCATCATTAGAGCCCTTTTGTTTTTGTTGTGAAAAATAAATAAAGGATTGTCTTTGATTTATCTAATTCATAGTAGTAATTTCAGCCCTGTCCGAGCTGGTGCTCAGTTGTAATGACAGAAACTGTGTTTTTTCTGTATGCACTGTATACTGAAATCCATGCACCATACATGAAATCCAAGGTACAGTGCTTGAACGTCTAGCACCCAGGCATGGTGCTAGACGTTTGAGCACCGTGCCTGAAATGGGGCTAGTGTACCAGACTGGCTGGTGAGTTCTGAGCCACCTTTAGTTTACCTTACATCAGTTAGCCACCAGTCAGCCACAGAGTTGACTTTTCCTCCTGTTATAACATCTTTTTATTTTGATGATGATGATGATGTTTTATGTTAACATCTTCGTATTTTGATGATGATGATGAAGTTTTATTGATCCACCAAAATTGATGATAATAAGATAAATGATTATATAAATATGCCTACGCAAAAACAGACCAACACTAAAGCAAACTCTGATCCATCGGAACAACTAAAATAAACAACAAGAATCTTCCGGCTTTGCCTTCACGCTTTTTGTTAATTGGTGTTGAATTCTTATTAGTGTTAAAATGTCAACTTTATGTGGACTGCATAGTTCACCTGGATGGCTTAATGCTCCCTCTTAACCAGAATTGCAAATAGAGCTTCAAAATGACTATTTCGCTGGCAGAACATGAATCAAACCAACTCTGACGTGCACTTTCATTTCTGTAATATGTGGTGAAGTGTTGTCCATGAAAGAATAAAAGGATAGCATTTGTAACATTTAGAACGTGCGTTGACAGGCTTTGTCGATGCCCTATGCACCCCCGATGGCTCTGGAGGAACTAGGTCTAAGGTAAGAATGATCAAAAGACAAATCATGCACATCTTAATTGGCCTAGTCCTATGGCTAAGTGGTTTTTGAGGGATTCTTAGTCTTGTTCTCAATAATATTAATGAGACTTATTGTCTCAGGTAGTCAGGATTATCTATTTGCCTATTGTTGCAGAAGCAAACCTGTGACAGCCTACTCTACTTCTAAGACTAGAAATAGAACTTCCCTACTTGAAAGACAGCCTCAGTCGTACATAGCCGCAGTCCCCAATCGTGGGGTACAGTGCTTCAGCTTTGGGGTATCCTCCACTGTAAGGACACAGTTCCTCACAGTACCCCCATGTCCTAATCAATCCAAACAAATAAAACATTTTCTTCTGTCTGTGGGAAGGTACAGTGTGGTAGACAACCTTTTCCCGCTGTACTTTGGACCATCAAACTTGTTGATGGCCACAGGATGGGACCAAGATCAGAAACGGTTCCGCTGAAAAAATAAAGGAGATCAAGGTCCTGCCTGTCTGGACGCGCTTATTTTTCAGATTGACGACGATTGAGAATGGTTGGTTACTAGATAAGGGGTCTTTCTGTAGAATAGTGTTTTCCAGACGTTGCAGTCCTCGGAGCTGACTAATGTACTACCAACGCTCGGTCCTTGTGTCCTTATGTGGAGGGGTTATACCCCAAAATCACATTTCAGATTTAAAGCATCAAAGCATTGGACCCCAAAATTAGGGATTCCGTGTTGACTGGGCAGCCTGTCTACACACTTTGTGCTAGAGATAATTGACAGTTAGCCCTCCGAATAATGCTGCATATGCATAATGGTTCATAGCGACAGGGCTGCCTCATCAATCGATACACAGTGCTTTCGAAGAATTAAAGTTATTTCCCTGCTTATTGCGCAATCTGTCTCTTTCCCTTTTCCCCCAACAATGGTTAGCCTCCCTTCATTATATTTCCTTTGTAGGCGGACCAACTGACAGAAGAGCAGATCGCCGAGTTCAAGGAGGCATTCTCCCTCTTCGACAAGGACGGTGACGGCACCATCACCACCAAGGAATTGGGCACTGTCATGAGGTCACTAGGACAGAACCCAACAGAAGCTGAATTACAAGACATGATCAACGAGGTAGATGCTGACGGTGAGTTAGCCCATCTACTCTCTTTTCTAGACCGGTCAGCAGCAATGTGCTTCAGTACCCAGTAGTGTCTATTAGAGGGCGGATGAGGGTACCCCCCCCCCGAAAGCCTATATATAGTTCGAAGACTTAAACGAAGCCTTCATTTTAGTCATCGCATTACCAAGACCGGACACTTTTACTTCACAGAATTGGAGACGTTAGGATTTAAGGTCCTGTCTTACGTATAGCACTAAGGCAAGCTACTTCTCTAATTGTTCCATTCATTCTTTAACATCAAAATTTCATATGGTGCATGCTAACCCCCCTAACGACACCTCACGGATTTCCGCACTTGTTTAGCTACCTTCGACCAGTATCATGTTGTCGACGGTGTAGACGAGCCAAAGCTGTGGGTAATCTGTTGAAAGCAGAGCTTAATTTTAAGGTATTAAACTGTTAAAGCGCTGAAAAATGAATAGTAAACATTGCCAGGGGTACTTTAAGGAAAAAAAAGGAGACACCTGGTAAGGGAGGTGTTACTTTGAGAAGTATGACTGGAATAGATACTCCTTGAACCCAAGCTGACTGGGAAGCATTTTTCGAAAAATTGGCTAAACATGGATACGTCAGCTACGGTGCTTTGGCAGCGATATTTTGTCCCTTCTCGACAAGGGTCGTCGTCAGGCTGTTGTGAACGAACCTGCAATCGGATTGCAAGTTCGTTTCTTCCTCCGGACGTTCGACAGCCTAACCAGGACCCTTGCCAAGAAGGGCCGAAATATCGCTGCCGAAGCGTCGTAGTAAACGAGCAAATCCATGGTATCGTTACATAATTAAGCGAGCTTTCTTTACTAAATAGTCATTTGAGCTGTTGGCTTTAATCCCTACCTACGTGAGCGCGACTAATTGCGAATGAGCAGGGGAATTAATTAGTCCAAATTAACCCGAAGCTCAGCTGATATCGAGTCGGGAAATTCAACATTCCCGTCGTACATTTTTCCTAAGTCATGTGAATAAAGCACACGCACACTGCGCAGGCCCTCTAATAGAAAGGTTGCCACATATCACACGATAGTGTGAATTATCACTATATTTTGTTTTTGTCACCCTTGTCTTATGAAATAAACATCACTCTTATTTCAGAAAATTTCCATATGTGTAATTTTTGCAGCAGGGATTCCGGCCAGAAGTGACTATTTCACATTCTTTCATTAAAAATAAAACTAAGATCTGTAATTTTTTGTAAAATCTGCGATTCCGACGAAAAGTGAGCTTTTCAAGTTTTTTCATGAAAATAAAATTTCACTCTCAGTTTTGAGCCAAAAGTCACTCAATACATGTTCTTGATGTGGCAACCCTATTTAGTAGTGCCGGCTGCTTTACTTTCATCCTTTGGACACGGAAAAGTTGCAAGAGAAATCTGGTCCGGGATTCCGGTCATGGATAACACAAGTCGGGCCCGTTTGCACAGGGTCTATCAGATATTGTAGCCTACCACTGATTTAGCACGACAAGATTAGTTAATGAATGAATGATTTTATTAACCCATTCTAAACACAAAATGTGACAAATGGAGTATAAGAAGGGAAGAAAAAAGAAAAAGAAAAAAAGGGAAAAAAGAATCACACTAAACTAACAAATAAACAAAGAACTAGCACAACCAGCCTACTTTAGAAATGCCTCGTACAGGCTGTGCTGGGATCCAGGGACTGTAGAAACTTTTCTCTACGGATGTTGATGACATCCGTGGGATCAAGAACACCGTATTTAACAATTGGTGACTCTAATACATCTTCCAATCAACACTCAGCTGTATGCACCAGAGATTAAAACTGATGTATGTTGATGAGAACGAAGAGCAAGGCCATTTATCAAGTATGCTAACGGTTGTTTACACGTTGAATGGACGATAATACGAATCTTTTGACTGTTAAACTGGTACGGGAGGTAGCGGTATAGGCTGTGACTTGGGAGCAAAGGATTCATATAGGCTGTATGAATTTCGGTGGTATTTTCTGGAAACTGAGTACCTCGGAATCGAGAATGCGGAAGTGGTTGTCCCTTCCACGCTTCCGCCCTGTCCATAATACTGTTGTGTTCCAACTGTCTGCATTACTTTATTCATGTGATCGAGAAACAGCCAATTGCTTTGTTTTCTATCAGTTTTTCGATTTTAAAGGGTATGTACCCTAGTTTCTGGATCTTGCGAAATCAGAAAACTGAAAAATTAAAATATTCTATGGCGCCAAATATTTGAGTCAGTCAGGGTTTATCCCTGCACTGTCAGAAATTTCATAACAGATAACACAAAGATGCACGGTTTTACTTGGGATGTGATCTGTTGTCGGGAGAAACGTTATGCATGGAATGTTATGCATAACAAGCATTGACAGGAAGAGCCGAGAACCGCCAAAAAGCATCTGCTGACTTTTTTTTTGTCGTACTTATATCGGAAAATCCAGCAGATGCTCTTTTGGCGGTTTTCGGCTCTTCCTGTTAATCCTTGTTGCATATATTTCATGCATACTATTTGTCGCGATAACAGCTTACATCCTAGTTGTTGTCTGTGGGCGTTCTTGTGTTATCTGTTATGAGACTTATGACGTGTAGCGCCCTCTTGGCAAAGCTTTAGCTTTTTTGTTTTCCTACTTGAGTCTGAAGAGTACCCTTGCTATGAAGGGCCGAAATATCGCTAGAATAAATTTATATTTTATACTTAGGCCAGAAGTGGTTGAAATTGGATGATTTAATAATAATAATAGTAAAATATAATAATAAAGTTTGTTTATTAAGGCAGAGATACATGTATCACCACACAAATAAACTGTTACACCTCTAGTCTCAAGAACTACTAGGCTACATAAACTAGGCTAAACTTTCTTTCCTATGTCTAAACGCTCCAATCATATATTTACATACTTCCACGATGAAGTTGGGGTTCGTAGATTTCAGGATGCCGAGAAGCGATACCAACCCGCCCCGGACAAACTTTACCCTCAAATGCGAAAGCGCTTGGCACTCGAAAGAGAAAGTGGTTCAAACCCTCCTCCTGCAACTTCAGCCGACGTATCCGCTCAGTGCCTATGCTGAAAAGCATTCACAAACAGAACAAAAGCTTTGGAGAACAAATAAACTAAAATGTGACGGGATGTCGAGCCTGCCAATGTGGACTTGGACAGCTGTCTTAGTGTTGTTTTATTCGGACTCGAAAGAGCTTGCAGTTCCTTGTTTTTATTTGTCAACATCTCATCTGTCGTCTCTTTTCTTGCCCGACGGAGCCTTCAGCCAAATTACCGCATTCCATTTGCCAAGCAAACACAAGTTGCATACCTTGGATCAACGGTCGTAGCAAAGGATGTCCAAGGACATTGAGTGTTCCGCAGGGGTTACTATTCAAAAGGATTGTTCCAGCCTACGACAAATATAGTTCCTGAAAGCTACCTACCCTCACAGTTCGAACCCGTTTGACAGGACGGGAAGGTTGACTAATAGTGGTTGTTTATTAAGCTGGCCAAGGTTAACTATTATCAAAAACAAAATTTAGCGTTTGGCACTAAATCCGATCTCGTTTCTTAGCTTATTTGTCTAATGGATAAATTCAAAAAACCGTTTCTTATTGTCCGCGATAATTTTTTTTATTTTTCTTGTTTTCCTTCAACTTTGTACATTGAACTTGGTAAGCTAACAAGTTTGAAGTATGCCTGCAAGGGGGATAATACGCTACCTGGTGAGGATCGCCGGACTCGAAAAAACGCCAATTAAGCAAACGGGGAACTTCGACGGCGTCTGAAAACGGAAATTAAGCAACCGGCCTAGCCAACGGCCAACTGAACTTTCGATAAAAAAAAAATTGCAACTATTGTTAGGTGGTTGGATCACACCATGAATAGTTACCAAGCCGCTAATGTTCGTTGCTGCAGAGAAATGATTCAGCCATTATCAGACCGAAGCGCCACAACTCGCAAGCGAAAAGCGAAGTAAGGCGTTTAGATGGGATCTAGCGTGTCCTTACCATGGGATTCTTACAGGCAACGGTACCATTGACTTCCCCGAGTTCTTGACCATGATGGCCCGAAAGATGAAGGACACCGACAGTGAGGAGGAGATCCGAGAGGCATTCCGAGTGTTCGACAAAGACGGCAATGGATTTATCTCCGCCGCCGAGCTGCGGCACGTTATGACCAACCTCGGCGAGAAGTTGACCGACGAGGAAGTCGACGAGATGATCCGAGAAGCAGATATCGACGGTGATGGCCAAGTGAATTACGAAGGTAGGTCTTGGAAATTTGTCTTGTGCTTGCTTCGGGGTTTTGATAGTTAGTGGATTTTTACTGTATGGTGGATTGGCGGGGAACGGAGTAGTGGCATGATGTAAGTTGTGTGGGAGAAGCTGCTGGCGATGACTTGGCTAACGGAAAGGAAAGTTAAACTTGTCTCCAGCAGACTAAACTTGGCCCCTTAACACTTGTCTTCCGATCTCCTTTCCCCTGTCTAATCAGTTTGATAACCCGAATGTAAAATAACAAAGTATTAGTGTGTGGTCGGTAGGCTTTTCAGTTTCTAACTTAAAAAGATCGAATTTCATTTTGAGTTTGTGATCTTCGTCCCTTCCTCAGTATCGTTTTTGTCCGCTGCCGGCGTGGTATTGAAGAGCGTCGTTTGTTATTGGTCAGATTGAGTAAAATATTTTCTATGGAATTTGTCTTCGTTTTTCTTAGGGCACCAGATTAAGGGGTAAAGCACCATATACTTTTTGTCGTAATTGCAAGTATTCTAGCGGGAACGCAGGAGACTTGTGGGGGGGGGGGGTAAAACCATAAACAATACGTCATCACAGTGGCGCGAAACATAAGCTTGGAATATTCTGTTAGTGTAACGGCTGGAGACCAGCTGAATGGTATAGGCGTTTCCAGAACCGGGCACCCGTTCGCCTCATATAGTCAGCGGAACCTTACAGAATTTTGTAGCTTGTCCCTAATCAAGCAAAAAGATTGAAACGGCACCCCGTGTCTTGTTCTCCTTATTATATCGTTAATCTGGTTGGCATCATTGACAAACGTGTGGAGTGTTCTCTTCGTAAAAGATTAGGATGTCAGGACACCACTACACCCAGAGCTAACTAGTTTCAAAGAATGTTCGCATGAGTTAACTGAACGTATAATTATACGATGCTCTTTGAAAATCTAATAGAAGATTTGTTGGAGGAGTAAAAACAATTTTTTTTGTAAATACTGGTTAAAATCATTGCAAGAACAATCGAAAATATTCCCTTTATTACACGGCCCATATCCGTCGACATTCTTCTTGTAATACAAAATACCTAAACGCGATGTAAACACTTCGCCTGGAATCTCTTTACTTTTGGCCTCAGATACTATACAACTGTTGCTAATTTTGTCCGTGGGGAAATAACTTTTGTGTCTGTTGCCCTCTGGCAGCCGATGTCCCTTTTCTTCGACCTGGGACTTGGCATTGGTAGGACAAAGCAAGACAGGAGGTGATATCATTTCAAGATTCCGAGATGTGGGTTAGGACTTGATATTCAGCTAAGAGTATCGGCCGTGGGCCAAAACAAGCCGCTCGTACTACGTAAAATAAACAAAACGGTAATTCTGGGGAAACCGGATCTCTTTTCTGCTCTGTTGCCAAGTAGGGCAGCGTCACTGTAGGCACGGAAAAGCTAGATTGATTAAGTTGATAAGTTTCCCAAGAGTTTACGATGTGACCGCCGCAATTTGCTGCCTGAAATTACATGTAATCGGATACTACCATGCAAGAGATTATCCGTATGTTATAAAATATCTTGGTTGTATATGACAATAATCATGGGATTCTGATGAAGAACTAGCCTAGTGAAATAATAAGCCCATGTAGGCTTATCATTATTCTGGCAGGTTTAAGTATTTGGGGTCTTGCGAAGTGAACCACTTTCCGTTTCACACGTTCCTTCTAACTAATGGTTTGGGCAGACGATCAGGATCTCTTGTCCGCGACTGGGATTCGCATCAGGATTTTTTTGTGTATCCGCGGACAGTTCCGCTCAGAAAAGTTGATACTTTTTAACTTATCGTGCCGAGCGGGATGAGAATGTAGAAAATCCGGCCGGAAACCTGATCTTCTGGTGCATGCTTGCATTCCAGTGTAATTTACGTTCATGTAAAAGTTTCAGACGTGGGTTGTTAAGTGCATGCACTCTTTGATGCAGGCCCTCTTCCTCTTTCCACCGTGGGTTAAGGTGAGTCTTCACCTTCCAGAATCTGGGTTCCCAGATTTTTCGAGATTTTTTTTGAATTTCTTCTGCGATACTTTAAAATTCTGGAAGTTCAAAAGCCCCTTTTTCGGATTATTTTGATATACGTGGGGATCGGTTCATATCCAGATGCAGTTACAGAAGACGTAAAAGAATAATCCGGAAGCCCTGATTCCGGAAGTTCCGGGAGGTGAAGACCCGACTTTAAAGAGAATCCAAGTCGGTCATTCAATGAGGCTAAAAACCCACTTTACCATTCTTAAATAACTAAAGAAACAGCGGTATGGCATATATATCTTGTTCACTGTTACTTTTCCGGCATACTGCATCGATAGGATACATTCGAAACTTCGGAATGGGACGTGGTCTTTCCGAAAAATGTTGGTTTCAGCGTACAGGGATAGGGTCCGTTCTTTGAAACCTGTGAAGGTATCCTATCAGAATATTATGCATTAAAATAAGCTGAAGGAGCAAGAAGGTTGAATATTAATTGAAGGGATCGGAGCTTAAAGTAGAACTGAAGGCCTATATTATTGTGTCATTTTGTTTCTCAGTAACCTGTGACATTACCTGTCCGGCTACTCGCGATATTCCTTCCCAAGCGATTCCGTGTTTTGCTCAGTTGTATGCAGAGGGAATTCGCAAGTGCAAATTCCCAGAAAATAAGCGAATTTATGAGAATTCCGTACCTATCTCCTTCTACGAACCGTCAGTTATGCGGCCCAAACCTGTATAGTTTCAGTTCTGCTTTAAACCCTATATTAGGCATTCGGATTGTCAGGCTTATTTGGCCTTTTCGGCTAATCTTCTTGAATCTCCCGAACTCCGATCTCGCCTTACTCGTATCATTCTCCCCTTCTGGCCGTTTCCTGTTGATTTTAACAGAAATATTGGAACATGTGCCTACTACTCCCCATTCCAGATTTCAGCAATGTGGCCCGTCTTGTATTCCGGCGAAGTAGCGATTGCTTGCTGCCCTCCTAGCGGAACAGTTGGACACTAACCACGTAGACATGTCGCTAGAGTACCTGTCCAACCATCCCTTATTTTAGGTGATGAATTGTCACTCTGTTTTCCTCTTGTTTTTGAATAATCATACAACAAAGCACACTTGAAATGACACCACCGTTGTGTTTTTGTTGTCGTGTCCACAGTCCGCTAGTTGGCGCGGCATGTGTAGTTACGCTGCCTCCCCGTACCCCCTCCCCTACCCCATCTCATCCGACAGGGGCGCTTTTTTGTGAAAACTATATGCATGGTGCAACCATATAGATATAGATAGTTATTACTTCAAGTACAAGGTATAGAAGAAGGCTGGTAATGTGTTTAAGGGGTGGCAGTACCAGTCAGCTATTGGTTTTATTCGGGATATTGTGTGGCGTCTCAATTTTCTTAAGAGAGTTTGATTTTCCGTCTCAAAGTACTTAAAACTACTCCGTACTTACAGCCTGTGCTGTTGCCAGTATCCGAATTAGCCAATTTCGAGTCTGGTACTTTCAGCCTGTTTCTGCAAAGACTTTGCAGATTTGGTCATGAATTTTCGCATGTGATCTACTGCCGCTTAGTGAAGCTTTAAAGTATTAGCTAGCCCGGCTTTTTGAATCAACACGGTTTCTACTGTGAAATCATTTTGAGAAAAGCAGTTTGGCTGGATATTTATTGTCATCTACCCATGACGGTTGAAATCCACATATTTGACGCTGTTTTTTATCGACTAGGGTCGACGAACACCGGGCTTGCCCAGCCAAGCCTCTTTTCGGAGTAGTTGATGAGTTACGTACAGTGCATGGTCATGTTGCCTCTGTCAGTAGTTTAGCTGTCAAGTATCTGAACAGTAGGATGATCTGTTGTTGGTACAGGAAATGAGATTTCCTGTCATGCCGTTTGATCTGTCGCGGAATCTGCTTGCGGTTTTTACGTTATGTGGTTTCCTAAGAATCTGCGGAAACGGAATTCTGGTTAAAATAAACAGTTCGGATTTTACTACATAGGCTACATTCCCTCGCCTTCTGAAGATACTCGAACCTGCTTCGAAAGTATCTGCAAAGTCTAAAGCTCAAGTCTAGAAACATAGTTAACTTCGGAAAATCACGTGTACCTTCCGATGTCTTTCAGGATGTGTTCCAACCTCCTACAGGTACTTACTGAAAGCTATCATCGTCGTCTATACTGTGTGAATGATACATGGGTTGGAACGACAGTGGTAGCATTGTATCTGTTTGCGGGAGGTTAGAACATACCCATAATCATCCTGTCTGTGTTCAAGCCTTAAGACTCCTTTGTCATCTGTCGGATTTGCCAATACTCAAGCGCAAAAAGTCAAGTTTAATGTATATTGGTTGTCTGTTGAATTGTGACAAAAAACGGTTAGGAAAGGTTAAGAAAAGGGACTAATGAGAATCCTTAAAGGACCCCTCACACTATTTACTCTTCAACTTATAGTATTTTAAAATATTGGAATACTTTAAAACCAGGGTATGTTTTTAAGAATAACCCACGGTTTTTGGCTGTTTTAAGCCGTTTCCGAGTTCCGTTGACTTGTAGCGAGAACAGGGAAACAATTTACATAACCGTTTTTTCTGATCGAAACACTTCTCGCAGACAACCATCGGCAGCGTGATACACATCGAAGGTAGCAAAATACGGCAAGTGAGAAAATTAGCGCGGTTTTGTTAGAGGGGTTAGAATGTATCATACGAAATTGGGGTCTCCGGGTTTAGAAATATACGAGGGGCTGCCTACTCTCAAAATCGGTGTACACCGGGTGGCGCGCGTGGCGGAAATAGCTATTTTTTTAGCAAGAGGTGGGTTGGTGGCGGATGAGTGGCGCATGGGTGGCGCAATATGGTGTACATCAAGTGGCGGAGAGTGGGCAGCCCCTCGGAAATATGTGGAGCGATTATGGAAGTAGGTTGCGTTGGTATTATAGGTAAGACAGGTTCTTTAAGTTCCAAAACGACTAATTTTTTCACAGTTTTCAAAATTTACTATTGCACTGGTTCTGTATTGGCCATGCGTTTGACGTAATAAATAGAGAGTGATGGCCTCTTTCAGGCTGCATTTTTGGAGGCCCATTTTCTATTGGCCTCTGGCTTTTGACCAAAAAAAGATGAGGAAAGTAATGTCGAAAAAAACACTAATGTTCGCATTTTTATTTTCAGAATTCGTCACGATGATGACCTCGAAGTGAGTGAGACACTGCTGTACAGTATCGTTTGTTACCACTTTATGCTAGGAGAAAACCGACTTTGTTAAACAAAACAGCATTGGGGATGTGATCCAGCCTTATGACAGCTCTTGTCATCTGTGACTGTTTATCAATACGAGCAAAATTGTAGTTACTAGTGAGTTTGGATGAACAGGCGAGAAACTCCGTTACAGGAGATGAGATCCTTCAATTCCAGAGATTTTTTTATTTTGTTCTTTGTACTGTTCCTATTTACCCCAAATGAGCACCCTCCCCCTGGAGGGCGTAGGCCCTGGAGTTTCGTACATTCCATCCGATTGCCTACTATAGTGAAGTGGAAAAGTGCATTTAGTAGTCTAAACAACGAAGCTTCTTCGGCCCGGATTTCGAGCTTGTTGCTGTCTCTCCAAGTGCCGATGTCCGTTCCCGTCGAGCCTGTGATGACCTCTGAAATCCCGCGAGTTTTTACCCATACTTTACATTTGTGGACTTTGTTTTTGTATTAAGTATTTTGGGCTCTGACATTACCCTGTTTCATTTGGGATAGTTGACCGGTTTCTGAAATCCGGCCGGGTTTTCCGATCCGGTCACGTCTGTACTCTTTCTTCATTGTTGGTAGTGCAGGGAAGTAGCCGTTTCAGTAATTCGACATAAAGACGATTTGGTCTGTTTATTCGTCACATATTCGAGAAAGCACTTCTTGTCAAAAATCATTCATCTCTCCGGCCTTAGTTTAGTTTTCGATTCCTTCAGTGTTACATCTCGTGTACACTTCAAATCGTCAGACTTTTCTTTTGATGTGGTATCAATAAATTATCTATGTCGAATAATGTTGTTGGGATGGCATGCCATCAAGAACAAATAGGTACCAGAACCTCCGTCCCCGTATATCTATAATATAACCACACGGAGTCAAATAAATCACTGTACACTGCCCGATACAAACGAGCGGAGGGTAGGAGCTACGCGGAACATGACAAATCGTTACCTCTGCAAACAGCTATATCGCGTACAGCCTCGAAGAAGAAACTTCTAATGTAAAAGCCGATTGGTTGTCTGGACGCGCTACACACGGCCTCCTACACTAATCCCTCTGAGATGCGCAGCGGCGAAGAGAGAAGTAGACGGGCATCAACTCAAAGCTCGAGCAAGTACCTCCAGCTCAGTTTAGTTTTGTCGGGCTATCCATAATCGCTACATGGGACCAAAGACGTAGGTTCTATTGTCTTATTTGTTCTTGATGCCATCATGAAAGCGTGCAAAGTCTCACCGGACCCCCCCCCCCCCCCCCTGATTCCTGCATCGTCAGAAGTTTTATAATGTAGACGAGGATGCGTGAGATTTCATGTTATTCTTAGTATATCTTCCGGAAAGCCAGGAATTGCCCACTCTCTCTACTTGGTTTACACCAAATTTAGAGTGGTCAACCCCTCGGTTTTTGTACCCAAAGTAACTCAAGTACTAAAAATTATTTCTGTACTAAAAATAATACAGCACTGGACAGCTTGGTTTATTGGCGTAAAAGGAGAGGAAAACAACATTTAACTGGAGAAACCCCATTCCTTTATTTAAGTGTCAATCAATCAATCCAGTCTTCTGACAGTGTGGAAATTGGAAATAGGACTCCTGGGTCAGTCAATTTACGTCAGAAACCCGTACTTGTCGGTAATCGAATGCCAACATCCCTGGACGACCTGCAACCGAACGATTTGATGTACACCGAATGACCCCAGTGAGCACCGCTTGGCGGCCGATTACTTCTCCGGTGTGCTGATCATCAGTTAAGAACCCAAGAAAAACTTGCATCAAAGATCGAAAAAAAAAGGGACAAAACCAAAGTATTGCTCTCGCTACACGAAAATTTAATAGAAATAAAAATGACAAGACAGCTTTTTGGTCGATGTTTACGATCTTACAATGTACTATTAAGTGCTGAGCTGACCATTGTGACTTGGTAAAACTAGTTAGGTAATGGTTTTTGGTAAACGGTCACTCGAAATGTCAACAGAGCGGTGATTTTGATGAAATTCAAGCGCCAAACGGCACTGGTTGTTGCGGCTCATTGGACTTCCGGTAGTTTCCTGTCTTTCCCACTGTTAGGTCTTTGAACAGGCGTAGAGTGATAACAAAAACAAATAATCTACAAGAACCTCCGTCTCCCTATCTCTGTAATACGACCATGCGGAGTCGAATATATTCTGATATCCTACCAATGCAAACGACCGGAGGAGGAGCTACGCAGACATAATTTGTTACCTCTACACACAGTTGTGTCGCATTACAGCTCCACAGAAGAATACAAACGCCGTATGATTCGGCCTTTACAGATGATTGGTTGTCTTGTGACGTCACTTCTAACTTGCTCCAGACCGGATTCTCTACCGCTACAGGCATCCTACGGTTTTTCACCTGGTATGCGCAGCGGCAAAGAGGGGAGTAGATGGGTACCAACTCAAACCTCACGGCATGTACCTCTAGCTGCGCTCGGTTTTATTGGGGTATCCATAGTCGCTGAATGGGACCAAAGACGGAGGTTCTCTTAGATCATTAGTTCCTGGTGATACTCGAATATAGCCTCAGTATCAAAACATATCGTCACCGGCATTGCCCATGAACCAAGTGGAAGGTCGAGGTGGGACCGTGTCGGCCCGTTACCACCTTCAAGCAGCTTAGCATAAAGTTTCCGATGTCTTAACCAGAACCGGAATTTTGTTAAGACTCATCAAACTACGAAATTCAAGTTCCCGGGCAATATGAACCTGGAGCGTGGGCAGATATATAATCGCCGGACGGGGGAAAATAACTAGATAGCGCGAGCAAGGCCCCGGATGACAAACCCCTCCCGGACAGCCGTTCCTCCGTTTCCAGGAATTATAGCAGTTCCATACAAGAAGAATAGATACCGGCAATTGGTTTTATTTATAAAACGAGGCGAAGAAAAAAAGAGATAAACAAAAGGCGATTAACTAATCACGGCAAGTCACTGGATTTACGTCCCAATGAGTTTACACCTACGCGGACAACCTTGATAAGCACGTACGCAGGAACTCCCCCTCGTGAATCTGCGCCAATATGCCCACCCTTGGTATAAGATGGAACAGACACTCAAAGACGGCTAGGGCCAAGAACGCCTTAAATCAAGACCAATATGCCCACCCTTGATACAAGATGGCTTGAAAAACCTAAGGAAACCAAGACCCGTGCAAAGAAAGGCTCCGCCCTAACTGATGGTACTTGCTGCCCCTACAAAAATACCCACTATCCAAAAGAAATACAATGAACCCAGACAACAAGATATACTACATAATATATATCAAGGAAACACTATCACCTTATTCAGAGAGACGGGAAAATTAAATAACAATTTATGTGATTTTACCCGACTTAGAAATTAATGGTTATTTTCATCGTGTAAGAATATTTGATATTTGAAAAGAGAATTACTTTAGCAACTCAACAACTGTTCACTTTAAAAGCCAAGACAAGTCTGCCAAAGGATTCTCAACATCAAGCCCACGAAAAGTTCTTATTGTTGGTTTGAGCAAACGTTTGCCTAAATGTATTTACTACTACATTCTCAAGAAGGCCTTGACTGCAATTGGCCTATGTCTTTACGGTAGTTTCATTTCAAGAAGAACGTCGCCGCAATTGTCTAGACGTATGTTTACGTATTTTCTGAGAAACTATTGCTGTTAACAGAAACTGCAAAACGACATACATTTTGACGATGTCCTTCACTAATTAATAATTAATCGACCTATTTGACTGATGTTAAAAATAAGTACTGAATCGAATTTTACAGACAAAAGGTACTTCTAAATCCCACGATCTCTAATCACATGGGGTTTCACCATCGGAAGTTCAACAGTTGTCAAGTCATAAACTCAAGCCAACGGACGATCTGAAGCCGAGGTCTCCTGAACCAGAAGCATGTGGTGAGCGGGTCTATGCGTTACAGCGACCGTAGGAGTTGTCCACCCTCGGTTAACAGAAAATAATTTGGTTGGACCGGTGAAACCCGAAACGATGTCGAATACCGAAGAAAGTACAACTGCCACTTTGAGTCGGAAGAGCTTGCTTGTGGTATCGACGACCTTCTAGCCGGGCGCGCGAATGCAGCTGTCCGATTAGCTTCGGAGCTCACAGGACAATAGCAACCGTAATCCAGCAAGTACAAAGCAAATTGTCGCTGCTTTGTAAACAAATCCTTGTGGTGGCTGGCGTGTTATGGATCTGAGGATGAAACGTAAGACCTTTATCCGTTTGATAATTCACTCTCAAGCCCATAATTCGAGCTTACCGGCATATTCCCTATCACCCTAAACTACACGAGCTATTCTGAACCCTAAGACTTTGTAGTACCTTGGTAAGCGGCTTCTGCGCGTAAATCGCATCGTACCGTTAGTATTCCATAGATGGAAGCGGAGCAGTTTTGGAGAACACCACAACAGGTATGACGGGTTATTTTGGTTCACATCAACAGACAAAGCATATGTTAACTTTGCCAAACCAAATGTTTGTTTCCCAAACCAAATGTTACCTTTCCAAAACAAATGTTTTAATATTTATTTTCTATACCATGTTTGTTTGCCAGAATATATATTCGTTTCCCAAACAATTTGTTCTTCTTGCAAACCTTATGTTTATTTCTCAAATTCTCTGTTTCTTTCAGACAGTGCCGTCTTTACCCTTAGGCCGGTGATGAGGGGGCTAGGGGAAACGAGAGGCCAAGCGGCCGGTGCTAATTATTGAGAAATCATTCTGGGGTTGCTAGCCGTATGCGACCAGCTACGTTGCACCGTAGTCGTTTATGTTACCGAAACTATGCTCAGATGTGACCATAGTGCGACTAGACCGAGAATCGTATTTTTCGTTCTTGAAAAAGTAAAAGGGGCCAAAAACCCATGGACGGCCTAAGGTCCACCGAAAGTAAAAGATGGCACTGTTTGTTTCCCACGTTATGTTAACCAAGCAGATCTTAGACAAGTTCTCGCTCGTAACATTTCGTCTCGGAGACTCCAAACGTAAAGTCTCGCAGGCTGAACATATGGTTTGGGAAACCTTTAAAACAGCTGACTTCGTATCGGCCGATACTGCCCATGACTTCACCAGGATCGACATATCGATAATATCGATGCAGGCGGGTGGAAGAAATGGTTGTTTAAATAGAAGAAGCGGACGACAAGTCAAGAAGTGCCTGGCTGTTGATTTTAGTTTTAAAGCCAAGTTGAATTCTAGATATTGGTGGGTCCAAGATCTGCGTGGCTAACAGAATTCGAGAATCAAGAGGATCAAATGGTTCGGGAAACAAATATATATTCTGGCAAACGAACATCTGGTATAGAAATGAATATTAAGTCCGGGATAGAAACATTAGTTTTGGAAGGGTAACATTCGGTTTGGGAAAAAACACTTGGTAGGCAAAGTTGACATATGGTTTGTCTGTTGATGTGAACCAAAATGACCCTTCATACACACGCAGGGTACCGCCACTTGCACATTTGTTTTGGGAGAACCACTGTAGTATTTCGAATGCAGAAAGCTGATCTTTCAATGCGATTTCGAGTAAATCTGCAAGTGTCTTTACTGAGCAATTGGTTGACTGCTAACGGGTATTTCTTCGAGACTGTCGGCCAGACCCCATCTGACGGATTTTGTTCCGTCAATAGGGATGTTGCTGAGGAATTTCCCACAAATCACTGACTACAGCCCTTTTCAAGACTGTCAGCTGAAGCCCAACTGTCAAAGGGCTTTCGTCTCAGTAGCAGGGTTTATAATTGATCTCCTAAGATTCCTAGCACTCTTGCTAATGACCAGCGGTACAAGATAGCCAAAGTAGGTCGATTGCTGGTTGAATAAATAGGAAAGAAATGTGGGATCCGCCACTCTCTCAAGGTCCCAGTGTAGGGACAGCTCGTTCCCCCCAAAAGCCAGAGGTGGGTAAAGGGGTCGTAAAGTTTGGACAAGCCTGGCACAAAGTGAGATGGTGACTTTCTCAGTCCTAGCCAAGCCGTGTACTAAGTATGACATAGGTCCTGTGGCCGCCTATCCTGCAATGGTAGAGTTTCGTTTGCAGATTCCATGGTATCTGGTACGGAAACTGGATCTGCATTTTGTCGGGGTTTTTTTACAGTCACCATGGTATTTCATACCACAGTTGGTTTGAAAACGACAAACGATACCAAGCTTCTTTCACACCAATTTGACGAAGGCGTAGGCTCTTGTGTTGTGTTAGTGATGATGTAAGTGAGGTGACTCTTTCAGATACGACGGTAACTGGCCAGACACTCGGTAACTGCAAAAACGATTTCTGACGGTGACATCAGAACCATGAGATGTGCAGAAACGCAACTAATCTTCTCTCGGGTACCACCGCTTGAGAACATAAGACCAGTGCGAAACTACGTGTCTACTTGGCTCACAGACTTTCTGGTCACATCAAACAAAGCACATTACGTTTATCGGACGCATTACTAATTACATTATGCATTCTGGCAAATGAGCCTTATCAACGATTGTTACACAGCCTTCTGAACAACCGATTATAACCATTACACAACCTTTTAAATCAATTATGTCACAAAATTTGTAACGCATTCGCGAGTGTCCGATCTAGGTAGCTCGTCTGAACAATATGTTGGACGAGTCAGTGCATGACTTGGTCCAAAGAATATGTCCACTTACCCAGGTGTAAATAGTCTTTGACTCGGTTAGATAACAGGACAGACACAGACCTGTTCTGAAAGGCAACTGTCTAGGGAACCGGGATCCGTACTTTATGTCCTACGGGCTACGGAACCGGTATTTCTCCCGGAAATCAAAGCGTAAGAGCTATGATTCCGGAATCTGACGTCATTGACTAACGGAAACTTGTATGTGCTGACTCCTGTGCCGGTAGTAAATCGAAATATATCACGGAAACTTCATCGCACCAGCTTCTCGTCCGGTAGTCTCACGGAATTATGTACTCAGAAGCTAGGGAGCCGGTAGGTGATACCGGAAAGTATAGAATTGGAGCTTGTGTTCCGGTAGTGTGTATATTGGATATAGAACTCACGGAATAGTTTTAAGGAGAGCTAGGATGCCGGGATTTTCACTGACTTAGAGAAAATACATGGGGAAAAATAAACTACCGGGAACCCATATGTTGAGAGCTAAGGTACCGGTAGCAACAACTATTTGGTTGAAAATGACCAGCTCACGAACACAGATGGGCTAGGGTTCGGTAGTGCCAAAAATTAAAATTTTTGAACTCACGGACCTGTGTCAGTGCACACTAGGAGACCAGGAGTGAATATTCGTAACTCACGGAACCGACCTCCCGTGGGCTAGGTTTCTGGTAGTGCCAGAAATTAAAATTACAAACTCACGGACACGTGTCAATATCGTCTTCGAGTACGGTAGCGTATATTACAAGCTCACGGAACCCAACTTCTATGGGCAAGGGTTCCAGTAGGATAATATTTACTACCCGACTCTTCAAGTCCATATTGACACGTCTCCGTAAGTTTGTTCTTTTTTTGTACTACCGGTAGCCGAGCGCATGGGAGTTGGGTTCCGAGAGTTAAAAATATTCACTCCCAGTGGTAATGGTAGACACGGGTCCGTGAGCTCAATTTTTTTTATTTTCTCTGTACTACCGGAACCCAGCCCATAGTCATCTGTGTCCGTGAGCTGGTCATTTTCAACCAATAGTTGTTGCTACCTTTACCTTCGCACTCAATATATGGGTTCCGGTAGTGGATTTTCTCCAGTGTTATTTTCCTTGTAGTCACTACCGGAACACAAGCTCCAATAATATGGTTTCCGATATCACCTACCAGTTCCCTAGCTTCTGAGTACATAAATCCGTGAGACTACCGGACGAGAAGCTGGTACGATAAAGTTTCCGTGAGCTCTTTCTATTACTACCGGAATGGGACCCAGCACATCTAAATTTCCGTTAGTCAATGACGTCAGATCCCGGAATCGTAGCTCATATGATTTGATTTCCATGAGAACTTCTGGTTCCGTAGCCCGTAGGATATTCAGTACGAATCCCGGTTCCCGGTTCAGGAAGATCCTGGGGAAAGATGATGGACGT
Source organism: Branchinecta lynchi (assembly GCA_023053575.1). Taxonomy (NCBI): domain Eukaryota; kingdom Metazoa; phylum Arthropoda; class Branchiopoda; order Anostraca; family Branchinectidae; genus Branchinecta; species Branchinecta lynchi. The sequence continues at coordinate 13,412,666 of JAKZAP010000008.1, forward strand.
GAACCCTTGGTACTTCTCTACCTTGAGTTTGAGGGTCGTGCTTAGAAAACCCGTTTATATTACTATAAAATTAGTCGACAAGCAGTGCCTTTACAATAGAGGTATCCTTCTTTGAACAGTGGCGTTTTTTGCTAAATAAAGCAATAAAAACAATACATGCACTGAGAAGTTCTAAGGTGCTACTTTGACTGACCAATTTTGGTTTACCTCAGCAAGTGGATGAAATGGCACAGTTCAAAGTTAAGCAACTCTTCAAAGAAGCACACCTCTACTGTATGGCCTGTACACCTCTACGAATGTGACAAAGTTGTGAGAAAATATGTGAAAAGACCAACGCGCAGACATTATGGCATTCTGAGAAACCATTTAATTCAAAGCAGATTACCCAATAAAACACAGGCGCCTCGTAATCCCAGCACTTTGATTTTACGGCGCACCTGGTGCTACGAATTTCCAAGCTCCTTAGCATTCCTCTCAATGCCAGAGGGTTAAACGCTTTTCGGTTTTCTTAGCAAACGGAATGCAAACACTCCTAGGACGAAGACTTGAAATCCCCAGAGGAGGTTGGTTGGACGTTGGATGCCAAGACGTGTAGCTTTTCTATAAGCAAAGCATGCCTCAATGACGTGCGCGGCAACGGCTGCAGATGCGCTGCAAGGAAAAACTCGGATAACCGCTAGATTACACTTCTCCACGGTGACTGTTAGGGGTGTACCAATCAGGATTCCGCGAGTTTAAGAGATATAAGTTTAGCTTTTGATAACGCCAAAACGTCCGAAGTTTGCAGATTTGAAATAATTAAACTGAAAAAGAAGAGTTATGGTTGCAAGCTTACAGTTCAATTCTCACCTATTTTTCTCAGTTTCCTAACTGAAATGCACGAGCGAGGCTTTGATTGGAATCTCGTGAAACGCTTAGAGTCGAGGAATCGGAATAGAATTTGATGGGAGGAACAAGCATACGCCCGAGATACGTTCTTAACAGAAACAGATCGTATCGGGGGTCTTTGGTGGGATCTGGAAGTGGTTTTCCGGAATTCCGGTGATCGAGAGTGTGCTAAGGACCAGATGTGCTAAGGACGATAAAACTTGGCAGGCACATTACTGACCCGACAAAAAGGACTTAAGGACCTGACACAATGCCCTAGGAAAACTTCCGTTCCTGGATCCGGCCTTTTTTTGTGTGGGGGTAAGGGAAGGGGAAATCCGAAATTGCTTACTTCCGTAGGTTGCGAACGGGTGGTCCAGTTCGAGTGAAACTGTATGGGTGATAAGAACTGATGATCTAGATTATAAAAATGTTTATCCAGAACATGTGACCATGTTGGTTGACTTGGAGAAGAGCCCATTGAAACTGTGTGACATGCACACAAACCAACCGAATGAGCCGAATGTGATGCAAGTTGGAGAGTACCGAGTTTATGCGGTCTAGATTTGTTATTTGGCGTCTAGACCGGATCCGGACAAGACAGGAGGAGGGTGAAGCACGAACCGGAAATTTTCAAATATGCTCTGATTCGAGTCAAACTTGACAGACGGGAAGGGGAGATGTCAGAGATGCAAAGTTTATGTGTCCGAGTCAGATTGGGTCACAATGGAGGGAGTTGGAGGGGGAGTCCTAGACAGTTTGTAGCTCGCGGGGCCAATCGAGCGGAGAGGTTTGAACGAAACTCGGAAAATAGAAAAAATCATAAGCCCTAGATAACATATTTTAGGGTCCGGGCCTGATCGGAGCACGGCGACTGGGGAGAGGGTCCGGAATTTTCCCCCCAAAATGCTTAGATTCGAGTGAAACGTGATAGACATTGAGAGAAGATACTTTAAATAATCCATTTATGAGTCAGAACCTGCGATTCGGCCGCGGTACGGGGACGTCAGGGGTGGGGGTGGGGTGTGGGGGGGGGGTGAGGGGTTACCGGAAATAGTGCGGCACGTAGTGGGGCTTGCCCACTGTCAGAAGTCTGATAACATTTGAAATCCGCAACCAAACCCAGCAATACTAGCCCTAATCCATTCTCTAGCTTCAGATTGAGACAAACGCAAGATTTGTACCAGCCAAGATTTCGGGCACGAAACATCCCTGTCCGACATAGCAGCGAACTTCGAGCGAGAACGAACATAACAAGTGCGCAAGCGCACAGACGTGGTAAAGTAAAATATTTATTACATATTATATATAAAAAGCTTTAGAGCCAAGACGTTTCACATCCCCAATAACCAAACAAGTACTGAAATAACCTAATTTGTAATCATCCCGTTTTAAACGCTTTAAATGTAAACAAACCGCAAGTATAGATCCAAAGAAATCTTGAAGATTGTGCACGAATAGCTTGAGTTCCAACAATGGTCTACCAGCCAGTCCGACTCTTTAAAACTCTTTTCCATTAGCAAGGTAACAACAATTGCAATGAACCAAATCGTAGCAGCCTAATACCCCCTTTGTCACAATTCATCCAGAACGGCATATCATCGATCATATGACAAAACAGTCCAGTTTCCAATTATTGATTATAGATTAAAGTACGTCGCGTCGTCCTCTTTGTTGCTGTTTAATCCTCAGCCATAGATGTATCTCCCCAAATATACAAGAGGACTTGAGACCTGTCATAGACGAACTTAATTCATGGGAAATCTGGGACCAGCTGCCCATGAACGGGAGGGGGGGGGGGGGGGGGGTCGGGATCCATCAAAATGCGTCTTTACAACTCTTTTTCCTCAAGTATACCAGCTTATGGTTTCATTCCATTCACTGGTCAAACACTATTTTCATGGGCAATTTGAGCCCACTTGCCCATATAAGGGGGGAGTGGGGGGTGGTTCAACTCCACATATATATCCCGAACCCCTATATGATCCAGAAGCGCAAAGGAATTGCATCGCATTATCTCCAGTTATTGTCAAGTTAAAACATTAAAAATGGGCAATCTGGGCCCAATTGCCCCTGAACCAAGTGGGGTGGGGTTTGGGACTCGCAAAAAGTAAAAAGACACCCCAATGCTCACATACCTACCAAGTGTCAACTTGATACCTGTTGATTCCTGTCATGGGTAATGAACTTTACTCCTGGGAAGTCTGGGCCCAGTTGCCCATGAACGGTGTGGGAGGGAAAGGTGCAACTTCAAAAGCAATTTACTAGTCCTAAGATCTACATGTACAAGGATTTGCATCGTCCTATGTCCAGTTCTGTCAAGTTTACGAACGTTTTTCACTGGACAATCTGGGCACATTTGCCCCTGAACCGGGTTAGGGGGGGGGGGTGAGACCACCAAAAGGCACAACTCGACCCCAATACCCACTATAGTACCAAGTTCGAACTTGATACTTGCACTGGTTCATGAGTTATGAGCTCCACAAAATACGGTGAAAACAGGAAACCGAAAGCTGCTATAGCGCTCGCAATAGTGGATTGTTCCAAGAAACACTCCACTAAAAACGAAAGGAGACACTCTAAATTTTCACAAGAATTAGCCAATGTTATTTATACATTGGTGATATTAACAATATTGATTATAATGCAGCAAGTAGGGCCTGGGCTGGGCTGAAGTAGATATTACATTGTTAACTGTTCAATGATGATTCACTATGCTTATGGACGGGTAAGAATATCGACTTAGTCGAAACACATACAGGTGTTGAGCAACGAGGTTAGCCACTTGCGAGTAGCAACCTAAAAGATGTGGATGTATGTGTGCCTGTTTCTCGTGTTTATCGCATTTTCATGGAAGGAAAGATTTCTGGATACTCTTGATGACTATCTCTCTTTGCCGATGCATAATCTCCTGCCTCTCCGGGTATCTAGCGGAAGAAAGGCAGAAGTGGTGTCGCAGCTGCTGCCAAAGATCGCGGTGATTGATTGACACAGGATTTGAGTCGTTGAGTTTGAGTCGTGCGGACACGCTTACTCCTTCTTCCGGAGGATCGCTGGCGTGTTTTAGACTTAGTCATATAGAGTATTCACGATCTACGTAGAGGAACTAGCTTTTAAGCAGAAACAGTGTCTTACAAGGCCATCTTTAACACAAGGCTGCGAAATTTCAACTAATAGCACTTTGGATATTAGCTGTGATGCTACAGAATATTTGTGTTATGAGCATTTACGCGTTATGCTTCCGGAATCCGGAAGTATCCAAGATCTCCTCTGTTGAAATCACATGTGTGAAGTCGCCCAAATGAAGCCTTGAGTTGAACGTTTATCAAACTAGTAACAGTGCAGAGCTGGAAATCCCACCCAGCGGGAAGGTGACAGACTCCTCGTCCTAAATCGTCCTGGAGCAAAAAAGTATTTACTTACGAAAGCATCATTAGAGTAGGATAGGCTAAGCCAAGGCTCTTTGCCAGAGACGCCAGAGGTAAGTAGCTGGAACCCGGAAGGGTATCCGGTGCAAAACCGGAGATCTGAAACGAGAAGAGGGAATCCCCACTGTTAGAAGTTTCATAAGCCTCAACACGTGGACGAGCAATTTGAACGGATAAGAAACGACACCTTACCGGTTATTGTGCTCCTAATTATGTCACACTATTATTGTTAAATAAACATTTTGTTATGAGTGTTTCACTTTTACGTATTCATAAAGCCTATTAATAAACATGGTTGTTACTTTTAACGAAACAACAACATTGAAAGGTCAAAACGGAAATATGCTATGAAGCTTACATCCATAGTGTTGTCTATTGTCAATCTTTATCGAATTTCTGACAGCGTAGCAATAAGCAGTACAAAGAGATGAAATGGCAGCTAAGCAGAGAAGGTAGATGATTGCAAGAGAAGCCCTCGTGGAACTTTTTTCCATTTTTGCGCGGCTTTTCGGGAGTTCTGACAACTAAGGTTAGAGATCTTCTCTTTATGCAAAAGACGTGCTTATGGCTGACCATATTTACAAGAAGTATAAAGCCAATAATACAAAATACTACCAAGATACTACTGTCATGCAAACTCCGTATACCCTAGGTCGTGGGGGACAAGATGTGCTCTCTGGCACATTCATACAACATATGTTTATGCTGCAGACAAACGACCAGGTCTGGCAGTCACGGACTGGAATTCTCACAAATTTTATTCGTGTTATCCAGTCAGAAAAATCACGAAGTCAAATATTTAACAATTTTCGTTTTTCTAACTTGAGCGACTTTGAGCCTGAAGAGGACCCTTGCCAAAAAGGCCGAAATATAGCTCCAATAAAATTCAGCTGACGTATCCGTTTTGCACTATCAAATATGATTCGCAGTCAGCTTGGGCTGGAGGAATATTTATGTTATGTTTCCTCGTCCCAATAGGAATCTTCCGATTGGTTGAAGATATTCAGCCAGCCACATAACTCCATTTCCCACCGCTTTTCGATGAAATAAATTCCAGTAATCAATAGAAATTTTCGAGTCATAAATCCACACACAGAACTTTTTGTCCCGAATTTTTGAAAGTATGTCCTATAAATTTAGAGTTTTATTAATTCCAGTCAGCATGCTTATGCGGAACGGTAAAGTTGGCAGGATGGTCTGTTAGGAAAAATTAGTATTCCAGGGGTCTCATAAGTCTCAACGGGTGTACAACATCTGTGTACTTCCAGTCTGATTAAACATCGGTTTGCACGGCGAGTTTACTGTAGAAAGGACGATATAGCCGCGCTTAAACTGGGCTACGCGGATGTCACGACGGATATTAAGTTCGTTATTAATTTTTCTTGCTTCCTCGACGACCTCTTCTAGCTTAAAGCTGATTGACAAAAAAAAAAAAAAAAAACAACTATAAAGCCGTTTTCACATTGAAGCGTTGTTGCATATACGTTTATCTTGCATCGCGTACAGGTTGCGCAGCGTATATTTCACACCTGCACGAGAAGCTTTCGCACTGGATGCTCATTTACATTTTACTTTCTCGTTTTTTTCTGCTGAATTTTAATTTCTTTCACTAGTAGCAACATTTTCTTCATCATCAGCGTGTTTTTTTTTTAGTTTTTCTTCAAAAACTTCCATTCTCCACTAACAAATCTGTTGCGTACGCGTCGACGCAACGCAAGAATAAAACTTGGTTCGATGCTTGCGTTGCGTTTTATTTGTCTGCGTAAGCTCTGCTTTGCGTCGACGCAAGCACGACGCAAAGGTTGCGTAGCGTAGTGTGAAAGAGTCAACGCGTCAATGTGAAAGCGACTTAAGGGTTGCCGGTTATGGCGCGGGTTAACTGAGAAATAACAAACCATACGTTATAAGAGTTTACCTCTACTCAGTACAAATATAAAGGATCCCTTGCGTATATCAGTAAACAGATCAAAGGGAGCGAGTACCCCCGTTCTTACTTACAATAATGAGGGCCATTCCATAGGGAACCAAAATCCACAATATAGGATGCGCCCAAACAATAAAGTCTGGATCAATCTTTCTCTCCTGTCTGCTTTTCATGGTCTATTAGATCTGTAAACAGAAAAAAATTACATAGGCGAGCCGAAAAAGGCATTTCGAGGGAAAATAACGTCGGCCGCTTTCAGTAAACAATCTACACCGTCAGAAGTCTGACAAAATTTCACAGATAATTTAACACATGGTTCCCCATCTTTGTGTTAAATGTTGCCGAAGATATTTCTGTTATGACCCTTTTAAGGGTTATGTTACTGAAAAAACAGAAAAAATTAACAGAAATGTCCTAGACATCTAAGAGATAACTGAAATATCCTAGGCGTCATTTCGCTGAAATTTGTTTTCGAACCAGGCAATAAATCTGATAATAAATCGAATGCTCCACTCAAACCGAGGTGAGAACAGCAAGACCAGGCTTAGCTGTTATACCCTCTCCTCCTTCTTCAAAAAACACCATTATTTTTGAAGGAAATCTGAGCGGATGTTTTTTTCTTTTTTCTTAAACCCGCGTAGCATCTTTTCTGAACTTTTTCCAGATTTTTACTTTTTGGGCTACGACTCCTCCTCCACTCGGTGGCGTTAATATTTCCTTACACCTTTAACGTCACCTACTCTTTCCGAAATTAAATAATAATACAAACTTCAAATATCAAAGATTTAATCTCCTCCATTTCAACTGTTTAAACTATTTTTTAAATTTCCAACTACACTACTTATAATTATTATTTTCATTACTGATTTGTATCCATTTTTTTTATCTTCGCAAATCATCACAACCACAAAAAAAAATTCCACCCCAACCAAATTACTACAAATGAAAACAACTCCACAAGACACAAAGCTAATGAAAACTTACCAATACATTTCAAAATCCAAAATTTCAAACTACAAAAATTACGATACCCGATCCGGCGAAACCTGGCAATTTGCTTCGGCTAGAGTTGCGAAACAACCTCGGCAGGACAGTAAATAGCGTCGTGAGAACTTACCTGAATAAACTAAATTTTTGCCACAGGGTCGACATTTCACACTCCCATTTACGGCATTAAAGCTCCTGTTGAGCCACGACAGCCATCCTCATCACGTCCTAAGAGCTTACTATCCTGGAGATATCATTTTTTGTTCTTGTTGTTTTGTTTTCTTGTACGTGATTTTTTTTTGTTGTAGTTGCTATGGCCAGTTGGCTTTTTGCAATAAAAATCATATCATAATATTCGTTCAGTCCAAGCTGACTGCGAATCATATATGACAGTGCAAAAAGAATACGTCAGCTGAGACGTAGAGCTCTATTTCGGCCCTTGTCGGCAAGGGTCTTCTCCAGGCTCAAGCTGGAAAATGAATATTAATGGAACACGAAATGAAGTTCAGTTTCCAGCTATGAGCTTGAAGACGACCCTTGCCCAGAAGGGCCGAAATAGAGCTCTAATAAAATTCAGCTGACCTATCCGTTTTGGACTGTCAAATCTGGACCGTTGCCGTTAACAGCCACTGCATCAAGAACAAATAATCTGATAGAACCTCCGTCTCCCTATCTCTGTAATATGACTATGTGGAGTCAAATATTTCCCCATACCCTGTCCGCTACGAACGAGCGTAGGTTAGTAGCTTCGCGCCACATGTCGTTTCTTTACCCCTATAAACAGCTGAATCGCTGTGAACCGCCACTGAGGAAAAGTAGAAATCAAAGCTGATTGGTTATATGCCTATGGACTCACTCCAGAGCGGGTCAGCGCGCGGAGTAAGCCTCCTGCCAGCCTCTTGCACTATTTTGTTTGCGATAAGCAACGGCGAAGACGGAAGATGAGTAAGCGGGTATCAACACCAGCTCAAATCTAGAGTAAATACCTCTAGGTCCGCTCAGTTTTGTCGGGGTATTCACAGTCGCTGCACGGGACTAAAAACAGAAGTTCTATCAAATTATTTGTTCTTTGTTGCACTTATTTCGAGTGCGCAGTACGGAGCCCGGCAAAGCACCACGCATGAGTAGGCGCCTGCAGCTCCATGTCTATCCCGCGGTTCAAACTGCTGCGGTTTCGTGCAGAACTCCGAATAATGGGACATACTGACAAAAAAAGTGCGACAAGGAACGCGAGACTGTGAGTTTTGTCGCAGTGTCACTGTCAAATACGTGAAAATTTTGGGGGGATCGAAAAAGATAAAACCAAGATTAGTCATTTCTTAAGGCTAAAAGCTGCTACACGTTCTTTTTCTGAAACAAAACGTCGTGATCCTAGAACGACTGAACGCAAAATATGTTCTGGGAAAACATATATAAACCTGTTTCGAACAAGATGATACACAAGATTTGCTGAAAATTTAGTAATATTAGGTGGTCTTCAAGAGGGGTAATTTTCCATTTTCCAGCGTCTTCTAGTGCTGGGCGATATTTGGAATTTTCGATACACCGATATACCGATATTTTCACTTTCGATGAACACAATTGTCGTTAAATAACACCTCGGATCATCTCAAACTCCGAATAAATAAGAACTCAAATACGGAAAACATATTGCTCCAATTTCGGATTTATAAATATAGGTTATGTTCGATTATTTACAACAATTATGAATGAATAAAAATATTTTCGATATCGATATTTACGTTTCGGTACTCGATAATATTTCGTCCGATATATCTTTATCGAATATCGCCCAACACCAGCGTCTTCAGAGGTCATTCCCCAAGTAGGGTTTCTGTGTCATTCTGTCGTACGTCGGTACACGAAATGCAACATCGTGTCGCCCGTAACGCAGCAATGTGAACCAGGGGTAACTGGAACTGGCGTCAACTACGTCAGCGGGTTGCGTCCAAGCCTACTGACTGAAATTCCTGGAGTTTGTTGTCGTCGGGACTGAAATCCTCACGTATGTGTTTCTTCAGAGCCAGTACAAAATGTTTGTCTTAAAACCGATTACGCAACATGGCCTCCCTGCTAAGCCGATAGCCAGCTCGGCAATCGACCAAAAACCTATCAGATGACAGATTGTAATTTACGCTACCGTTTTTACAGAGTCTTCCTAACCACAATGGGAACAAATCAGTTGGCAAGTTTCCATTAAGAATGCCGCGTTCGGACCCCCCCCCCCCCCCCCTCCCCAGATATTGCAAGCTCTTTGACAAACATTATCGGAGAACATTTCCCTGAACATCTATCCTACATAGGGCTCCACAATAGAAAAGGGGTTCTTCACACCGAAATTCAAGTAACTATTTCGTTGTGCACAAGATCATCATGCAAATTTGCATAAGGGTTAACACTGTACGCGTGACGTTTCCTTTTATATATTCTTCTATCGTCTTCAGAGTGCCGCTTTAGGAGGGTTCAAGAAAGAGACGGCAACCTTATGAGAAGAATTTACGGTGTGTGTCGTTCTGGCAGAGCAAAATAACTCTAGGAAGTAATGCGAGAACTCTGAAAAAGTGACACACAGTCAAATTGCAGCAACACTAGCTCCACTAGCGGATACGAACATCCCTACCGAAACTCAACCAACCGCAGAGCAGAATTATTTTGCTCTGACCAATCGTTAACGAGCGCTGGCTAGAATCTCTACATCCGCCACTGCACGCAGCGAACAAAGCGAGCTGGGCGGCGCTGCGACAGAGGCCCATTTTTGATGCATGGGAAGGATATGTCTTCGACTCTTCGCATTACTCCCTAGAGTTATTTTGCTCTGCGTTCTGGGTTTTGAACAAGACTGAAGCGGGCCGCGGGGACTCCTGGCATTAGTAACTATCGTAAGCCATCGTAACCATGCTCGTCCTCACCCGGCGTGCTCTCATTGGCTGAAAATCGCAAAAAATGGCGATTGCGACACGTCACGATGGCTTCCGACAGCTCAGGATTGCCAGTGGAGACCCTACTTGAGACTTATGATGCGCCAGGCCAGGATTAGATTGGAAATCAGTGCCTGCTTTGACACGTGTCTGGAAATGCCGGCAACCAAAAGGCACTGGTCCTCTATTTTAAGAAGCTGGGACTCCAACAAAGTTTATTACAACAAAAAAACACACACACAGAACCGGAAAAAACGAGACGATGATATTTATTCGAAATGAAACTCCACGAAAATCAACATTCGAGAATCCGAACACGAAACAAAAATAATATTCAACAATTAAACTCTCAAAAGCAGACCCATTTCTATAAATAAAAAAAGATGACAATGACGACACCTATTTCAGGGCATAGCCAGAGCCTTTGATCAACCAATACAACTTTTCTGATAAAGCCTATAGCCTACGAGCCGTGGTGCCTCATCGTATGTCTCTCCCTTGTCCTGGGAGCAAATCCCTACACACATCGCTTCAAGCACACCTCGCACTGTTTATGTTCCATATCCAAACCATTCGAATACTGTAAAACTAGGCCCTGCTTGTAACAGGCCATCCACGGATTTGGCTGTTTTAAGCCTTTTCCCAGGCCCACTGTTCTCTATTGTCCGGGATCCAGACCGCGATATCGTTTCAAAACAGGGGAGGGGAGGGGGAAGGGTAGCTTAGGAGCTACAGAAGGTTTGAAGAATTTGTCTAGATCAACATTTTGTGCTGGGAACGAAAATCGTGCCCGACCACTCCGCACCGATGTACGTGGCTAACTTTTGTCGCCTATAAAGTCAGATTAGGACTATAAAGACCATCTCTACAAGAACAATTTCCCTAGCAAGACCAAATTAGAAAAAAAAAAAAAACTATACATATTCTGAATCCTCTTTTTATAATCTATCGAATGGTACATTTCTTACTTTTGTAAACTTACATATTTTCTAGAAACGTCTTAGGAACCAAGAAAAAGCGAACATTATTAAATTTTCTTAAAATTGTCATTTTTCTCGGAAAAACTTCCAGTAAACTACATATTTGTGTTATTCCGTTAGAAAGATAAGCTTTTTACCAATCGTTTGAGCTATTAAAACTTCAAAAAATTTGGTTCTAAGAATTTCTGGATTTGTTTCCACGTTTTCATCAATGAGTGACGGTAAAATTTGTAAACCGAATACATTAGTTTGACGGTCCATCCAATTAGTTTGACGGTCCAAACTTCAAACTGTAAGTTTGAGCAACTTGGGCCTGAAGAGGACCCTTGCCAAGAAGGGCTGAAATAAAGCTCTAATAAAATTCAGCGGACATATCCCTTTTGCACTGTCAAATATGATTCGCATTCATCATGGGCTGAACGAGTATTTAACATTTAGTACGGTCATTTCTAAAGGGCCAATTATTTTATTTTGTTAAATGCGAGTCGCTCGACTCTCGCCTCCACCTATACTCCACTTACAGATAAAATATTGTTCGTCCCGTCATCTTATATGAAGTGTATCCAGTTTCTTGTTATTTCGGATATTCACTGAATTACTATCGGACTACAACATTCTTATACGCCTCGTTCATCCTTCAAATACTTGACACGAAAAGCCGCAGAGTAAACCGACCACAAAAAATCGCCTCCCTGCTAAGCTGAGCCGATAAAATATTCACTTCGGTTCGGCAACCGAACATAAACGTATCAGATAACAAAATCGCTACCGTTTTTGCAGTGTGGTTGCAGAGTCTTCCTAACCACAGCGGAAGAATATCAGTTGGCAAGTTTCGATTAAGCAAGCCGCGTTCGGCTGGTACAGCCCCCGTCCCGAAGTAAATGGCAGGCTTTTGAAGAGAGAAAAAAAGCGGATATCTGTTAATTTTCCCGAACGTCCTTAGGAACGACTAGTTCAACATTTATAAACAAGGAAGGAAGCCTCCGAACTTCTCTGCAACATATATGGCGTTTCCAGGCTCCATGGAAAGACAGCGAACTGCTCATTTTCTTCGGATATTTCACAGCATCCACAACAAGCTCCGTCGACTTTTTATACAAACAGTAGGGCTCGAAAGTTCTTTTTTTTGTATGTACGAAGGCTCTTACTCGCCGGACCATCCACTACTAGCCGAATAACGACTGTACTAGTGAATTTTGGGGAAAGCGGAAGACGGAAAAAGGCCACCTCAATGGCTTATCACGCCATTTATCAAACCGTACGTATATCATCATCTCATCTTAATCACGAATCCATTTCTTTTCTCTCTCCAGTTACTCCGCAGCGGGAAGTCTGAAAAGCCAGATTAAAAAAGAAGACAAATAATGTATTGCGTTTTAACAGCGCAAATGTCTGCGTAGACGCCCGAGACGTAAATACAAGATTTCGAAATGGTTGTCAAGCCCACCAACTAGTTTTTGTGACCTCAAAAACTTGTACAGCTTACTATTCTAACACACTGCTTGACTCCTCCCCCTTGCTAAAACGCTACTGGAACAACGCCAAACTCCAGCACTGGGCTAGACCTCTGTACATCCAGAGCTGTTGCCATACACGCAGCAGCTTCTTCAAAGTCCTGCTGGGCCTCCAGGACTTTTACCAAGTGATACCTGCAATGCGGAAAATTTGGGCCAATCGGGAACAGCCCAGCGTCTTGAATCCGATCTTTCTCTCTCTCGTCCAGGCCACGCATTCAACAGGGAGAGCTCCAGAGTGATGAGACACTCCAGGCGGAATGCGATGTATTTCGGAAACACCGGGTTAGCGATAAGGATTGAATATTTCTAGAGGGTGGGCGGAATTTCAGATGGACCTTTTACCGGTTGTTGCCTATTTCAATGCATAATTTCTATTTTCTAATTAAGGTTAAAGATTGCACAGGCTCTTAAAGAGAGCCTCAAAATGCGCCGTTTCTACTTAAAACCAACTAATCTCACTATCATGAATGTCGTGACACTAGTAACATTTTTACACCTTCCACGAAAATCCATTCGAGAAACACTGAAAACACCACACATACATTCACTTCTTTGAGGTTGCTACTCTTAAAGGACACCTGAATCATTAAGTTTTTGTTTTGGATAGTTAGTGGTGATTCTGGTTGAAAATGAGTTTGTTTATGGTTGATTTTCTGGTTGGGCGTCCCAGACCGCGTAAGTCAAGCTCCTTTCTTTCTTTCTTTCCCTTTTTTCCTTTGTTTTTGTCGAAGTTTTGTTTTTATTAATGTTTTGTTTTGAGGGTAATTAGTCCCTTACAGGTTCGCCTCTGGGCATTGAAGATTCCATTTTTTTTTAATAAACCCTTCGTTCATTCATTCACCCCATGGAGAATGCATTTACAGACATGGCCACGGAGAGCATTCTTCTCCTGAGCGTGACGTTTCCAAAATAAGGATGTTCGTTTCTGGAGGTTTGCACATGCAGACTCCAAGACAAAAAGCGCAATTCATTCAAATCTTGTACAGCGCTGGCCGGATCGTATTGGAATTTCTTCTAGATATACGTTTGGGCTTAACTGGTTAAAAAATATTCCAGAAGAAGGGTTGACTGGAGCATTTGTTCATTTCTAAAATTGTTCGGTACTGAAATAAGGACAGATGCAAAATGGAGCAAAAATCATAGCTTGGAAACACTATTTCGTATTTGGATTGGGTTTTCTGCAGGCAATGTTAAGGAAAGTCATACAGATAGGGAGGATACTTGGTGCTCTTCATTCAGGTGTCCTTTAAGTGGTTAAACCCTTCACCACCTGTATGTAGTTCGGCAACGACGGGATTCTCAACTTCCTTCCATGAAGCATCATGAATCATTACTGAATAATTAGCTATACTGTAACTGTGATTTTTAAATAGTCACTTCTGGTCGGAATCCTTGCTGCAAAAATGACACATTTGGTCATTTTCTGAAATAGAGTGATTTTTATGCCCTACGTAGGACAAGAGTGATAAAAACAAAATACAGTGACAATTCACACTATCATGCGACATGTGGCAACGCTGCTGAATACTCTTGATGACTAACGCTCTTTGCCGATGCAAATCGCTGTGTAACTAGCGGAAGAGCCAGAAGCGGCACCACAGCTGTCCACAACGATCGCCATGTTGGGTTGACACAGGGTTTTGGTGTTGTGTTTGAGTCGTTAGTGAGACGTTTTTTCGTCCTTCATGAGGATCATTGGCGTGTTTTGGATATAGAGTATAGGTTGGACTTAGTCATTTAAAGTATAGGTTGGACTTAGTCATTTAAAGTATAGGTCGGTTGCAGCCCGGCGTTCCCCCAGACCACCAAGTTTCCTCCTACTCGTTTTAGCCGCGTTACGATACGATATCCGAGACGATATCATATCAGCAGGCCCGTATCCAGGAATTTATTTAGGGGGGGGGGGGGGGGTTTGCCTGCGGGTCGGACAAAAAAGTACACAAAAGACATAGATCAGAGGGAAAAGCCTATACAAATGGTTATTTTTGTAGGTTTCGGGGGGGGGGGGGGGGGTTCAAACCCCTACCCCCCTTCCCCTGGATACGCCCTTGCATATTAGCCTCAACAAAAGTTTTTAGTGGAGTGTTCCTTGGAACAATCCACTATTGCGAGCACTGTAGCAGCTTTCAGCTTTCGGTTTCCGGTTTTCGGTCGGAAATTATAACAGTTAATATACCTGCATCTCGGTAGATTTGGCTTTTCCGACTCTGACAGTGCTCACATACTCGTACGGAAGGTTTCAGTATAAAACAAGAGCTACGAGCTCATATGGCACTTGTACGAGTAGGCTGTACAAGAAAGTAGATGAAAACGTCACAAAATACACCCGCCATCCAAAAAGGCGGTTCGTAAATAGAAATAGGATATTTAGTTTCACTCATTTCTGAGCAGTTCCGGCATCGTCTCGATTGCAAATGCACATGACTGTTCAAACTTTCATCCCAATAAATCCATTTGTTTGATCCCTAGACGTACTACACGATTTCCGGTACTCACTCTATTTCCACCTACCGTGGTCGAATCTGGTTCGGAATAAAAAAAAAAATCGACCACCTAAAGCATCTTCGTTTATACCATTTACCAAGTTTCACTCGAATCTGAGCATTTTTTGAAAGTTCCGGTACCCCCCCCCCTTCCCACCAACGTTATCGGAGCCGGTTCGGGCCCAATCTCTTAATTCCCTCATCAAGTTTGACTGAAATTGGAGCATAGCCTATCTGCAAGTTTCCAGTACCCCCCCCCCCCTACCTTGGCCGAATCCGGCCCAGACGCCAAATAACAAATCTAGGCCGCATAAACTCGGCACTGTCGAATTGCATCTCATTCGGTCCATCCGTTTGGTTTTTGTGCATGTCAAAAGTCCCCCCACCCCCAATTCCCCTAATCGTGGTCGCATATGGTTCGAACGCATGTTTTACATGTCGAGGCCATCGATTCGTATCACCCATGAAGTTTCACTCGAATCAGACCACTCGTTCGCAATTTATAGAAGTCCATATTTCTCTTCTCTTGCTCCCCCAAAAATGCTCGGATCTAGGAACGGAAGTTTCCGGGGGTATGTTGTGTCAGGTTTTTAAGTCAAGATAATTCGGGTCGCTAATATGCCTGCAAAGTTTCGTTGTCGTTTTACATCTGGAACTATTCTAACTCACGACTACCGGAATTCCAGGAAACCCCCTCCAACTCCCCCCACAGAGCCCCGAAACCATCTGGCTCCGTCAATTTCATCTAGGCCTAATGCTTGTTCCATCCATTAAGTTTCGTCCCAATCCCTCTGCTTTTAGAGTTTCTTGAGTTCCCCCCCCCCCATCCCCACAGGTATCGGACCCGACCCGGACGTGACACTGAACGTCCGAGGCGATAGCTCACCAGACAAGTTTCATTCAAATCCGATCACCCGTTCAAAAGTTATGCACGCCACTAGATTCCGGACTCCCCATCCACCCACTCCCCCCACGATGGTTGGGTCGGGGAAACGGCTGTTCTCAAGTCAATCTGTTCGGATCCCTGACATACCTGCCAAGTTTCATCGCCCTAGGACATCAGGAAGTATGCCGAACTCGCGGGATCGCTAGAAATCCGGACCCCCACCCCAACTCCCCCACAGTGCCCTGATCCGGTCCGGTTATGTCAATGACGTGTCGAGGACCTGTGCTTGTTTTTCCCACCAAGTTTCATCCCGATCCCTCCACTGTAAGCGTTTCTCAAAATTTCCGGTTCCCTCCTCCAACTCCCCCCAGTGTCATTGGATCCGGTCCGGTTATGTCAATGACGTGTCTAGGACCTGTGTTTGTTTTTCCCACCAAGTTTCATCCCGATCCCTCCACTTTAAGCGTTTCTCAAAATTTCCGATTCCCTCCTCCAACTCCCCCCAGTGTCATCGGATCCGGCCCGGATTTAAAGTGAGGTGTCTGAGACACAAGGTCATCCTAAATATCAATTTTCATCAAGATCCGATCACCCGTTCAAAAGTTATGCACGCCACTAGATTCCGGACTCCCAATCCACCCACTCCCCCCACGATGGTCGGGTCGGGGGAACGGCTGTTCTCAAGTCAATCTGTTCGGACCCCTGACATACCTGCCAAGTTTCATCGCCCTAGGACACCAGGAAGTATGCCGAACTCGCGGGATCGCTAGAAATCACGACCCCCACCCCAACTCCCCCACAGTGCCCTGATCCGGCCCGGTTATGTCAATGACGTGTCTAGGACCTGTGCTTGTTTTTCCCACCAAGTTTCATCCCGATCCCTCCACTTTAAGCGTTTCTCAAAATTTCCGGTTCCCCACCCCAACTCCCCCACAGTGCCCTGATCCGGTCCGGATATGTCAATGACGTTTCTAGGACCTGTGCTTGTTTTTCCCACCAAGTTTCATCCCGATCCCTCCACCCTAAGCGTTTCTCAAAATTTCCGGTTCCCTCCTCCAACTCCCCCCAGTGTCATCGGATCCGGTCCGGTTATGTCAATGACGTGTCTAGGACCTGTGTTTGTTTTTCCCACCAAGTTTCATCCCGATCCCTCCACTTTAAGTGTTTCTCAAAATTTCCGGTTCCCTCCTCCAACTCCCCCCAGTGTCATCGGATCCGGCCCGGATTTAAAGTGAGGTGTCTGAGACACGAGGTCATCCTAAATATCAATTTTCATCAAGATCCGACCACCCGTTGGCAAGCTAAAAATACCTCAAATTTTGGCTTCACCCTCCCTCCACTCCCCCCCCAGATGGTCGAATCGGGGAATTGATGATTTCCTATTTAAGCTGGTCGGGTCCCAGACATGCCTGTCAATTTCCATCATCCCAGCACATCAGGAAGCACGGAACTCGCGGGATCACTACAAATTCAGACTTCTCCCCCCCCCAACTCCCCCAAAGTGAGCGGATCCGTTCCGGTTATATCAGTCACGTATCTAGGACTTTTGCTTGTACTTTCCACCAAGTTTCATTCGGATCCCTCCACTCTAAGTGTTTCCAAGATTTCCGGTTTCCCCCTCTAACTCCCCCCAGTGTCACCGGATCCGGTCTGGATTTAAAATGGAGGGTCTGAGACACGAAGTCCTTCCATGTATTAAGTTTCATTAAGATCCGATCACCCGTTCGTAAGCTAAAAATATCTCATTTTTCCTATTTTTTCCGGATTCCCCCTCCCTCCACTCCCCTCCAGATGGTCGGATCGAGGAAGCGACAATTTCTAATTTAATCTGGTCCAGTTCCTGTTATGCTTGCCAAGTTTCATCGTCCTAGCTTATCTGGAAGTGCCCGAACTAGCAAAACCGGGACCGACAGACCGACAGACCGACAGACCGACTGACGGACAGAAATAACAATCGCTATATGGCACTTGAGTAAGCTCAAGTGCCATAACAAATCAGTATAAATATTATCTCAGACAGTGTGCCTCCGTGTATCGCCTAGAGCCGACGCCCGACTTGCCCTTCGTAGGATTGTCTAAAACCCGCTTGTCTCGTAGCGTGGCGATTTGCCCACTCCCTTGCCTTGTGCGAAGATGCTGACTGGGGACTACCGAATGAAAACTTGCCAACCGATTGCTCCCCTCTACATTAGGCTACTGTCCCCGGGAACAGTTTAAACGTATAATCGAACGCCAATATGGACAGAAAAGAATGAAAAAGCAGAAAACTGAAAGATTAGGAAAGCCGAGCGGAATGCATCCGCTGTATCAAGAACAAATAATCCAATAGAACCTCCGTCTTTGGTCCCATGCAACAACTATGGATGGATGTCCTGACAAAACTCGGAGCTAGAGGTACTCGCTCTACGGTTTGAGTAAGATACCCATCTACTTCCCTCTTCGCCACTGCGCATACCAGATGCAAAACTGTAGGACGCCTGCAGGGGTGGAGAACCCGGTCTGCACGTGATGTCACAATGGTACACAACCAGCCACCTGTAAAGGACGGCTCAGACGGCGTTCGTATTCTTCTGCGGGGTTCTACTGCTATATAGCTGTTGTAGAGATAACAAATATGACGTTCTGCGTACCTCCTCCTCCGCTCGTTTGCACCGGATAGGGTATCAGAATATATTCGATTCCGCATGGTCGTATCACAGAGATAGGGAGACGGAAGTTCTTGTGATTATTTGTTTATTGTTGTATAAACTTATGGTACCTCAAGAGTATTGCAGATTAAAAACTTTAATTACGTGTCTCGTCCTAAGTAAAATGTTCGGGCGGTACTTTAATATATTCAATATATATTAAATATATACCTTCACGATCAAAATTCGATATATCAATTCAGGACCTTTTTTTGCTCTCATATTCATATCGTTTCGCTGAAATTTAACAACGAATTATAGTCAAAGAGCATTTAGCTGCTTTGCATCACGTCAAAAGCTTAGGATTGATATAAAAATCGAATTACGAAAAACATACAGCTCCAACTTTGTGGGTTGCAAACAATTCAACTTCTGGCATTCGACGATAGATGGCGAAAATAATTGAATATGTGAACTAGCGTTTTCGATGTCGATATCGATATTTGATCCGATGTATCAAATCGAATATTTCCATCACCTACCCCGCCAACTCCTCTTCAAGTCTGGCTAGTAAATGTCGATTTCACGGAATTCTGTTTTGTAGTGGAGTGTTCCTTGGAACAATCCACTATTGCGAGCGCTGTAGTAGCTTTCAGCCTTCGGTTTTCACCATATTTTGTGGAGTTCATAACTCGTGAACCAGTGCAAGTATCAAATTCAAACTTAGTACACTTGTGGGTATTGGGGTCTAGTGTGCCTTTTGGGGTACCCACCCCCCACAAACACCCAGTTCAGGGACAAATGGGCCCAGCTTGCCCAGTGGATAATGTTTATAGTTTGACCAGAGTCGGACATAAGACGATGAAATTCCTTGCACTTGTAGATCCTAGGGCTGGGAAATTACTTTTAAAGTTGCACCTTTCCCACCCATCCCGTTCATGGGCAACTGGGCCCAGATTGCCCAGAAGTAAAGTTCGTCATCCGTGACAGGAATCAACAGGTATCAACTTGAAACTTGGTAGGTTTCTGAGCATTGGGATATCTGTTTTTCTTTTTGCGGGTCACAAACCCATCCCCCACTTGGTTCTGGGAATCCGGGGTAATTGGGCCCAGATTGCCCATTTTTTAATGTTAGTAACTTGACAATAACTGGAGATAGAGCGACGAAATTCCTTTGCGCTTTTGGATCACAGGGTTGGGGATTTATATATGGAGTTGACCCCACCCCCCACCATCCTCCCTGTTGATGGGCAAGTAGGCCCAATTTGCCCATGAGTTAAGTTTTTGACCCGTGACTGGAATCAAACTCAAAATCTGTTATAGTCGAGGATATTTAGGTCTAAATATGCAATTTGATCGATCCCGACCCCCCCCCCCCTCCTTCATGGTTAACTGCATGGGCCAATTTCCCATGAGTTACGTTCGTCTATGACAACTCTTGTATACTTATGGATATGTCTGTATAGACGCGGATTTTGGTCTAACAGCATGCGGCGTACTTCAATCCTTAATTATCAGTTCGAAACTGGACGGTTTTGTCATATAATCGATGATATGCCGTTTTTAATGAAGTTGTGACAAAGTGGGTATTGAGATGCTACGATCGAGGCTACGATTTGGTTTCTTGTACTTATTATTACCCTGCTAATAGAAAAGAGGTGTAAGTGGGATGGACTGGCTAGCAAGACATTCAGTATCGAAACTGAAACCATTCTTGCAAGTTCTTGAAGATCTTCTCTGTATTTCTAAATGCGGTTTGTTTATATTAAAAGCTCTTAAACTGGGATGATCTCAAAATATCTGATTTCAATATTGTTTTCGTTATTGGGGATGTGAAATGTCTTGGTTCTGACACTGTTTGTTTATATGGTGTGATAAAGATATTTCTTTCACACTCCACGTCTGAGCGCTTGCACACTTGTTCTGTTTGTTTTTTCGTTCTAACAGAACGACTAAGCTATTAAACATCGAGCGCTGACAATAAACTGGTTTGGTTATACTTCATAAAACTATTAAGTTTTTTTTGTGTTTTCTTTTTTTAAAGAAACTGCTGAAATGATATATTGACTGGTTCCAACAGTCTGCGCATTCAAGACTTTTGGTGAAACCAAAATAACTCACAATCACGCAGCGGAGCTTCCCGAATCCTTATTCTGTTATCCGCTTACGTCACCGACCACTAATTCAGTTATCACTAGCGAGGCTAC
Organism: Branchinecta lynchi; assembly: GCA_023053575.1. Classification (NCBI taxonomy): domain Eukaryota; kingdom Metazoa; phylum Arthropoda; class Branchiopoda; order Anostraca; family Branchinectidae; genus Branchinecta; species Branchinecta lynchi. The sequence continues at coordinate 13,433,490 of JAKZAP010000008.1, forward strand.
ACTGCAGTTATTTTTTTTTTTTTTACCGCACTGCGTACAAATTCGGACCAATGAGGACCCGTCTATGAGTGGAGATAAGGAACTGAGCTAAAAAACATGTTTGCACTACAACTGACGACACAAAGTGATACCTAAGTTGGCGAAGAAGATAATAAAACGGGATTGCGGAGACCTGTTGCTGCTCCCCAGAAGGCAGAAGCCTTGAAGGAGTAAGCACTTTTCTGTTGGAAATGGGGGGCGATTTCGCTGCAGGCCAGTCAAACTGGACATTTTATATAGTATATAAAATAACATGAGAAGGTTTTTTGTTAATTAATAAATAGTAAAGTAGGTAGTAAAAAGAGAAAATCAAAATAACGCGGATATTAGGATATATATAGTAGAGGTATGCTTATTTTAATAGTAATTGTATAGTTTTGGGCTAAATGGTAGGATATGAAAAATAACCACTCAGGTGCTATAAAGGGCTTTTAATTACCTGTTTTAGCTAACCAGTAGTTGACTTTAGTAGCAGCAAATTCATGAGAATTTCACTGTCCAAAGTGAACAAACGTCAACAAGCATAGCCTGACTGTGTAGAAGAAAAATAATTTAAAATTAGCAAGGAAAAGATGTAAATTAAATACGGGTTTATTTTTACAAGTTAGGTGAGGGGGGAGTAGCCACTAAAAGTAAGAAATGCAATCTCACAGTTTGTTTTAGAAATATAAAAATAAGTTAAATTACAAAAGCTGGTATCGAGTATCGATATATCATACGATACTGTCTACTCACATATCAAGTAATGGCCAACAGAGCTACGAGCTCATATGCATCAAAGTGGAAGTGTCCGGACTAGCAAAACCGGGAGTGACAGAGGGACATAAATTGCGATCGATATATGGCACTTGGCCGAAAGGCAAGTGTCATATAAACGGAAAGTCAGCTACGATGTTTTTCAGCGACACTTCGGCCCTTCTTTGCAAGGGTCCTCGTCATACTGCTCCAGTCCGGCAACGGAATAAACGAAATAGGGCGCCTGACCTTGTATCATTCAAGTTTCATCCCCATCTCTCCATCCATTTGGTCCTTACGCGTGCTGCAAATTTCCGTTGTCCTCCCTTGAGCTCCCTCCACCATTACCAGATCTGATTCGGACATATCAGTGTCACAAAGGTGTCCCATCTAGGTCTTATTTGTTCCTACCACCCATAAAATTTCATTCGAATCAGATTCCAGATACGCTAGGACGATGCAACTTGGCAAGCATATTACGGACCCTTTCCTTCCTTCAACTTGAATTGGCGTTGGGTCCAACTTGTTGTCGGTCCCTTTCTGCCCTATCATCTCGCCGTACAGTAGCTCCTCGTCTCGTATCTTCAAACTGTTGGTGGCTGCGATTTGTTGGAGGGAGGGTGGCATCCCGTTGGTTGGGTCCCGAGAGGGACCCAACCAGATTGAAACTCACTTCCCGACAGCATTATCCTCGGGGAGTGGATAGAGAGGGAATCCGGAAAAACGAGGCATGCATAACTTTGGGTGGTCAGGTCTGAATGATCAGATCTGAACTGGCAAGAGCAAATGTGTCAGGTGTTTCACATTGATGTTCAGTTGCAGGTCCAGTTCGGAATCGGCCACTGCGGGGGGAAGTTCTATGCAGAGGTTCTTGGAAAGCTTTTGACAAACTCAGGGTGGAGAGAGACGGAACTTCAGGGAGAGGACTATCATACTATCCAGGGGGGGGGGGGGTCAGAGCGGGCTCTGGGAAGAGCCATCCGACCTTGACAGTGCGAAATTTACCTGAATTACATGCCACTTACGTTTGCAAGTGCCAAATGAGCTTTGACTGACTGTCTGTCTCGACTGACTGTCCGTCCGACTGTCTCTGGTTGTCTGTCTGTCTTGTCTGACTGTCCGTCTGACTGTCTCTCTTGACTGACTGTCTGTATGTCTGTCTGTCTTGACTGACTGATCCGCTCTTCTTTATATGGGAAAGAGCATTATTGATCAATTGACTAAATGATGGTCGACTGGTTGAATGTGGTACAGTAGAGGTATGCTAATTTGAACACTTCTCTAAATGTTTCATTGCTTAGGTTCTGTTTCATGCTGATAAAACAGTGAAATGGAAAATATAAAACATGATGCCAGCTAAAAGCAAACTGTTTCAGCTATTTGGCATAGCTGCTCAATATGAATTCTACTTTTCAGATTTTTTTTTACTTCTAAATACGATTCTTCTTCCATTGGTGTTTGCTCTTTAGTTCGAACACCGTCAATTTAGTAAAATTACGCACAGCTGAGCCAAACATGCATAATTTACCGAAAGGAAACTGAGAGCAGACATTTCAAAATAAGGCTGATATTTGATAATCCAGAATTGAAATACAAGTTTTCGGGAAGTATTTTGAAGTACAAACTGCCTAGTAATGGTTTTAGTAGAACAAATATTCGACGACGGTTTGTTCGGCAACCATCAAAGAGGCATCTCTCTACTGAACATCAAAAAGTTTCACGTATTTTAACCTTTTATTAAAGGTGCTACCTCACAGACGTCACGTTTGCGAATTTTGTGAGAGATGAATGTGAAGTCGTAAACGCAAATCCTGATACGTCCGAAGGTAAGTAGCCTACTTTTAGTACGTGAACTTTCAAGTACGTGAGAGACACCGCGAACCTTTAAGTATTTTTACTCGTTGCAAAAGGTGTCAAGTTCATTTTCCAGCTTGAGCCTGAAGAGGACCCTTGCCAAGAAGGGCCGAAATGACTTATCCGTTTTGCACCGTCAAATATGTAAAGTTTAAATTTCAATCGAGGTTTCAATTTGAATTTATACGAAAATATTCAGTACAGTATCGTATACTATACTACATATACTATGTATAGAATAATACACATTCAGTAAAGTATCATTCAGTCAACAAACCGATGTCTATTCAGTCTACTACCCGCGCGTTCCCGAACTGGCACTGTCACGAATCTTTTAATTGACATGACTAGCAGTTCTAAAATAAAGTCAAAGAAATAGATTTTGCAGGAAGATCGATTTTCAGTATGTCAGGTTTCAAGTAGCCTACGAGAGCCATCGTTAAGTTTCAAGTACTTTTACTTTTACTGAAAATAACCTTCTACCTCATCTACCTGTGAATCCACAGCTGGCACTTCATTGCATGATGAATTGCGGTTTAAACGTAAATCGTGATACAAATTTGTCCGAAAATGGCATTTTCTATATGCCACACAAGTCTAACAAAACACCTACTTTCGCCAACCCACGAAACATCTTATATCGGATACTTATAATTTTTAAATGAATGACGTTATTATTATGATTTTCCAGAAGGTCGTTCATGCATCATACATTACGACAAACACATTATGAAAGTTTTTAAACCTCGCTAGATGAATAACAGATCTAAATGCAAATCATTATGCAAATTTAGTCCGAAGTTGGCAATTTTAGCAAGTGAGAACCCACGACTCCCGGCCACACAAGAAGCATCTTACTGAGGATATTTTCCTTAGATGTTACGTAGGTGGCGCTTCATGCAAGAGGAATTTTATTGTACCGTGCAAAAGAAAATGTGGGATTCGAATGCCAGAGCCTCGTAAGCAAACCCGGACCCACATGGTGGGGCTTCGCGGTAAAAAACAAAAAAAGCCAAGCAGAACAAGAAGAACCCAGAAGAAAATGAACCATAAGAAATCTGATTGTTTTTTTTTTACTGAAATTCTGGGACTCCAATCCCGAAGTCTCGTAGGCAAACCAGGACCCGCACAAGTATGAAACAACTATAACCAATTTACTTCCTTCTTTTCATCTATTCACTTCTTCAGTTAGGTCAGAGGCTTCCCCGACAAAAGCACCACACTGCATACTCTAGCCAGAATCCAGGAATACTCTGAATCTTAGCTATGACTGGCTCCCATTCAACCGGTAAAACAATGTACCAACGGAATCCTGCCCAAATTTATAACCGAAATAGCTCATTTACCCTAAACTGGGGCATGGAGTACCGGCAACGGCTGACACGAGCCGGCACCGGTTGCCTCATGTTGGAACATTAAAATGAGCATGTTTAGAAGCGGGATCGCCCAATTAATGGCCGGCACCACTAGTTTCGGCCGGTACCGGAAAAAGATGTACAGCCGGTGCCGGCTAGGGGGTAACCCCTCGAGAAGCTGTAACGCGGGAATAGGAACCATCATCAAGTGGTCCAGCACTGGAACAACTTACCAGAGAGTTAATCTTAATGTTATTTGTATTTTATATCTGATTGATTTAATGTATTGGTATATTGACCATATTAATCATAAGATGTCGGTATAAATGTCGCAAAACTGTATATACTTGTAGATTGTTCTGTTATGACGTTATGTATTGACGTAAAAACGACCCATCGGCTTGTCCGTTATCTGTTTTTTAGATTATACTGAATTGAATTGAATAGACTAATCTGCTCCAGAAACCTACTTGCATTCAAGAAAGGAGTTGATGAATATTACTCAAGTGACATTTTCTCCTTGTGCAAATTTAGAAGAAATGTAAACTAAAAACTTTGTAGAGGCTTAACGGCCTGCTATCCAATTTGCAAACATATTATTATTATTATTATCAATTTCAAGCTATTCGCCATATTCCAGTTCAGTGCTTCCCAGCGGTCTAGTTTCTCTTAATCCCCCAACGTCGAACTATCAACACTTGTGACAGACATAGTAAAACAGACCCACAAGTTGATGAGTAGAAAATCGGCGATCTGCCCCAGGTAATGGAGGTTTTGCATATGTCTCACTAGTAGAAACTCAAAGGTTACACACTACCTTATGAATCTGACTTTTTACTATATCTATCACAATTAGATTATGAGACAATGTAACATACACCGGTCCACTTGGAGGGCTGAACCGGAATAAGCCAAATTTATCGGTATCTGGTCGATTTCCTAAATTCTTATAGCTTGCAGTTTGCACTTTTAAGTTGAAATTTGCGAAAATCATCCAGATTTTAGCGGTCGATAGCTGTTCATGCTCTGTGTCACTGTTATATGACAGATTTTTACAAATGTTCGGACAAAATCCAGACTTGACTACCCTGGACATAAGTGTAGCGCCTTATCGGCGTCAAATCGGTACGGCAACCCTGTCGAAATTAGTTAAAAAGACATGAACAAACTGCACGAAGTCCAGATAGAACTTCAGTATGGCAATTTTATTGACTGTATTGATAGTCTGAGTGGGTATGCTGTAGTCAGCTTGTCACTAAAACTGTTTACTTTGGTCATGTTGGGTATCACAGTTTTATGACCACTCACCGTAATACTACATTTTATAGCTCTTTCTAGTTCCGTATCAAATCTTCGTCCTACTACACTGTTAAAAGCTTCAAAACAGCTAACACAAGGATTCAGCGTTTCCAATATATAACACTTGGGATGTTAGCTGTTAGGTTTTTCAAACGTTACGCATTAAAAAGTTATGTATACAAGAATGAAATAGAAAAACGAGATCTTCGGGGTTTTTTCTTGATCAGCTGCATACGCCTCCAAGATGATGTGCGAGGGATAAATACAATTTTGGATATTTCGGTTGCACCTCCGGCAAACCGTCCTCAGCGAAAAAAACAAAACCAAATCATAAAATCCACCACAATAACAACAGGAAAACGATGCGGAACCAACAAACAATAAGACGGAATGTAACTAAAAACAGAAGAACGATGCGAACTGAACAACATACAGATAAAAGTAAAATAACGAAAGATAAAATGGGCGTGTTCAAAGTGTACATGTACAAATCTGTGATTATTTAAAATTCTGAATTCTGTATTTACAATTTACCATCAGTCTGGGAAAGCGCAGAAGCTTTCACCCAGAAAACGGCCCACTCGAAAAATCCATAATGTGTTTCAACCACTTTGAATAAAACAAGAAGAACCAAAAAATTGACAAAAAAGCATCTGCTGACTTTTTTGTTTGTCGTCATGATATCGTTTATAAAAGAAGAATAAAAAAATGCCGAAAAAGCTTGCTGACTTTGTTGTTTGTCGCCATGACATCGGAAAAAGGAGCAGATGTTTTTCACGGTTTCTTCGGCTCTTCCTGGCAAAGCTAGTTACGCTTAACGTTTAATGCATAACGTTCACAAAATTAAAACAGATAACAAGTATTATCTCTTGAAACTGCGCATCCTTGTGTTATCTGTAATGGAACTTCTGGCTTATTGTTATTGCACTGGGGAGATTTGGCAATACACCAGTCCGTGGGAATATTGGTTCCTTTGCTAGATCGTCCAACTTTTGTTCAGTCCGCAAAGATTTCACCGCATTCGTAAATTCGGTGAGTTAACCTTTGCATACAATGCTGAATTAATTCAGCATTTTCGTTCGTTTCGGAGCTTTCGGACACGTTCAATAACTTTTTCTCGTTAGTAGTATAGCCCCCTACAGGCGTTTTTCCGTGCTCCAACAAGCAGTTTGTTGAACATTTATACTGTTAAAATTTAGAAACATATTAATGCCAATGGCTAGTCATCTGAACAAATCAAGTTCAGGTTTCTCTACAGGAGGAACACCCCAACTTATCTAGCTGGAAGTGCGATTTAAGGTAAAAAAGGTAAATATGGATTCGGACAATGTTCGGTCTGTTTGTAAATTTTCTGGTCCGTCGGAGAATTTGGTTAACCTTAAAGGACAAATGGAACCAAGTCAGTCCTATTTTACGCATTCGTTTCCTTGTTGTTCAGTTGGTGCTGTAGTTAATGTATATTGTTCGGCAGTGCAGCACAACCTTTGGCTTCTGCTTGAGGCAAACCTGCCCTCTCTTGCGAGTCACCCTCAGTATCAGACAAGATTTTAGGCATGAAACATTCATGTTCTACATAGTAACCAACCTCGAGCAAGAACAGATATACAAATGAAAGGGAGACACCTAACCCTGTCAAAATTAGTTAATAAATCAGATATTTATTCAATGTTGATTCATTATGCTCACGGAAGGAAAAATTCCGGCGTCACCATCCGCACCCAGGTGGCAAGTAAAGGAGTTAGCAACTTGCGAGCACCCACCTGAAGGAACTGATATTATGTGCGTTTTTTTCAGTCTTTATGACACTATCCTGGAAGGAAAATATTGCTGGTATCAAGATATACCAAGAACAAATAATCTGATAGAACTTCCTCCGACTATGGATACCCCGACAAAACTGAGCCGAGCTAGAGGTACTTGTTCTAGCTATGAGTTGATACCCGTCTACTTCCGTCTTCGCCATTGCTCATAGCCGAGGAATAAGAGCAGGAGTCACGCTGACACGCTCTGGCGCGCATCAACACAACCAATCGGCTTTTACTTTGAAAGTTTCATCTACGCGGCTTCACAGCGATATAGCTATTTGCAGAGATAACGAAACGTGATGCACTGCGTAGCTTCTAACCTCCGCTCGTTTGCATCGGGCAAAGTATGGGAAAATATCCGACTCCGCTTGGTCGCATCACGGAGACAAGCAGGCGGAGATTCTATCAGATTTTTTGTTTTTAGATGTACAGAGCGGAGTTGGCTTTAAGCAAAAGACAGTATTTCCATGCACTTTAAGATAATAATATGCTGCCGATCGGATTCTGGCTGAACTCCAGTTGGATTCCTAGGCTTAGGACTAGTTCAGCTCGCCCAGGTTCGGACACAGAGATCCAGGGCCCAAGGCAGTCTACCGTCGTGGCCCCCATTTTGATAATTTAGTAAAAAAAACGAACCTTATTTTTATTTTCAACGTATTCTGACTTCATAAAATAGACAAGTAGACTCAGAGATTGAAGAGACAAGTATACCAACTAGACTTTCTTTACACTTCTATAATTACCATTTCGACCCTTCCGAGGTTGGGGCTACACTGTAAGAAGTGTCTCCGAATTAGGATGCAGTATTTGCTACTGGGATTATTCTTATCTCTATTGGGATAAGATTAATCGGAACTAGGGATAATCTTATCCCAATAAAGATAAGGTTAATCCTAGTAGCAAATACTGCAAGATTTTTTTTTTTGTCAGGGTAGTTCTCTTAGGCAGAAGTTTGACGCTGCCCAGATCCTTGTTCTAGTTTAGAAATAAAATCTGAGATATTTACAAGATTTTTTTTTGTCCCCGCTAGAATCGAAGCGCAAACAGCTAGAAACAGGATTTTTCCTTTCTATTACTCCATTATGTCTGTGAGAAGTACCGTATGAAGATAATACCAAAACCAAGTTTAATCCTAGAAATTGGGGTAAAGTTCCAGACCAGAATTAAAGCTGGCCAGATACAAAAAAAATACGGGCAGTGGGTTATTTTTTAAATACGGGCAGTCTAGGTTATTTTTTAGGAATGAAATTGCACTTACCAAGTCATGTGGGACATTGGCTCGATCATCAACGTCTCCCTTAAAATCTTTTCAGCAAGTTTATGACTTCCGAGAAGGTGAGTTATCAATCCCTGAAAAAGGCAAAATTTCAACGGTGGCAATCCTAAGCTTGATGGACCATGGGATCCCCCTTTGGCACCCCCAATGTGGCAAATAAATTCCCCCCCCCCCCCAACAAAAAATCATATAAATAAAAAAGTGCGCAACACGAAAAGAACAAGACCAAAGGTTTCGATGGGATCCCAAAAATTCAATATCTGATCCAGACAACTGGGTCTTGTCTTAGCCAGATCCAGTCTTCGCCAGACTCCTTGAACATTTTACAATTAAAATTAGAAACAGATTAAGGCCAAATAGCTAATCACCTGAGAAAACCAAGTTCAGATTTGGATTCAGCATGTGTGTTTACCCCTATAAGTCATATCTGTTTTGACAAAAACTTCCTGCCACTTCTGCCAATTTCCCGGTTCCGGCCGAACTCCAGAACTACTTGTCCGGCGAAAAAAGAAAGCTCAAAGACGAAATCAGGGTATCTTCTTTCCCCAGTAATGAACATCTAATCAACTTCAAATAGAAATTTAGCTTATAACAAATTTTCCGATTCCAGCCGGATTCCGGTCGAACTATATGTCCGGGTAAAATACGATTGTCACACAGGGACTCAGCATATCTTCTTACCCCTAAATCGCTTATCTAATCAACTAGAAATAAAACTTTGACTTCCAACAGTTTTCCGGTTTTGGCCGGATTCCGGACGAACTACATGTCCGGGTAGAAACTTGTTTTCACATAAGTGTTCAGCATGTCTTCTTGCCCTAAATCGAACATCCAATCAACTCCAAATTAAACTTTTAATTTTGACAAACTTTCCGGTTTGGGCCAGATTCCGGTCGAAATACTTGTCCGTCGAGAAAATAGTTTTCACCATCGTCTTCAGCTTTTCTCCCTACCTCTAAATCGAACATTTAATCAACTTCAAATCAAACTTTTACTTTCAACAAACTTTCCGGTTTGGGCCGGATTCCGGGCGAAATACTTGTCCATCGAGAAAATAGTTTTCACCACCGTCTTCAGCATGTCTTCCTACGCCTAAATGGAACATCTAATCAATTTCAAATAAAACTTTTACTTTCAACAAACTTTCCGGTTTGGGCCGGATTCCGGGCGAAATACTTGTCCGTCGAGAAAATAATTTTCACCATCGTCTTCAGCATGTCTTCCTACCCCTAAATCGAACATCTAATCAACTTCAAATAAAACTTTTACTTTCAACAAACTTTCCGGTTTTGGCCGGATTCCGGGAGAACTACTTGTCCGATGACAAAATGGTTTTCACCATCGTGTTCAGCATGTCTTCTAACCCCATAATCGACTATCACATTAGCTGTTTCAAAATATTTTGTTTGTCCCTTAATTTCAATCCCCTCCCCCACCCCTAAATGTAGAGCTACAAAGCCCATCTACGAACTTGACTGGTCCGACGACCCAACGAACCTTCTCACCAAGTTTCATCAAAATATCTCATTCCCTTCGAGAGTTGTCGTGCTTACAGACGGACGGACGGACAGACGGACAACTTTTGCGATGTCATAGGTATCCCTCCACTTACGTTTTGGGATCCCAAAAACGACACACCTGGCAGTGGATAAAGTGATTTTTAGTAAATGCTGAAGAAAATTGCTGGTACAGAGTGTAAATAGCCCAGTGTGAATAACCATGCAAGTTATGAACAATTAAAAGTCCGTATCGAAATCTGGATCCTACTTCAATCTTTAACTTCTTCTAGAGACGAACCTAACCTCTCCGGAGGGTGGGTCATCGTGAATGCCTGACACAATTTCAGGCATGAAACGCTCTTCTCCTACTTAAAGCACAACTCTTACTAGAAATGATATTTCCAGTATGAAATGGGTCAGAAAAACTTTTTCGAAAATACCATTACTTTCAACCTAAAAATTAGCCATTTTCTCGTTAGCGCTATTCGACTCTATCCAGCCTTCCTACTCTCCGACGCGGCGGCTGGGCGCAAAACATATGAAACGTGAACCAGTCGTGGATAAACAGTGAGAAAACTAAGCAAATAAAAGAAGTCAAGAACAGAAGATTCTCAAATACTTTTGTTTGAAAGAGTTATCAGCGGATGTTGAATATTCCGGCAAACTTTGCGTTGTCTGACCGACAAAACTCGGCACTGCCGAAAAAGCGCTAAAAATTCGTAGGCACAAAACAACAATCTTGAAAGGCAGGGATCTGAGAAGCTTATAATTCCAGAACGGAGCTAGGTATATTCAAAAGTCAGAATAAACAAGAGCGGTCCTTTAACAACACGTTGAAAGCACGCCTCGCAATATTTACTGTGGAAGTTCCAATTTCCCAAACTATTTCAATACTGTAAGACTAGGCTATGCTTTTAACAAATTATCCACAACTTTGGCTGTTTTTAGCCTTTTCCCTAGGTACATGGAATTCTCGCAAGACCTCGGCAAAGTTCACATACCGGTTTTACGCATCAATAGTGAATAGTCCAGTTCAAAGATTAGTGACGTATCGTTAGTAGGTTGAATTGGCGTTACAGACACGACAGGTCCTTTAGAGTTTAGAGCAGTGGTTCCCAACCTTTTCCGCCTCACGTACCCCTAGTTAAGGTTCAAAAACGTTGCGTACCCCTTTTTGAAGAATCATTCTTCGACTATTCTAATAAGATCTGTCAAGATCAGAACGCCAAAAAGACCTAAATTGTTGACGTAAGTGGTAAGGGATTAATGTGTAAAATATATAGAAATATATTATACTTGTGGCTGCAAGGCTGTCAATTTCATTATCGTCCGTAAACTGGTCAAGGATCAGAAAGACACTTTTGGGACCTTCGCGTACCCGTTACGGGGTCTCGCGTACCCCTTTGGGTACGCGTACCCCTTTGGGTACGCGTGCCCCCGCGTACCCCCATTAAAGTGACCTTTAGAGCAATAAACAGGAACAAAAATGAAAAGAGACATCCGTAAGGATGAACTTATTACATGTTGACATTCAAACTCTCAGACTATATATTGCCAGATATTCATTGATGATCCATTATGCGTATGTAAGACATTTAAGAATCCCAGCGTCACCGACTATATCGAGAAGGCAATAAAGGGGTTAGACACTTGCAAGTAGCAACCTGGAGGAAGTGAATATATGTGCAGTTTTGTCGGTGTTCACGATATTTTCGTGGAAAGAAAAAGTTTTAAGCAGAAACACGATATTTTTGAGGCAATCTTTAAGGCCGTTGATGTAACTATTAATAGTTGTATTTTTCATCTAAGTTTGTTGGACGTGTTTGCTTAATTTCGATATTTTTGAGGCAATCTTTAAGGCCGTTGATGTAACTATTAATAGTTGTATTTTTCATCTAAGTTTGTTGGCCGTGTTTGCTTAATTTCTGTTTTCAAATGCTGTCAAAGTTTGGGGGTGCAAGGTATTTACCGATTCGCTGATAATTTTTACCTATATTCAAACATGTTTACAACCGATATACGTCAGCTACGATTCTTCATCAGCGATATTTCGGCCCTTCTTGGCAAGGGTCCTCGTCAGGCTGTCAATCTTCTGGGTAACGTCGGGGAAGGAAACAAACCTGTCACAAACCTACTATTTTTCGGAAAAAACGACCCTTTTTTAGAAAAAAAACGACTGTTTTTACGAAAAATCGACTGTTTCTAAGAAAGAAATCGACTGCTTTTCTGAAAAATCGAGGCACTTCACACCGAATCGGTTATGTTTTACCGATTGGTCCCCTCCCCTCCCCCTCCCATACGTGACGCCCCTGATGGCGGTTAAGAAAGAGACAGTTTTAAAGAAAACAAGACTAGATTTTGTGCAAAACCCCTTGAGTTCGTCTTTGCTAGAAGTTGACATTGGCCAGCTACGGCAACAAGGGAACAGCGACCGGCGACCAAAAACGGTATCTAAGAAGTGACCTTCGAATTTTAAGGTACCCTCAAACTTCGAACACGAACGCAACTAACACAATCCTCGACACAGACCATTCGAATCCTTGCGAAAACCATTCTTAGCAGATGTTATTTACTGCGAAACAGGATGATGTCAGCTGTTGTGCCTTTCAAGTGTGACATTAGCTCCTCTTTGATTACCGCAGGGCTCGCATTGCTCTTTTCCCACAACGTTCAGACCAGTCCGGAAAAAAGTCCTCGTGGGAGCTCAAAACTCCGGAGATAAGTTCACTACAACTCTGAAAGTTACGCAGTACAAGATTCTGGAAACCAAAGAGCTAGATCAAACGTCTAAGGAATAGACAGAGCTGCTGGATCTGCGAAAAGCCAGGTGGACATTTTCATGTGGACAGTGGTTGAGCTCGACGGAAGATGCCATCTACGTCGAACTGTAGATGGATGATGCCATCTTCACACAAATCTGTTGAGCTCGACAGCAGATTCAGTCTTTTTCAGCCAGTGCTACACGAATGTCGTTGAAAAAACATCGTGTCTTGAGCTTAACTCTGAGGTCAACCATTAAGCTACTTCCCGCGAAAACGACTGACGGGATGACATCCACGAAAAAACGCGTATCACTATGATCCCTTGTCCCATTGAACAATGCCGTCCACGCAAAAGCTTGCCCTAGGCGGAACAACAAAACTTCATGAACATGAACACTAAAGCTCTTCCTTGCAAGCGCGCAGAGCCATGTTTCGCTGCCATCTACCGACAGCGATGAGTGTCTGCCGGCGAGTCACCTGACATTAACCACGCTCCTCCCTTGACAACCCTAGATACCCGCTGTACACCTTCCATCGACAAAGCAAGAAGCTCGGCGGGGGATACTCCATATGACTAAAGGCGTTTTTGAGCGGTTCAACATTGAGCCAATGTTGATCGATAGTGCATTTTAGCGACCAACAGAAGCCTCTGTGGCCAACATTGTTGGTCAAAACGACCAACAACTGAAAGTCTTGTCGATGAAGATCTTGAATACACCAGCATTACGTGATATCCTTCCCCAGATTTTCCAGCGGCAAGAGTAAATCCTGAGAGTGGTAGCCCAGCCAATACCCAAATTGCAGACGATTATACACACAACGACTCGTTACCTAAGAAGTTTTGTTCCCGCCTTCGTCAACCTTTTTAACTCACATCTTCAATTGTAAATAGATTTGAATATTTTCTGTTATGTTTTACAAGTCTTTGTTATATCCAAACTAGTGTAGACTTATCTTTTGTATATAATTAGTGTTATTATTGAAGAGAACCACCAAATCGGCTTGATCGTTGTATCGGTTTTGAAGACTGGATTGAATAGAAATTGAACTATGTTGGTCAATTCGTAGAGTAATCAGCCGGTTTGTTGAAACAGAGCGTAGATTCACCTCTGTTGATCAATAGGGCACGTTTGGCGGTCAACGCTGTTGATAAATAGAAGAACCGCTAAAAAACACCTTAAAGTCGGTCCTCGACTGGCAATCTTAAGTCCGTCGTAACCGTGCTCGTCCGGACCGGGCGTGCTCTCATTGGCTGAAAACCGCAAAAATGGGCGGTTACGATGCGTTACGGTAGCTTCCGACAGTTTACGATTGCCAGTGGAGGACCGACTTTACGTCCGAAACACGCCAGTGAGCATCGGGAAAAACGAAAAACACCGCCCAAACAATGACTCAGATCCTGTGTCAAACAATAAACGGCGTCATTAGGGACAGCTGTGGTGACGCTTCCGGCTCTTCCACTAGGTACACGGCGATTCTTCAGGCATGTAGAGTTAGTCATCAAGAGTAATGGACTTCGCCACCGAACGATTACAGCATGTTAAATTGCCTCCTCGAGGGAACGGCCTCTCATTCGACTCTACTTTCTATCTCTGCATCCCAAGTGGGAAAAGTCAATGAGATGTCTAACGTTTACATAATGCAGGGAAAACCTATAAATCAATCATGGCTGTCTGAAGTATCTGCAGTGCAGGGTGTCGCAGCCGCCCAAATTTCTAGGTGACTACTTCCGACAAGGGCGAGAACGATAATGCAGAAATAGCACTTAGGAACAAAGAGAGAAGGACGGATCATGTTCGCCAAGAGAAAGACGACTGAAGTAAAAGATGGAAATAAGAATGGCTTCTATCAGCCCTTAGCACTAAGGTACAAGGGAAATGAATTATTCCTTATAATTGGGAAGTGAAGACGGGTAAATAGTGCAAGCAATATCAGCAAGCTGAGTAGCGATGACCAATTTAGTGGCGGCACGGGACAATAAAGCCAAGATGTTGTTTGCAGCAAGAAGTTCGAAGTTCATGCATATGAACTGATTTTCCGTTAATTCTTGCGCTCGGCGAATTTTCAATGGAAAGCGAATCCGCGAGAACGCCAGAATCGCCCTTTACAAAGGACCGATCAGCATGCGGCTCGATCGCTTGCTGATCACGATCCAAACTAATGCCTCCAATCGGCAAACTTAACAGTTTCATTAAGAATCAAAATACCGAATTTCCGTCTTTCGCAGGATTCCGGTCGAACTATGATGATCGAAGCCAGATTCGATTTGGGGCTTCGAGCAGTAAAATGAACAATAATTCAAAGCCTCCTTCGATCTTGCCGCATGAAAAGTACTAAGCAATCCAGAGTATGCCTCCGCAAAAAGCAAACTTTCGCATCCAAGCCTTGTCCAAGCCACTAAAGTCTCACGTGTCGACCTCGTGTTCAACTGCCCTCGTCCGTGAGTGCGATGCATGTTGGGGGGCAAACCTTCCGACGCTTCCCGTTCTTTGCCTTAGATTTCTCTAGGTACCCGTTTTAAAGCTGGGTCGTCTGCAGCTAGTCTTACATTACTATGTTTCCCTCGACTTTCGAGCGTCTCGACGATGATTCGAATCTAGGCTTGAAACCCGTCCTAGTTCCTATCACAACGCCTTGACCACTCAGCTAACGATGACAACCTTCGGCAGTTCTGCCAGGTCAATTCACTACTGGTTCACATTCAAGAGCAAGTAGGCAATGAAAGTCTTAGGATACTCTTCTCCGCTCCGACGAAGATAAATCCCGGCAAAATACATCCCGAGGGCACGCCAAGGGGTAAGTGCTGTTCAAACGATTCCGCAATGCAGTGAACCACGACGCTATTTTCAGGGAAGCTGGAGAGAGCGAACGTGGTGGAACTAAGATATGCCCCCATTTTCCCAAAAGGGACAGAATTTTCATAGTAAGAAGCCTCGCGGCTGAGATAAGGCCAAGAATACCAGCCTGCGGTGGAAGCTATTATGCTGAGAGATGCCAGAACGACCGTCGATCATCCTAGCCTCTGCAGCAGGCCAATGAGCCGCATCGGGACGAGTCGGGAAGTGCTGACTGACGGAGTAGCACCAAGGGATAAAGGCTGGGTCCCACTTGGGTTCTCGGTCATGGAAGATGTCAAAGAAGGGAGTCAGAAGCTCACTCAAGTCTTAAACCATCCCTTTAAAGCACCCTAGATCCCCAACACCGTTTTCTGCTACTGGCCAGTCAATATCTTCCATTTAGTACCGAATAGGTTTTAGCTCGATACGCAATTAACGTCCGTGCAGCATCCAGGCAAGACCTTATTCGTTCCTCTGACGAAAAAAAGATGACCGCTGTTTCGCAAGTCATGCAGCTGCCACCTCGTTGAACCCTCGCGAAACTTGTGGGTAGAGTCAAGCTGCGAATGGACAGAACATATGTGCACCAAACTTTGTCAGGATTATCTGGTTAGCGAGTAGAGGATCTGTAAACTCGTTTGTGCCTACAAGTGCTTATTTGGTATTATTTTTCATAGACCATTTTCTGCATTATGTTTTGAAAGTCATTGGGTCGACTTACCTTTGCTAGCTGTTTTTGCTATTTTCGTCAACAAACGACAGATATATATGTAATAACAAGGACAGTATAGTATCTGTTTCTGAATTTCGAATATGTTTTTAAAGAGCACCTCGGTTAAAGAGCTATAGATTAAAACTAGGCATGCCCACAAGGAAATAACCAGCCGGCCCACCCAAAATAAGGACTGTTTTCTTTTTCGCGAAAGTTTTCTCTCAATCGGTCACGCTGTGGGCTGTCCATTAATTTTAAAATGCCCTCCAAGGACATCACATTTCATCTGCAGTGCAGCTGGGCACAAACGCTCCCTATTCTCTGCCTCGTCCTCAAAACCCCCAGCACCCCCCCCCCCACACTCCAGCACTCACGCCTTTCGGGAATTCCAAGACCAACATTCTAAATCCCAACAACTCAGGAGTCCCAGACAGCTCATTTAACGTTATCGGACCTTATCGACCTCGGAATCCAGCAGAATTTCAATCACAGGATCTGAAGTCGTTCACCAGACATAAAGGGACTTTCTGTTCTATTTATCTGAACGACTTGAAATGCAATCTAACGGAGCAACAGGCTCGAGATCCACAAAACCACTGCTGGAACGGAATTACACAAACAAACTGATTGAAGCAAGTCGTATTTCTTGTCCAATGGCCAATTCAAACAGACATTGGCATCGAGGGGAAGAACGACGGCCCAGAATAAAGATCTGCAGAGAAGATTCGAAAGCCGGCAACGTCACAACATCAGAGCCGCCAAGAAAGGAATGGGGGAAATCAAACAAAACGTACTCAACAGGAGTATTCTCGGTTTGCCTTTTCCAACGTCGAAAAGCACAAAATGCAACTCCGTTTGTACACTTAAATAGGCATGATGACCCGATAAAAATGCGTTACTCCGTTTGTCCGCTCTCAACAGATAATCGACTTCACCGAATGAACTCATCTTTTGGATTTGTGGCAACTTTATGCCCTTGTTCCTCTAAGCTTAAAATATTTGCCAACTAAAAAGGTAAGCCATTGCCGAAAAATAAACTAAAAATGGCAGATTCCTTGTAAGATACATTCCACATCATTTTCCTAGTTTCTTCAGCCATGACTAGTGTCTTCAATCCTGGAAATGCGGGCTTTTTTTAGAATGCAAATTCTCCTGGCATGGATGAATTTTGGATTGCCGTACACGTTGAACATCACTATTAGAACCTCAGATGAAAAAATAAAAATCCCTGGGATGGTCAAAATATTTCAATATATTCAAATACCAGATGTAACAATAAGTTGTCTTTTCAGTTAAACTTTGAAGAGGGCTCTGAGTCTGAAGATAGCGGTAATGTGGTCCTTATGGTTGGCTCATATTTTACTTGGCAGGCATTTTTAGTCATGATAATAATGACAGAAATATACTAAATAGGCTTTCCGCTATTCATTTCTCTGGACACAACATAAACTGAACGTCAGCCAGAGGACGGTCCACACCTGCTTTAAATGGATTTACGGTTATGTTATATTTGCCTTATCCACTGGGCGGATCGACACGCCATACCGTAGTTGATTAAGAGCTACGAGCTCGTATGGCACTTCTTACGAGTAGGTGGTAGAAAAAAGTAGATGATGACCTACAACTGGAACACCCAAACTGACACATCGCCTCGGATCATCGAGGGCAAATGACTCTACCTTCCGAATTCAGCTCGTTAGGTCCCTAGACGTGTCCCACGCTTTCCGGTATACCCCTTCCAACTCCCGATACCGCGATCGAATCTGGTTCTTACCACCTATCTTTTACTCGAATTTATGGGAATTCTGGCAACCCCCCCCCCCCCGCACACCGTGGTTGGACCCGGTTCGAACCCTAAAATATGTCACCTACGGCATATGATCTCTCTACATTCCAAGTTTCGTTCAAATCATTCAACTTGTTTGACCCTTATGCGAGCCATAACATTCCCGGGACTCCCCTTCCAACTCCCCCCACTGTGGCTACATACGACTCTTAAACATAAATGTCGCATCTCTGACTTCTCATCTTCCCGTCCACCAAGTTTGTCTGGAATCGGAGCAGAGTCTATCTGCAAATTTCCGGTTCCGGCTTCACCCACCCCCCCCTACCTCGGCCAGATGCGGTCCGGGCGCCAAATAACAAATCAAGGTCGCATAAATTCGGTACTGTCGAAATTGCATTCCATTCTGTCCATCCATTTGGTTTTTGTGCATGTCAAAAAGTTTCCGTACCCCCCCCCCCCCCCCGTCGTGGCCACATTTTTCGCTTGTCTAGGTCATCGCTTCTTATCACCCATAAGTTTCACACCAATCCGAGCACCCGTTCGCAACTTATGGAAGTCAGTGATTTCTGGATTCCCCTTCCCTCAACTCCCCCAGAGATGGTCGGATCCAGGAACAAAAGCTTTACTAGGGTATTGTGTCGGGTCCTTAAATCACTAATATGCCTGCACAGGTCTGAACGTCTTTAGAACATCTAGAACTATCCTAACTGGCGATCGCCGGAATTCCGGGAAACACCCTCCAACTCCCCCACAGAGCTCAAATATGATCTAGTTCTGTCAATTACGTATCTAGGGCTAATGCTTGTTCTTCCCACCAAGTTCTATCCCAATCCCTCGACTCTGAGCGTTTCACGAGATTTCCGGTGCCCCCTCCCCCCCCCCCCCCCCAGTATCGGATCCGATTAGGACTTGGCTTTGAACATCTGAGACGATAACTCTTCCCACTTGCCAAGTTTCATTCAATCCGATCACCCGTTGAAAAGTTAATGCATGTCACTAGATTTCAGTTCCCCATCCCTCCATTCCCCCCCTGATGGTCGGATCGGTCTATTCTTAAGTCAGTCTGTTTGGGTCCTTGATAGGCCTTCCAAGTTTCATCGTCCTTGCACATCAGGAAGTACCGAACTCACGGGATCACCAGAATTTCGGCCTCCCTCCCAACTCCCCCACAGTGCACGAATCTAGTCCTTTTATGTCAACGATGTATTTAGGACTTGTGTTTGTTCTTCCCACCAAGTTTCATCCCGATCCTTCCGCTCTAAGCGTTTCCGACCCCCCCCCCCCTCCAGTTCCCCCGACAGTCACCGGATCCGGTCCGGATTTTAACTGGGTTGTCTGAGACTAGGGGTCTTTCCAAATATTAGGTTTCATTAAGATCCGATCACCCGTTCAAAAGTTATAAATACCTCAAGATTCCAGAAAAATATCCAGGGCGGAAGGGCTAGTGATGACGCTGGTTACTGAGAAATAATAAACAGTGTAGGCAGGGCCGTATCCAGGGGGGGTGACCCCCCTCCCCCCCCCCCCCCCGAAACATACAATAATAATCATTTTTATATGCTTTTCCCTCTTTCTTCGTTGCCCGACCCGAAGGCAAACCCCCCTCCCCCAAAATAAATTCCTGGATACTGGTTTGAGTGTCGGTTTTCAGATCTACTACAAAGCTTATATCGACGTTTAGTCAAAATTGCCTTGTCTTATAAGAATGAGAAAGATTATCGACCTTGTGGCAGGTTCTTATTTCCAGCTACAGCCCGAAGAGGACCATTGCCAAGAAGGGCCGACATATTGCTGAAATAAACCACTTTTCCGTCAATCGATCAGTCCGATGATCACGAGTTAGGGTATTTCCGGATGCGCTAGGACGACGAAACTTGGCAGTTATATCAGGGGCCCGACCAAATAGTCACTTCCCCGATCCGAACATCGTGAGGGGAGTGCAGAGAGGGGGTCCAGAATCTTGAGGTATGTATAACTTTGAGAGCGGTGATCGGATCTTAATGAAACTTGATATTTGGAAAGACCTTGTGTCTTGGATGTCCCATTTCATGTCAGGGCCGGATCCGATGAATGTTGGGGGGGGGGGGGGGAGACGGAGGGGTGAAGCGGATATGACAGTGCAAAACGGATACGTCAGCTGAAATTTTATTAGAGCTATATTTCGGCCCTTCTTGGCAAGGGTCCTCTTCAGGCTCAAAGCCGCTCAAGTTGGAACAAAATTCTAGCTTAGCGTTAAATATATGACTTCGTAAACTGAAGCTAGTGACAAATAATCTTTTCACCAAACGATACATTTCATGATCTCCGAGGGCCGATGATCTAAAAATACTTTTTAACAAACGATATACATTCATGATACCTCAAGGACCCATGATCATTTTTGCCTCAAGGGTTTGCTTATAAGTGAATTCCTTAAAGTTCAAACAATACTTTCGAGCAAAAAACATTTCAGAACTCGATGAGCCTTTATCAGTTTTGCTTCAAGCGTTTTGACTAGATATGAATTTCGAGAGCCCTTCAAATGCGCCTCATCACACCCAAGTGCAAAAATAAAAATACTTTTTACCACACAATACACTATAGTAATTTCCAAGTGCCCATGATCATTTCTATCTTAAGGATTTTGCTTACAAATAATAACAATCCAAACCCACGAATTGGCAAATTCCTACTTTCATCCTATAACCCAGCCTTGCAACTGCCATATGAGCTTATAGCTCTTGTTTTGCCTGTAATATTCTACTTGATTTCCCCTGTGGAACTGGTCATAAACAATTCTTATCATCAAATACATCTGAAATTTTCGTCGGACAAAAGATGTCTGTCCTCTGTCTTCTCTAACCGGATTCAGACGACCTCAAGGTGTCCAGAGAAACTGAATTACCGTTAGCAGCCATTAGAAAATCTTCCTCGGCTAAGTAGATTCGGTCGTGACGCGATTTCCAAAGAAGTGCTTCAATGTCAAGGGGTAGACTACGGAGAAGAGATAGCTCCTTTTTTGGGAAAGCATCTCCCACGACCGAGGCCAATTCTGTCTCTCTCCGCACTGCAGAGAAAACTAGTGAGCGGAGTCACTTTTTGTAGACATTAGGAAACTTGGCAAAGTCCCACATGAACCGACGCTTGTAGATTTGTTTGGGTGAGGGGGGAAGTTCAAGAAGTGATAGCAGCAGATACAATGGAGACTGGCTTTTAATATAGTAAACCTTATATTTCTTAGCTTGACAACAGCAAAAGCTTCGGAATGAGTGTTCTTTTTCCTTACTTTTGGCCGACACATAAGAAAACTCTCACATGATTTATTATAACTGATAAACGCATGTACGTTTTCTTTTATAGGTTTCTTACGACAAACTTGAACTGCGTGGCAAAGCGTCCTGACCCGATCGGAACGCGGAATATTTACAAATGTTCTCAGTTAAAAACAACCTAATATGGTACTTGCAGCCTTCGTCTCAAGACTCTCAAGTGCCATCTAGCGATCGTATTGTCTGTCCGTCCCTCTCTCTCACTTTTGCTAGTTCGGGCATTTCCCAGTGAGCTAGGACGATTAAACCTGGCATGCATACAAAAGACTCGACCCAATGTTTCACCAAACTTCTTTTTCCCGACTCGATCGTCCGTGTGGGAGCGGAGAGAGGGGGAATTCGGAATCTTGTGACCCGCGTAAGTTGTGAACGGGTTATCCGATTCGAGTGAAACTTCACGGGTGACAAGAGAAGACGCCCAAGATATTCATGTCCGTACCACACCCGAAACGGTGGGGTGGGGTGGGGGATTTGGAAGGGGAAGCCGGAAATTTCTGACCATGTGTACGGACCAAATGGACTGACGGATTCGTATTAAACTTTGACGGTACAAAGGTCATGAGTCCTAGATGTTATGTTGACGTTTGATGAGTTTGCAAACAGAGATCCCTTGAGATGTTCCGTATTGTGTCCGAATCGCACGTATACACGGTGGGTGGGGGGGGGGAGGGTAGATGTGGGGTCCAGGAAGATCTGTGATAAGCGTAGGGACCAAATGGGTGGAGGGATAGTCAGAGATGAAACTTGGACGGTACAATGGACATGGGATCCCAAAACGCAAGTGGAGGGATATCTATGACATCGCAAAAGTTGTCCGTCTGTCCGTCCGTCTGTAAGCACGAAAACTCCCGAAGGGAATGAGATATTTTGATGAAACTTGGTGGGAGGATCCTTTGAGTCAAAGTACACGTCGCAAAAAATCAACGAAGAAACCAACATCACGCTTTATTCGACATCCAGACGCGAATCAGAACTCTGACCTGACCATCCTTCTAAGTCTGACTAACACACACCTTGCCACACCTTGCCCCATTCAGCGTGCTACAAACTACGGAAGATCTACGCTTCAACGAACAGACGACGAGCCGACTGCAATTCCGCTAGCATTGGACAGTCCCCCCTTCAGTTCCAAGAAAACCTCTCTTGCACCACAAGCGGGTGAACGTCTTAACTCTGCGCCAGTCCCCGAGTCCCCAGCTTTCCTCTGTATTGTTCCTCCATTCCAAATCAATATGGAGACCCTAGCACGCTTTCTATCGATCACAGGAAAGGCGCAGTAAGCGTATTAGCCGCTTTCAAATAAGTACACCGTACTGCTAATCAGCTGAACAAGCAGAAAGGGACGGATTTTGTAGGGAAAAGAAGAAAGGTTTACGGCGAGGGATAATACCACTGGTTAGAAGGATCGGCAGCTTTTCTGTTGGTGAACCCATTCAAAGGTGTAGATATACTGAGATTGCACGAAACGTCTTAGACCGTAATACCGTATACACATGAGGATTCCATGAGGGGAATTCACATGTCTCAATACTCTATGACTAAGTCCGAAATACACCGGTGGTCCTACGGAAGAACAAGAAACGTCACCCGAATAGGTCCTCAAGACTGACTCAAATCCTACTGAAACCAATAAACAACGTTTGTTGTGGTGACATTTCTGTTTCTTCGCTACACATACAGCGAATCTTCATCGACACGAAGAAATGGTAATCGTTGACTCGAGGCCACCTAAGAGAAGCTTGTCACTAAGGTTCCCGAGCAGATAGATATACATGCCGAAAAGTACAGTTTCGAGTGTGAGGCCCATCTTGACATGATGAAAGCACTCCTGGATCGACTCCACAGGTTGCGCACCGTCAGATTTATATCTTATTCGTGAGATGTAAGCTCCGTTAAAGAAGGGGGATTAGAAATCCTGTTTAAGAATAAATAAGGCTCGCATGTTGCTGGATAGACAAAACGAGGGGTGAGGAAGGCATGAAATAAAAAAGTAAGAACGATGGTGAGCTGTAACTGCATCACTGCAAGTAGAACGTGTCCGAAAGCTTTTTGGTGCTGCATTAATGCTGCATTTTCTTTTCTTTTTTTGTCCGAAAGCTGTTGCCTGTTTTTCTTCTCTGACACTTCTAGAATACCAAAATTTAAGTCAGGAAGAAGATGAAGAAAAAAGAATTAACTGTATAAAGCTGACACAATGGACCAGCTACTGATATCCAACCTTCTTATCTTTCCTTTCTTCGTTGGCCATGATCGCCAGTTGTCTTAGAGTTTGGAATGTTTGCCGAATTGTCAGTTGTCTTTTTGATTTTGTTACGTTTGCCGCCGAAACACTGAGAGAATCGCCGTACTCCCCAATTTCTTCTTGAAAATTCAGCAAAATTTAGCATTCTTGCTGAAATTTTCGATGAATTTTATGCTGAATTAATGCTGCATTAATTGAGCGAAAATTTAAGTCCGAAAGCGAAATGCTGCATAAAATGCTGAATTCATTCAGCATTTTCGTTCGTTTCGGACACGTTCGTAAAAGAGGAACATTTTAAACGGCCAACAAGCACTCGCGCGATAAAGTTTGCCTGAAATCTAACTGAATGGAAAGCCCGAAGTACTAGAAGACTACACTAACAAGTTAGCTCACGATCCGGGGAATGAGTTAGTGTAAAACAGAGCAAAATAACACTAGGGAGCCCGGAGTAGTGTCAAGATTTAAAATAAGTGACAAACACTCGAATAGCAGTGACACTAGCACCTCTAGCGATAGAGAACGTCACTACTGAAACTCAATTTGTCGTGCACCAGTGCTGGCTCCGATAGCTCCATATCCCAAAAAAAAAAAAAAAAAATCCCAACCTCCCCTGTTTCCTTGATGTGTGCAGACCGTAATTTAGCTGTACTAGGAATTTTCTAAACCCAAACATTTGTCTCCCTGTGAATGTCCCGAGCGTAGTGGGCGGCGCTACGATTAAGGCACCCCCCCCCCACCCCAGTTCATCGGATCCGGTCCGCACTTGAAACGGGACATCTGAGACATGAGTTCTTTCAAGATGTCAAGTTTCATTAAGATCCGATTACCCGATCGAAAGTTACGCATGCCACTAATTTCCGGATTCCGCTGTCTCTCCCTCCCCCCACGACGCTAGGATCGGGAAAGTGACTGTTTCCAAGTTAATCTGGTCGGGTCTCTGATATGCCTGCCAAGTTTTATCTTCCTAGCCCACCTGGAAGTACATCAACTACGGGTCGCCGGAATCCCGGAACCCCCATCCAACTCCCCCCACAGTGTCCGAATCCGGTCCAGACCTGTCAGATATTTATCTAGAGCTTGTGCTAGTTCTTCCCACCAAGCTTCATCCCGATCGCTCAACTCCAAGAGTTTCACACGATTTCCGGCTCCCCCTCTGACTCCCCCTCAGATTCACCGGATCCTGTCCGGACTTAAGATGAGACATCTGAGACGCACGAGGTCTTCCCAGGTATCAAGTTTCATTAAGATCCGATCACCCATTCGAAAGTTATGCATGCCCCTATTTTCTGGATTCTGCAACCTCCCCCTCCCCCCACAATGGTCAGATCGGGCAAGTGACTATTTCCAAGTTAGTTTTTTCGGGTCCCTAATCCGCCTGCCAAGTTTCATCGTCCTAGCATATCTGGAAGTACCCTAACTCGCAAACACCGGACTAACCGACCGACCGACAGACCGACGGAAAAGTGATCGGTATATGGCACTTGGCCGGAAGGCAAGTGCCATAAAAAGGAAACTTGTCAGTTTTGTGTCATGAGTTTCTGTTTCTGACATGCCAAGGATGTTTTATCGCGTAAAGATACTGTTGTGAGAGCATCTTCTGGTCTTTTCAGGGTGTTGCGTCTAATTTAAACCGGTTCATACTGTTTCATAAGAAAAAATTATTTGGATACCATCTTCATAACAAACCCTTCGAGCACAGGTTGAGTAAACACAGATCCTTTTCCAGTTCTAAAATGTTACGACTTATTTGGACCAAAAACCACCTTGTACGGTTGGGGGGGGGGGATCCTTTCCTCGGACAAAGGGACAGTACTATCCCGAAAAAAAATCACAAATCTACCATAGCCAACAAATTTGAAAGTTGTCCCTTGTGCTCCCAGCGTCGTACGTAGCAATGAGTCGCCCCGAAGAGGAAAGGCTGTCAGCACAAAAAGGGGACCCCTGACAGAGCGAATGCTGAACTCGCGTTGTCCCCTGCCCCGACGTCATGCACAGAACTAGCAGCAGGTTCTGGAATCGCTGTCACAGCAACGGTGATTGCCCCCTAGGCGTAGTTCTGACCAACAAGTTTGGCAGTCGTCTGTATCCCAACGAGCGTCATACATAATCAAGTAGCAAACCATCGCCCGGGCGACCACAGCTGGATGACGTTCGGAGTATTCCTAATCTATTTTTTCTCGGAAAAAACGTCTTTGTGAAAATATTTCAGATAACGCAACTGACCGGGAAATTTTCTGAGGGAGGGGGAAATATAGCAAATAATTCGTTCAAATTCGTAAGAGGGAAGAGTAGGTCTCTATAAAGTACGCATAATCAAAACTGTCTGACATTTCATGAGATTTCTAGAAAGGCAAAAGCGTCGCTCTACCTAAGAGCGATGGAGTCAGACAACGATCTTATTGCTTTTATTGCTAGTCATGTTTTCCACGACCTATCATCGTGGAAGCTCATTTGTTGCTTGTTTTCTTCTTCTTTCTGGTTCTCTAGAGTAGTTATGACTTTTTGGGATCCCAAAACGTAAGTCGACGATACCTATGACTTCGTAAAAGATGTCCGTTTATTAAGGGGCGAATTTTTAGAAAGCTAATGAGATAAGAGATAGGGTAAGGAGCCATGCTGAATCCGAACATGAAAATTATTTTCTCGCCGAACAAGTAGTTCACCCGAAATCCCAAAAAAAAACAGGAAAATTATTAGAAAGTAAAAGTTGATACTCAAGTTGATTAGAGGTTTGAATCAGGGGTAAGGAGACATGCTGAATCCGTAGATAAATATTCTTTGAGCCCAAGCTGACTTTAAAACATTTATTCAAACAATGTTTACAACGGATACGTCAGCTCTGATTTTTCATCAGCGATATTTCGACCCTTCTTGGCAAGGGTCCTCGTCAGGCTGTCAATCTTCTTGTTCAGCTTCGGGGAAGGAAACTGATTACAGGTTTGTTTCCTTCCCCGAAGCTGAACAAGAAGATTGACAGCCTGACGAGGACCCTTGCCAAGAAGGGTCGAAATATCGCTGATGAAAAATCACAGCTGACGTGTCCGTTGTAAACATTGTTTGAATAAATGCTGAATCCGAATATGAATACTACTTTCTCGCCAGAAAAGTAGATCGCCCTGAATCCGGAAATTTAGCATGAAGTTTTAAAACCCAGTGACATAGTCCATATAAGGTGAGAGACATGCTGTTGCAGCTTTCGAACTACTAAAGATACACAAAAAGTGTTCAGTTTAGTCCTCGAAAGTCCCAACCCGCATTTACTGTATCCAGGGGCGTAATTTCTTCAAAATCCTGGGGGGGGGGGGGGTGGCACAGTTGGAGCCGATTTCCCTAAGTCAAGTGAAAATGAGCAGTTGTATTTCAAGAAGAAAACGTAATAAAAACAAAGAAACAAAGAGATATTTTACTAATCGACCAAGGCGAAACGACGCTTCTTCAAATTTGCGAAACTGCCCACTACGCGATTGACGTCAAGCTTCTTCGCTTTTTCAGGTTCAAGCTGGGGTGTGTGTGCAAACTGGGGTCTGGGGGAGTTGCCCCCCCCCCCCCTGCCCCATTGCAAATTAGGCCCCTGACTGTGTCGAAAGGCAGACTGCATCTGACAACTCTCTGGTGAACAATTTTAACAATTTAATAAAAATTTGTCGACCAATTTTCGGAAAAACCAGGTGGCCATAGCGGTCACTACCCAACCCTTCATCCATACAGGCGAAAGCTCTGCGCTTCGATCAGGATATTCATTATTTAATCTATGGACGCCGGAGCGGCAGTGATTAGGGACTCCCGCGTGTACAGTGCGAAATCCGCAATGTTTCTCGGGTCTAATCAAAGACTATTTACACCTAGCGTACGTACTGTTTGGGTTTAGTCACGGCAGTCTGTCGTGTCGAGGGTTGGGATATGCTACAAACTTCGTACGAGGATTCACTGGTAAAGTACAGGCCAAGTTCGTAGATGGGTCCTTTAGCCCTATATTTAGAGGCAGATTTCAAATTAAGGGTAAGGGTAAAGAATACCTTTTATAAGATAATGAGATAGTCGTCTAAGAGACACGGTGGCCTAATGAATCCATGTCTGAACTTAGTTATTCTTGCCGGAAAAATGATTTGCCCGGAATTACGAAACTAGAATTTGATTGAAGCTCAAAGCTGTTTCTGAAGTGGATCAGAGATTCGGTATTAGAGTAAGGAGACGTGCAGAACCGAATTTTGAACTTTATCACCTTGACGGAGAAGCTTACAAGATTTGCCAAAACCCGGAAATTTGGATCGAAAGGTTAACTCTCAATGTCACTAGCGCTTCTGCTCTCGCCGGGAATGCTGCTAAAATACGAGGAATTTGGTAAAAAAAAAAATGAACTTTCTAAAAGACCTTCCTGAAGTCGATTACAGATGAGACATAGGAACCATTCTTGTTGAATCCATATCTGAACTTGGTTTTCTCATTTGATTAGTTGTTTGGCCGTAAGTTGTAAAAAAAATCCAAAACGGTAACATTTTATTGTACATAATCAAGCGGTTGATTATGGACAAATAGCAGAATGTTGAAGGGGTCTGTCGAAGACTCGGAAATATACAAGATTCGATTATCCCTCGGATTATCCAGATCAAGAAGTCCAAAAAATATTAAATTTGTGGGGTCCCATCGAAACCTTTGGTCTTGTTGTGTGTAGGTACTACTTCCGGGTTCAGGACCAAGGTAACAATGGAGGCTGTATAGTGTTTTGCTATGTTCAGGATAGGAAGTTATCGGAGCCAGCGCTGGTGACAGACTGATTGAGTTTCAGTAGGGACGTTCTATATCGCTATTGGTGCTAGTGTCCATGCTATTCGAGTGTGTCAGTTTTGTTAAGTCTTGGCGGTACTCCCTAGTGTTATTTTGCTCTGCTCCTCCGAGAGTGACTGAGAGCGCAGTCAAATATTTCAGACTTGAGGTTGTTGCAGACTAGACGGTTTCAACTTGTGGGTCTGGCGGCCGACGACAAAACAAGGTAGCAAGAACCTCTAAAGCCCAGCCTAAATGGAGTTATCTAATATGAGCTTATATATAAAAAAAATAACCGTATGCGTCCATCCTTTAGAGGGCTTCAGTCAAATACCATAAGTTTTTCATCGTAACTATAATGGTTCACTCCCCTACAGCAATACAGTAGAGGCGAGGGGTCATAGGCCTACATGTGTAAGACTTTGGCGCACACCTTGGCCCTGAATGACAACCAAACTACAGCCTAAAAAGCCAATGTATCATAATCCTGTTAGACAACTAAGAAAAACACTTCGTATGACGCCCCGCTGATCCTCTGAACACGTTAATGAAGGGAGGGTGGGGAATCAGAAGCCAGTTGACATAAAGGATTACCCGCATACAATATCTTACCGTGTATCCCACGAGAAGCCGCGTTGTTCACAATGTTCTGCATGGACCCAGAAGCGCATAAACCACGTGCATGGGTGAGGTTTCAAATAGACACGAATCAGGTCTGGACCTAGATGACCCTCAACCGGTCCTAGAGAGGCAAATCCGGACCCCATGGATAGGACCATCCCAGTTTCAGTCCATACATCTCATGGTTCTACAGTTACTAGCCAGACAAAATAGTCAGATAACTGAAAATCCAAATACCTCGCAAGAGGGCAGATGCCCGCAGAAAGTCAACTAATCCCCCCCCCCCACACTCTGAAGAATGAAGTCCAATCGAACTAGTGACTGAGAAGAGCTGCCCTTGAAACTGCAGGGTGGAGGCTGGAGCCCCCCACCCCCAATACGCACATCTAGAAATCCTGTCTTATAATGGTGTCTCGAGTTAACGCGTTCCAGAAAAGGAAACTGATATAACAATTGAAGAGTATCAGAGGCACGAAACCCTATTTTTCTACCTCAATAGGAGAAATATCAGTCTTTCCAAATTCACCTTTCAACAGGAGTTGTGAATTTCAAGCATGACTCACCAGTCTCTGCAGCGAAGGTAGATGGAACGGATTGATCGATAAAGAGTCGCTGAAGCACTGTTTCGCTTCGGTGAAGTTGTTCTTGTGTTCATGGATGAGACCCCTCTAGAAGAGAAAATTACTCTAGAAAAGTATCGGAAACATGCGTGTTCCCCTTTGAACCTGCTAGGGGAGACGAGAAATTTTTTTTAACAGAGCTCAAACATGCAGAACAAGTTCAAAGTTTTCAGTGGGTCCGGGTTTTACATTTTTCGACTGAGCAAACATTGTTTTGCCGGGGAAAGGAAAGGAAGATGACGGTATTCAGGATTCCATTCGCAAACTACAGATGCTGATGTTCTGAAGCCATAGCCGGAGGCAAGTTTGCGAGTCCTTTCAGGGATGAACTGTTGGCAAGTTGAATAAATATTCCTTCGGCCCAAGCTGACTGCGAATCATATCTGATGGAGCAAAACGCATACGTCAGCTGAATTTTATTGGACCTATATTTCGGCCCTTCTTGGCAAGGGTCCTCTTCAGGCTCAAAACCGCTCAAGTTGGAAAAACGAACTTGTGGGAAAAACGAACCCTTGGTTTTCCCACCAGCTCGTTTTTGAAGAGGACCCTTTCCAAGAAGGGCCAAATATAGCTCCAATAAAATTCAGCTGACGTATCCGTTTTGCACCATCAAATATGCAAGTTGAATAATTCATAAATATGCAATCGCTAACTATTAACACATTTCAAGTAACAAAGAAAATAAAAATGAAAGAAGACATTCGGAATACTTGCAAGGATGAATTGTTTGCAATTTGAACAATTCATAAATATACCATTGATAACTATTAATAGATGGTTAAACTCTTGGGAAGGATATAGGAGTACTGGCGTCGCGTACAACCGGAAGGAAATATTCACAGGCAATAAACCAGGTGGTTGGTGGAGGGAACTAGCAACCCGAAAGGAGTGAATGCATGTGTAGTTTTGTCATTGTCTATAACACTTTGCTGAAATAAAAAGTTTACTTATACCAGGAAAAGTATTCGGGTGAAGTAAAGTGACCAGGTTGCTGCATTTGCGTGTGGAATACAACATTATAAATCTGTTTTTCGGTATTTTTCTGACCGAATTGACGTAGAGCCAGTGTCAGGCAAACCTGTCATTTCTATTTTTTTTTCTTGGTAGAAATGTGTTGCTACGTAGCACAAGAATTTCTGCTGCCTGGAATCTTGTCTTCTTTTGAAGTTAGGCCAGACTAGATGGCAGGTTTGTACAAAGCAAAAGCTGAACACTGGCTTATCCTAGTTTAGATACGACTTAAACTACGACTACCATAGCAACTCCCTATTTAACATTTCTCACACCGTATGCCCATCCGATCCGACTTTTCGTCAAAATAGTCTTCCTGAAAATCAGTCGATTTTTATGGCACTTGAGCTTACTCAAGTGCCATATAGCGATTGTAATTTCTGTCCGTCAGTCGGTCTGTCGGTCCCGGTTTTGCTAGTTCGGGCACTTCCAGATAAGCTAGGACGATGAAACTTGGCAGGCATATCAGGAACTGGACCAGATTAAATTAGAAATTGTCGCTTCCTCGATCCGACCATCTGGAGGGGAGTCGAGGGAGGGGGAATCCGGAAAAAATAGGAAAAATGAGATATTTTTAGCTTACGAACTGGTGATCGGATCTTAATGAAACTTGATATATGGAAGGACTTCGGGTCTCAGACCCTCCATTTTAAATCCAGACCGGATCCGGTGACACTGGGGGGGGAGTTGGAGGGGGAAACCGGAAATCTTGGAAAACACTTAGAGTGGAGGGATCCGGATGAAACTTGGTGGAAAGTACAAGCAAAAGTCCTAGATACGTGACTGGTATAACCGGAACGGATCCGCTCACTTTGGGGGAGTTGGGGGGGGGAGAAGTCCGAATTTGTAGTGATCCCGCGAGTTCCGTGCTTCCTGATGTGCTGGGACGATGGAAATTTACAGGTATGTCTGGGACCCGACCAAATTAAATAGGAAATCGTCAATTCCCCGATTCGACCATCTGGGGGGGGGGGAGTGGAGGGAGGGTGAAGCAAAAATTTGAGGTATTTTTAGCTTGCGAACGGGTGATCGGATCTTGATGAAAATTGATATTTAGGATGACCTTGTGTCTCAGACATCTCACTTTAAATCCGGGCCGGATCCGATGACACTGGGGGGAGTTGGAGGAGGGAACCGGAAAATTTGAGAAACGCTTAAAGTGGAGGGATCGGGATGAAACTTGGTGGGAAAAATAAGCACAGGTCCTAGACACGTCATTGACATAACCGGACCGGATC
This sequence comes from Branchinecta lynchi, assembly GCA_023053575.1. NCBI lineage: Eukaryota > Metazoa > Arthropoda > Branchiopoda > Anostraca > Branchinectidae > Branchinecta > Branchinecta lynchi. Next base: position 13,465,253 of record JAKZAP010000008.1, read on the forward strand.
AGGGCACTGTGGGGGAGTTGGGGTGGGGGTCCGGATTTCTAGCGATCCCGCGAGTTCGGCATACTTCCTGATGTCCTAGGGCGATGAAACTTGGCTGGTATGTCAGGGATCAGAACAGATTGACTTGAGAACAGCCGTTTCCCCGACCCGACCATCGTGGGGGGAGTGGGTGGATGGGGAGTCCGGAATCTAGTGGCGTGCATAACTTTTGAACGGGTGATCGGATTTGAATGAAACTTGTCTGGTGAGCTATCGCCTCGGACGTTCAGTGTCACGTCCGGGTCGGGTCCGATACCTATGGGGATGGGGGGGGTGGGGGTGGAAAACTCAAGAAACTCTAAAAGCAGAGGGATTGGGACGAAACTTAAGGGATGGAACAAGCATTAGGCCTAGATGAAATTGACGGAGCCAGATGGTTTCGGGGCTCTGTGGGGGGAGTTGGAGGGTGTTTTCTGGAATTCCGGTAGTCGTGAGTTAGAATAGTTCCAGATGTAAAACGACAACGAAACTTTGCAGGCATATTAGCGACCCGAATTATCTTGACTTAGGAACCTGACACAACCTACCCCCGGAAATTTCCGTTCCTAGATCCGAGCATTTTTTGGGGAGCAAGAGAAGAGAAATATGGAAATTGACTTCTATAAATTGCGAACGAGTGGTCTGATTCGAGTGAAACTTCATGGGTGATACGAATCGATGGCCTCGATGCGATGCGACCACGATTAGGGGAATTGGGGGTGGGGGGACGTTTTACATGCACAAAAACCAAACGGATGGACCGAATGAGATGCAAATTCGACAGTGCCGAGTATTATTTGGCGTCCGGGCCGGATTCGGCCAAGGTAGGGGGGTACTGGAAACTTGCAGATGGGCTATGCTCCAATTTCAGTAAAACTTGATGGACAGGAACAGGGAATCAAGAGATAGGGCCCGAACCGGCTCCGACATCGTTGGTGGGAGGGGGGGGGGGTACCGGAACTTTCCAAAAATGCTCAGATTCGAGTGAAACTTGATAGATGGTATAAAAGAAGATGCTTTAGGTGGTCGATTTTTTTTTATTCCGAACCAGATTCGGCCACGGTAGGTGGAGATAGAGTGAGTACTGGAAATCCTGTAGCACGTCTAGGGATCAAACAAATGGATTTATTGGGATGAAAGTTTGAACAGTCATGTGCATTTGCTACAGACAATCTAGACGATGCCGGAACAGCTCAGAAATGAGTGAAACTAAATATCCTATTTCTATTTCCGAACCAAAATCCAACATCTTCTTTCTTGTGCTGCCTACTCGTACAAGTGCCATATGAGCTCGTAGCTCTTGTTCTGAAAATCAGTCGGTTTTTTCACGACTATCATTTTTTGTTGTTGAAAACGGTCTTTTTTTTCTGCAGAAAAAGTCGGTAAAATTAGCAGCCAGTCGGTAAATGCCTCCCCCCCCCCAAACATTTTGGCTAGTAACGCCTCTGACCGGGCCTCGTAGGGAAATTCAATACCTGCAGTGCGGTATCGAAGCCAAACAAAAAACGGAGAATACTTTATCGATTCTACTAATTCCTGCCAGAAATTTACCCAGGGAATGACGGCTCCTAATCTTTCTCTTCCTAACGGTTCCCGTTACAGCCGAAAGCGTTCCATCTTTATGAGGCACGTGCGGTCACCTTTGCATGCGAAGCGTGCATAGGTGGTGCTCAACTTCAGTTTGAAGAGGATTATAATAATATTGCATCCACTAGTCCACCCGTCACTCACTATAGCTGTACTCAATAATAAACAGAAAAGCTGGTCAACGTTCTGTTATGTGTGGAACAGTCTACTCGAGAAGACCGTTACTTTCGATTAAAGTTTAACCGAAAGGGTTGAGATACGACATTCTAAATACACATCCTCCATTCGCTTAAATAGGCTTGAAGGCCCGATGCAAATACTTTACTTCGTTACTGTTTCCGAATAACCGATTTTATCCAATGAACTTGTTCTTGCGGACTTGTCGTACCTCTACGTCGTTGTACCTCTACGATCAAAATATTTTACTTTCGGTCCTCAGACACCCTCAGCTCTCGCCTTGACCATCTCTCAGCTTCCTCTGTTGGCTATTAAAATACACGCTTTTGTTGACATTCAATTCGCCGCGGCGGAATGAATTTTGAACTGTCGTAGCAGATACTATGAACGTCTGTTAAGAAAATTCCCTTATAAGAGTCAAAATAATTCAGTGTACTCGAACTCAGGATATAACAAGATCAAAGGTTTCGATGGGATCCCAAAAGTTCAATATTTGTTCCAGACAACTGGGTCTTGTCTTCGCCAGATACAGTCTTCGCCAGACTCCTTGAACATTTTTACTAATAAAATTTAGGAACAGATTCAGGCCAAATAGCTAATCATCTGAGAAAACCAAGTTCAGATATGGATTCAGCATGTGTGCTTACCCCTTTAAGTCACAGGGGCGTCACTATGGGGGGGGGGAGGGGGGGGGGACTCCCCCCCCCCCCCCTAAAGGTCCTGAGAAAGTACTTTCGTCGGGCGAAGCCCGGCGAAAGTTCACTTGTTTGTCGGCGCGAAGCGCCGGCAAACACAGAAAAAATATTATTTTGTATGCTTTTTATCAGGCATCGGTCGATTCGTCGGCACATCGGGTGTTTTTATATGCAAGAAATAAGATCCTGCAAACGTTTGTCGGGCAAAACACTGAAGAAATCGAATTCTGCATGCTTTTGTCGTGCCTCGGTATTCTCGTCGGCACATCGGGTTCTTTTTATACAGAAGGAATCCAGAAGAAACAAAAACAAATTAAATTTTTGTCGGGCGTCGGTCGACTCGTCGGCACATCGGGTTCTTTTTATACGCAAGAAATGAAATCCTGCAAACATTTGTCAGGCAAAGCACTGTAGAAATCGAATTCTGCAGGCTTTTGTCGTGCCTCGGTTCGTCGGCACATCGGGTTCTTTTTATACATAAGAAATCCAGAAGAAATATTTTTTTATGCTTTTGTCGGGCGTCGGTCGACTCGTCGGCATATCGGGTTCTACTTATACGTAAGAAATCAAATTTTGCAAACTTTGTAGGGCGCACCCAGGAAGTTTAAGTTTCATTGGCACAAGGGGTTATTTTTACACGTATGAATCAAGTTCTGTACAGTCTAGTAGAGCAAAACACAGAACAAATCAAATGCTCGATGGTTTTGTCGGCCGTCGGTATTCTCGTCGGCACATCGGTTCTTTTTACAAAAAAAAATAAAAAAATCAAATTCTGTAACTTTTTATCGGGCGCATGCCGAAAGTTCAAGTCTCGTCGGTACATCGGCTTCTATATACGCGTAAAAAATAAAGTTCTTTACAATCTTGTCGGGCAAAATACAGAAGAAATCGAATTCTGAATACTTTTGTCGGGCGTCGGTGTTCTTGTCCGCACAATGGGTCTTTTATACGTAAGAAATCAAATTCTGCAAACATTTGTCGGTCGCAGATTTTTCCGGAAAAATACAGATTAAAAACAAATTCGCCGGCGTTGCTTAGTTCAATTTGTTCTGGGTACAGTCGTTGGAAGCTTCGCTTCTTAGCAAAAGTTGAAACGAAAAGCCGAATATGTGAAATTAAATATGTGTATTTACATCAAAGGAACAATGTCAACTGATGCATTACAGTAAGTCTTACACGAAATTTCGCCTGCGGCGCATTTTGTAGTATTCCCTATTTGGAAGAATGGTGTATCATTTAGTTTTCCTTTTAGCATAGACGTTCTTGGAGTTTGAAACACGTTAAAAGCCGGAAATTGTATGGTACTATAGCTGAATTTTCCGCAAAAAAAAACAGATTAAAAAAATTTCGCCTGCGGCGCTTGGTTTAACTTGCCTTGGTACAGTCGTTGGAAGCTTCGCTTTCCAGCGAAAGTTAATATGAAAAGCCGAATAGGTGAACTTTAAAATACGAAATTATACCAAAGGAATAACCTCAATTGATGCGTTGTTACACTTAGTCCACACAAAATTTCGCCTGCGGCGCATTTTGTAGTATTCTTTATTTAGAAGAACAGTGTTTCATTTAGCTTAACGTTTTAGGATAGAAATTCGTTGAAACACGTTAAAAGCTAGAACTTGTATGGTAGGTATAGCTAAATTTTTCCGGAAAAAAGGCAGATTTAAAAAATTTCGCCTGCGGCGCTTAGTTTAACTTGTTCTTGGTACAGTCGTTCGAAGCTTCGCTTTTTAGCGAAGGCTAAAATGAAAAGCCAAATATGTGAACTTAAAATACGAAATTAAATCAAAGGAATAATCTCAACTGATACATTGCAGTTAGTTTTACTCCGATTCTATTCTGTGCTGGCGGGAAACGTACGCCGTTGCCGCGAAGCGGCAACGGCGTATTTTGTCGGCACATTTTTTTAGTCCGTCGGCACAAACTGGACGTCCCCCCCCCAAAGGTAAAAGGCTAGTGACGCCCCTGTTAAGTCATATCTGTTTTGACGAAAACTTCCTGCCACTTCTGCCAATTTCCCGGTTTCGGCCGAACTCAGGAACTACTTGTCCGGCGAAAAAAGAAACCTCAAAAACGAAATTAGGGTATCTTCTTTCCCCAATACTGAACACCTAATCAACTTCAAATAAAAATTTAACTTATAACAAATTTTCACACTCCAGCCGGATTCCGGTCGAACTATATGTCCGGGTAAAAATGATTATCACAGACGGATTCAGCATCTCTTCTTACCGCTAAATCGGATATCTAATCAACTTGAAATTTTAACAATTTTCAGGTTTTGGCCGGATTCCGGGCGAACTACATGTTCGGGTAGAAAATTATTTTCAGATAAGTATTCAGCATGTCTTCTTGCCCTAATTCGAACATCTAATCAACTCCAAATAAAACTTTTAATTTAAAAAGCTTTCGGGTTTGGGCTGGATTCCAGGCGAACTACTTGTCCGTCGAGGAAATGGTTTTCACCATCGTTTTCAGCATGTCTTCCTATCCCTAAATCGAACATCTAATCAACTTCAAATAAAACTTTTACTTTTAACAAACTTTCCGGTTTTGGCCGGACTGCTTGTCCGATGACAAAATGGTTTTCACCATCGTGCTCAGCATATCTTCTTACCCCATAATTGACTGTCATATTAGCTTTTTCAAAATATTTTGTTTGCCCCTTAACTTGAACCCCTTCCCCAATCCCTAAATGTAGGGCTACAAAGCCCATCTACGAACTTGACTTGTCCGATCACCCAAAGAATTTTCACACCAAGTTTCATCAAAATATCTCTTTCCCTTCGAGAGTTATCGTGCTTACAGACGGACGGACAGACGGACGAACATACGGACAACTTTTGCGTTGTCATAGGTGTCCCTCCACTTACGTTTTTGGATTCCAAAAATAACTTGGCCTTTCAGCTAAACTTTATGCGATACCTTGTCGAAACATAGTTTAGATGTAGCGCGTACGAGAATTCGGACGAGTACGATGATCAGGCTCGGGTGCTCACGGACTGGGATTCTTGCCCGGATTTACGGCACCATCTTCAATTCAATAAGCACTGAGGTTTTGTTCAACTTGATGACGAAAGTGCAGAAATCGGGTAGGAAAACCCTAATAGCCTGTTCGCACTATTAGTGTCTTCATTTATCGTAGTCGTGCGAAGTGTAGTGGGCATCGAGGGTTTTGGGAAAAAGGAGTTGACGGAATATTTCTTGGTAACCAGTGGCATTAGATCTAATCTGGGTATTATTCTTAGCCAGTGGCTTGCAAGCATAATCGTTGGCAGTCCACTCAATTGTTGGCGGAAGTTTCGTAAGAGTTAGCCTTCAGACGAATCCGTTACCGCATTCTCCGGATTTTTAATTAGCGCGAGGAAGTGCTCAAGACAAAAGAGAAGAAAAATATTTGTGTTTTGTAGACTAAAGTAGTTTTTGAGAATAAATGAGGATATCATGCTATACCGAACATCAAGGACAAAACTTTAGACTTTAGACCCTTATTATTATTTCGGTGGGGTTACGGTTATAACCTTAATCGCATAATGTCAAGCATTTCTGCCCCACACAACCCATCCGAGTTTTAATCTTGAAAAGATCCCTTTTGCTCTTTCTGCCTTTTATATTATCGCTAGCTCTCATATGGAATTATCAGCTTCTGAAATCTACGCATTTCGCCATTGTTGCATTTTGCGGCTATAACTTTTTAGCGCTTAGTTAGCCGAGCCAAGTTTGCCCGTCACGCAACACAAACTTGACCGTCAGCTTGAAGGTCCGCGGATAACTCTTTCACACATAAGGACATGACAAGCTTCAAGGTGTTGTTTTTCATTTTGGAAGGCATGTAGGCCATCATAGGTCTATCTTCTGTTTTGGACTTATTTTTTTTGCTTTTTTCCATTTTTAATCACGCCGCGTTCAGTTTTCAAACATCTTGCGTCCAGTGGCCGCAACACAGAACGGAAAGACTGGACAGAGTCGACAAGCGCCAACAAGAAAATCGCTAATTTCACATGGCAATTAGTGGTATTTTCGAAAACGACATTACTGAACCGTTTCATCGTGAAAAGGTCATTTCTAGGATCAGTATCCGGGATCCTACTTGTAAACAAGTTGCTAGCCTACTTGATAAAATATTGCAGATCTCTAGACTGCTACGCCTTTGGCTCCCCGTCCAGACACAAATATTCCAACGGCCATTGCTGCTGGACGCAACTGCAGTGATTCAATCCTGCATCGACGTGATCACGCGAAGAACCAGTTAAGCGATTGTACGACACTTCTTGGGGAATTTTCTGACACAGCAACCCGGGTTGCTCTCTCTGCGCCACTGGTGTAGACCTCGGCGCGGCACATGTGCCACTTGGTGTAAACCTTTTTTGTGAGTGAGCAACCCCTCGAATCAACCCAGAGAAACACTCCAATCCTTAAAAAAGACTGGACAAGGATTGGAAATCCCAGCCCTGGAGAGACTTGTGCGCTCGTGAGTCGGCAACACGAACGTAACCGACTGTTTTCCCAACAATAATTTACCAGTAGATAATACCACTACTTTACCACCCATACTGAAAACTATACAGAAATTTCGTGGACATCATGTCACTACTTATTAAACAGAATTGTGTTATTGATATTTTTTCTTCGAATCTCTTTATTTAAGCGAACAGAAAATTGTGGTGCCGTCACAAAAGTCGGGGGGGGGGGCACATGTGGCGCCTCTGAAGACAGTAAGCTAACCATGCGTATGCGTATTTTAACACTGAAGCTGCTTTCACATTGACGCGTTTACCTTTCACACTGAGCTACGCAAGCCTTGCGTTGCGCTTGCGACGACGCAACGCGGAGCTTGCGCTTAAAAAATTGACGCAACGCAAGAATAGAACTGAGCTCTATTTTTGCGTTGCGTGCGACGCGTACGCATCAGATTTTTCATAAGAAATGGAAGTTTTTAAAGAAAAACTAGTAAAGCTTGTTCATGGGAGACCTGGACTAGATGATAAAAAGGTCCCTGACTATCACAACAGGACTTTCATTAATAATACATGGCTATCAATTTGTGAAATCATCAACAAGGAGTTTAGCAAGAGCATGACTGGTAAGTTGAATTGACCCTACTTTGTATCAGATTACACTTAATTGAACCTTCTCTCCTTCAAGTTGCAAATAGGAATAATACAAAATTACCCATAAACATTCTACAAACTGTCTGAATTTTCTTATAGGCTCCATGTTCAGTCCAGGCATCATTTATGTTTCATATCTGTAGGCCTGTCTAAGATAGTGAATCGATACCTTTGTTCAACTTGACCTTTAAAAGTATGACAGTATGTAGCCTACGCCATGGTACCCAGAAATTGCAGTCTTCAATTTTTGTGTCACATCCAAATACGGTCGTACATCCAAATACGGTCATACATTCAAATAGGGTCACAAATCCAAATACGGCCATACCTCAGATGCCTGAGATGTAATCTCAAGTCTTCTGTGTTATTTATATTTACATTTTTTTTTTTAAATATATCTTGAGCCCAAGCTGACTTAGAAACACAGGAATTCATATAATATATATTCATATAATAATTACATTTATTTTGCAGTGAAAGAAGTCAGAGACAAATTCAAGTCACTCCGTGATCCTTTCTGCCGCCTTAAAAAGAAAAAGCTGGAAGCAGTGGTGATGCTGCTACAGAAACCGGATTTAAACCAAATGAAGAGACAGTTTTCCGGTTACTGATGTTTTTAAGTGACTCTGTGTCCCACAGAAGGCACACGGTTGAAAGGATGGGCCGAACCCTCCTGAAACACAATTGCAGAGCACATCTGAAAGCCCACCAACCTATTCTGACCAACCAACTGATTCTTCAGTACCTGTCTTTGAAGTTGAGTCAGAACTAGTTGAGGGACCTGAAGATTCCGGCGAATAAACTCAGCAGATTAATTTGTCAACATCACCAACCCAACAGATCCAACCCAAAGTCTTACCAGTTGTGGGTGTAACAACTTCGAGGGAGAGAAAGAGGGACAATTTCAGACCCTGGAGAGTCACTAGAGTCAAGTGGCTTGTCAAAGATTCTTTCTAAACTCATTGAAAAGAAAATGGAGCAGCCAGCCTGCTGTCAATTTACAAGACCCTGATCTTCAATTTGCTCTGATGTTAAGCAGAAATATGAAAACTGTACCAGTGGAGAAGCAAATTGATATGCAAATCGAACTGCTTCAGGTTGTGAAAAAGTGTCAGAACGAATAGTTTAATTTGTCTTTTCAACAAGTCACCATCCGATTTAATTAATAGTTTTGTTTCAACGCAACCACATGATCTCTGTCTTTTTATATCATATTATATTTGAAATTTAAAACGGAGGTATTTGCAGTTGTATACGGTATGAGCAGTGATGCTGCAATTCAGAAGTGCCCAATGTCATTTAGATGGTAGTCATTTATTACTAAAACAAAAAATAAACTGCTAAACCGAAGTAACATGGTAACGGCTCTAAAACGTTTCTTGCAAAGCCTTCTACCATTTTCTGAAAATGCAACGCACAAGCCTTCACGGTGTGAAAGGTCCGACGCAAGACAGACGCAACGCTGACTACACGCAAGCGCAACGCAAGCTTCTTGCGTTCTCGGTGTGAAAGCCGCATGAAGTCTCTGCCACATACTTCTATTCATCTCCGGCCTGAGTCTCCGACTAGAGGACTCAATATCTGCTGAGTTATCTGCACTGCGGTATTGCCCATTACATTTTACCGTCTCACTGAAAAGATCATCATTAATCGATCGACCGGAACGACATCAGCTGCTAATCCCTATATCACAGGATCCCTAATCGATTGCGACGGAAAAGAGAACCGTTTGGCACGCCAGATCATCGAGTCACGCGACCTCTGTTACCTCCGAGGTGCAGACTCCAGAGACGCAATAAATTCGTCAGGCAGATGTCAGTATCAGACAGTTGTACGTTTTGGAGAATACTCTTGGTGACAAACAGAACTCTATGTGCCGATGAAGAATTGCCATGTGCCTAGCGGAAGAGCCGGCAGCGTCACCACAACTTTCCCCAAAGAACGCCGTGTATTGGTTGACACAGGATTTGAGTCATCGTTCGGGGTCATCGAGGGGTCACTGAGTCATCGTTGAGTTCTCGTTCTTAGTCATGTTGAGTATGACGGACGGAAATCTGAATGCTGCAGATTCTTTGAGGCGGGGTATGAACGTTAGACCTCAGCTTTGCATATAAAAACAAAGTGAAACCCTACCACAGATAACCTACGAGGCGTTCTACGAAGCTAAACTGAATTCATCCACAACAACCCTTGTAAATTATCAGCCAAGAAGAAGAGAAACCCTATTCATGTCTATTTCCTATTTTCATGTCTACTCCCTCAGCCTGAGCGACGCAATTTAACCCAAGCCACCCAAGGGTGATGACTATTGACTATTACACGCCGAATACAAAATATGGAAAAGACCGACACCGCTGTCCGAAATGACTAACAACAAGACCAAAGGTTTCGATATGAGCCCAAAGATGATATTCATCGGATTTCTTCATCCATTACAGATAGTCAGTCTTCACCACATACGTTAGCAGTAATCATGTTATTTATCCCTAAACAGCCACTCAGCAATATACAATATGTAATTCCTTTCCGTTTTTAATTTCCGGTCAAGCCTAGATTAAGACAGTAATACGAGCGGTAATTCTAACGGGGAAATTATAATCCAACATGTTTTTCACCTCTATATACACCACATTTATAGGTTTATCGAATGATTCTTTTCTTTCGGAAATTTCCGGTTTACATCAGAAAGCGATCGTGCCATTTACTCTCTTAATACCGTCAAACTATCAGGACAAAGACATTTATTAGAACTGACGAATTTTCCATTTTCGTCGGATTCCATGGCACTCGGCCGACCAAGCGACTTTGTAGGGAAACAAAGCAGGATGATTGATTTTCTATGTCGTCTTATTCCTATATCGAAACTACGAAAAAACAAGACCAAAGGTTTCGATGGGATCCCAAAAATCTAATATTTGATCCAGACAATCGGGTCTTGTCTTCGCCAAACCCAGTCATCGCCAGGCTAAAGATCAGAGAAAACCAAGTTCAGATATACGTCTATAAGCCATATCTATTTTGACGATACTGACCGAAACTTCTTGCTTTACTTCTGCCAAATTTCCGGTTTGGCAGGATTCCGAACGAACTAACTGCCCAGCAAAAAAAGAAAATTCAGAAACGAATTCAGCGTATATTCTTATCTCTATAAAGAACATCTAATCAACTTCAAATAAAACTTTAACTTATACAAAAAAATTCCCTAACCGGATTCCGGACGAATTGTATGTCTGGGTAAAAAAAATGATTGTCATATCAAGACTCAGCGTCTCTTCTTACCCTTGAGTCTGTCATCTAATCAACTTCAAATAAAACTTTTGCTTTTAACAAATTTTCCGGTTTTGGCCGAATTCCGGGCGAACTAGTTATCCGAGTAGAAAATGCTTTTCACGTAAGTGTTCAGCATGTCTTCTTACCCCTAAATCGAACATATAATCAACTTCAAATGAAATTTTTACTTTTAACCATTTTCCCGGTTTTTGCCGGATTCCGGACAAACTACTTGTCTGGCGAGAAAATGGTTTTCACCATCGTGTTCAGACAATTGGTTCTTGTCTTCGCCATATCCAATCTTTGCCAGACTCCCTGAACATTTTTGCTATTAAAATTCAGAAACAGGTTAAGGCCAAATAGCTGATCATCTGAGAAACCCAAGTAAGCCCCATAATCGACTATCACATTAGCTGTTTAAAAATGTTTTGTTTGCCCCTTGATTTGAACCCCCTCCCCGCCCCTAAATGTTGGGCTACAGAGCCCATCTACGAGCTTGACCTTACCATTGACTCAAAGAATCCTCACACCAAGTTTCATCAAAATATCTCATTCCCTTCGAGAGTTATCTTACTAACAGACGGACAGACGGACAACTTCTGCGATGTCATCATAAGTATCCCTCCACTTAACGTTTCGGGTTCCCAAAAACCACTAAAAGCATAACACGATGTCTACCGAATTTTCGGTTTTAACCGGTTCCCGTCTGCAGTATCAACTAAGCAGGAAAAAAAAAACAATAGGTTGATTCAACATGTCAACTTACCCCACAATCGACACTCTAAACCACTTGATCAAGCAATTATAAGAGCTATCAAACTGTTTTGTTACCTCTAATCGACTTCAGCAGAAACTTTTACTTATGAAAAATGTCCGTTTGGGCCGAATCCGGGCGAAATACTTGTCCGGCACAAAAACAAACTATAGATATAGATTCATTATGGATCCTTACCCTAAATACTGTCTATAATCGACTTCAGCAAAAACTTTTACTTATGAAAAATGTCCGTTTGGGCCGAATTCCGGGCGAAATACTTGTCTCGCACAAAAACAAACTTCAGATACTGATTCATTATGTATCCTTACCCTAAATCATGTCTATAATCAATTTCAGAAAGAACTTCTGCTTAGGAAAAATTTCCGGCGTTGTTGGGATTCCAGGCGAAAAACTTGTTTGGAAAGAAAATAAAGTACGAACACGAATTCAGCATTTCTAATTACCCGAATCTGTAAGTAACTTTTGCCACATTTTCCGATTTCTGACGGATTCCGGGCGTGGCTTCAAGGGACTGGATTTATTTTTCCCTTCCCAATTTTAGAGACAAAAATAAGTAATTCAGCAATTACGTTCCTACGGCGGGAAAACTGCTTGATAACTTCAGACAGGCTACCTTGAAACAATAGCTGGCCAGCTGGTAATGCCGGACAATTACTATTTCCTCAGGAGTCGTGTCTGATTCAGCTCACCAGCAGACCAGGCTGTCATGACACGAAAGTAGTCTGAAGTTGAAGATACTTTCTAATCGCGTTTTTGGCTTGCTTAACCAAGCTAAAATCCACAAGATCGTAACTTTGTTTCGTTGTCCGCCCCTATCTGACTTGATGAGTTCCTAAATAACTCGAGGGTGTATTAGTTATGAATGGAGGTCTGAAAATAACATCTTTAGTGGAAACGATCCGGACGGTCTTAAGTGAGTGTGCATTGGCAGGGCGATGAACTCAAAACATGCGACTGGTTAAGGCCCGGCACGGCTCGAGGATTATATCGGTCAGAAACAACAGACAAGAAACATAAACTCGGCAATACAGGCGAATAACTGTACGAATTTCAAGGATTCATCACCACCGGTGTTTCTAAGATTTAGCAAAAGGTCACTCGTAGCAGCAGCAGTACCAGTAGGTCCGCTCAGCTTTCACTGGAAGGAGCGAAGCACCGGCAACAGCTTGCGAAATTTTTCGAATCCCGCTTAATTCTGGCAAAATTTAACTATTCACATACAAACTCTGCTGATGCAGAACTATTCCCATACAAACATGGCTCGAATTCCAACTGTCAACTTTCATCCAGCTTGGATCTCTCGGTGCCACAAGATTCCAGATCCCGCTCCCTCCACTCTCCCTGGATTTAGGATCCGGGAAGTGACTATGTCCAAGTCAATCTGGTCAGGTCGTGAATTGGCAATTTCCAAATCAACCATGTCAGGACCCTAATAGGCCTAGTTTTATCGTCCTAGCCCCTCTGGAAGTATCCTAGCTCGAGCGGCACAAGGTTTCCGGTCCTTTCCTCAACCTACTCCACAGTACCCTGATCCAGTCCGGTTCTATAAATGGTAAACTAGGGCTAATGCTTGTTCCTCCCGCCAATTCTTCCGATTCCTCGACACTTAGCCCCTCCCAGAATTTTCCGAATCGGTGCTTTTTGTTAATTGCCAAGTGCCATTCAGATCGGACAACTCGTTCAAAAGTCATGCGAGCCACAAAGACTACCGACTCCCTCCCTCCACTCCATCTGGATGGTTGGATACGGGAAGTGACAATGTCTAAGTTCATCTGGTCAGGTCCCTAACACACTTGAAACGTTTCATTACCCTAGCCCATCTGCAAGTACCCTATAACTCATGTATCAAAGGAATTTCCGGTGCCCACCATCCGACTCCCCCTGTAGTTGTCGAATTTAGTCCGGACCTCTAATGGAACATCTGGGATTGCCCCTATCAAGTTTGATTCAGATCGGGTATGATAACTCGTTCGAAAGTTACCACATGTCACGAAATTCCGGATTCCCCCTCTCTCCACTCCCCCCCCCCCGGATTTCTCTTAGTTCTGAATACTGTTGGCTGGTGTCCTAATATGCAGAAAGAAAAGGTACAGTGTTAAACGATCCCTCGCACTACTTACTCTCCAACTTGCAATATTTAAAAATATTTGAATACTTTAAATCTATGCTGTGCTTTCAACATATAACCCACGATTTAGCCTGTTTTAAAGGACACCTGAACAATGAAACAATACTTGAACACACCATAGAGAATGCTTACAGACATGGCCACGGAGAGCATTCTTCTGCTGAGCGTGACGTTTTCAAAATAGGGATGTTCGTTTTTAGAGGTTTGTACATGCAGACTCCAAGACAAAAAGCGCAATTCATTCAAATCTTGTACAGCGCTGGCCGGATCGTATTGGAATTTCTTCTAGATGTACGTTTGGGCTTAACTGGTTAAAAAATATTCCAGAAGAAGGGTTGATTGGAGACATTTGTTCCTTTCTAAAATTTATTCGGTACTGAAATAAGGACCGATGTAAAATGGAGCACAAATCATAGCTTGGAAACACTATTTCGTATTTGGATTGGGTCTTCTGCAGGCAATGTTAATGGAAGTCATACAGATAGGGATGATACTTGGTACACTTCATTCAGGTGTCCTTTAAGCGTTTTCGGAGATCCGTTGACTTGTAGCGAAAACAGGGAAACAATTTACATAACCGGTTTTTCCGATGGAAAAACTTCTCGCAGACAATCGTCGATAGCGTGATACACATCGAAGGTGGCAAAAAACGTCAAGTGCGAAAATCAGCGTGGTTTTGTTAAAGGGGTTAGAATGTACCGAACGAAATTGTTATTTCCGGGTTTAGAAATATATGAGTGATTATGGATAGATTACATTACTATTGTAGGTAAGACGGGTACATAGTGGTCATTCCTACAGGCTAGACTGATTTCTCTTCTATTTCCCACCATCTTTTACCCCTTCAAGCTCCCATGGAAACAGGAAGAAAATCCCCCAGATCCTAATATGCTTCTCCAAACCAGACCAAGTACCATCATTAGCTCTCCTACTAAATGATAACGAGCTCAATCAAAGACCGACGGGTAATATACATGTGATGATAAATCTTATCCTTGGAGAAATAAATCCTTCCTGGTGTAGTATCGACTAATACGCTAGAGAGGAAACGACGTTAACAAGGAGCTTCCTCAGAACAGTGTATCAGGATACCCCCCCCCCCCTCAATTGCCGTGACGGTTCTCTGACATCGTTAGCTTCATCGGACCGAACACTAATGAGCTCAATCAACGGGCGAATGTCTATTCATTTCGGGAGAAACACGTCGTATTCAAATGGAAATAAATCTTGGGGGACCAGCACATTCAAATGGGGCGTAACAGATAGAGAATGGGTATTTTAGTGCAAGTGTGAGAAAAAAAAAGTAGTCTACAGATGTTTCCCCAAGTTCTCTTGCTGAACACCCCACAAATACCTCGTATCCGTGGTAGGACTATGCAGGTTTTGGGGACATTTCACAACCTACATGACTTCCCCCGGCTATTTTGAGGCTATTTTATTTCATCATTCCACTGTCAAGAACCCCACTTTGGAACTCCCAAGAGCAGTGGAGGAGCACAGTATGAAATTTCATGTACCAAATTTCGACTTGATACCTGTCATCGTTCACGAATTACGAACTCCACAAAGAAAGCGATGAAAACCGAGGAGAGTAAACCGGCTACACCAGCGACAAGAGCATTGTTCATAAATCACTAAAAAATAACGAAAACCGAGGAGCGAAACCGGCTACACCGGCTGAAAGAGCTGAATGTTCATAAATGAAAACTCCACGAAAAATGAAATACATCCTTTCTGTAAGTCCAGAGAAAGAGTGAAAATCTCCCAAGTGGAAATAAACTCCATTCCGACAGAAATAAATTATCCGAGTCGACTTATCGACAGACAAAATCTATATCACGTGTGCAGTGGTCCGGCACAGACCATTATCACTCGATGAATTTCCGAGCGAAGAAAAAAAACATCCTGGAAGAAATCCAAAGCTACGGGAATTGGGACAGAAATACGTGATCGACTAGAAAGAGGCACGGCATGGCGGAGGACGCACGAGTAATAAAGTGATTAGCAAGCAGTAGAAGTAGACAAGTAAGTGAGAGTTCAAAACTCCAGGGCCTAAACGAAGGCACGTTAGAACATTGCTCCTGTCCTCACTCTCAAGCCTGAAACGGCTCTTTTAGTTTTCATGCCTCTTTTTAGTAGTCGTGCCTCCTACGTTTATGTCGCTCCGTGCCGTGCCTCTTTTTAGGCGATCCCCAGAAATACGGTTAGTAGAAGAACAACAGCCTAACTAACGTCATTAGGAAGGGTACCAGGACGAAGAAAATGTGGGTCTACAAGGACGATAATGAGTTCCTCGATACGGATAAAAGAGGTTTTTGAGTTGGACCTTGTAGATTTTCGGTCTTCGTTAGAGCAGGTCAACTGTACCTAGTCATCCTCTACAACAGGAAATTCGTTTCTGTCCTTAAGTTTCGGTTTAGCCCTGGTCACAGCAGGAATACCAATCCTAGCAGAATTTATCCGCTATAGTAAAACAAGGCAGACTGATGAATTCAGTCTTTTATGTTTACTCTGAAAATAGCAACTGGACGAAGGAATTTATTAGAACTACGGTAATCGGTAATGAAAAATCCTTTTTGCGTGAATATTTTCTACTTCTTTAAACAACAATAACTGTACTATTTTGCCATGTGAACTGATTGCAATTATACGTCTGTTTTTGTTTGTTTGTTTTTACACTCCTCTAGTGTATTTCAGGGGGGAAATAAACACTAATTATTACAATTAATCATCCGGGGTGAAACCTACCATAAAGAAGACCTGATGTGACACGGGCGCGACTGACTCTGCTTCTGCCAAACAGGATTCGGCATCTATCAGCATACCCTGCTTCAAGTAAAGCTCCGCAGCTTGAATGAGTATCTTGAGCTGATGGGTCCAAATCTTTTGCGGAGTACTCCTAACGAAGGCTGAGCTTGCAAACGAACCAAAGTCGGACATGGCCAGCTCCACTTTAGATGCATGAACTGATCCTAGAAAAAAGTACAGTATGTTGTATGTATGATGTTTCCACCTTTTTCGTCATATGTAGACTAAAGGACATCTTGTTACGTTATTATTAAGGTGTGTTAAAATGGTTACTGATAGCAGGCTATAGGCTATACACCTTTTATAAAGTTCCTTCCAGATTATTTTTTGTCGCTAGATGCGCTAGCAGAAGGTAAACAATGACATGTTACTTCTTGGTAAGCGTCTCACCAAGTGTCTTTGGCTATTTTCAATTCCTCTTGGGAATTTTAAAACGCCTCTGCCTTTGTGTGTGCTCCACCCAACTCTGTTCTGTCAAACTTCATAGAGTTTGTCAATTCTGAGTTCAGTGCTGACTGCTGGCTGACTTTTTCCATGGGGCTACTGCGCGACTCTGTCTAATCGCTTATGTCCTCTTCAGATAACTTAGGCCAAGTTTTTCTGTTTCTGTAGCGCATCTGACGGCAATTCGTCATTGGATTTTATGGAGGGACTATGTTGTGCTGCTAAATATTCTGAAATTACATAGAGCTACCACAAGTTGGAAAAAAAGGAAAAATAGTGTTAGCACCAAGGTCCCCATGCAGAGACGTCACTAGCCAAAATGTTTGTTGTTGTTTTTTTGTTTTTTTTGGCGGGGGGGAGGTATTTATCGACTTGATGGTCATTTTTATCGACTGTTTTTGCAGAAAAAAATCTCTTTTTAAGGAAAAACGACTGTTCTGACAAAAAATCGAAAGATTTTCAGAAAGACCGACTGTTCTTAAGAAAAAATCAACTATTTTTACGAAAAACCTATTGTTTAAAAAAAAAATCGAATTTTTCAGAGACAAAATCGACTCCTTCATTGAAAAATCGCAGCGCTTCGCGCCGACTCGGTTATTTTTTACCGACTGACCGACAACATTGAAGAGCGGCGTCCCCCCTCCCCCCATGCCTGAAGTCCCTGTCCTCTCAAAAAGTCTTCTTACTCTCAACACTGACGTCGAGAATCAATAAACCTAGAGGTCCAAAGCCATAGCGCACGCGGAAGCCAAATCAGTGCAGATACGGTAAGACGTAATCCGACGAAACGGAAATGAGACAGGAAGTATAAACTTTTTTTAGTCTTCTTGGGAATAACTATACTGCCGTAGGATTTCTAAGAAATAATGCAATAATAGCAGTTTCTATGGCAGGAAGGACAAAGTCGAAGATCTGTCACCCCATTGTCTACAGTTCGCGCAAGCTGCACCGTCACTGGCCGCTTGCGAGGCTTAAAGCAAAGCTTCACCTTCTAGATTTTTCCTTCCGAATTCTAGACAGTCATTTTCGTCGAGACGGATCTGGAAGATCAAGCCAGGCCAAAAGCCTCTCGAAGTCCGGGGTGTTAGAAACCCCAGATTCCTGATGTCTGGAAGGTACTATAGAGGCAATCCATTCGAGAGACAGAGCAAATATGCAAATGTAGGAAGAAAAGGGGAAGTGATTGACAGTTATGATTGGGATGCAAGATATATTTGAAATACGAAGGGGACATCCAGCAAGTGTTGAAAAATAGTAAAATTAGCTGTCATCATTATCATGACAATCTGGAAGGGTTCGCTTGACTATGCGGAAGCCCCGGACGTCTGGTAATCTGGAAGGTGATGATGATGAAATTTTATTTATGCACTTAAGAAGAGGAAAATAGTGCAGTATAGACACATGAAAGGAAAAAAATACACTGAGCTTTCAATAATGTAGTAAATGCATGAGATACAAAAAAAAAAAAAATTTAAAAAAAGAAAGAAAAGGGACTAGTCCGGTCTAAAAAAATCTTCTTCCTAGATGGAGTGCGGAGAAATGGCCAAGGGCAGAAACGTGAAGGTCCTGGGCAATTGAAAATAGCTTTGCACAAGGGTAGGAGGGCAAAAAAGATGTAGTTATACGGAATTCCTATAACGTTTTAAGGTACTGACATTTTTAAATGTTAACAGAAAGACCAATTTGAGAAAGACCCTGACCTGGCTTTTATAAATAACCAGTCCTGTTCGACCGGAAATAACCAGTTCGCACCAACAGTTGTCCCGGACGAAAACAGTATAACTACGTAAGACAAGAGGGAGTGCGGTGTACACACTTCTGCAGTTAGTACACGGTTTAAAGTTTAACCGAACACTTCTGAGATCCAACAGCCTAGTAACACATAATTTGTTCAGGTAAATAGGCCTGAAAACCCGATAAAAATGCGTTACTTCGTTTTTCCGTTTTCCACAGATAAGATTTCATCGAATGAACCCTTTCGGATGTGCGGTACTTCTATGTGCTTGTCCCTCTACGCTCGAAATATTCACCAGCTACAAATGTAAGCCATTGCCAAAATTTAAAATAAAAATGTCAGATATCTTTCAAGACATATCCTAAAATCATTTACCTAGTTTTCTACAGGCGTAACTTTTCCTATGTCAGCATCTTACGGAAATGCAGGCTTTTGTTGGAATTCAAATTGTCCGCGACTGGATGAATTTTCGGTTGTCGTGCAGGCAGCGCACACTCTGAACGTTATTACGTTCAGTAAATAAGCTGCCCTTTCATTTGAACTTTAAAGGGATGGAAACTTCTTCCCTATTTAAAATTACAGGAGGAAACAGATCAACTGGAGTGAAGCACTCTTTGACTAGTCCTCTTTCTGTCTACTACGGTCGACCTGATCGTAGTAGAGAGTGAATCAAAGATTCACTCCCACAACTTTCTTTAAAGCACAGCTCTTACTAAAATGTCTTTTTTGTGATCGTCCGGAAATATTATTTTCGAAAATACTCACACTTGCTTCTTGGAATTAGAGATTCCCTTCTTAGCGCTTGCCGACTCGGACGTGGCTTTGAGCAAAAAAAAAAAATTTTTCTGACGAATAACTTAAAAGAAATGCGCGCCGTGGTATAATGCTGAGGTCCGAGGACTAATGCAGAGAAATCAACTTTAAGCCTGTAAACCTGATTTCTCGCCTGTCTGCTTGTTCGATGAACAACGTACGAGAACGACCCGAAAGAATCAGCGACCTGGCTGTGGTTTCTGCCTTGGACAGACTATCAGGGCCGGGTGCTGGCTCCTGCCCGGATTTTCCGCACCAACCATACGGAAAAGGTGAGGTTTTTTTAAACCTGGTTATGAAAATGTAGAAAATCTGGCTTGGAAAACATGATCGTCTGTTTGCCGCATTCAAGGACACAACCTTCACTGGCCAGCAAATCAAATACAAGTTCTTGGGTTTTTTGTTATATAGCGTGACTGATTTACATATCGTATTTTGTCTATTTATTTGTGTTTGTAGGCTGGTCTCGTTGCAAATATTCCAGGTAGCATAGAGCTATCAGAAATACGGACAGAATGCAGCCACATTGGAAAAATCGATTATTTAACTCTTTTTCATCCGTCTTGTATTAAAATAATTAGTTATAAATAAGGTTGTCAGTATATTCAAGTTTAATGAGGGTTGCGTTCAAGTTCAGTAAGGGTCAATGTAAATATTAAGTAGTTTCAGGAATATTTTTAAATATGTAAATAAGAGTCCGTGCTTTTGAGTTTACTTAGTATCAAGACTTTGTAGCGAATAGTGAAAATAAAGTAGTGTTGTCCACGTTTATATGACAATCCGGTTTCCAAGATGATTCAAGTGGATAAGTGATGGGTACCTAGATTTTCGTATCCTAGCCCTTTTCGGTTAAACTTTAAGCATGACCGACATTAAACGATTATGACCGGTTAATTCACAAATATGACTGTAGTACCGGTCAATACTGTCAAAAGCACTGAACCCAGATGAGGATTTGCGTTCTTAACCCATGACATTTGGATTTTACAGTGTCTGTCATAGGAATTTAATTAGTGTGTTTTTACAAAGATAAGTAAAAGTCCTATATCAACAATATTTGGGTCAACTTCAACAATCTTTCCTATACAGACAAAAGGTCAACCGTATCTGAAGGCTTAGCTGAATGCAGGTTGAGGTGCATGAGTATTAATAAGAACTGATAAGACAAGATGACTAATTTGGGTCGTAACTCCGGCGGAATTCCCCCGCTTCGCATTAGAACAGCTGTCCGCAGGTCGCTTTCTTTCCCCGCAAAAGACTACCTCATCCACCTATCCTAAAAGTCCGTCCGATGGTCGGCTGGCAAAATTTTATCTCCAGCCGAACAAATCCTGGACAGTGAGAACCAGTCTTAAGGGAGTATCTACAACATTACCACTAATGAAATCCACTGTGTATGAAACTTTTCCCCAACAGGCTCCTGGGAAATCCTCCCTACTCTCCCCTCAGGATTTTCTCCGCTTTATTGTCATCACGTAGAGCGCCTCTTCTACTTTTCCATTTCCCAGAAGTAGCAACATAACTCAGTTCTCAAGATTTTATCTGCATTACTTGAAAGAAGAGTTTCCGCTCAACCTATTTCCCACTACGGCGTGCCAACGAGCTCCACGAAGCTGGCTATGCGGTGAAATAAATCTCTTTCCACATCAAAAAGGCTTTTGCGAGGTCCTTGTGCGACGAAAGCCTATCGGTGTTGCCAGTGGTCGCAGAATTCTGTGATTTGTCATAAGTTTTTCTCCTCAGATTCACAGCTTATCGCAACAATGTCGTAAATTCTGTGATTTCTAAGCATTTTGGCCAATTCAAGGCAGTACTTTTTCCGAAAAAGGATATATTTTTGTTTACGAATACTAGCTCCTGTTACAAGAGTAAACTGGAACCTCAAATCCGCTGGGTCCACGGATGAAAGTAGGAATTTGCGACTTTGTGAGTTTGTCGTGATTATTTGTAAGCAAAACCGAATAAGATAAGCGTGATCATGAGACCATAGAAATCACGAGACTGTATCACTTGGTAAACAGCATTTTATATGTGCACTTCGCTGTGATGGTAGCCTACGCACTTTAATTGCGCTAGAAATTCATCTGTAAGCAAAAACCTTATGACAAAAATGATCATAGGCTCATCGGGATCATGGAAATGTATATTTTGCTGAATAGTATTTTTTGTACTTTAAAGGCACAGAAAACTTGACTACGCAACTTTCGGCCATCAAACCGACCTGGGGGGCTTAGATAAAGATACAGGGACTTATTGCCGACAGGACCCCCCTTCTTTGTTATCTCGAACCCCCTCCTTAGTGTTCCCAAAGCTAGCTGGCAGGCGCTTGCATCTTATGCACTGTAATTATGCACTTATGCACTGTAAAAGTTCGCCTTTGGCCGTGTTTCAGCCATAGTATCGGGGTAGTAGTCAAGAGGTCGTGCGTTCGATTCCTACTCCCGGCACACAAACCTTTTGATTTTTTTATACCAACTCAAAAGTCGAATTCTCGGAAACTGCCCGGAAACTGCAATGGTCGTAACGAGAATTTGTCTTACTCTCAATATCGACTCAGGGTACATTCTTGATAAATATTCTTTGAGCCCAAGCTGACTTTGAAACATTTATTCAAACAATGTTTACAACGGATACGTCAGCTATGATTCTTCATCAGCGATATTTCGGCCCTTCTTGGCAAGGGTCCTCGTCAGGCTGTCAATCCTCTGGTTCAACTTCGGGGAAGGAAACAAACCTGTTATCAGGTTTTAATTTGTAATTACAGGTTTGTTTGTTGAAGTTTGAAGTTGAACCAGAGGATTGACAGACTGACCAGGACCCTTGCCAAGAAGGGCCTAAATATCGCTGATGAAGAATCATAGCTGACGTATCCAATGTAAACATTGTTTGAATAAACATTCTTGATATGTCAGCTAGCTCCCCCGAGTCAAGTTTTCAAGTTTTCGGCTCAAAGAATATTTTCATGTTCCTTTAAGGAATTCACTTGTAAGCAAAACCCTTGAGGCAACAATGATCATGGGCCCTTGGGGATCACCGAATATATATCGTTTCGTCAAAGGTTTTTTTTTCACTTTTTGGTAAATATGCGCACTTTAAGGGTAGGCTACTAAAAACTCATTTTGCAAAACCATTGTGGCAAAAACATCATGGGCCCTCAGGGATCCTGAAATGTATCGTTTGATCAAAAGTATTTTTTTTTACTGTGCGGTTAAGATGCGTACTTTAAGGGAGCTATAAATTCATTTCCAAGCAAAACCCTTTGGGTAAAAATTATAAGGGGCTCATGGCGATCATGCAAATGTAAATTATGCTTAAAAGTTTTCTTTTACTTTCTGGTTACCCCCCCCCCCCTCTCCTGCAACTCCCCCCGGTGCTCGGACCCGGTCCAGTTATGTCACTGATATATCTAGGGCTTGTGCTTATTCTTCCCACCAGGGACCATAAATTTCATGTAATGACTCGCCATTCAGGGGGCTTGTCAATAGGAGATTTCTGATGCGCTCTTGACCGAGCGTCAGATAGTTCGAGAAATACCCACGGGGATAAAATATCCGACTATCCAGATAGACACAATTTTTCGCAGCTGTTGTGCTGAACTAGGAATATTTCTCTGTAATGGAAGAGTAGCCTGGATCTTTTGTCCTAGCTTAGGTACCTGGTGGCATGCTGAATAGTCCTGACTTGTGCCAACAAATTTTGTCTATCTGAGCAAGAACACTTATTCGACCCAAGCGGAATTTTCGGAAACTAGGTGAGGCTCGGGCAACATAGCAACATAGAAGTACAGGAGATGACAAGCCCCCTGAATGGCGAGTCATTACAGGAAATTTATGGGTCCCTGTTCCCACCAAGTTTCATCACGATTGCTCCACTATGAGTATGTCACACGATTTCCAGCTCTCCCGTCCGCCCCCACTCCATGTTCATCGGATCCAGTCCTGACTTGATATGGGACATCTGAGACAGGAGGTCTTTCCAAATATCAAGTTTCATTAAGATCCGACCCCCCTTTCTAAAGTTATATATACTTCAAGATTCACTCCCTCCACTCCCCCACAATGGTCGGATCGCGGAACTGACTATTTTCAAGCCAATCTGGTTATACGCCTGCCAAGTTTCATCGTCCCAGCCCACCTGGAAGTACCTTAACTCCGTACCACCGGAATTCTGGAACCTAATCGGGCAACTGACTATTTCCAACTTCCCCCACAGTGCCCAAACCCGGTGCAGTTTTTTTAGTGATGTGCCTAGGTCTTGTGCTTCTTCCTCCCACCAAGTTTCATCCCGATCGCTCCACTCTAAGCGTATCACATGATGTCTGGTTCCCCCCTCCGACTCCCTCCACCTTCACCGGATCCGGTCCGGACTTGAAATGGGAAATCAGAGACACGATGTCTTTCCAAATATCAAGTTTCATTCAGATCCGATCACCCGTTCGAAAGTTATGCATGCCACTAAATTCCAGATTCCGGCTCCCCCTCCTTCCCCCCACGATGGTCGGATGGGTCAAGTGACTATTTCCAAGTTAGTTCGGTCGGACGGAAAAGTGATGCTATCTGGCACTTGGCCGAAGGCAAGAGCCATAAAAAACGACCCAATTTTGTAGGCGCCAGAATGTCAAAGATTTTTGCGGTCGAATGTCACAGGTTCCGTCAAAGAAAAGTGGCAACACTGAACACTATCCATTGCAGCAGCAAGGACACCGGCGACTCCAGTTTACAGAATTTTTGAGGCTTTTCAGACTCAAGGGGCAGGCAAATAGCTCATTCTTGTTTTTATATTTTGTGAAATTGATTTTTGTGCTTCAGTTTAGCATTTTTGGGTTATATTTTGTACAAAACTGAAACACAAAAATCAATCACAAAATATAAAAACAAGAATGAATAATGTCTCTTTTGTTTTATAAATTCAATTTGCAAAACAAGTCTATCTCTAAAACTACCCCTTGATCTTATTCAACGCAGTCAATTATTAAAACAAAGCTATGGTTGATAGTGACAAACGGATACATCAGCTAAAATTTATTAGAGCGATATTTTGGCCCTTCTTGGCAAAGGCTTCCTCAAGCTCAAGCTGGGAAATGAACTTCCAAGCTTTTTTACAAAAGTTTTGTCCCAACTTGAAGTTCACTTCCCAGCTGGGCCTGAAGATGACCCTTATCAAGAAGGGCCGAAATCTCGCTCTAATAAAGTTCAGCTGACGTATCTATTTGTCACTGTCAACTATGATTCGCAGTAGGCTTGGACTGAAAGAATATTTCTTCAAGAGCTATGGGCTCGTATGGCACTTGTTAGGAGTAGGTGGTACATGAACTTGAATGAGAATGTCACAAAATACTCACTTTTCAACTCCCCACCGTCTCTGGACGCGGCTCGGACCCAAAACGGGACATAATGCATCTGCTCGTATCCCTCCCATTTTCGGGGCATATGAGCTGTTCGCCTTTCGATTTTAATCCAAATTCTCCACTCTTTTGATCCGCCACAACTCCTTTCGGCCTCTCCGACCTTCAACCAGCCTCTAAGTCCCCCACCGTAGCCGATTGTACTTCAGACATATAAATGGATCATCTAGGCATATTTTATTACCACCCATCAAGTTTCACTCGAACGGTACCCTCAATTCCCTGCTACCGAGGTCGGATCCCGGCCGGTCCCCCAAAATTGATCATCTAGGGCATATGACGTCTCTACTTCCCAAGTTTCGTTCCATTCGCCCCACTCGTTTGATCCCCAGGCCTGCCAAGAATTTTAATCCTGCACCCTCCACCCCCATCATTGCCAAATCAGGTTCGGATACATGCGTCGTCAACTAGTATGTCTTCTCTTCCCACCCATCAAGTTTCACACAAATCGGATCGCCCTTCGCAGCCTACTAATGCAAAAGCGTCCAGATTCCCCCCTTTCTCCCTCTCCCCAGCCACCCCTCACGGGAGATCGAATCCGGAAACGAATGTTTCATAAATCACTGGGTAGGGGCCTTTATACACATGCCAGGTTTTATCCTCACCTCCTCGCTCATGCAGAGGTGTCCGAACTGGCAAAAGTCGAGGGGTTGCTCACTCCCAAAAACGATGTACACCAAGTGGCGCGTGCCGCGGTGCCGTGCCGGTGCCGCGGTGCCGTGCCGGTGCCGTGCCGGTGCCGTGCCGGTGCCGCGGTGCCGTGCTGGTGCCGAGCCGGTGCCGCGGTGCCGTGCCGGTGCCGTGCCGGTGCCGAGCCGGTGCCGTGCCGGTGCCGTGCCGGTGCCGTGCCGGTGCCGTGCCGGTGCCGTGCCGGTGCCGAGCCGGTGCCGAGCCGGTGCCGTGCCTGTGCCGAGCCGGTGCCAAGCCGGTGCCGCGGTTTTTTTTACTTCAAATTACAGTATTGTGATAAAGCACGATTTCTGATGTACATGTAAACAAATTTCATCAGATATTGGCCGAGAATGAAGTCGGCAATGTGTGTTGAATACAAGAGCTAGCAGCTCATATGGTACTTGCAAGGCTTGGTCAGAGGATGAAATTTAGGAATTTGTAAATTCTTGGGTTTCTTGTGTTTAATTATAAGCCATACCCTTGAAATAAGAATGATTGTGGGCCCTTGGAAATCAAGAGAATGATCTGGTGAAAAGTATTTTATTTTTGCACTTTAAGGGCACTAGAAATTCATGTGAAAGCAAAACCCTTTAGGCAAAGGTGACTATGGGCTCATGGGGATCACGTAGTTGTATATTTTGCTCAAACTAATGCAACCTATCATACTAATGCAACCTACTTCCGTAATCATTACATATATTTCTAAACCCGAGACCCACGTTTCGTGCGGTACATTCTAACCCCTCTAACAAAACCTCGCTGATTTTCTCACTTGCCGTGTTTTGCTACCTTCGATGTGTATCACGCTGTCCACGGTTCGAGACGGTTGTCTGCGAGAATTTTTTCCATCAGGAAAATCGGTTATGCTAATTGTTTCCCTGTTTCGCTAGAAGTCAACGGGTCTCGGAAAAGGCTTAAAACAGCCAAAACAGTTAGTTATTTATTGAAAGCACAGCATAGTTAAAGTATTCAAATACTTTAAAATACTGTAAGTTGAAGAGTGATTAGTGCGAGGGGTCCTTTAAGGGAGCTGGAAATTCATTTTGAAGCAAAACCCTTGTTTCACAAATAATCATGGGCTCATGGGGATCATGAAAATATATGTTTTGCTCCAAAGTATTTTCTGTACTTTGTGGTTATGATGAGTACTTTAAGGAATGTGGTTGGCTCTATAAAAGAATTTATGAACCAATCTTTTCCTTCCTTGACTACCTACTTAGGCTAACTGGTACATATATTTAGCCACAGCAAGTGCATGAAAATGGCAAAGTTCGAAGCACGAACGTTCAAATAAGCATACCTCTATTGCACTCCCAGAGTGTCTGATGGGGAAATTGACTTTTTCCAAGTTAAATATGCCTGCCAAGTATCACTCTTAGCACACTCTACAAATATGAAAAAAAGATTGGTCGCCACTGAATTACCTTCACCAGAAGCAAAATATACTGAAGCTGACTCAAGTTTTGGGCGATATTCGATACCGATAACGATATATCCATGTATCGGAGAAAATATCGATATCGAAAGTAAATATCGATATCGATAACGATATTTGTTCATTCGTAAATTTTGCAATTAATCCAACATAACCCACACTTATATATACGAAATTGGAGCAATGTGTATTCCGCAATTCCTTTCTTATTTATCCGGAGTTCGAGATGATCCAGTATGCGATATATCGGATATCGATCGATCGATATATCGCACCAAATATCGATATCGAAACGTAAATATCGCTATCGAAAACGATATTTGTTCATCGTAATTATTGTAAATAATCCGAACTAACCTACACTTATATATCCGAAATTGGAGAATATGTTTTCCCTAATTCATTTCTCATTTATTCTGAGTTTGAAATGATCCAAGATGCTATTTAATGAAAATTTGGTTCTTAGATTTTGGCGAAACGAAGCATGGTAAGCAAATATCAATATCGATATATCGATTATCGAATATCGAAAGTGAAAATATCGATATATCGATTGTTGAATATCGAAAGCGGAAATATCGATATATCGATTATCTAATATCGAAAGTGAAAATATCGATATATCGAAAAAACCAAGTATCGCCAAGCACCAGTACCAAACCATGGTTGACCACTTTGCGCATTTGGTCAACAGCATCTCCTCATATCTAGTTCAGCTTCTTCTTCGGTTGCATGTTTTCAATAATTCTTTCATTCAAGTACCTTCGTTATTGGGCGCCAGATACCAGATACCAGATGGCGAAGAGTAATCTGCAGAAAATTTGTCCGTGGCCGGCGTATCGTGCTAGAGGCGCGCCGGTGCCGTGCGGTGCCGTGCCGGTGCCGTGCGGTGCCATGCCGGTGCCGTGCGGTGCCATGCCGGTGCCGTGCGGTGCCGTGCCGGTGCCGAGCTGGTGCCGCGGTGTTGCGCCGTTGCCGTGCCTTTGCCGTGCCGGTGCCGGTGCCGTGGTGCCGTGCCGGTGCCGCGGTGCCGTGCCGGTGCCGCGGTGCCGTGTCGGTGCCGTGTCGGTGCCGTGTCGGTGCCGTGTCGGTGCCGTGTCGGTGCCGTGTCGGTGCCGTGTCGAGGTGTACACCGGTGGCGGAGAGTGAGCAACCCCTCGGCAAAAGTATGACCGACAGAAACTACGACCGATATACGACACTTGAGCCGGAGACTGCAAGTGCTATGAAACAGCATATTCAACTTTTACTCCCCCCCCCCCTCCCCGTTTTAAACCCCCCTTTCCGTATATGGCAAGACAATTCACAAACCGAATCCTATCGCAAACATACCCCCCCCCCCCCCGACGTTCTAAACCCCTCATTCCTCATGGCAAGACAATTCAAAAATCGAATCATATCGTGATGGTTGAGCTTCTCAAACAAACTGTGGAAGTTTTATGAGAACAAACATGATAAAAGACGCACACGCTTATCGATAACGTAATGGGGGAAACCGAAACTTCCCCTTGGAGTTACAACACGCACCAATTCCCTCGGAACTTTTCTAAGAGCTGATAGCAGAAGAGATAGAAAGGGGTCTACATGCGGGCAGAACACTAAAGCTGCGTTTTATTGGATTCACTTTTGTTTCATCAAAGTTTGTAGTCTGGCTCTGTTTGTCTTACTTGCGTTTTATTGAGTTCTTGTTTCCGAAAAGTCAAACTACACCAAACTACGTCGGCGAGGTAGTTTGTAGTTTGAGCTCCGTAGTTTCAGGCTCGAAACTACAGTAAATGGAATGGACAAATAAAACGGCTTTTAAGCGAAACTACGCCGAAACTACAACCAAACAAGAGCTACGAGCTCATATGGCACTTGTACGAGTAGGCTGTACAAGAAAGTAGATGAGAACCTCACAAAATACACCCGCCATCCAAAAATGCGGTTCGGAAATAGAAATAGGATATTTAGTTTCACTCATTTCTGAGCAGTTCCGGCATCGTCTCGATTGTCTGCAGCAAATGCACATGACTGTTCAAACTTTCATCCCAATAAATCCATTTGTTTGATCCCTAGACGTGCTACACGATTTCCGGTACTCACTCTATCTCCACCTACCGTGGCCGAATAAGTTCCATCCCGATCGCTGCACTCTAAGCGTTTGTCAAGATTTCTGGTTCCCTCCACCAGCTCCCCCCCCCCCCCAGTGACATCGGATCCGGTCCGGATTTAAAGTGGGACGTCTGAGACACGAGGTCATGCTAAATATCAACTTTCATCAAGATCCGACCAACCGTTCGCAAGTTAAAAATACCTTAATTTTGGCTTCCCCGTCCCTCCACCCCCCCCCCCCCCCAAGATGGTCAGATAGGGGAAGTGACTATTTCCTATTTAATCTGGTCGGGTCCTTGGCATGCTTGCCAATTTTCACTGTCCTAGCACATCAGGAAGCATCGAACTCGCGGGATCACTAGAAATTAGGATTCCCCCCCCAACTCCCCCAAAGTGAGCGGATCCGTTCCGGTTATGTCAGTCAGGTATCTAGGACTTGTGCTTGTTCTTTCTACCAAGTTTCATCCGGATCTCTCCACTCTGAGCGTTTTTCAAAATTTCCAGTTTCCCCTTCCAACTCCCCCCAATGTCACCGGCGTCTGAGACATGAGGTCCTTCCATATATCAAGTTTCGTTCGAGGGGTTGCTCTCTCTCCGCCACCGGTGTACACCTCGACACGACACCGGCACGGCACCGCGGCACCGGCACGGCAAAGGCACGGCAACGGCGCAACACCGCGGCACCAGCTCGGCACCGGCTCGGCACCGCACGGCACCGGCGCGCCTCGAGCACGATACGCCGGCCACGGACAAATTTTCTGCAGATTACTCTTCGCCATCTGGTATCTGGTATCTGGCGCCCAATAACGAAGGTACTTGAATGAAAGAATTATTGAAAACATGCAACCGAAGAAGAAGCTGAACTAGATATGAGGAGATGCTGTTGATCAAATGCGCAAAGTGGCCAACCATGGTTTGGTACTGGTGCTTGGCGATACTTGGATTTTTCGATATATCGATATTTTCACTTTCGATATTAGATAATCGATCTATCGATATTTCCGCTTTCGATATTCCACAATCGATAAATCGATATTTTCACTTTCGATATTCGATAATCGATATATCGATATTGATATTTGCTTACCATGCTTCGTTTCGCCAAAAGCTAAGAACCAAATTTTCATTAAATAGCATCTTGGATCATTTCAAACTCAGAATAAATGAGAAATGAATTAGGGAAAACATATTGTCCAATTTCGGATATATAAGTGTAGGTTAGTTCGGATTATTTACAATAATTACGATGAACAAATATCGTTTTCGATAGCGATATTTACGTTTCGATATCGATATTTGGTGCGATATATCGATCGATCGATATCCGATATATCGCATACTGGATCATCTCGAACTCCGGATAAATAAGAAAGGAATTGCGGAATACACATTGCTCCAATTTCGTATATATAAGTGTGGGTTATGTTGGATTAATTGCAATCTTTACGAATGAACAAATATCGTTATCGATATCGATATTTACTTTCGATATCGATATTTTGTCCGATACATGGATATATCGTTATCGGTATCGAATATCGCCCAAAACTTGAGTCAGCTTCAGTATATTTTGCTTCTGGTGAAGGTAATTCAGTGGCGACCAATCTTTTTTTCATATTTGTACAGTGTGCTAAGAATGATACTTGGCAGGCATATTTAACTTGGAAAAAGTCAATTTCCCCATCAGACACTCTGGGAGTGCAATAGAGGTATGCTTATTTGAACGTTCGTGCTTCGAACTTTGCCATTTTCATGCACTTGCTGTGGCTAAATATATGTACCAGTTAGCCTAAGTAGGTAGTCAAGGAAGGAAAAGATTGGTTCATAAATTCTTTTATAGAGCCAACCACATTCCTTAAAGTACTCATCATAACCACAAAGTACAGAAAATACTTTGGAGCAAAACAAATATTTTCATGATCCCCATGAGCCCATGATTATTTGTGAAACAAGGGTTTTGCTTCAAAATGAATTTCCAGCTCCCTTAAAGGACCCCTCGCACTAATCACTCTTCAACTTACAGTATTTTAAAGTATTTGAATACTTTAACTATGCTGTGCTTTCAATAAATAACTAACTGTTTTGGCTGTTTTAAGCCTTTTCCGAGACCCGTTGACTTTTGGCGAAACAGGGAAACAATTTGCATAACCGATTTTCCTGATGGAAAAAATTCTCGCAGACAACCGTCGCGCAACCGTCTCGAACCGTCGACAGCGTGATACACATCGAAGGTAGCAAAACACGGCAAGTGAGAAAATCAGCGAGGTTTTGTTAGAGGGGTTAGAATGTACCGCACAAAACGTGGGTCTCCGGGTTTAGAAATATATGTAATGATTACGGAAGTAGGTTGCATTAGTATTATAGGTTGCATTAGTTTGAGCAAAATATACAACTACGTGATCCCCATGAGCCCATAGTCACTTTTGCCTAAAGGGTTTTGCTTTCACATGAATTTCTAGTGCCCTTAAAGTGCAAAAATAAAATACTTTTCACCAGATCATTCTCTTGATTTCCAAGGGCCCACAATCATTCTTATTTCAAGGGTATGGCTTATAATTAAACACAAGAAACCCAAGAATTTACAAATTCCTAAATTTCATCCTCTGACCCAGCCTTGCAAGTACCATATGAGCTGCTAGCTCTTGTATTCAACACACATTGCCGACTTCATTCTCGGCCAATATCTGATGAAATTTGTTTACATGTACATCAGAAATCGTGCTTTATCACAATACTGTAATTTGAAGTAAAAAAAACCGCGGCACCGGCTTGGCACCGGCACGGCACCGGCTCGGCACCGGCACGGCACCGGCACGGCACCGCGGCACCGGCGGTGTACATCGTTTTTGGGAGTGAGCAACCCCTCGGTTTCGTTAAGATCCGACGACCCGTTCGTAAGCTGAAAATATTTAATTTTTCCAAATTTTTCCGGATTCCCCGTCCCTCCACTCCCCTCAAGACCCACCCCCAAGATTCATCGGATCCGGTCCGGATTCGAAATGAGACATCTGAGACACGAGATCTTTCCAGATATCAAGTTTCATTAAGATCCGATCACCCGTTCGAAAGTGATGAATGTCCCTATTTTCCGGATTCCGCCCCCTCCCCCACGATGGTCGGATCGGGCAAGTGACTATTTCCAACTTAGTCTGGTCGGGTCCCTGATATGCCTGCGAAGTTTCATCGTCCTAGCTTGCGTGGAAGTGCCCAAACTATTATTTATGTTTCTTGACTATGTCCAGGTTAATCAGGTCGTCAATCTTTTAACAATATATACTCCCGCATACGCTCCCTAATACATTCAATATTCCTGACAAGTTCCATTATCCTAACAATG
The DNA here is from genome assembly GCA_023053575.1 of Branchinecta lynchi. Taxonomy (NCBI): domain Eukaryota; kingdom Metazoa; phylum Arthropoda; class Branchiopoda; order Anostraca; family Branchinectidae; genus Branchinecta; species Branchinecta lynchi. The sequence goes on from JAKZAP010000008.1 coordinate 13,497,756, forward strand.
TAATTTGTTTAGATTATCCACTTTGACTTTACTCCCGCATTCGCTCTCTCATACATGGACTCGTGGCTCAGTTGGTAGAGCGTTGGACTTATAACTCAGAGGTTCCTGGTTAACTCCCGCACTCGGGCAGCCCTATTTTTGCTACTTTTCGCTCCACTTTTGCTTTATAGTTTCCGGACTCCCGGATCCGGGGAAAGTCGGATTGAAGAAATGATTAATTTTAAGTTGAGCTGGTCCGGTCCCTGATATGCCTGCCAAGTTTCATCGTCCTAGCTTATCTGGAAGTGCCCGAACTAGCAAAACCGGGACCGACAGACCGACAGACCGACTGACGGACAGAAATTACAATCGCTATATGGCACTTGAGTAAGCTCAAGTGCCATAAAAAACGCAACTTAAGAACACAAGGTGCCTAAAGTTTAACCTAATAGGGCTGAGATACAACATTCTAGTTAATCATCACTTATTTACTTAAATAGGCTTAAAGACCCGATGAAAATCAGTAACATCGTTGGTCCACTATTCTAATAATCGATTTTTCATCAAATAAACTTGTCGTTTCAGATTTCAATCGTTTTCAACATGTTTTTCTTACCCAGCGACCCCATTTGAGTTCGTTTCCATGCAGCGGCGGCTGCACCCAAGTTTTCATCCGTCACGATGTCTACGATTGAAAACGATCGTGGCCCCCGTAACCAAAGGGTGGCGAGCTACAACCAGCGTTCGAGGATACGACGGCGCCATCAGCACAAACATTTTCTTTTCTAATACTTCAGCTTGTACCTCTAGGCTATGCTTGAAATATTGAGCAACTATACCGAAAGCAAATCTGTTTCGCGTCACTCGCATGATCGGGCTTTCTTGGGAAGTCCTTACAATCTGAAACTGAACATTTCATAAGCTTCGCTTCAATAGCCATTGAAATGCGTGCTTTCGTTAAAACTGAAATTCTCAGCGCAATGACGATTGTCTTGATGAAAAAAGATGAAAAAAAAAATAAAAAAATAAGTTAGTGTATTCAAATTCAAGATATCAAAATAAGCTGTCTTTTAAATCTCAAGTTTGAATCCAATTAATTATTCTGACCCTACTTTGACACACTGCTGGCCGGGCAAGGCAAATTTCTCCCAGTCGCAGAGAATTTGAATTAAAAGCGCGCATTTCAATGGCTAACAAAGCAAAACTTAGGAAATGTTAAGTTCCGGACTGGAAGGTCACTTCTGAACAAAGTCTGCTATTGCGTGTGACCACAAAAAGATTTCTTTTTCTGTAATCCTTTACAGTTCTAGTTGCTACAATTTTTCAAGCATAGAGGTACCACAAATCCGAAAGAAGAAGTTATTACATGAACTGATTATACGAATACTCGACATGGTTAAATCCGACACACGCCAATGAACCTCGGGAAGAGCAAGGAACATCACCCAAACGAACCCTCTAAACTGATTCAAATCCTGTGTAAACCAATCAGCAGCGTTTGTTGTCGTGACGTTTCTGGCTCTTCGCTGGGCAGACGGCGATCCGTTATCGGCAGGAAGAGTTAGGTATCACGAGGGAGGAGCAAAGAAATAACACATTTTCATCAGCTACTCAAGCATATTTAAGTGAACAAGTGATCCGTCATATTTCAGCCTTATACGGTTAACCTTTGAAGGAGTTGAACCAGAACCATTTACGCATTCACAACGCCAAGATGGCATACATTCAAGTCGACAACTCAAACTCTGTACAACCATGCATCATCTTGCGGCTTGATGTCTTCAAGAACAAAAGGTGAGGTCACTAATAGGTTTCTAGCCAATTCGATCCAAGAAGCTTTCCGTCCCTGAATTCTAAGATCCTCCTCCACCCCTAAGGTACAAAACCTATCTAAGAACTTCCTCTTGCATCTGACCTACGACAAGAATAGATAACGACAGAAACTTGTGGTGTACATGGTGGAGGGAGGTGTTGTGCTGCTTCACGACACCTTGAAAAGCACCTCCCCCGGGATAATTTGTAAGATAGTCAGTACGTAGATCTCGCCTAGCGGGACGAGTACAGAAGCTCATGTCTTATTTTTGCCACGTCTTACCCTTTATTGATACAATCCAAAGTATTTTTTTGTTTTTGTGGTTTTTTGTACGACCTCACAAGGGCTTAAACAAACATTATTATTATTATTTTGTCTTTAGCCACCTCAAAGTGTTGCATCAATTACGAAAATACGTCTTTAATATGGTAGAGCCAATCTTAAACTACCTATGAGGGGCCAACCCCATGACGTAGAACTTGTTTCCGCGCAAAAAAGGTGACATGAGCAAAAGATTTCGGGAAGGGTACAATTTAAGCACTCGTTCAGTTTGGCCACTGCGTCTTTGAAACAGGATAAAATTTAGAGAAAGGAGAGACCGAACTTCCACTGCACGAATAGTATCAAGAACAACTAAGCACCAGAACCTCCGTCTCCCCATCTCTGTAATACGACCATGCGGAGAAAAATAAATCCCTGTACCCTGCCAGATGCAAATGAGCAAACGGGAGGAGCTATGCAGAACAACAAAATTCATTATCTCTAAAAAACAACTATATAGCTGTAAAGCCCCGAAGAAGAAACTCAAAAGTAAAAGCGGATTGGTTGTCTGGGCACGCAGCAGAGTGGGTCAGCGTGCCTCCTGAAACAATGCATCTGATATGCGCAACGGCAAAGAAGAAAGTAGACGGGCAGCAACTCAGACCTCAGCGAATACCTCTAGCTCAGGTGTCGGGGTATCCTTAGTCTCTGCATGAGACCACAGACGGACGTTCTATTGGCTTATTTGTTCTTGGTAGTATCCATTTTAAGTTTCATCAAAATATACACAATCTGTCCGGAATTTACCGGGATCAAAGACGGACGGATCAGCGATGTAATAGGTGTCCCTGACTCTCCTTTGTGATCTCAAAATTACAAGGTGTGTACACGAACTACGATCCAGGCTGAATTTTCAGAGCCTAAGAGCTAGATTCACACCAGCTTACTACGAAAGGAAAGAAGGAAGCTTACCCGCATCGATATCAGAGAGGTCCCTTCCATAGTGCAGCGTCGCCACACTGCGGGTCTCCATATTACTAAGGTTTAGACCGGTATTGTCTCCGGCAGGTGGCTGATCGTCATACAGCTGCTTCCAGAGCGCCATCATTCTTCTGGCTGTGACAACTGCTGTCTGAAAAACAAATCACGCGAATGACAAGAGGGAAGAAGGAATGTTAAGTTCGAACTGATCTTTGCCTTTCCTTTTTGTCTTACAATACTCCATGATTGGCACGCCTTTTGCCATTCTTTATATTGGTTAATACAATTATTGATTGACTGACAGTAACCCTAGATGGTAAGTCAACTCAAAAGTAAACAACTACTTAACCGTAAAGTATATGACGAGGTAATCAACGCACTGACCCTGTAAGTGAGAGGTTACAGGTTCAGACCGCACTTGCTGTCACCCAGCCTTGAGCCGTGTGAAGATCGTTCAAATTTTCAAATCCTGAAAGGAGCCCTTTTGTCTTTTGAAATCCTTTCACTGTTCTTTCCTTTTGCACTCACGGCTTTGTAGTGCTTTTCCGGCATAGCCGAGTTTTGCCCGTCACGGAACGCAAACTTCGCCAAAAGCTTCGTCCACTGACAACTCTGTCACAAATGAAGAATATGAGAAGCTTCAAAATAATGTTTTCATTTTCGAAGACATGGCAGACCAGCAGGCAGGGGCGTTCTAGAGCAGTATAACATACAGAAATAATCCTAGGTATAGGCTTTCCCTCTGATCTATGTCTTTTTGTCCGACCCGGAGGCACCCCCCCCCCCCCCCCCGAAATAAATTCCTGGATACGGGCCTGCCACCAGGTATGTCTTCTGTTCTGGACTTGTTTTGTTTTGGTTGGTTTTCCCGCTTTTAAGCGACGGCGCGTTAATTTTTCAAATACTTTACGTCCAGCGACCACTTCAGAGACCGTGAAGGCCGTACAGAATCAAGAAGCGTAACAAGAAAATCTGTAATTTCGGGTGGAAAATAATGGTAATTTCGAAAATATGTTGATGCGTCATTTCATCGTGAAAAGATGATTTCTAGTAAGAATTGTGCTTGAAGCTGAAAAATAACTTGATGCCACACGCCTCCTCGCCTTCTGATACTCGCTTCTTAAAAGTCTTAAAGAGAAAAGAGCTTTCAAATGTCGATTACTATGACAAAGGGCAAAGCAAAAACAACAACTCTTCAACTTTCAAGAACTGCTTAGCATCTCAGCTTTGTTTCATATATGTGTCATGTGTATCTTTCAGGTATGTCTCTAGCCTCCTCATCTCCCAACACTCGCCGTTTAAAAGTCTTAACGGCTGAAAGACTTTTAAAAGACGACTAATAAGACAAAGGGCAAAGCACGTGGCCGGCGTGATCAATTTTTTTTTTTTTTTAAACAGAAATTGATCCTATTTCCTCTTATGGAGCTCTAATCAAAGGATATGAAAACGCCACCTACTTGGGTTGCTCCAGCGTGTCAGGAAACGATGACGTAGAAACCATTATGCAGCTTACTATACCGATTTAAACAATGCTTAAAGTTTTACAGAACAGGGCTGAGATACGACATACTAGTCACATTTTACTTATTTATTTACTTAAAGGGACCTGAAAACCCGATAAAAGTAGGCTACTTCGTTTGACATAGTTTCGTCCGAAGAGAGCCGTAGCGGTAAAACTGTTTCTTGATCTTTCGAGAAGTTATTAGCATCTCAACGTTAATGGCGAGAGTTCCTAATATGTTTTATTCAAGTCCATAGCAAGTTACCTCTCAAAGTCTTAAAGGAACCCTCTTGCCTATTGTGCCTTTATTATCCCCAGCGCTTTTTGGGCCTAGCCGAGTTTTGAAAGTCACGCAACGCAAACTTAGCCGAAGCTTCAAGGTCCGTCAACAACTCTTTCACAAATAAGGACATGCGCCGCTTCAAAGTATTATTTTTCGTTTTGGAAGACATGGTAGACCATCAGGTCTACCTTCTGATTCAGGCTTCTCGTTTTCTTTGATTATCCCACTTTTTAACCGAGGCGCGTTCAATTTTCAAATGTTTTGCGTCCAGCCACAGCGTCGGAGACAGGGAGGCTGGATGCAGTCGAGAAGCGCGAACAAGAAAACCGCTCATTTTTCGTGGAAAGTACTAGTGTTTTTGAAAACAATATTTCTGAGCCGTTTCATCTTGAAAAGATCATTTGTAGCAAGAGTTGTATTTTAAGCTGCGCAGCGCTTTCCAATGAATACACAAGTATTCCCTCAGCCTGAGCTGAAGCCCTCAGCCTGAGCCCTTCTAACAATAATAACTATTAGTTACCATTTTCGTTCCAACTCCGTGGAAAGTTACTACGCTGACCGTCCCATTTTGATATTTTGGTGAAAATAGAAAAATACGTTCCAGCCTTGACGCCAAGACGCCAAAATTTGTGACGTCATGCGTAGTAACTATGGTTATTAGGGCGGAACAAGCTCTTCTTTGAGTAATTCTCTACATTTTGGATACCCTCTGTTTTGTTTTCGTCTCTACAACTGTCAAACTGGAATGGGAAATCGAGAACTTAATATCTGTTTAGAGTCAAGTTTTTCGGCTGTCTTTTGAAATAAAAATGAAATCCACTTTTTTTAATTTCATCTGCCTTTCCTTTCTTTAATGTTCTTTTCTTTCGGATACTTCGGACACTCAGGAAAGTAATGCAAAACAAGTCAAGTTTTTCAGCTGTCTTTTGACATAAAAATGGAATCACCTTCTTTTAATTTCATTGCCGTTGCGTTTTTATGTTCTTTTAATTTGTTTGATACTTCGGACACTCACGAAAGTAATGCAATACTTCGGACGCCTTAGTTTGCCATTAGTGTCTGCAGAACTGCATCAAATTCTTTTAGTTTCATCTGCCGTTCCTTTTATATGTTTTTTTTCTTCTGTTTGGATACTACGAACAGTCGCGAAAGTAGTACAAAACTGTTGAAATACTTCAGACGCCTTAGTTTTGTCGTTAGTGTCTGTGAAAGCAACTGCACAAACAAAAGCGAAAGATTCACTCAACCTAAAGCGCTGGCTATTACTTGACTTTATTCGACCTACTTAAATTAAAGTTTGCTGCTCGCAGCAGATTTGATAGAAAGTAAAGTGTTCCAAGATCCGTGTCGCTGGGTGGGTTCTTCAAGGTCACCATGGAGCACCGTGAACGGTGCTCCGTGTTGTGTTAGTGATCGCATAATATGAATTGTTAGGTGAGTGCCGAATACTAGGTGTGGAATCGGTTGAGCCATCATTTGTTTGTCACATTTCTCTCCAGCCATGGCCCAGAGGGCTATTTTGGGATTATGAGCGTGTTCCACCCTTCTTACAATGGTAACTATTAGTTAATATTTTCGTTCCAACCTCGTTAAAAGTTACTACGCTGACCAACCTTCACGAAATAGTAGCCTAACTAACAGTAACTATATGCTTACCAGGCTCGGGAGCGTAGTAAGCGTGGTAACTATAATCACTGTGACATGATTGGACCTATTAGCCTGTGGCACGACATTTTGCCAAAAATAGAAAAATGCATCCCAGTCTTGACGCCAAGAAGCCAGGATCCGTGACGACATGTGTAGTAACTAAGTTAAGTAGGGTGGAACACGCTCTATATTCATTTATAACTCTACTGTTACCTCAACCGGAATTATCCGTAATCCGCACACCGTCAAAGGCATACCGGGGCGTATTGCTGATGTGATATTAGCACGCCCTTCCTAGCCTCCTCGGAGGTCTAACCTCTGCAGAGCAAAATAACACAAGGGAGCAGCGCCAAGACCTATGCTTCCCATGCTTTGCGAACGGGTCATACTGGTAGCGCCGACCTTACACCTGCGGCATTTAAGCGAGACAAACTTGCGGGTATAGAAATTTCTAGTAAAGCAAAGGTGTGGTCTGCACACACCAAGGAAACAATGGAGGCGTTATCATATTTGTTGCTATATTCAGAATATCAATCAATCAATCATTCAAGTTTACTCCAAATGGCTAGAAGAGGAATGCAAATTTACGAAATACACAGACAAGAAACAAATTAACTAATACACTTACAAGATATGACCAGAAATAAATGATGGGATGAGACTACGTAAAAATTGTGCAGAAGAATTAGCAGGATATAGAGAAAACTGATTGCCAGTATTCCTCTCGGACCGACGCACGGAAGACGGGAGGGGAGGGGGGAAATAGATAGGGGGAAATATATATATATACTGAATATGAAGTTATCGGAGCCAGCGCTGGTGAACGACTGAATGAGTTTCAGCAGGGATGTTCTCTATCGCTAGTGGTGATAGTATTGCTGCTATTCGAGTGTGTGTCAATTTTGTCAGGTCTTGACGTTACTCCCTAGTGTGCTTTTGCTCTGAACCTCTGTTCCACAGTAATTCCTTCCTCAGCAGCCTCTTTTTTAATTATTCGGATATGACTTCAAGTCTGGCATTAAATCGCGCCGACCAAATTACAAACAAAGTCTCACAAATCTAATAAGAAGCCTAGGGATAAGAACAGGGTAATGAAAGCTTTGCAGGGAAACAGAGCGAAAAACGGAAGCCAAGTAAAAGCCTTTTTGCTACGAAGGCACTCAGTATCATGGAAGAATGAATTAATGAACTGTATTCCAAAAAAAGCCCTATGGGCCGTGGTGAGACCAAACATAAAAATACATTTCTGTCTACTATTAGAGAAGGGATCGAATATCAGCATGAAAAAACATGCACCAGTGCCTGAAATCTCAGTCTCTACTTCCTGTTTGGTTCAACAGAACTAAAGAAGAAATAGGATTTAGTATGCTTGTGTCGAGCGTCGGTTGACTCGTCGGCACATCCAGTCCTTTTTATATGCAAGAAATAAAATCCTGCAAACATTTGTCGGGCAAAAAACAGAAGCGACTCTACAGGAGCATCGACACCTTTGTCGCTGGACTAAAGGCTGGATTTAAGGTAATTTTGAGGTAAGCAATCGAATTATGCATGCTTTTTGTCGCATTGCTCAAACTGGTGAAACAAGCTTCTTTAAGAGCTATGACATTGGCTTATACTGCGAGCCCGACGTCACGGGCGGCTTCATTAAAAAAAGAAAACAGAAATCGATCCTATTTTCTCTTATGCAGCTCTAATCAAATCGCCGCCTACTTGGGTTTCTCAAGCTCGTCAAGAAACAATGACACGGAAAACTTTACGCAGCTTATTACACCGAATAGAACAATGCTTATCCCCCCTATCTGTAGGCCCACAACTGACTCGAATTTCAGTCATCGATACAGTTGGTTACATAATACTTCAAAGCTTCCTCGAAGTCCAGATACAGTCTCGTATGCTTAGCCTGATGAACTTTCTACCGAGCTCCTCATCTACAAAGATACAGTTTATTATAATGAGCGTGTTCCACCCTTCAACAAATAATAACTGTTAGTTACTATTTCCGTTCCAACCTCACCAAAAGTTACTAGCTGACCGTTCCAACCTTCTCGAAATAGGAACTAATAGTAACTATTTGCTTACCACGCTCGGGAGCGTAGTAACTACGGATCTCTGTAACATGATTGGTCGGATTCGCCCATGGCATGATATTGTGCTTGAAAATAGAAAATTCATTCCAGCCGTGACGGCAAAAAGCCAGAATTCGTTACGTCATGCGTAGTAACAACGGTAAGTAGGATGGAACACGCTCAATGTGTTAAATTATATTACTTAAATTGTATTACTAATTATATTACTTAAATTGTACATATTTTATTTTTATTATTATTGTACATACTATTGCTTGTAAAAAAGTTTGCATATTCATGTTTGTATAAAAGTTATATATATTAGTACATATGTTTGTATATATTTATACCTTAATTTTTTAGCGAAAAAGTTTCTTTTTAGTCTGAATGTGTGTTGTAGCGAAATGCTGAAACCGGAACGTACCTCTGATCCGAACGTTATTTCTTCCAGCTTCATTTTGAGCTGAAGAGCCTCCAAACACTCAGGGTATCCCGAAACACTCAGATATTCTACCGAGTTCCTCATTTACGAAGATACATTTTACTATAGTGTGTTATTATATTACTTATATTGTACATCTTTTACTTTTATTATTATCGTGCATACTGTTGCTTATACAAAAATTTGCATATTCATGTTTGTACATATATGTTATGCATATTTATTACATATGTTTGTATATATATATTTTTTTTAACTTTTCTTACTCTGACTGCGTGTTGTAGCGAAACGCTAAAACCGGAACATACCTCTGGTCCAAACATTATTTCTTCAAGCTTCATTTTGAGCTGAAGAGCCTCCAAACACTCAGGGTATCCCGAAACACTCAGATATTCTACCGAGTTCCTCATTTACGAAGATACATTTTACTATAGTGTGTTATTATATTACTTATATTGTACATCTTTTACTTTTATTATTATCGTGCATACTGTTGCTTATACAAAAGTTTGCATGTTCATGTTTGTACATATATGTTATGCATATTTATTAAATATGTTTGTATATATGTATTTTTTTTAACTTTTCTTATTCTGACTGCGTGTTGTAGCGAAACGCTAAAACCGGAACATACCTCTGGTCCAAACATTATTTCTTCAAGCTTCATTTTGAGCTGAAGAGCCTCGAAACACTCAGGATATTCCTCCAAGATTGTGTCTACCAAAGATTCACTCATCTCCAGACTTCCGCAAGCGGGCGCTAAAAGGGAACCGAAGTCACAGCAAACGCTAGAAAAGGTGTAACGCTAAGTTTTTCAAGAGTCGCACAGTCTCCACCTTCTGGTTACAACACATCTTACTATAGTGAAAGAAGGTGTTGTAAAAATTATGGCGGAATATCATACAGTCGCAATTTACGTCCCATAAATTATGGCATCATGTGCAGGGGCATCACTACTTGGTCGGCAAGTCGGTAAAAAATAGCCGAGTCGGCGCGAAGCACCACGATTTTTCGTAAAAACAGTCGATTTTTTTCTTGGAAACAGTAAATTTTTTTTAAAACAGTTGGTTTCTTGTAAAAATAGTCGATTTAAGTGTAGTAGTTTTTCTTAAAATCAGCCAATTTGTTGTCAACACAGTCGTTTTTCTCAATAATAGTCGTTTTTGTCTGCTAAAACAGTCGGTAAAAATGACCAGCCAGTCGGTAAATACCTTCCCCCCCCCCCCAACGCTTTGGCTAGTAACGCCTCTGGCCATGTGACCCTTGGACGATTTATAAACGTAAACACGACGAGCGGCTCGGTGGCCGCTCGGCTCTATATATATAGATTCAAATATATATTCACCGATAGGAATAACCTACAATTTTCCGTGTTCTGAGGTTAAACAAGCAAATAGTTGTGACGTCACGCTTGTATGGGATTTCGCATTGATTTAAATGAGACCGGAAAGAAAAGCGAAACAATACTTACAAATGAGTCCATCCTCAGAGTCACCCATCTGTTGCCCTTCTGGAACGGAGTACAGCAGCGCCATTAAAAGCAGAGATGGCAGATGTATCGCTCTTAACGCCAAAGCTCGTTGCAACGTAGCCATGGCTTGTGGAATGTAACCTTGCTCGGCCTCAACCAGAGCTATGTAGAAGTAGGGTAGATGGTCATCAGGGTCATAGTTTCGGGAACTAAAATATAACCAATGGTATTCGTGCTGATAAAAATGATGTGCAACTGTCAGGTCGAACACTGTGTTATGTTGATGAGTTCCGTTATTTAGGATTCACGTTCAAGTCTAACCTGAATGATGACCTTCATGTTAAAGAGTTGACATCGGGGCTATGCAAACGTGCAAACGTTTTAATTCGTAAGTTCAGCAAGGCTAACCTTGATGTACGCGTTCAGCTGTTTAGAACGTATTGCTATCATCTTTTTGATTAGCATTGGTAACTAATACTACCGCTAAGAGTCTTAGCAATGCTAAAATAAGTTATAACCGTGTGTTCCAGCGTTTGTTTAAGCTACCATGTATCTGTAGTGTTTCTTCGGCGCTCGTTTCGAGAAGATGCCTCACTTTTGATGAAATTCGCCGTAAGACTAGAGCGACACTTCTGTGCCATCTTTTGGATTCAAAGATTGAGGTTATAAAAGTTGCCACTGTGCCAATTTTTCAATGCCTGCCTGTATGGCAGTCTCTTCTTGCTGCAACGCAACAGCAGGAACAGACTGCCAGATTTTGTTGTTGTTGTTGTTTTCTTTTCTATGAGTTTTCTTTTTCGACTATGGCAATTTGCTGTAAAAGTATTCATTCATTCATAACCAATTAATTAAACAAAGGCACATGAGCATCTGTGGAATACGGTTGTTATACCATACGGCCAATTTATAACCGAAGACGATCTTCCTTTGAACTCTTGTCTTTTTTACCTTCAAAAGATTACCAATGGCTGTTTTTAGTATCACTTGCTCCTTGGGCCACGCGAAGAAATTTGCATAATTGATATTCCTAACCAATAATCTCCTAGAAAGCGATAAGCCGGATCATACTTGACTCCCCCCTCGCATTATTTATTGTTTATATGTTCAGTATTCAAAACTATTTGAAAACTGTACAAAAAATTTTACAAATTATACATGGCTTTGGCTGTTCGAAGCCTTTTCCCAGGCCCACTGAATTCTAACAAAAACTTGGCAAAATTTAGATAACCGGTTTTACGCATTGATAGGATGATAAAAATGTAACATATGAAATATGGATCTCCGAGATTAAGAATTAATGACTGCAACCACGCAAGTAGGTTGCATCTGCAATATAGGTACGACAGGTCCTTTAAAAGAGCCAGACACGAACAATGCAAGAATCAGTGTAATGCCGTCAGGATGGATACATATTACAAAGCTCAAAATCGCGGAGACGAGAACAGATGGAAGGGTTAGGGAAGTAGAGTTAATCTGTAATATAGGTACGAGTATGACGGACCCTTGATCAATCCATGCAAGACACAACTTGGTACATAAAGTATGTAGAATAGCGGGTTGCAGACTGTGATCACTTCGACACACAAGATTTAGATATGTATTGACAATAAACCTACACCGAGATACGAAGAAAAATGCAGATGCGAAATAGTCATTCGATTGCTCGCTCTACCAGATGTTGACGTCCGATGAATGAGGACACGTGATCCGTACAGTAGGCGGAGATTCACCAGAGCTTATATGTGTCCTTGTCATGTGTAAGCGTGGCACTCTATCTCCAGCGCTTTGATGTTGTTTTCATATATAGGGCCCAAACAGCGCACGACGTTATCCACTGCTTCCTGGCCGAAGATTAAAAATTAAGTGTCTTTTTCTGTGTGCTTAAGTGTTATATTTATTTTCTTTCATTTACTCCGCTTTTCCAAAATGGCGGGTTACAAATAAACTACTTACTATTACTATACCGTTGGTGCGTCTGTTTTGTCGACATACAGATCGTGCACCGGTTTACCCGGCTATGTGCCCACAGGTACCATCTGGCAGACTGTCGGCACAAGGCCCTACCTAAGTAGTGTCTTGACGCCTGTGTGCTGACAGATAGCTTACCGATAAAGACACACTAGCCCCCCACCCCGGCGCAATTCTCAAATTATTGGAGCTTAATTACGGCCCTGTGATAGAGTAGCCCTTACCGTGAAAAGGCTTCGTTAGCCAGAGCCATTGACTTCCGCCTGTCCGCCTGCAACGTATGCTGTCTGGCTGCCATCAGATGGGCGATCCCCATGTAGAGATGACAGCGAGACTCCAGTCCCTGTGGTTGCTCCTGTTCTATAGCCAGTGCTCTTTCAGCCCAAGCCAGACCCTCTCCAATCTAGAAAAAGGATGGAGTCATTTCAAAAACATGTCATCACCTTTCTGTAGCATCACAAATACTGCGAGAAAATGCAACGAACATTCAACTACCTGAGCGGCTGTTTTCTCGTCTCTTATAAATATCGATTTTAAACGAATTTTGCGAAGTACATATTTTCATCAATGACCACTAGAGTTCCTTTTCCTTTCACAGGGTGCAGTGGTGCCCACGATGCGATAATCACCCAGCGCACACTTGCTAACCAGCTGGTGTCTCAACTGTCTTGAGGACAAAAACGAAAAAAAAGGGATTTTTGCTTTAAGTAGAACCAACAATTTTCAGAGTGACAATAAACCTGTCTTCACAAGAAGACTAGGAGAAGAAGACCAGAAAGACAACGAATTCCTAACACGTCCCCCAAACAGAGTAACTACCGCAAACGGCTGTGCAAACTGAAAAGAGCTCCTTTTCAGCTCTTACCGCTTGCCCAGCCAAGGTCCCAGTACGACAAGAAAGTAGCAGATAAGACATGATACATACTGCTTGTACTTATCCTCAATAGAATAATGTACCGTTTACCGAAAGATTGTACAGTTTGATGATCTATGATCTAGTTAATTCGCTTGGAAAGGTATATTTTTCTGATGTATGTGTTGATGCTTGGTTTTGAGTCGTGTCTATGGTTATTTACACTGAAAGCAAGCCTTTTGAAACCGTTTGAAACCTTTTTCTGTTTTATTGTCCTTGTTGTTATCTACTCTGTCGATCAGCAGCCAATGTGCTACTAATGATGGATAACACAACACATTCATTAATTCATTATCCTCTGAAGTAGGCCCTCCCTGCGTGAAAAAAAAACAAAGAAAATAAATAAAAGGGGCCCTTACTTTAACCAAGTTATCTAGGCAGATCTTCGCAGCCGTCAGACAGACAGTTGTACTCATCGGACACAATCTTGCTGCCTCCTTGAGCACACCGAGCGCCTTCCCGTAGCGACCAATACTGACCAGCGAAAACGCCAACTGAGACCAGACATACGGTTCTTCAAACGAAAACTTCAATGCGCGTTCCAGAGTTTCACAGACCATCAAGTTTTGATTATTATACATGAAAAATACGGTGAGGAGATCATAGACAGACGTAGCGTTTTCGAAAGCTTGCTTCTTAGCAGTGGCACACTCCGGCGCCTGGCTAAGCACCGCATCCCTCGCGGCTTGGGCTTCACACACCATCAGCATTAACAGAATTTCTTCATTAATATCCTTCGGAATGTTTGCATTCTGTCCGCAATAGCGCAACGGTTTCCGCGGGCCTTCCGCACCCACCGGAACGGGTATATGCGCTACGCCGACGTATTTTACGACTTTTCCGGTCTTTGCGCATTCAGGAACAATAGCGGGAGGTTTATACGTCGCTTCGCTGGAGTCACGGAGTAACAACTCGGCCAGCTGGCGAGCGGCAGTTAATCTCAAGTTCTGGGTCAGGGTGGATTCGAATGAGTTGAGAATCAGTCGATAGTGGTTAATCGCGTCCATTCGGCGGCCCATCCGTAGGAGAACAGAGGGGCATTTTAGAATCCCGGATTCGAGGACTAGGCCGAGGTTGTGAGAGGTGCTTGGAGCAACAGAATTAGGACCTGGAAACAAAAAGATGTCATTCACTCATCATCGGTTTTTCGGCCTACCACCACGTTTCGAAAGTACAATAGGAGATGACCAATCATAACCAACGTTATAAGGACCAAAGGGTGGAGCTACTAAAAGCCACGTCCTCCGCATGGACGAACCCAAGGTGCCGAGTACCATCCTGAATTGGCATATACTGCCCACCACCAGGTTTTGTAAGTACAACTGAAGACGAATAAATAAACAATGTTATCAGGACCAAAAGTCCCCAAAAGGTAGGGATACTTAGGTCACGTTCTCCGCTTATACGAATCCATAAACTAAGTTTTATCGGAATTCCATGCAAGCGTGATGTCACACCCATTTGATCTATTTTACCTCAGAAAACGGAAAATTATAGTTTATTGCTGTCGGTGAATATAGATTTTAATATATATATATATAGAGCCGAGCGGCCAGCGAGGAACCGGTCGCGTTTTCATTTACAAAACGACCTAGGGACAATCAAATCCTATATTGGGTCCACAACCACTCGACGTCACTATGTACGCCACGACTGTATGGAATTACGATACAATTTAGTCAACGCCAAGTTTACACTCCTGAATTTGCGGCCGTAAGGACAAAATCGACGAGGCGCATCAAGAATTACGACCTGCCGCACTTAATTTGCAAATACACAAGCAAATGTGCAAACTGGGTGGGAGGATGTCCTGTCGGCAGCCCACCAGGGAGAAGACTGGCGCCTATGAATGGATGATATGGGTGCCCCGAGTCACACAGAAGGTAAGGGAAGGTACCGGGATCAGAACGGTGCTATGAGCGTGACTAGCTGAGACTTCATTTTGAGATGCAGGCGACCACTGAAATTACCCTCCCCCCCCCCCAAATCTGCCAAAATCTGCTATAGCCTTTCCACACTTTTTTGGAGCCATTTCATAGGCATGCACTTGATAAAAACTCGTCTTTAAAAAGTTCTCCATATACTCCGAATTACGTCACTGGTCAGAAATCAATGACACTGGTGTCAGATTGGCGCTTCAAACAAGATCAGATGTTCCCAAAGACATGAGAAGACCTGATTGTGGCAACCCGAGATCTACAAATAAATACAGTAGCCTACCTGCAGCTATCGGCAGGGCCACGGTACTCAGCTTTAACTCCTTATCCAGCTCCTGAGCATAGACCAATCCCAAATCAGTCGCTATAGTCAAATTCTGAATTATCCTGTCATTCTTCTCGGTCGTCGACAGCATTCGCAGAACCCCTCTGTCTAACATCAGCCCGGCCACAGCACATGCATCAGCAACAATTTTGGCTGAGCGACAAGACAGTGGTTTTGCGTCAGTTTTAAGGACTTCTCCTTCTTCTGCATTCTTCAAGGCTTCTTCAAAATGCCCTTGGGCCAGGTTTACTTTTGATAGGAGGAGTGTGCCGTCAAGGTAGTGCTCCGTCCTTCCTTGTTCACTCTGCATGGCTTTCAGCAACTCCTTCTTGATGTCAGAGAGAGGTCCATCTCTAGCTCTAGCAATATTGTGATCCGACGGAGGAGTCTCTTCAAAATACATCTCCAGTTTTGCTTCGGCAGTAACAAAGTTGAGAAACGAATCTAGAATATAACAATTCGAATTCTACAAAAAGGAAAGACAAAGAGGAATGCCTCCCTCACCAAATTTTATTTTCCAGAGATTTCGATGAACTACAGGTTGGAAGAGCAAGGCAAGGACCAGGCTAGGCCTCTCGCTTATAGCATAGCTATATGCCTCGACTCGGCTGGATGGCTCAGAACTGGAGTACAATCAGCCTTCCTGCATTAGCTTACCCTGCAACCTGACCGAATAGTGAGCATGCTGTCCCCACAAGTGAAAGGTCACAGGTTCGAGCCTCGGTGGTGTCTACCGTTCGGTTTAGGGCGAAGGTTAGTAGCCTATCCCTGTTAGACAAGAGGAAAGCAAGCTTCAAATAGGTACCTCCAGAAATCCAGGGAAAAGCAGGGGAAGCTTCGGATGATTCACCCCAAATCCCGCACTGCACTCCTGACCGACGGCAGAGTATCCGGGAAAACTCGAAAGTTTGCTTTTTGGGATCCATAAACGTAAGTGAAGGGATACCTATGACATCGCAAAAGTTGTTCGTCTGTTAGCACGATCACTCTCTAAGTGAATGAGATATTTAGATAAAACTTGGTGTGAGGATTCTTAGGGTCAAGGCTAGATGTAAAATTTCAATACCTCCATTTTATCTTGCGGAAGTTGCGAATATTCGCTGGAAAATTGGAAAAAATTTAGGGGGAGGGTGTCCCTTCCCCAGACCATGCGTGACGCCTCTAAATGCAAGCCCTAGTGAAATTCATGAAATAATATTGATTGTCGAACAGCGAGCCTACTGCTCTTAAATCTATTCCTGTGTCAAACAATAGTGTTAAAAAAATCGAAGGCATTGCAAGTAATATTGTCATTCAGGTCTGGAACAAAATTAACGAAGATGTCTGCGATGCAACTTGATGAAAGCACGGATTTGCGGGATGTGTAAGCTCAGATGATGGTATTGGTCCGTTATCAAGATTCTGACATAAAAGAAAATATTGTGTTTTAAGAAACTTCCAGTACCGAGGAGAGCATGAAAAAACTATTCGTGTGCCTGTTCTTTATCAGTTTGCAGTGACAGGGTAGCACTTATGACTGGATTCAAAATCCATTGAGTGGAAACGTGATGTCAAGCTCTGGTAAAAATATGATGACTGTAAAAAATGTTGCCGTTAATAACATCGAGCCGAGATTTGACAAAATTTTTACTACAAGGCAGCCACAAATGTCTCTTTGATTTTGTATATATTTCTACACGTGTGTGCCTTTTCATTTATGACAAAATATCGCCTTTTTCACTTTCTGAAAATGGGGGTACGAAACCTTTACGAACCTTGTTTAGGGGTAGCCTAAGCGGTACGGAAAAGGTTGGGAACCACTGGATTAGATGACAGATTTAGGGATAAGAAGAGACGCTTAATCCGTATATGAAAATCATTTGTTACCCGGGACATACAGGATTCCATTACATATGGAAACCGGAAAATTAGTTACAAGTTAAAGTTTTATTGGAAGCTGAATGTACTTTATAGGGATAAGGAGATACACAGAATTCGTTTCTGAACTTTCTTTTTTTGCTGGACAAGTAGTGCGCTCGGAATTCGGCCGAAACCGGAAGTTTGGCAGAAGCAAAGCAGGAAGTTTCGATCAGTATCGTCAAAATAGATATTGGTTATAGAGGTATATCTGAGCTTGGTTGTCTCAAATGATTAACTATTTTCTAAATTAATCTTTTTCTAAATTTCAATAGTAAAAATGTTCAAGGATTCTAGCGAAGACTGGATCTGGCGAAGACAAGATCCAATTGTATAGATCAAATTTTATTTTTTGAGATCCCATCGAAACCTTTGGTATTGCTTGTTTAATTTTTTTTTTTATAATTTTCCCGACCATTCAAATCCGCTTTTTCTGAAAAGCTCTGTCTTATTTTGGCAATATTTCATCCCTTCTTGTCAGGGTCTGGAGAGCTTTCTTATTTTCTACACTTTCTGACAATGAAAGGTATTCAAGACGTTGGACAATAGTATCCTTCCTAAGCATAGCTGGCAAAGAAGGTGAAAATAGCTAGTGAATTATAAGATCATCACAGCACGGGAAAGGCTAGGACAAAATTATGTCAGATAAACCAATGATTGACACAAACAAAATCCAATGTGGGCACCGGACTAACACCAATAACAACCAGAGATGGGCGAATCATCGGATTCGAATCCAGGATTCATTCTTTTTTTTTCGGATTCGAATCTTCTGCTTGTACAGCTGGATTCATGGTCGGACCGGATTCCAAACCTTGAATCTTACGAATCAGCTCCAATTTCTAATCTTTTCCCAATTTTTACACACTGTGCTCAAGGTATTGTGCTTAACGAGCACCAAATTCATTCCTGGTTGCGGAGAGGAAACCCATTCTATAACAAGCACACACAAAAGCCTAGAAATATGGTTTATGTTGTCGAATTAATCGTGTGATTTACCTTGGGCATCAGTGTTTTTTTGTCACCTCGGACTCTTAAACTGTAACCTATGCACAAGATTTGTTTTTTGTTAAGGTCGGACCAGATTAATGACTGATTCCAGATTAATCCTCAGCATGGAATGGTGGATTCGGATTCGGAATCGGGTTCGTACCTAGCCCTCGATTCAGATTCGAATATTTTCATGATCGGATTTGCCCATCTCTGATAGCAAAACTAAGTGCTCCAAGCCAAACTATCTGTATTTTGTCAGATTTAGCTGCAAGGAAGTGTTGTCAGCTGGCCACTTTGATAACTTTCCATTCCATCTGTTACTTCAAAACAAACAAAGAATTTCAGGGGGGAACTTCTCCCCCCACTAATACACCTTACTTCTGTGTATCAAAAGAACTCTCAATTTGAAACCTACCTGAGACATTATTCTGTTGCAACTTCAGCTGTTCAGACAGAGAAAGTATCCGCTTCCACGCATTTTCATTTCGCAGCTTGAAAATCTCTTTCTTCCAGTCAAAAGATGGGCCTGGGTTTGATGGTTTGTTACGGGACATTTCCTGACAGTAAGCTAAGCCAAACTCCACCTGAGTCACACCTGGAAGAAAAAATAACCAATCAAAGGATTGTCAATTTTATGAAAACATCTCATGACAATCTCAAGAATTAACATGCTTTATGTCATGCCAAAAAATATGCTTCAGCTTTTTTAGGGGATTTCAATTTGCTTGACCAAAATAGGCTATTAGCACCTTAAAGAGCTATGGCCGAGGAGTGTTACTTTTGAAGTGCCTAGCTTCAAATGGTGGCAGAGACTGAAACAAATCGAACCGAACCTAGGAAATATTTATGCACAATAACTAGCAAAAATCGAGTCTTATTCTTAAACTGTCATCTTTTAAAATTTAGATATTTGTTTGCTTAGTTTCTTCAGAACCCTCTTGTAGCCAGGTTACAACATCCAAAGAAATCCACACTGTTTGCATTTTTCAGTATGACAAAATAATGTGGAAAACACTTGGTTTTTATCCTAGTTGGTGCTCTGTTCTTAATGTAGCCTACTATTTCCGTTCATGCTTTACAGTTTTAAGGGTAAGAACAGCACGATGGTCCAACATTTAAAGAAGTGTTCAATTGAATTTGGATTAGTTTAGTTTCAAAACAGCCCAAAAGTGGCAACATAAGAAAATTTTGTTTTCATGTCAAGATAGGCATGTAAAAAAAAAAAAAAAGAACAGTCGTCAGACAGATAATTCAATTCCAAAGATACTTGATAACCACCAAACCTGCAAAATGTACCATTGCATGAAAGAAGAAACAAAACTATTACAAAACTATACAAATTTTATAACCTGCATGACGTGGTGCGATTGGCTGTAATTTTGGGACTGTAATTTAAGGACAGTTGCTTTAGTCCAGAATATGGGAGGAAGTAAACTGCAAAGAACTGGGTGTTCTAGCAATCTAGGAGTGATTTCCCAAATTTCTTAGTTACAAAGTTGGAAATCTTTCAGCAATTGCACCTAAGGATCCTTGGGTAATTCTGATACAATTACTAAAAGGCTCTATATTGAATTCCTTCAAAGGGTCTGATTGCAGGGAGCTCAGACTAAAGTGACAGACAGGGAAGCAGTACTCTAGGGTTAGACAGAAAAAGTCAGGTCAACAGACGTAGGGAATGATCACCACATCCATTTGTTCAAAAACAGGTTTTTCGTACTCCAAAATGCCTATTATGGGATTTAGAAGAGTGTGGTAGAGAGGGGAGGGGGTAGGTTTGAGAGGATGGGTCAGGGTTGGGTTTTAGATCTGTTTCTTTGAGTGTTAGGTGACATTCAAATAAGTATACCTCCAATAAACCTCTACTCTGTACCAATTCAATCTTTCCAAATGCATTCCTTCACTGACTGCATTCTGGACATCTAGTCCTGGAATAAGGGGCATCACAATCTTCAGAGAAGTAGTTCATAAAATCAGATACCCTATTTAAGGAAGAATCTTTAATTGTTTTTCCACAAGTTAATTTTCCAGGTTCAACCTGAAGAGGACCTTTGCCAAGAAGGGCCGAAATATAGCTCTAATAAAATGTAGCTGACTTATCCATTTTGCACTGTCAAATATGATTCACAGTCAGCTTGGGCTGAAGGACTATCTATATGTTATTGGCCAGTCTGTGAAAAATAGCAGAGTTGTCTCGAAGCGCAGTGATTTTTGGAAATCAGTTGATTTTTTTTTTTAACAGTCGGTTTCTCGTAAAAATGGTAGATTTTTTCTTAAATCACCAGATCTTTTGTCAACACAGTAATTTTTCTGAATAACTGTAGTTTTTATCTGCAAACAATATCTGTAAAAATTAACAACCAGTCTGTAAATACCTTGCCCCCCCCACCCCTGCACAAAACATTTTGGCTAGTAACGCCTCTGCCTGGAATATTTCAACCGTTGAACTGTTCAACAAAGTTTGATGCTTCTGCTTACCAGCTGCTGACAGGCTAAGGAGACAGAACGGAGCTGGAAAGGAGAGCCACAGCAGAGCAGAAATGAAATCAGGAGCAGAGGAGATTGGCAAGCTGACACGGAGCTGGCCAGCCGCTGCCTGTCACATGTCCTAAAGCTTACACTTGCTGACATCACTTTCACATGATAGGGGTTTTTCTGTGCTTCTACAAACAGTTTGTGGGTCAACTGTGGCTCGAAAAGAGTGTTTCTGTAGTCTTTCTTGCGGCCCACAAGTGTATCTCCGCGACCAACAAGATTTTCATGGCTCACTTTGTTGCTCAAATTCGACAAAGAACTGGTGAGGTGACCATCGATTTTGTGGCTCGATTCTGGCGGGAAATTCTAACTGAGCAACAAAATAGTGTCTAAGCAATAAAGCTAACTGTTTTTTCAAGCATGTAGACTTAAAACTGAAGATGCTTTTTGTACATTATTGAGATTTTACATGAATTTATTTTTATTTTTAGATATTTGAAATTATCGCCAAAAAATAGACCAAACAGCGTTTCTGTGAGTTTCAACTACTGGCTCGATTGTGTGGCACAAAATCGAGTTCCCGCAACAAACATTCAAAAGTGTGCGGCCCATAACTGCATCGTCGGGAAAGGCCTTTAATGCATCCAACTTCGAATTTACACAAGCTCGAACCTGGCCTAAAAAAGGATAGAAGAAAATTTCAATCAAGATTCAAGTCCTAAAAAGGTCTTAACTGTCAAGCAGGAAACCCTGAGTGACCCAGGACCTGCTTTGGATTGCACACAAATTTCCTTGTAAGGTTTTCAGGCCAAGTTCAAAGTCATATAAATTTGAGGTTAGATTTCCGTGTAACTGAGTAAAACTTAATTAATAAGCCACAGATTTTAACCTAGCTCTACTGATACCTACCTAGGGACTGAGAACCTTGAGCCAGGCTCAAGCTATATACTCTATTGTTGTTGTTTGCGGTCTGACCTGGTTGACCAATATGTTATATGAGTTTACTGTATTTTTAATAACTTTTTTTTTATCTGGTTGGTTGTTTATGTTCTCTATCTAAGTTAGTTACACACGGTCAAGATGTTTGGTGGAGATGGCGTCCTTAGTCAGTCCCAAACACGAAAACTTAGATGACGTGCAAGACGTCCTCGGTCTAATGTCGTAGCGACCGTGATATCTGATACCACGGTGAGAAGGCGTTATTGCAGTCATCGTGGTATCTGGCCAGTTATCGCGGTGTCTAATATTCAGATGCAGCCTCTTGCTCAAGTGCCATATACCGATTGCTATTACTGTCTGTCGAGTCGGTATATCGGTCGGTCCCACGATGGCGAGTTCGGGTGCTTCGACATTCCAGATCTGCAAGGACGATACAACTTTGCAGGCATATGAGTGACCGACCCAATTAACTTGGAAATAAACATCTTCCCGGTCCGACCCCCTGTTGGGGGGGAGTGGAGGGATCCGGAAAACTGAGTCGTGTGTAACCTTCGAACGGGTGATGGGAGTCAAATGAAACTTAATGACTGAATAGTAAGCATGCCTCTGGTGTCCAGTGGCGCCATTTTTTTTAGAGGGGGGGGGGGGGCAGGGGGGGGTCATGGTCCCCCCTGAATTTGAAGGGGGCCAAAATCCGAGGTTTGTTGCCTTATTCCTTGTTCTTTGACATGCTGAATTAAAGTCATTTACCAAATCGTACATTTCACACTGCACCGCACAGTCAGTAATCTGGTTTTGAACCAAAATCTTTGTATTTTACTAGAAAACAGGCCAACATGGATGTTTGCCCCCCCCCCCCCCCTGAAGTTTACTGAAATGGCGCCACTGCTGGTGTCCCGTTTGAACTCTGGACCGGGTTTGACAGCTGTCGAGGACTTGAGGGGGAGACCGGAAATCTTGTGAAACTGTTAAACTGGAGGGATCGGAGTGGAACTTGCTGGGAAGAACAAGCATCTGCTCTAGATAAAGTGTTTACACAATCGGACTGGATCTGGACACTGGGGGGGGGGGGGTGTCCCAGAATTACGGTGATGGCGGTTTCGGGATTTTCAAGACGAAACTTAACATGTATACCTCGGACCCGACCAAACTGACTTGAAAATAGTAGTTTTCTCGATCTGACCATCGTGAGGGGAATGCAAAGAGGAGGAATCTCGAATAATGATTTATGCGCAACTTCGGAACAATGAAATTTAATAACTGAATAGAGGACAGATCTTTTGATGTTCTTTTTCATCTCCGGACTGGATTCGACAACTGTTGCGGGGGGGGGGATACGTGACCCGCTTGGACTGGAGAGATTGGGATCGAACTTTGTGCGAATAACACACTTATGCTCTAGATAAATTCTTTACAGAATCCGATTTCATTTGTTCCTTAATTTAAACCCCTCCCCCACCCCTAAATGAAGGGTTACATAGCCCATCTACGAACTTGACCTTACTCTTGACCCAAAGAATCCTCACACCAAGTTTCATCAAAATATCTCATTCCCTTCGAGAGTTATAGTGCGCACAGACGGAAAGACGGACAACTTTTGCGATGTCTTAGGTATCCCTCCACTTACGTTTTGGGATCCCAAAAACCGTTCAGGCATCACCAAGACACACGCGAACACTAGTTGCGTTCGTTGCACTCCGGGCTGTCTCTGGTGTTTAGTCACCAGTGTCCGGTTCTTCCCTTAAAACGCGTTTTTTTTGTTTACCTGTGAGTTGATGAAAACTGGTTAACTCCTCGCTGCAGCCGGGCTCACGAGCAGGTTCTGGTTAGTCCGCACCGGTGAGATAAAACCGGACACTGGTTAGTTCAAAAACGGGTTATAAGACTGGTGAGAAGTCACCGGTGGATGCAAAAACGGCTTATAAGAAAAACCGGAGACCACTGGTGAGAACTCCCGTGACAAAGAACGCAGCTACTCACTGCCAGAAACCTGGTTCTACAACAAAACCAAAGTCAACCCAAATGCAGACAAATCTCTACCTGATCAACGACTCAATCGAACAGCAAAAACAGCAGCCATGTCCAGACTGAAACCGCATCAAGCATTTTGTCTCCCAGTAACTCTAACAAAGGAATTCACCAAGTCAAATACTTAACGCCTAAGCGTGTTCCAAAATTCGAGTCCCTCCTTGTCCCCATGGTCGAAAGCGGTTCGGACATATAAACGGAATATCGCTCTGATGTCTCAAATCAGGCCATGTAGAAAGCTTCAGTATTACCCCTCTCTCTACCCCTACACCAATGATCGGTCCTTATCCGGGAACACATGCTTTCGCAGAGCTTCCAGTCTGGTCCTTCAAAAGTTTCATCGTCTTATCTTCCGTGGAGTGGAGGTGCCCAAAAGAGAGACAGAAGATATGTTCAAACAATGTATAAAACGGACGAGTCTGCTACGATGCTTTGCAGTGTATTTTGGCCCTTCTTGGCAAGGGTCCTTGTCAGGCTGTCGTACGTCGGGGACAACGTTGGAGAAGACACGAACCTGCAGTCCAACTAACATGCTCTTGGGAGGACTATGTCTACGAGCATCCATGGTTGGTTGCAGGCTAGCTCCTTCTCGAATGTTGCCCTGACCTTGTTCAGGCTATTTTGATTTGTCGCGGCTTGGGGGACTATTCCGAACTCCTTCTCCCTCCGACCCCCGGATAATGGATCTGGGGAAACAAGGCTTTGCTGAGCATTTAGTCGGGTCCTTCATAAGCTTGCCAAGTTTCATCATCTTAGTTTATGAAGAAGTGCCCAAACTATAGCGAAAGTGAGTCGTGTTACATAGATCGGGTAGGGAGACGGAGATTCTACCACTTATTTGTTCTTGGCAGTGTCGTCTTTACCCTTATCCCGGTTATGCCTGTGCTGAGGGGACAGGATGAACGAGATGCCAAGCGTCTGGTTTAAATTGTGGTAATGGTTGCTAGCCGTATTGTCTTGTTCATAAAGCTCCAGGTGCGACCAGCTACGTTGTATCACTTGCACCATAATTTACATTGCCGAAATTATTCTCAGATGTAAACAGTGTTACTCGACCAAGAATCGTCTGTGCTAACGTGCTAGCGTTCTTACGTTTCTGACTCACGAAGAGGGGCCAAAAACCCATGGATGGTCATAAGGGTCCAACAAGAGGTCTAAGAGTAAAAGACGGCACTGTTCTTGGTTACAATAAGTAACTTCGTAAGCTTACAGAAATGGAAGCGTATCTAACTTTTCGCTAGAATAAGAGAATATGCATAGGAACGGACACGATAATCCGTTACGGAGCAGATATATGGGGACATGCAGTAGTTGGGAAATTGGATAAGTTACAATTAAATTATTTTAAAAGGATTCTAGGTGTAAATAATAGAATTAATGGTCTAGTGGTAAAGGGTGGTTTAGGTCTATTGTCACTAAGGAGTAGGAGGCTAGTGAGGCTTAATACCTCTGCCCTATGTGTGGAGAAATGAACGAGGATATATGCCACTTTTAATGTGATTGTAGAGAGTTAAGGGAGGAGATTTTCGGGGTGGGGGGAACTGATAAGAAATGCGAAGTAAAGATTTTAAAGAAATAAGAAATATCAGGTTAGCCTTTAAACACCGGAAAGATTTCTTCTGATGGGGAAGTTGTGTTTTTAGTGCTAATAAAGTATTCATTGTAAATTAATGTGTGTTGCGCATGTAAGATTGTTCATTTGTTTTGTTTTGTTGCATGATGGCCGGATGGATTTAATGTGCAAATGAATCATTCATTCATTCATATAGGATCGAACTATTTTGTCACATTAAGAAATTTGGTGGACTGTACTTTCCTCTTATACTCTAACTACTCTAGTCATTTTTTCGACTCTTTGCTTAATGCTTTGCATCGCCAGCGACACACACAATTCTTCTTGTAACATTAAGCAACGTTTCCGCCATATCGTTGGGATTGGAGGTTAGTAAAATATTTTATGTGAATTAGCTGTTCTCTGAAGTAAGGAGTTAAATCATTCTGTGATCACTTTTCTTTGAACGTCTTCAAATACTTCTATCCCTGTACACCATTAAGAAAAGCAGGAAATAATTGTTCTTCCCGGAAGTTGTCATGAGCATGTCACCTGTTTAATCGTTTGTTCTTGTTTCTGAGCTGTTGAACTTTCAGTGGACCACTTTAACTGTAGATTTATCTCCCAGCTTACTTTCTGTGGAGATAAGCCTACCCTATTTAACCCCTACTCCCTTCCTTTGAATATTTGTATAATGGTCAACTTGTCTAAAATTATCCCAGTCTGCGGTGGGATATTCTGGGGTTTTAGTGAGCTAAACCAGTGAAACAGTTGATCTTGTCTTGAGGTTATCCTGTTAATTTGACATTCAGTATGAGAAAGTAAGATCAGTATCTTCTGGTGTGCTCCTGCTAGTTTAAAATTGGAAGGCTGTTGTTGAGCTTCTGAGCCAAACGCACATTGCATCTCTGAAAAATTTCCATTTAATGGGATCAGGTAATTGGCAAATGGGCCTTCAGCTTAAACAAAGCAGTATCTTTGACAGTCTGTGTTTCTTGGTTTGGATACATTTATGGAGGTGCTTTCAAATCTAATGATTCATGTTTGCTCAACTTGCTGGCATGATTTATCTAACAGTACCAACTATGCAGCTGCTTTTGTGGGTTGTTGAATGATGGTTGGTTGACGTAATGACACGCTTTGACTTCTCAGATAGAGGCTGTTGGTAGTTCCAGGTCGAACTGAGGGATTTGTGTGTTCTTGATTTGATTATTTGTTGCTACAAGTTAAATAGCTGCTTGGTAAGTTCTGTAAAATTGTTGTATGGCTGGCAGATAAATGCTGGGCTTAATTCAGAAGTAAATACTAAATTTCCCTGTTTTGCAGGGCCAGGTTATCTGACAGCCATACACAATGCCCCAGAATGAGCATATTGAGCTTTTCCAAAAGCGGTATGGTAAACGCTTGGATCATGAAGAGCGTACACGAAAGAAGGAAGCCAGAGATGTCAAGCTCAAGGCTAGGTTGGCTAGGGAGCTCAAGGGCATGAAGGGCAAGCTTTATTCAAAGAAGAGGTACTCCGAAAAGGTTCAGATGAAGAAGACCTTAAAAGCTCATGAAGAGAAGCTTACCAAACAAAAGAATGAAGAGAAGACTCCAGATGGGGCAGTACCTGCTTACCTCCTTGACAGAGAAGGGCAGTCTCGTGCCAAGGTTCTTTCCAACATGATTAAGCAGAAGCGAAAAGAGAAGGCTGGAAAGTGGGATGTTCCTATTCCAAAGGTCAAAGCCCAGTCTGAGGCTGAGGTGTTCAGAGTGATGAAGAGTGGCAAAACCAGGCGAAAGGGGTGGAAAAGAATGGTCAAGATGGTCACATTTGTTGGCGATACTTTCACAAGGAAACCACCCAAGTTTGAAAGGTTTATTCGCCCAATGGCCTTGCGAGCAAAGAAAGCTCATGTCACACATCCAGAGTTGAAAGCCACCTTCTGCCTTCCAATTCTAGGGGTCAAGAAAAATCCCACTTCACCTATTTATACCACTCTTGGTGTCATTACTAAGGGTACAGTAATTGAAGTCAATATCAGTGAGCTGGGTCTGGTTACACAGAGTGGCAAAGTGGTTTGGGGAAAGTATGCCCAGGTTACAAACAACCCTGAGAATGATGGTTGCATCAATGCAGTTCTTTTGGTGTAGGAACATTCTGAAATCTTTTTATATAAATTTCTTCTCGTAATAAACGGCCCTCCAGTATTTTGTGGAAAACCTGTTCATACTTAGCCTTGCATGAATTCCTAGCTGTCAAGGAAATTCAGAACGTTGGTTAAAGTTGAGGCCTGTGGGAATGATCAATACAAAAGCTTGATTTGGTTGTGCCGAAGGGTTGGGTTCGGCTGATGTTTCTTTGTGAAGTTTCAACCCTTCTTTGTCAATGTTTGTCTCCCAGAAAGTAGCTGACTAATTTGTTCAGTACAACCAAACTTTATTTGCTATAAGCTTGAGCAAAGAAACAATTACTTCCTTTTTTTGAACTTTAGTGTTTAGACAGTCCTCACTGTTTCAATCTTGCTTGTTGGTCTTTTCTTCTGATGGCAAGTCATAAAGATGATAGGAAGCAACTTGGAGGCATTCCGCTGAAGTTATGCCTTTCTTGGATTCTCAATTGAGTTGATCCCCTGTCTGGCGACTAAGCCTTAGATGTTACCACTTCTTCCTGACGTTGGATGTAGATGGTTTTGTGTGTTAATGAGGTACCCAGGGGCATTGCTAGACAAAACTTGAGGCGGGTTGGCTGCCAATGCCCCATCACCTAATTCAGTTTTCCGTATAATATGTGGTAACTGCAAGCGTTGAAATATTTGTAACTTAGAGCTCAGGAGCAGTTCAAAGGGTATGGGTATTGGGTATTTAAAGAAACATTAGTTGCATTTTTTGTCTCTATTCTGTTCGCTGTTTTCTCTGTGTTTTATGTTTTTCCCCTTTTTGTCAAAACACGGAACACTCTGTTTCTCATTTTCCCGTTTTTGTACGCTGTTCTGTTTCATGTGCTCTACTCTGCTGTCTTTTTTGCAAAACACAGAACTTACTCTCCTAGCATGTTTTATCACTGTTCAGATAGAAAATAGTAGAGAGATTCGCAGATAGAAAATAAAGAATTGCAGAAGTTTGGAGGATGAAGCTGGATACTAGTATGGTTGTTTTGGAATATAATTTGCAATTTAACAGATTTTTCGCCTAAGACATGCTCAAGATCCTAAATTTGTGTTTTCGTCAGAACAGCTACAATACATAGCGTAAGCAAAACACCGTTTTTTACCCAAACCAGACAAGTGTGAACACAGAACACTGAACAGGAACCAGAGATCAGAGACAAAAAACGCAACTATTGATGCTAGTATTTGTAAGCTCAAGTTAAAAGTCACTTGTAATAGAAGGAATTCCCTACCGCAATAAGCCTTCTTGGAGAAAGACTAGCATACATCATAAAAATTAGTGCCACAGGCAAAATTTTTTTAACAATTTTGGGCAAAACACTGCTTCCCGCCAGTACTTTGTTATAGATCTCTATAAAAATGGGGCACAAACGGGTTCATCAACCTTGTGGTCCTTTGGCAGGTAATAATTTCATGACCTGCCAACTGCCATTTACCGATTTTTAAAGCTGAAACCCAACAATCATTCTGACAAAACAGACAAAATACGACTATAAAGTCTCTTTGTATCCAAACGACTAGAGCCTGTCTCTGTTTGTCAACCTTGCAAGATCAAAACATGTTGGATGGGAAAGCAACTCTTTAAGGCTCAATTGTTGATGTTCGCCCAGTTGCTTTGTGACCTGAACTAGCCCTACTGACTGTACGGGCTCACTGCCAGCCTCTCATTTAAGTTTACGGCGTGGTCCCTTCCTTCAACTTCAATTGGCGTTGGGTCTAACTCTGGCCCCTGTTTATCTTAACTTTTATGGCTGTGCTCTCTGCAATTGTCCAGCTTAGCTCATTTATTTTGACGGAGCGCTCATGAGTGCACAGTTTAGCTTTTTCTTTCCCCCCCCCCTCCCCCATAGCGACGCCCCTGGCGGTACCTGTATCTTAATGATAAAAATATTAGTACACCTTCTGAAAAAATAGTGACGTATCTCTTGGCTCTATGTGAATTTCAAAACCATGGCCAGATGCAATTTGTTTACTTAAAAGTTGCTTGCCTTCTAGACGTAAGCAATCATGCAGATCTTCGTCAAGACCCTGACGGGCAAGACCATCACCCTTGAGGTCGAGCCGTCTGACACCATCGAAAATGTCAAAGCCAAGATCCAGGATAAGGAAGGTAAGACTTGTCCTCAAACCAGACTTCCATTTTCATGTTGTCATCTTTATGAGACAGCTTGTGAATTACTGCTATGGCATAACTTAGTAGTGCAAGGGTCTTATTCAGGATGCATTCACAGATAATCAATTTCGCTAAATTTTTACTGAAAAGCCAACTTATTTTGTGTCATTGACACTAAAAATAGACTGAACTAGACCTACGTTGCCGGGGCAACGTGAAGTGTTGCGGCAACCTTTGTCCGGCTTCGCCGACTAAAGTGTTGCGAGAGCAACACTTTGGTTTTGTTTCTTCGCTGTCGGTTAAATGCTGAAATTGTCAACTTATCGAAGCTTTTAAAACGGTATGTTCTAAAAAGAATAATCACATGATCAAAAGCTGTTCTTTAGCGTTGTAAAACCAACAACAAAACAATATCGGAAGAAGGGACTAAATTGACTTGGCGGTCAGTTGAGCTTTATCCTTTTCAATCGTAGATATCGTGACGGATGAAAACTTGGAACAATATCTTATATAATCTAGTTGGTATTATAAAGCTATCCGTAACGTTTCAGGACTAAAATACCATAGATGACACTATTAATTATTACAAAACTACCTTATTGTTTTAGATTACCGTATCGTTTGTACCCGTTGTGTAAACAGTTAATCTTCGGTTATAGCGATAGACCATCGATACAAACTTTCTTACCGTCATATTTACAGATATCGAATACAATGTGCACCAATTTTCAAAAATTTCTAGCCCCTCGTGAACCGATTCTTACTTACAAGTCCCTCTCCCGTGATTGACATCAAATTCATCGGAACAAATAATGGATACACCAGCTATTAAAAGTTGCAAACCCCTCATCGCTGAAGATGATTATAGCATAAAAGCCGTTTTGGCTTTTTGGGAACAAAATTGTTCTTACCATCTAATACACCTGATACAAATAACAGGTATACCAACTAGCAAATGCTGCAAACTCCTCATTGCCGAAGATGATTATGAGCTAACAGTCGACTGTTGCTTACAGTCGACTGTTGCTTACAAGTCCCTTACATGTCTCACAACTGGTATCGCCTATTTTTGGTTTCAGTGTGTACCTTACTCCTGAAGTTGTCAACCCCTTGAAACTTTCAAACTGGTTTATCTCATGAAGGATTTTTGTTCAAAAAAAATGGATGACATATACTTTGATCAGCTCATCAAGGGCATCGATTGCCCTAACCACAACAAAAGAATATCGGAAAAAGGGACTAAATTGACTTTGCAGTCAATTGAACTTTATCCTTTTCAATCGTAGACATCGGGACGGATGAAAACTTGGAACAATATCCTATATAATCTAGTTGGTATTATAAAGCTATCCGTAACTTTTCAGGATTAAAATACCATAGATGACACTATTAATTATTACGAAACTACCTTATTTTACATTATCGTTTGTACCCGTTGCGAAAACAGTAAATCCTAGGATACAGCGAGAGACCATCGATACAAACTTTCTTACCGTCAGTTTTATATAAATCGAATACAATGTGCAACAATTTGCACAAATTTCTAGCCCCTCGTGCACCGATTCTACTGACAAGTCCCTTTCCCGTGATAGACATCAAGTTCACCGGATAAAAATAATGGGTACACCGGCTAGCAAAAGTTTCAAACCCCTCATCGCTGAAGATTTTTGTAGCATAACAGCCTATTAGGTCCCTTGCATGTCTTACAATTGGGAACCTAATTGTTCTTACCATCAAATGACAGGTACGCCAACTAGCGAAAGCTGCAAACCCCTTATTGCCGAAGATGATTATGAGCTAACACTCGACTGCCGCGTACAAGTCCCCTACATGTCTCACAACTGGTATCACCTATTTTTGGTTTCAGTGTGTACCTTACTACTGAAGTTGTCAACCCCTTGAAACTTTCAAACTGGTGTATCTCATGAAGGAATTTGTGTACCAAAAAATGGATGACATATACTTTGATCAGCTCATCAGCGGCTATCGATTGCCGTCGAAAAAAAAAATTCTACCTGTCTTAGTTCAAAAGTTGACTTTTTTGCCGTAGGCCAACTTTCTAACGTCACCACTTAGAAAGGAGCAAAGGATAAGCTCTAGTTTCTTTAGCAATGAGAGAACTTCTAAAGTTTAAGAGGTACATCTGATACCATTTCTCTACCGCAAACCCAAGTGCAAAAAAACGAATGATAAACTCAGCTGAAATCGCGTACACAAATGGAACCAAATTGTTCTTACCATCGAATACACCGGAAACAAATAACAGGTACACCAACTAGCAAAAGCTGCAAGTCCCTCATTACCGAAGATGATTATGAGCTAACAGTCGACTGTTGCTTAAAAGTCCCCTACATGGCTCATAACTGCTATCGCCTATTTTTGGTTTCAATGTACCTTACTACTGAAGTTGTCAACCCCTTTGAAATTTTCAAACTGGTGTATCTCATGAAGGAATTTTTGTACCAAAAAATGGATGACATATACTTTGATCAGCTCATCAGTGGCTATCGATTGCCGTCGAAAAAAAAATTCTACCTGTCTTAGTTCAAAAGTTGACTTTTTTGCCGTAGGCCAACTTTCTAACGTCACGACTTAGAAAGGAGCAAAGGATAAGCTCTAGTTTCTTTAGCAATGAGAGAACTTTTAAAGTTTAAGGGGCACATCTGATACCGTTACTCTACCGCAAACCCAAGTGCAAAAAAAAAAATTTGTAAACTCAGCTGGAATCGTCACAGACATGGACAGAAACAATAGATGGCAGCACTTTCGGACCCGTGGGAAAAAGCCACTTTTTTGTCTCTGTAGATTTTTCTATTTATCACTCAAAGAAGATATGTTGGCTGTGGGGCCGGGTAACAGCCGCATATATTTAACACTTATAGATTTTAGTCCATCTTCAATTTGAAACTGGTGCCTGCCTGCTAGCGTGCTAGAACGGAGCTTTCCACTCGAAAGCAGAAACATGGTTTGATGAAACGAAAGGTTCGCTACACAACTTGAGATGGTCCTCTCCGACATAGGCTATACAACTCCACTTCACCTCGCAAACCGTAGGCTCTGGCTCGATGACAAGCAAAAACCATCCTTATTGGCCCCAGGCAAGAGTTCTACGGAGCTTTCCAAAATGTAATGTCATATTCATCAATCCGGCCTAAAGTCCACACTTTCCGTAAAAACCGCACAGGTTAGACCCTTCCCAGTTACCAGGAATAAAATGAAATCGGAGTCATAGGAAAAAAAAAAAAAAAAAAAAAAAAAAAAACAGGACAAAACCAAAGTGTTGCTCTCGCAACACAATTGTTTGGATTTCTTCAAAGGGATTTTTTTTATCCACTATCTGCTCTAATTTCAGAATATCTGCGGCCGTCCCACAGCGTAATTTATACTATGGTGCAAGCAATTTTAATCATAAACACAAACACGGCTTTTCAGTGGGCAGTGGTGAGATCGGTGAAGATTGCTTGGTGCCTGTTCAAAGAAAACATCATAAATCTTTCTCGTAAGCATACAACAAAAATGCAAAAGGTGCATATATGTAATCGGATCCAAACAACATTTGTACTAATACTGTTGCGCCAAGAGATATTTGCGCGGTGATAGTGCCCTAACTACGTTTCTTGGCTTGGCGGAGTAAAGACGTGCCGGGTTAGCCCTATGCACCAAACTAGACAGAGTTGGATCTATTTTAACAGATAACATCCAAGCGAGAACAATACAGTGATTCTGAACGACAAGTATAACAACATCTTTTGTAGACACATTCACTAAGGGCAGTGACCATACCACCATTTTATTGTTCTCTGGTTAGTATCTACTGCAGAGCAGACTAGTGAGGGCAGCGGCCAGAACATTTACGGTCCGAGCTCTGTGTACTGCTTGTTCTGGCCTTTATTACACCTCGCGCATACAAAATGAGTTCATATTATGGCCGCAAGACACCCTTCCTCGGACGTATCTATGCGCTTTGAACCTTCAGTCACGCCCAAATTTGCCGGAAACTACTGAGAACCGAGTGTTTTTTGTTGCCGCCTAGTATCTTTTACCCCATTCCCGTCCAGTATGAATTGGCCCGGAGACAACGCTTCTCTACCCTGACTGGCATTGAAACTTAATTTCTGTTTTCTTCAAAAAAATGTATTAGTACCAATCTATCTATTTAGTGTCACCTACACTATCCTGTATTTTTACTTTTCACTTCCATCTCAATGATGATACAACATTTTCCTTGAATACCTGAAGGTGTATTAGCTCTAACTGACAAATACCAGTTTATGCGTGACTTATCTCCCCTATCCCGAATCGTGCTAAAATTCGAATATTTGTGCAGGTATCCCCCCTGATCAGCAGCGATTGATCTTCGCCGGCAAGCAGCTTGAAGATGGTCGCACCCTTTCTGACTACAACATTCAGAAGGAGTCAACCCTCCACCTTGTGCTGCGCCTTCGTGGTGGTGCCAAGAAGAGGAAGAAGAAGAACTACACCACCCCAAAGAAGAACAAGCATAAGCACAAGAAAGTCAAGCTAGCCGTCCTCAAGTTCTACAAGGTAGGGTCACAGTAGCTTTTAGCCAAAACTCTGTTATATATCAGTGATTCGGGACTACCTGGTCCCAAACCAGGTAGACAGTATGGCCATGCAAGCTCGTTCTTTAGTAAATAAGTTAATTGGACTGTTTCAATCAGTTTGGTCGATTACATCCACTAGTTCTAAAATGTAAGTTGGAAACTTAATATTGGAGGATTAGATATTGGAAGATTTGAGCGACCCAAATTTTGAACCTTGTAAGCTTGTCGAGGGAAAACAAAAATCGGATTCAACCCGCATGGTGCACATCTAATAATGAAATTTGGCCGAAGGCATTTTACGGAAATAGATCCCGCGAAGTGGTCGGGGTCGCTTTAAAGGGCCTGTCTTACCTATAATACTAACGCAACCTACTTCCATAATCACTTCATATATTTCTAAATTCGGAGATCCCAATTTCGTGAGGTACATTCTAATCCCTCAAACAAAACCACGCTGATTTTCTTACTTGCCGTGTTTTGCTGTCTTCGATGTTTATCACGCTATCGACGTTTTTTTTGCCATGGAAAAACAGATTATGTAAATTGTTACCCTGTTTTTGCCATAAGTCAACGGATCTCGGAAAAGGCTTACAACAGCCAAAACCGTGGGTTATTTCTTGAAAGTGCAGCCTAGTTTTAAAGTATTCAAATATTTGAAAATACTAGTAAGTTTGAGAGTAAATAGTGCGAGGGGTCCTTTAAGCGTACTCTATTGGTTCGAATTAGAAGCATTCCCTAGTTGTGTTCTGCTAGCATTGTAGGCGTTTCGTGTCCCAGACTGCAAACTTTTATCTCGTTATTGTAAATTCGAAACAAGTTAGCGTTGTTGTCACAAAACACTCTTCGTCGCACATATGGATGCCCTAGTGAACAGGCTTACAGAAAAGCCGAGATCTATCTGAGACTAATGAAACCGTCGAGATTGTTCACTGCTTATGACTAAAAATCATGTGCTGTACCAAATTAGAAGGTTCTGGAATGACTCGAGATTTTGAAGGGTTAATACTTGATCAAAAACTTTACTGTGTCTTAATGATGATCCAACATTCTACTTGAATACGTGAAGGTGTATTAGCTCTAACTGATGATGCCAGCCTATGAATTTCTAGCTCGCCCCTTCTCCGACATGTGCTCATATTTGTTTCTCTCAGGTCGACGAAAACGGCAAAATTCACCGACTTCGTCGCGAGTGCAAGAGCGAGTCCTGCGGAGCTGGCGTCTTCATGGCAGCACACAAGGATAGGCAATATTGCGGAAAGTGCGGCAAAACCTTTGTGTTCAATGCTGGTGAACAAACCGAATAAACTACTTTTGTAATAGAAAGTGGTTGATTAAAAAAAAGTCCCAAACTCCGTTGGTTGTGACACTACGATCTGTGACGCTTAGCCGCCCTTGTGCTAAGTTGAGTTCTGTGGCGTCCGACCCACCCAACGGCAATGCCCGGGCTACTGATGGTTCATGATAATCGTAGTTTGTCGAGGGTTTGGTAGGGAGGAATTCAATCAACCCGTTTTAAGATTGATGAAGAAAAACCTTCCGTCGACGTAATGGTTCCCTCCCAGCCCCCATCACGTTTTATTGGATGTAGTTTACGGTGTGGTCTTGCTTGTTTTCTTACTTCGTCCAAAAGTTTGATTTGTTCTGGCTTCGTACTTTTTATTTGTCAGTTATAAACAGTAGTAACTGCTCGTTCATAGCTAAAACAAAGTGAGGCAAACTTACGAAAAACAAACACGAAAAATCGCAATTTCTAGTGCGTGGATTGATTGAAGAAATACAGTCCGATTGGCTGGGCGGAATCAGAATCTTTGGTCCGGTTTTAGTTACCGAACCCCCAAAGTAGGTGATAATTATGAAGATGCATTCATCTGACAAACAGTTGGTCGAATTCGCCAGACCTAATGTTAGTCTCCCGAACCAAATATTCCTTTCTAAAACAAATGTTTCTTACCCAGACCAAATTTTATTTCCAAACCATCTGTTCGTTTGCCAGATAATATATTCTTTTCTCGAACCTTATGTTCCTCTTACAAACTATCTATTTGTTGCTCAAATTCGCTCGTCATTTCCGAAATGTTAACCACGCGGATTTTTGAAAAATTCCTAGTATTCTCTGCACCATCGCGTTCCGTACGGAAAGTTGAGATCTCGTCAACTTTAGGCGAATCAGGCAGGCGAAAACCTGATTATCTTGTTTGCAGTATGACGAAAGAGCTTCTTCCTGCTTGGCGTAAAATAAAGAGAAGTTTGTGTCAAAATACTACAATGACCTTGCCGATCTAGAATCGCTCATGTACCCAGAGGAAGAGGTACACAGCTGTCCCCTACGGTAACCGTGATTGGTTGACACATGATTTGAGACCTTTTATCGTTCTTCCTGTGGATCACTGGTGTGCTTTGGAGTAATAAAGGGTATCTAGCGTCCTAAATCGAACATAGCGTCATCTGCTATCGAATGGTGTCGCGCCATCCAGAAAGGAAACAAAGTACTAGATTCGCTAAGATGAAAGCAAGGCTTAACCTTCTAGATTTTCTTCCGGATTCCAGACAGCCGGGAAGGTAAAGCCAGGCCAAAAACGTCTTGAAGTCCCAGGTGTCGGACACCCCAGGTTCCGGAGGTCTGGAAGGTACCGTAGAGGCAACCCGTTCGAGAGACAACAAATATGCAAATGGAGGAAGAAAAAACTGAAAGTGATTGGGATCCAAGAGATATTAGAAATGTAAAGGGGAATCTAGGAAATGTTGAAGAACAGCAACTTTAGCTGTCATCATTATCATGAAAACCTGGAAGGGTTGGCTTGACTATGCGGAAGCCCCGGACGTCAGGGAATCTGGAAGGTGAAGCCTGGCTTTAAATGGACAGAAAACTTGACTCGGGGAGCTAGCTGAGATATCAAGAATGTACCCCCAAGAGTCGATACTGAGAGTAAAATCGAGGCTTCACCTTCAAGATTTTTCTTCCGGATTCTAGACAGCCGTTTTCGTCGGGACGGATCTGGAAGGTGAAGCCAGGCCGAAAACGTCTGGAAGTCCGGGGTGTTGGACACCCCAGATTTCGGATGTCTGGAAGGTACCATAGATGCAATCCATTCGAGTAACATAACAAATATGCAAATGTAGGAAGGAAAGGGAAGTGATTGACAGTTGTGATTGGGATGCAAGAGATATTTGAAATGCGAATGGGACATCGAGGAAATGTTGAAGAATAGCAAAATTGGATGTCATCATTATCATCAACTTGGGTCGGTGCAAAAGCGGGCTTTGTTCATTATTATTGGCGATCTACATCTATCTTATGGTGAAGCGCTTGCTAAACTCGATCTCCCCACGCTGGCCCAAAGATACGAGCAGATTATCCTGAGGTTTGGGAAGTCACTTCTCTCCAAACCCCAGCATCGAGACGTCTTACCACCCACTGCACCGCCCAACAACCGTACGCGTCACCAAAAAAAAACTGGTCCCAGCCTCGCAAATTACCGCCACGCAAATTCGTTTGTACCCTTTTTTTACGGATTTGCTAAACAAAGCCGAGTGATATTTTCTTTTGGTTTTGTTTTTTGTGTTAGTTTGTTATTTAGTATAGTGAAGCAACGCAAATTAGCTGTCAGCTACGATGTTGTCTAAATAAACCTATCTCTCTCTCTATCATGAAAATCTGGAAGGGTTGGCTTGACTATGCGGAAGCCCCGGACGTCTGGTAATCTGGAAGGTGAAGCCTGGCTTACGCACGGCCTCTTGACTACTACCTCGATACTACGGCCGAAACACGGCCAAAGGCAAACTTTTACAGTGCATAAGAGGCAAGGGCCTGCCAGCTAGCTTTGGGAACACGAAGGAGGGGGTTCGAAATAACAAAGAAGGGGGGTCCTGTCGACAATAAGTCCCTGTATCTTTATCTGAGCCCCCCAGGTCGGTTTGATGGCCGAAAGCTGCGTAGTCAAGTTTTCTGTGCCTTTAAGCATTTCAAGAGTTCAGCACGTCGGGTAGTAGCGATAGCGTACTGGCAACCTGAATACTCTATATGACTAAGTCCAAAACCCGCCAGTGATCCTCAGGAAGAAGGAGTAAAGCGTTTCACGACTCAAATCCTGTGTCAACCAATCACCGCGATCTTTGGCGCAGCTTTGACACCACTTCTGCCTTTCTACCGCTAGCTACCCGGAGAGGCCGGTGATTTTGCAACGGCAAGGAGAGATAGTGATCAAGACTATTGCATTGACTTCCCACAGAATGTCGCACGAACTCGGAATGATGTTTAAGCAAAAACGGACTACAGTCGTGATGGCCAGACTCACAACGACAGCAGATATACCGGTGATAGCAGATGAGACAAACTTCAACTCCTGGTTGGTCTGGCGCAGTTAACATATGGTTTGCCAGTTGATGTCAACCAAAATGCCCCTTCATGCTTGGGTCAATAGAATTCCCCCAAGCACCGCATTGCTCACAAAAGCAAACCTAGCGCCATGAAGTTCTTACCAAGGACAAGCTGAACTGGATGGAATCTGGAGGGGGACTCGGTGAGTAAAGTTAAGGGACAACATGGAGCGGACTATCACGGTCGCGCTTAACGGAACGTTAAAAATGCTGAAGGCGAAGGGGACTTTGTTTCAATCGCCTTCCATGAAATGGCAGAGTGTACGGTGCTTTTTACGAAGGAAGTCCTAATTTCTAATACTAGTCTATATTTTTGAACATAATCATTATAAAACCTTAGAAATGAAAAATCGTCGGGTGTATAGTCTTTGCCATTTTGGAAGAGCTTAGCGACGGCGGTCTCGCGAACGGGATCGCCTTTTCTGTCCCGGTGATCGGGAACGCTTCCGTCCGCCGCCACCTTCTTCACGCTCTCTTGAGGCAGAGCGACTGAAGAACCTAAAGACAAATCACCGTCAGCAAAGTAAAAGATTTCTTTTTTCTTCACAAGGGGCATGTGGGGGTAGAAGACTGATAAAACGATAGGTTTTAGGTCGTGGTGTTAGGGTTTACTGGTGTAGGCTTCTGCCTTAGCCGTAGCCGCTCAACCGAGTGGTCTGAAAGGAAGGGCTCTTCCTTTCAGCTCGCTTAGTTGATCACTTAGTCTTTCGACACGGTAGCATCTTATCGAAGGCGTAGATGTGTTCGTACGGTTCTAGCTATGTTCAGGTTCAGGACACACTTGAGTTTAAAAGGTAAACCAGGAAAAACTGTAAATATAAAGATATGAAAACCCTTCGTAACACTGATGACTTGATGGGAGAACACGGCTTATCAAAAGTCAGTGAGGACTTGTCAGAAGTCTGAATTTTTAAGCTAGCTTTCCTCCATCTCGGCTAATACCGGAGCAACAATTTTGACGGACATTAAATTCGGCTCGGATAGGCTATTTGCAATGGCGGGCTTGATCATACTTTCCGATATCAACCTCGACGACAGAAGTTAACCGACCATCTTAAATGCGAATCATAGGAGTTCCTGCAAGCCTACTAAATTTTTCCTGAGCCTACATTACGAAAACGAGCCAGAAGCTCGGGTGGAGCTGTGCCAACTACCTCAGGGTACCAGAAAAGATCACAAGCTCGCACTTAAGTGTCGGAAAAAGCGCAAATAGATTCCGTTTACCAAATATCAGAAAGAACACTGTAGTTGCGATACCACGGTCTAAAGTCGTTTTTTTGCAGTTCCCGTGGTATCTGAAAGAGTCATCTCGTTTTCATCATCCTCAACAATAGAGCCTAGGATATTGTCAAATTGGTAGGAAAGAAGTGTGGCACTTAGTGATGTGACTGTATATTAGTTTTTCGTTTGAAATGACTTGAAAAAGCGGATTTTCGCCAATTGTCGTTTTTGCAGACCAACTGTAGTATCAGATACCGCGGTAACTGCATAAACGACTAATTGCAGATCCCCACTGTCAGAAGTTTCATAAAAGACAACACAAGGATGCGCGGTTTCAACAGAAAACACTTGGAATGTTATCTGGTGTCTCGACAAACGTTATGCATGAAATGTTGTGCATAACAAAAGACACCATTCCAAGTGTTGTCTGGTATGAAACTTTGCAGTACCGTGGTAACATATACCATGGTATCTAGAAAAACGCAGCTTATGAGGCGCGAAAACCTGGTCAATCACCAAATAGAGCATTTCACATTCAAGCTGGAATTTTTGGTCTTCAAGCTTAAGCCGAAGAATAAGTAACTGTATTATATAGCTATGGCTTTACAGCTTTGCCTCATTTACTGTGTGTGACTCTGTCTTGGGATCTTCCCAACGTGACGGATAAGAAAGTTCTTTTTTTCAAATTTGCTACGTTTCTTCTTCAACTTCCAAGTTGGTCTCGGAACCGTACCTGATTAAGAAAGGTTAGAAATAAGGCTGTTGCAAGTCCTGGATGGTTATTTTTTTTCTAATGAGGTTTGTTCGATTTGGTATCTAGGTCAATGTTGTTTTGCTTTTCTTTTTCCCAGACTCGCACCTTCTTTGTGTTGTTGATGGACAATAAAATATTTCATTCATTCGTTCATTAGCCAGCTGACCTTTCAGGCCTGATTTTTATATCCAAAATCGTAAAATGGGCTCAGTTTTTCGGCGTAAAAAAGCCGGACTGACAGTCTGATACGATTGAAATGTTTTCTCGCTTCCACCCCCCATAAAACACCTTATGTGTACAGTAAAGGTATGCTTATTTGAATGTTTGTTGACTTTCAACTTTGTAATTTTCATGCCCTTGCTGTGATCAACTGCCAGTTAGCCAGGGTAGGTGATTAAGGGTCTCTGAAAACACCTGAATAGGTATTTTGGATGTTCTACCATTTGGCCCAAAACTGCACTGTTCAAATTTAAGTAACTGTTCAAATAAGCATACGTCTACTGTACCATATCTAAACTCCAGAGACGACACAGTCTTCCTTACGCGGTCTTGCAAGGTGCGAAAAAAGGTATTCCGTTTTTGCAGCGCAACAAGCGTGTAAGAATCAACTGGGAAGGAACTTGTTTAGGGGCGAAAGCTGATATTTGAAGTTTAGCAACATAAGGTCCGCTGAATCTTCAACTTACTTTCTTCCTCCTCCGAAGTCCTTCTGGCTCCGTCTCCTCGAATACAGCTCGCGACGCAACTCACGAGAAATTGGTTTCAAGTGCATGAAGTTGCAGAAACCACTCCTCGTACATTCTCTGCAACGGAAAAAACAACATTAGGTCGATTCGCCCAGTCGCTAATTGCCCCCCCCCCCGCCCCCCTCCTTCCGTGGACTGTGTCTGGAATTCCGGTATCCAAAACTGATGTTCCTGTTCGATTTTTCTGGCGATTTTAGAGGACGGTTAATTTTTTTCTAAATCAAGCTGGAAGGCATGGATAGAGGTTCCATTGTTGGAAGGTTCTTCGCTCGAAAATTGACACTATGCTCTTTATTTCACGGTAGACGACTGGCTCATATTTCCAAGCTCTTAGTGAACATGCGTCCACTGGTCCATCCCAAAGTAAGAACCACACCACTGCTTGATTCAGGCGACTTTTTCCTCAAACCGCTTCTGTCAAGAATATTTCTGGCCGAACGAACTATAATGATAATCCTACATAGTCAACCGATACATAGTCCCTCCAATTCAACTGAAAGCTTAATAAATAATGTACAACCAATTTTTAATATAATGTCTGTTTGATTTATAGGGTCTTATCGTAGGCTTTTGGTGTTTATGCGAAAACTTCTCTTCTTGCTGTCTCAACAGGGCTTTAAAGGTTTTCTAGAAAGAATTTGTTTCAGGCCGCAAATCAAATCCGGACACTGCGAGCCTACATAATCGGAATAGAGTAGCGGAGATAGGCGGGATGGGCCAATCTGAGTCCGGATTCGGACCCGATTCCAGAAGTCGCCCTTTTGGCTGGATTCGGATCCGGATTTGAATCTTGCCACGCTGGATTCGGATCCGGATTTGAATCTTGTCACGCTGGATTCGGACTCGGATTCCAAACCCCGGTCTTAGGATCCTGCTCCATATCTTTCCCAACTTTTACGCACTTTTCTCAAGGCACTGTGCTTGACTAGCCCCAATTTATGTCTTTTATTCATTAAGAAATACTCACGGCGTGTGCCGACTAACTGATTCCAATGTCAACATACAAATATACATCAATATATATAAAACAAGATCAAAGGTGTCGATGGGATCCCAGAAATCTAATATTTGATTCAGGCAATTGGGTCTTGTCTTCGTCAGATCCAGTCTTCGCCAGAATTAATCATCAGAGAAAACCAAGTTCAGATATACCTCTATAAGCCATATCCAGTTTGACCGAGACTTCCTGCTTTACTTCTGCCAAGTTTCCGGTTTCTCCCGAATTCCGAGCGATCTACTAATCCAGCAAAAAAAAGAAAATTCATAAACGAATCCAGCGTATCTCCTTATCCCTACAAAGAACATCTAATCAACCTTAAATAAAACTTTTGACTTAGAAACAACCGGATTCCTGACTAATTATATGTCCGGGTACAAAATGATTGTCATATACAGACTCAGCCTCTCTTCTTACCCCAGAGCCTGTCATCTAATCAAACCTTTACTCTCTACAAATTTTCCGGTTTTGGCCGGATTCCAGGTCAGCTAGTTGTCCGGCGAGAAAATGGTTTTCACAATCGTGTTCAGCATGTCTTTTTACCCCTAAATCGAACATTTAATCGGTGTTCGCCGGATTCCGGACGAACTACTTGATCGGCGAGAAAACGGATTTCACCATCGTTTTCAGCATGTCTCTTTACATCTAAATCGAACATTTAATCAAGTTCAAATAAAACTTTTACTTTTAACCAACTTTCCAGTTTTCGCCGGATTCGGGACGAACTACTTGTTTGGTGAGAAAACGGTTTTCGCTATCGTGCTCAGCACCTCATAATCGACTATCACATTAGCTGTTTAAAAATATTTGTTTGTCCTTTAATCTGAACCCCCTCCCCCACCCCTAAATGTAGGGCTACCGAGCCCATCTACGACCTTGACCTCACCCATGACCCAATGAATCCTCACACCAAGTTTCATCAAAGTATCTCAATCCCTTCAAGAGTTACTGTGCTCACAGACAGACGAACAGACGGACATTTTAGTGATGTCATAGGTATCCCTCCACTTACGTTTTGGGATCCCAAAAAGCAAGCGTAACTACCGAGTTCATTCCTAATTACCGAGAGGAAACCCATACTAGAACAAGCACACATGAAAACCTAGAAAATATGGTTTATATCTTCCAATTAACCGTCTCATTTGCCTTAGGCATAAGTACTTTTTTTGTCACCTCTGATTTTTAAAGTGTAACCTATGTACATGATCTGATTTTGCTAAGGTCGGATTCGAATCCTCAGCATGAAATGGTGGATCCGGATTCGGATTCGAACCCATTCATGACAGGAATCACCCATCTCTGTACAGTAGAGGTATGCTCATGTGAACGGAACGTCTGCTAACAGTGAACGATCGCCGACGAAAAAACTAAAACCCAAACCAGGCTTTTTTTTCCTAAAACACTAGTAATAATCACTCACGCTTTTGTCGCTTTTTGAATATTCTGCTAATTCATCTATGAAAGTGACTCAGCTCACACCTGAGCCTCGTTTTTGTTGCATGCTGCAGGTCCACTTCTCGGCCGATTCCGGACTGATTCTTTCTACATCCGTTTTTGCACTGCAGCGCTTCCGAGGAAGACGGCAGCGCTTCTCGAGAATCACGGACTTACTCCCCGACCAAGTCCGTGCTTCCCTGCAAGATGCTGCAGAGCTGTCGCTTCAACCAAGAAGAAAGTGAATCCAAAAACGCATATTATGCAAAAGCAAAGAAGTGCTGCAGCAGCGATGCGGCAGCGCTATTGCAACAAAAACGAGGCTCTGGTTTATAATTTGAAAAGTTTGCCGCGAGGAACGCACCTTCAATGGAGAAGATGGCGGTCCAAACCGTCAGATGCCTTCAAAAGAGGAAGGACCTTTTTAATAAATTCAAAATCAAAGAAGTTAATTGAATTTCTGCTTCAAGTTTGTGCCAGGATAATCCTGAAATAGTTGGCTGTTTGCTGATATCAAGTTTGTAATTTTTCTTTTCCATTTTACTTTTTTATATGCAAGTAAAAAAGCCAAGGTAGTGGAACAGTTAAAAAAGTA
Organism: Branchinecta lynchi; assembly: GCA_023053575.1. NCBI lineage: Eukaryota > Metazoa > Arthropoda > Branchiopoda > Anostraca > Branchinectidae > Branchinecta > Branchinecta lynchi. Next base: position 13,542,178 of record JAKZAP010000008.1, read on the forward strand.
TTCTAATAAGCATACCTCTACTGTACACTAGGCTACCTGACTTACCCCATTTCGTATTGTCTGCAGCAAGCTTCACGGAAGTCTGTGACTGGGCTGAGCTCGGCGTAAACAGGACGGCCACCGAACCAACGGTTACCAAGATCTTTCACAGCACGCTCTGCGTCTTCCTCGCGACGGAACTAAAAGAGAGTCTTCTAATCAACTACGCATTTCTGCAGCTCTATCTTGTAGCATGACTCATTTCTGAAACCGCAACTACCTGGGGGAGGAAGGGAACTCTTCTATGCTCAAATATTCCTTCTGCCCAAGCTGAAATATAGCTCTAATAAAATCAGCTGACGTATCCGTTTTGCACTATCAAATATCTTCTATGCTTCTATGTCGACATATTCTAATTCAAGTGGCTCCTTTTAAGCTGTACTGTATTTCTAAACACAACACTTCGACCACTCTTATTAAACTTTATTGGATATTAAAGATCTGTTTGGTTCTGTTCGCAAACAAAAATACAATATTTAACTTTCCTCAGTCTCGGTTGATATCGGAATAAAAACCTCGAAAGCAATTCAAAAATATTATGTAAATATACATGTATATATTACAAACAGATATAACCATACAAGGATGCGCAAATTCAGCAGGTATAAGACAACACACTATATGTTGACATTATAGAAGGTTTCCGTTACGGCGTTACAATTTATGTGTTGTTTTTTCGCTAAAAGGGATGTTACAAACCATGTTTAGTGTTATGTTTCACAGGAATGTAACGGACTTTTACTGCAACATCACTGATGGCGTGTTATCTCCTATCCGTTTGAATTGCGCACCCATGTGCAAATATTACAGAAATCTGATAGTGTAGGGGCTAAGGAAGTACGGTGAACTAGTAATGGAGATACGACGGGTCTGTTGAAGTCCATTTTTTTTTTTTTTTTTTATATATAGTCCGTAGCCATAATTTAACTTATTTTTATATTACCTAAAAAAAAGAATTTATAACAGACTTAAATCAACATAAAATACAGCTTTCCTTTCATACCAACCAATCCACCCTGTTGTAGATTTCGTTCCAGGCGAGACATGATTTCCCGCATGAAACATTCATACCCCACATAGTAATGGTTTTGAGCAAGAAAAAAGAAATATCAAAGAACTATTTGACATTCAAACTCACTAACACGACAGTCCGATAAGATTTCGTCTATGAAACAATATATGCGAAATTCGCATCACTGTGGGGAAACCTTCGTGCGATTCGCCAAAATATTAGAAACCGACTGGGAAAACGGACAGTGTTTACACGTACCTAAGCTCTCTCGTGTTTTAAAATGCTCACGGAAAGTACTCACAATCTCGCTGTCGCAGAAGCATTATTTTTAATAAATATTCTTTGAGCCCAAGCTGACTTTGAAACATATATTCAAACAATGTTTACAACGGATACGTCAGCAACGATTCTTCATCAGCTGATGAAAAATTATTTTTAATGTTTAATTTTTCACTATTTTTGCTCTAGTTTTAATGTTTATTTTTTTATCTTGTGCATTACTAAATTATTCATAGCTCTGTGTAGTTTTTTCTTTCTTTGTGTGTACTGCGCTATTTTCCTCTTCTTAAAGGAGACCTGAATGAAGAGTACCAAGTGTCACCCCTATCTGTATGACTTCCGTTAACATTGCCTGCAGAAAACCCAATCCAAATACGAAATACTGTTTCCAAGCTATGATTTTTGCTCCATTTTGCATCTGTCCTTATTTCAGTACCGAACAATTTCAGAAATGAACAAATGTCCACAATCAACCATTCTTCTGGAATTTTTTTTAACCAGTTAAGCCCAAACGTATATCTAGAAGAAATTCCACTACGATCCGGCCAGCCGTGTACAAGATTTGAATGAATTGCGCTTTTTGTCTTGGAGTCTGCATGTGCAAACCTCCAGAAACGATCATCTCTATTTTAAAAACGTCACGCTCAGGAGAAGAATCCTCTCCGTGGCATTGTTCAAGTATGGTTTCATTGTTCAGGTGTCCTTTAAGTGCGTAAATAAAATTTCATCATCATCATCAGAAGCCTCCGCAGGCAACGAGTAACAAACAAATGGGCTCCGGTAGAGCCTAACGACTTATTTTTGCGTTGTATTACTATTATTAGCATCCGACACAGAGCTGAGCATAAGTTATATATATATATATATATATATATATATCTGTATTTGAAAGCGATTAAGCCATATGTCTTGGAGTCTGCATGTGCAAACCTCCAGAAACGATCATCTCTATTTTGAAAACGTCACGCTCAGGAGAAGAATGCTCTCCGTGACCATGTTCGAGTATGGTTTCAGTTTTTTTCGAGTATTCATTTCAATTCATAATTATAGGGGTCACACAGGTCTTACCTTTATGTAGACATTGCCAACCAAGTGATCACCGAGGTTGTCGCAAACGTTCATCTCCTCAATCTCTCCATACTGCAAAAAATAAGTTGTTTGAGGAAAAGTAAAATAAATTACGCTTATTGAAAAAGGGCGTAATAACAGCAAACTCCACCCAAAAACGTTCTTTGTTCTGAAGTACTCTATTAGGTCTATCAATTCGCATTTGAAGAGCTATTCTTGTTCGTTCACAATCTTTTTTTGCTCAGTCCATATCTTTATTTTTCCTACCTAAGTACTCACAGTTTAAAACGCTGATGAAAATTCGTAGAGAAAATTCGTAATATGCCTGACAAGTTTCAGCGTCCTAGCCCATCAGGAAGTACACTAAACCGCGTGCCATAACATTTACGCCCCCCCTCCCCCCATCACAGTGGTCGGACCCGATGAGGACCTGTAAATATCTCTTACCAACCGTCAAGTTCCATCCGAGTCGCATCACTCGTTCGAGTATTACGCCAGTCGAAAGATTTCTGGGACCTCCCACCTCCATCCAGAGTGCCTGAACCCGGTTCAGTTCTTTAAATGATACATCTAGGGCGTATGCTTGCCCTTCCCGACAATCCCGTCCCGATTCACTCCCTGTTATACCTTGGACACCCGATCAGGGTCGGAACTCCCGGTCTGCACTTCCTACCCGGACTTTTGGCACCATTATCACTACCATATGGAAAAGTTGAGATTCTTCAACGATATGACGAAAGTGAAGAAAATCCGGCAGGAAAATCTTTATCGTGTGTTCTCACTCTTAAGCGTGCCACAAGATTCCGGGTTTCCCTCCCTAAACTCGCCTAGGGTGGTCGGATCCGGGAAGTGACAATTCGAAGTCAATCTGGTGAGGTCCTAATACAAGTTTCATGGTTCATATTAAAAGTACCGTAACTCGCGTGCCACAAGATTTCCAGTGCTACACATCCCAACTACCCCCAGATTTGTCTGATTTACTCCGGACCTGAAAAAGAATGTATGTTCTTAAAGTTTAACTGAAAAGATAGCTTATTTTTGTGTCATTTAACTGAATACATTGAATAATTTGGGTCCTGATAAGGGATTTTTTTTTTTTTTTCCACCATCTGCTCTAGTTATGACGTTCAAAATATCTGCGGCCGTCACCATAACGTAAATTACTATGACGCGGGAAAAATTTAATCTCGACACAAACTCGGCTTTTTAGTGGGCAGTGGTGAGCTTGGTGAAAATTGCTTAGTGCCTGAACCAAAAAAAAAATCATAAATCTTTCTGGTAAGCCATACAACACAGATGCAAGCACATAGAGGCACCCCAAATCACACGGAAATTCCACTCTTGAAAATCGATTATTCGTGAATAGTGGAATAACGAAGTAACACATTTTTAGCGGGTCTTCAAGCCAATTTAAGTAAATACGTGATGGGTAACTAGACTGTCCTATCCCAGCCCTTTTCAGTTAAACGTTAACAACTAACTTATCAACTACAGAAGTATCATCCTGACCTGAAAATTTGTTTGGAAGTTTCAGTCTGTGTTGCACAAGATTCCGTCCCCCCTCCCCTCCCTTTGCTCCCCCTTGGATGTTTGGATCAGGGAACTCTAGGAAGTGAAGATTCTCGAGTCTATCTGGCCAGGTCTTGGCTTTATTTTCTTACCTTATCTTCGCATTCCACAAAGACATCTTCAAAGAAATTATCATAGTGCTCCTGCATCTCTTCGTCGGACACATGGGACATGATATGCGATCCGTCAGCAGACTTAGCTGTGTTTTGGGGGTTCACATAGAAGTTTTGCAGCACAATTGTCTGAAAAACGAAACACAAATTTAAGCACTTTCGGTAATAATTTGAATACACTTTCATTAACTCGACTCTAATTGTCTCCCTCTTCGCTCCTGACAGCAATTCACGGACTAGAGGCCACTCCCGGAAGCTGCTCCGAGATCCTGCTCCTCTCGACGGCCTGTCTGATTCAGCTGTGACGATCGAAACACCTGAGGGGTTGAAAAGCGACTCGACGAGGATTGGTGTGCGCAACGTGGACAGTCTACTGGAGTGCCCCAGAAACAGTGACCCGGTAAAAAATGAACACCATCATAGACCGCAAGCTACTCATCGGGATTCAACATCCTTATTGCTTGCAAGTGCAATTTAAGGTAATTAACCAAACAACAAATGCAAAGGTGTTTTTCCCTAAGCTGGCAAATCAAGGATTATTTAACGGCCACCAGGAGCATCTTGGAAGCCGGGAAGTCCTAGATTTCAACAGGACAGGTCAAGCAGCCCTGATCCTGGGTCTCAGATATGTACATGAAGACGCACGAGAGTTGCACAAGTGGTTGCTTCCGAGTCCTATAAGCAGCTAATAACTCCATTAGTGGCGTTTTTGCAGACACCATGGTACCTGATACCAGAGTCTTTTTGCAGTTACCGGGGCGTCGCTAGCCAAAATTTGAGAGGGGGGGGAGGGCAGGGCGGCCGCCAGCGCCCTGCCGCCCGTTTCGTCAAATTTGTTCATTCATTAAACTCGTGATACCTGCAAGCATTGACGTCGTATCTCCGAGCTAGGTAGCGCTTCGAAGGGCTTGGCCGTGGGAGGTGACTACCTTAAGATATACGACCGGTAGACGTCCGGCAAGGCTCAAGAGTCGTGCCAGTTAGAAACATAGCCAAGAAACCCAACACCAAAGCAAAGGTGGGAAACTATACGACTTTAAGGAAACTTAAGGTGAACGTCTCTCATATAACAGCAATTCCCTTCCGCAACTGTCCGACCTGCAGCAGTTTCTAATGACTGTCTATCAGACAGAATCAAAATGAGCACCCCAGTCGAAATTTTTAAAGCAGGCGATGACTTCTTTCGGGCAAAACACTACTTCCCCCCAACAAACTCAAGCTTTTAATGTGAGCCAAGCCCTGAATTTCCAGGCCTAAAACCCGAATGAAACGAAACGACCCACCAGCAAATAGAGTCTATTACGAAAGGTGCCGTAGGCAAATTTTTAGGAATCTGTATATTCAGAACGTCTTTTCGGATCCCAAATGAAGAAAGGACCACTTAGCGCGGATCTGCTCATCCGTCTTAGTCCACAATGAATCTAGAAAATGTGACTGGTAATCCAGGACAAAAAAACTTGAAACAGAGCAGACTCGTTTTCAATTTGCAGTAAAAAAAATAAAAACAAATCAAATGACGGGTTGAATAATCAGGCCTGTCGTTCCATCTTCTCTCATTGCTCACCAAGCCAATTTATTTTTAAACATAGCACTGGGGGGAAAGTCTTATAATCAAATTCTTTTCTGTTAAAATGCAACGAATCTTTGCATGAAAGTAAAAAATTCTTGAAAACGTACGCCACAAGCAAAATCCGCCTGATTTTTACTTTAAGTTCAATGGGCACATCAAACTAGCACAATCCCACTCTGTAACAACCTAGGAACAATGCTTACCCCCTAGAACATCAGCTTTTTCAGCAGTTTCAACTCTGTGACATTTCAAAGCATAACTTTTTGGGCCAATACATGCTCAATTTACTAGCTTGGACAAAAATAAAAGTGATTTATCTTATAATACTTAGTAGAACTTTATTTTATGCATACATCAGCTTGTATAATTCAAATTTCAATAGGTTATTTGTTTTTGAATGATTTTTATAGCCATGTTATTTTGTATAAGCTTACTGCATATTCTGGTACATTTTATGAAGCAAGTTAATCAAGCTTCTCAACACTAATCCACAAAGAAAAACTTTTAATAGGCAATTTAAGCCATTGAACTTCATACTAGAACAATCAGGTAAACTGCATCTGCGGCTTGACTTTAGGTGACATCTCAAATATATCCTTTTCTATCGAGCATTGCTGGGAGTTTTTGAATTTCCTGCCACAATATCCCAGCTCCCAAGATTTGGATCGCCGAAATGTCAGAGAGGTAGAGTGTGTTCCATCCTACTTACTGCAGTTACTACGCATGACGTCACGAATTCTGGCTTTTTGCCGTCAAGGCTGGAACGATTTGTCTATTTTCCAGCAGGATCTCACGCCAGGGGCGAATCCGACCAATCACGTTACAGAGAAGCCTAGTTACTACGCTTACTACACTCCCGAGCATGGTAAGCAAATAGTAACTATTAGTTACTATTGCGACAAGGTTGGAACGGTCAGCGTAGTAACTTTTCGTGAGGATGGAATGGAAATAGTAACTAATAGTAACTGTTATTAGAAGGGTGGAACACGCTCGTAAAGACAAGGGATAACAAGAAAACGGCTGATTTTCCTAGCGCCTTCTAAAGGAAATCGGAAATGTTTATTTGTGAAGCATTTAATACAAAGTAAAGCATTAGAAGTGTCCATTGTGCTTTAAATGTTGGTACACAATAGCTAGATTCTGTTAAAACATGGGTGAAACTGTGCCATGCAGGGTCAAATTCATGATTTGACAACTATCTTTTGCCGATCTTAGAAGCTCAAATCTAACAATCATACTTCTCATTCTGACAAAATATAACTGAGAATTTCGAAAATCCGAGCGACTAGAAATAGCCTGCTGCCTCTTTATGTCGAACTGGCAAGCTCGAAACATGCGACTGAGAATGCAATTCCGCAAGTCTCAAACACCCGAGAACCCAAGAACCGCCAATGCCCAAGCTGGATGTCAACTCTGTTTCTTGGTAACCCTGAACTGGCCTTGCTGACTTTTCTGGACGTACTGTCAGCCCCCTATTTAGCTTTCCTGGGTGAGTGCCCAGTTTAGCTGACTTTTTGTGTCGGGCGGTCTGCGAGGGCCCGTTTTAGCTTTTTTCTTTCTTCGAGGGGGGTTGTACCACCCCCACATCCCCCATAGCAACGCCCCTGATCGTGGTACCTGATACCACGGCCAAACGGCGTTTTTGCTGTTATCGTGGTATCTGGCTAGTTATCATGGTATCTGAGCTTCAAATACCACTGTTCTACCATGGTAACTGGTTGTGGTATCTGGAAAATTCATCTCACTTTTATCAATTTTTGTCAAATTGGTGGGAAAGAAGTTTGGCACTTAGTGATCTGACTGAATACCAGTTTTTCTTTTGGGATGACTTCGAAACGCGCAGTTTCGACAATTGTCCTTTTTGCACAGCAACCGTATTTCAGATACCTACCATGGTAACTGCAAAAACGACTAATTGCCGATCCAGTTACCGTAACAACAGATACCATAGTATCTGCAAAAACGCAACTATTCTTTACGATCAGAGTAACCAATAGCAACCTTTAAGTCGTTTTGGAAGAACTGGTGACTGCTTGTGTTATAACCGCGTTTTAAACTGGATTTATTTCACCAGTGTGGAATCACCAGAACCTGGGCGGGAGACAGGTTCTGGTGATAAGTCATAGGGTAGATGGTGAGACCAGAGAACTCCTCATAAAGAAAACACCATATACTAGTATATACAAATAACACAGAAACAAATACGAGTGCAATGTATGTGCCTAGTAAGAAATAATTTGGAAATTCACCTGACTGAAAGTTGGTTTATTGTGAATCCTGGAGCATCTTTCACCATGTCTGCATGCTCCGATCTTAAAGTAGAAGGAGCAATTGACCCTGGAAAAGCAGTAGTTGGTTAGCTTTGTGGTTGAAGCATTGAGAACAGTGTTCTAAGATTGCACAATAACAAATTTCCCCTTTCAAGCCCAAGCAAAAAAAACTAAAAATGTATCTGACTACTTCTACTTAATTAGTGGATGCATGGGAATACCATGGTGTTGATTCTTGCTTATAACAGTCGAATGGAAAAAGTTTTACAGCCAACTGTTTTACTAATCATTTGGCAAACAAATAATTAAAATGTTTTTAAATTTACTTGAATTTATAAAAATGCTTTGTCATCCAAACTGTTGATTTGATTGATCCAGCAGTGAGGTAAAGAAATTTGGACAGCACATCTGTTAACTTGAACAATATCTAACAGAAAGGCCGTATCCAGGGGGGGGGGGTTAGGGGGTTGAACCGCCCCCCCCCCCCCGAAACATACAAAACTAACCATTTTTACAGGCTTTTCCCTGTGATCTATGTCTTTTTTGTCCGACCCGCAGGCAACCCCCCCCCCCCCCCCCCGAAATAAATTCCTGGATACGGGCCTGTCTAACAGGGAAATCATTCAGCATTAAATTAGTTGTGTATGATCTTGGACATTTGCATTGGTGCAAAACCTCAAAGACGAAACAGAAGGAAATTACAAGCTATAACTGGATGTCATTTTCAACCCTGGTAAACATACAGGTTTCTGCAAGTTGAACAAGTTCAAAGGTTTCGACGGGGTCCCCAGAACTGAATATTTACTGGACTTCTTGATCCAGACAATCGGGTCTACGAGATTTCTGGTCTTCACCAGACCCTTTTAACATGTTTTTGTTTATCCATAATCTACCGTTTGACAAACTAGGGCCGAACAATTAATCCGATGAGAAAATAAAGTCCAGATATGGATTCAGCATGCATGTTTACTCCTATATAATCGACTTTAGAAAAGTCTTTTACTTTGACCAAATTCCTGGTTTTAGCTGTACTCTAGGTGAACTATATGCATAGCAAAAGAGCTGGTGACATTGAGCGGCAAACCAAGAACCTTTCGATCCAAGTTTTCATGTTTTCGCAAATTTCTGCAGTATTACTGGTCTGACCAGAAAGTACAGAGAGGGTTCATCGAGTGTTGTTGCCCCTGATACTAGCCTCTAATCAAATTCAGAATGAACTTCAGCTTGTACCACATTTCCGGTTTGGTCAGAGTCTGGGTAAACTTCCAGTCTGGAGAGAAGTTTAGTTTCAGATTTGGTTCTGCATGTTTCCTCACCCTATATCGACTATCTCATTATCTCAATGGGTTTAGAACTTTCTGGAAGATTTTTGGTTTCAGCAGAATTCTGGGCAAACGACTTGTCCGACAAGAACATAAGTTTCAAAAACAAATTTAGTATGTCTCATTACCCTTGACACAATTTCTAACAAATTTACCTGTTTGGGCCGGACTACTTGTTGGTGGGACTTTGGCAAACAGACGGACGGACAAACTAAGGTATCCCATCACCAATGTTTTGGGATCCCCAAAAGAAGGCACTAACCACTGTCAAGGTATATTACATTCGGGACCATAGACATCACAGTGCCTATGTCAAATATTTGTCAACACTAAGAGGATTCATGATTGCAATGCTGGCATGAAGAGCCAATTCATGAACATAACATATTAGCCAGGTTAATAAGTACTGGCTCCCTGGCTTGGGACCCAAGTAGGAAACAGATTAGTGTTCTCAAGACTTGAGTACAGTAGAGGTATGCTTATTTGAACACTTCTCTGACTCTTTCAATACCCATCAAATGACAAGAAGAAATAACAAACCAGATATCACCTCATAGCCACCTATTTCAGGGTTGTCCTGGTACAACGTTTAAGATGAAGTTGAGAAAAATGAATTTATTTAGAATTGGTAAGTGTGCTAACTTTTCATTATGAGGAATCTGATCTGAACTGCCATTTTCTCTGTTGAAGAGTACAGTAGAGGTATGCTTATTTGAACACTTCCCTGAACTCTTTCAGTACCATAGTCAAATGACAAGAAGGAATGAGAAACTACATATCAGCTAATAGCCAACTATTTCAGGGTTCTCCTGATACAAACTTTAAGTTGAAGTTGAGAAAGATGAATTTATTTAGAATTTATAAGTGTGCTAATTTTTCGGTCTGAGGAATCAACTGATCTGGACTGCCATATTCTCTGTTGAAGGTACATTCCAGATTCAAATTAGGTGTGAAAGGAACACCAGAACCTCGTTTTTGTTGCAATAGCGCTGCCGCATCGCTGCTGCAGCACTTCTTTGCTTTTGCACCATATGCGTTTTTGGATTCACTTTCTTCATGGTTGAACATGGCTGAAATAAACTGAATAAAATTTTTGACAAGGATTTTGCAGTAAGCCTGCTATGGGTTTTAGTTTTTTCTTCGGCAATCATTCAGTGTTTAGCAGACATTCACATAAGCATACCTCTACTGTAATCTTTGTTGTTCTTCATGGAGGAATCTTCATTCTACATTCTACCATTTAGCCCAAAATTGCACTGTTCACATTTTTAAGTAACTGTTCAAAGAAGCATACCTCTACTCTGCCTCTACTGTACAGTAGAGGTATGCTTATGTGAACGTCTGCTAATAGTGGACCATCACCAAAGAAAACAATTAAACCATACCAGACAACTCTACAGCAAAATACTGGTCAGAAATGTTAAATTTGCATCTAGATTAACACCTTTCATCAAAAGTTTGAAGCTTTTGGGCTTTGTTTTCTTCTGATTCTTCTTAGGAGATCCAAGGCTGTCCGAAAAATAATACCTAACCTTCCTAAATTAATCAAATTTTTTTCAACAGGTGATGCCAGGCTAGATCGAGCAGAGTGAATGAGAGCTGCCTCCCACTATGTTGCAAGACATCTGGTTGAGATAGTGGCATGTAATTTCACTGCCAGGGTAGCTAGTCTTACCTGTTAACCAATCGATGGCTCTATCTGACGCTGTTTACTTCAATGATAATGAGTCCAAACCAGCAAAAGGAAGAGAAGAAGTTTTTAAACTAGAAGCTTTACTTAAAAAAAATAAAGGACGGCTGAAACAGTTGTTGTTGCTTGTGTTGTTTAATAAAGCTTCCAGAATTTCTCCTCTATGCTCCAGTTAGCTGTTCATTGATATCAAGTTTGTTATTAGCAGCGTTCTTTGTCACGGGAGTTCTCACCAGTGTGTCTCCGGTTTTTCTTATAAGCCGTTCTTGCATCCACTGGTGACTTCTCACCAGTCTTATAACCCGTTTTTGCACTAGCCAGTGTCCGGTTTTATCTCACCGGTGCGGACTAACCAGAACCTGCTCGTGAGCCCTGCTGCAGCGAGAAGTTAACCGGTTTTCATCAACTCACAGGTGTACCAAAAGAACGCGTTTTAAGGGAAGAACCGGACACTGGTGACTAAACACCAGAGACAGCCCGGAGTGCAACGAACGCAGCTATTATTCCTTTCTGTTTGACTGTTTTAGAATAGGGTAGCTACTAAAAAAATAACTTACAAATTTTGATCTTTTCGTCATAAGAATATGACTCTCCTGAAATTTAGCTTTGGTTTGAGCTCAATAATACCTCACTAACTTGCTGCTAAGTATCCCAATTCTTGGTCTGAAAAACACTAATTACAATGAGAGCATGCCGGCATGATGCCGGCAGGTGTTCAAAAATCGCGTAACTTGGTACTAAAAATATTCCGAGAATGATGATGTCACACAGCGCCCTTGGTCAATCATTTTGTCTTGTAATGTTTACTAAAACTGGGTGTTATTTTTTTTCATTGGGAGCAGATGACGTCGATTATAAGAGAAACTGGGAATATGATGCTCAAGTCCGTGTAGCCAGTTATGGATATTCAGTCCTAGGTATCAATAAATGCTTCTAGGGAAGTTCAGGTACTTTTTTTAATAGCCTACCTTAGATTACATGCAATTATTTAATGGCAATATAAGCATATATTACTGATGGCCTTATTAAATCAATGATATTTTTCCTGAATACAGTGGTATAACTGAAACATTTTTTTAGCTGTTTTAGACTGAAAAAAAAAAAAAAAATGACAAATTACCAGCAACGCATTTTTCCTTGTGAATAAACCTGCAAGTTGGCGCTACTGCTGGTAGGGCTTTTGTGGCTACCAGTCTAGTACACTAGCCCTTTTTCAGTCACTGTGCACAAATGTCTAAGTTGGCGCTACTGCTGGTAGGGCTTTTGTGGCTACCAGTCTAGTACACTAGCCCTTTTTCAGTCACTGTGCACAAATGTCTAGCACCATGCCTGAGTGCTAGACCTTTGAGCACTGTACCTTGAAATTCATGCATGGTGCATGGATTTCAGCATACACTGCGCACATGGAAAAGCACAATTTCTATTGTTACATACTAAATACCAGCTCGACAGGCCTGTAATACTACCATCAATTAGAGAAATCAAAGACAATCCTTTAGGTATTTTTCTAAACACAAACAAAGCGGCGTGGCGAGCTGATTATCGAGATGAAAACAAACAAAGCCAGAGCACTCTACATTTTTCCTATGCGAGCGCTGTGAGAGAAATGAGTAATGAATCATCAAGTGAACTACACTCATTTCCTGTTTGCGTGTCTCATAGCGCTTGCCTAGGAAAATGATAGAGTGCTCTGGCGTTCTTGTTTGCATTTCGATCAGCAGCTTGCCACGCCGCTTTGTTTGTGTTTAGAAAAATGCCTAAGGGTTTGTCTTTGATTTCTCTAATTGATGGTAGTATTACAGTCTTGTCTATCCGGTATTCAGTGTGTAACAATAGAAATTGTGCTTTTTCTTGTGTGCACTGTACGCTGAAATGCATGCAGCGCATGAATTTCAAAGTACAGTGCTCAAACGTCTAGCACTCAGGCATGGTGCTAGACATTTGCGCACCGTGACTGAAAAAGGGATAGTGTACTAGACTGGTGGCTACCCAATTTAGAAGCAAAAAACAAAAATAGGGTATGGAAAAATTTAGAAAGGAGTTCACATAAGCATACCTACTGACCTCTAGTGTATATCCGTAATATATCAGATCAAAAACTTAACTTAATTACTCCTTGACTCCATGCAGAGCCGATGCTTACTGGAAAACATATAAACTCAAATAATGCATAAAATTGATATGTCAACTATAATGCTTTGGCAGCAATACTTCAGCCCTTCTTGGCAAGGGCCCTCATCAGGCTGTCAAACTTCAGGGACAACGCTGGGGAAGGAATGAACCTGCAATGGCCAATGCTGCCAAAGCATTGTAGGGGGTGTATTCATTTTATGCACTGTTGAATGCTGAACTTACTTATCCTTCTCGGTACCGAAAATAGATGCCAAATACTCAGCCATTAGGCTAAAGGTATTTTGGTTATCTACAAATAAAAGAGCAATCCAGAAACCCACTTGGAAGTCTTTCTTCTATTTCTTCTGAACTGTCCTAGTGACGGTTGCGGAAGTGAGAAAGCACTATTCGTCCGAAATAAGACTAGTGGCACCATCTATTAGCCAGAACTTAGGGTTCATTTCAGCTCGGCCCGAAAGTTGCTAAATAAGGCGTATTCTCGCCGTTCCCCGAGGACTCCTCGGGGAATGGAAGGGAACGGCGAGAATAGAGGGAATCACTCCACGCGGACTCCGCGTCCGGAAAAGGACAAGAACACGGGGAATGCTTCCAAAATCAATTTTCTTCTAAAAATAAGTATGCAGTTGACGAAATTAGTCCGGATCCACTTTGATTTTGGTTTTGTTTATTCTGATTGTTTTTAATTAGTTTTACATTGCACCGAAACCAGCAAAAATTGATTCCCCTCTGAATCTGAAAGGGACCTACACCAGCAAAAATTGATTCCCCTCTGAATATGAAAGGGATTCCTTTTTGATGATGGTGATGATAATTGGAGCATTTCCCCTCCTTGGGGACTCGCGAGAATACGGGAAGTGAGTCCGCGGGACAAACAAAAACGCGGGGACTTCTCAAGTGGAGTCCTCGGGGAACGGCAAGAATACGCCTATAGTTACTTTTCAGACACTTTCACCCTACTTTCACCGTTCCAGCCTGTCAGAAATACAGGGAGCAGAAGGAAGACCGTAACTTCGAAGTGATTTTTTGTAAAGATAGTAGCCGACCATCTTTAGGTGACTTTCACTTTCCAAGAGCCGTCTTGAGAAGTGAACTCGTGGTAAACAGGACATCATTGTATGTTTTTCAGCTGTACTTGGCCTTTAGCTTCTCTTCAAATAAAATTCACTGATTAACACACAAACATTTTTTTAGTCAACTTTACTGGTCAGTCTTGTGAATTGATTGGTAACGTGGCAGGAATAAATTTCAAAAACATGATTCAGATGACGAATTTTTGCACTATGTAATATTGAATTTCAAATTAAACTTAATAAATAGTATATACAGAATTTCTCAGAGTTATTTAGAGGCGAAAGCCTTTTCTATTGGTTCGTAATGTTATTTATTATTGTCACATATATTGAGGAGAAGAAGCTCGAAATTGATTTAATGAACCTTTGAAACCATCTTTGACATTGTTGGCTTCTAGAATCTTGAGCGTCACAGTCCTGATCACGACTAAACATAGTGCTAAACGAGGTACTAAAGCACTTCGAATAGGAAAGACTGTTGAGATTACAGATAGCACGCAATGATATGTGAAAATAAGGACCTGATAGACACAACGGGAATAGAGACAAAGAGTTAACGGAGATAGCCAATGGATCGGCTCCACAAACAAGCCTGAAACATTAGCCCCTCTTCTCCTCCACTTAAAGACTCTCTTCAAAATAATTATTAAGCCGTTCTTTGGCAAAAACTAACAAAATTTGTCTGTTCATCCTTCCATCTCTTCTTGAATTCAAGAAACACACGTTATCTCGTCCCATAGTAACTTCCGCCGTTCCAGGAGGAATTTTCCTAACATAAGGCGTATTTTCTCGCCGGTCCCCGAGGACTCCACTTGAGGAGTCCCCGCGTTTTTGTTTGTCCCGGAGACTCACTCCCCGTATTCTCGCGAGTCGCCACGTACGGGGAATGCTCCAATTATCATCACCATCATAAAAAAGGACTCCTTTCGGATTCGGAGGGGAATCAATTGTTGGTGCAATGTAAAATTAATTAATTAAATTATTAATTAATTAAAAAATTAATTCAGAATAAACAAAACCAAAAATAAAGTGGATCCATACCAATTTCGTCAACTGCAGATTTTGTTTTCGAAAAAAAACCGCTTTGGAAGCATTCCCAGTGTTCTCGCTGTTTCCGTACGCGGAGTCCGCGTGGAATGACTCCCTCTAATCTCGCCGTTCCCTTGAATTCCCCGAGGAGTAGTTACTCCGAAGTAACTAAGAAGAGGAGCTGGAATTTACAACGTTAACTTTGACCGTGTTCCACGCTACTTACAGTAGTTAGTAGTTACTACGCACGACGTCACGATTTTTTGGCCAATCACTTTGCAGATTCGTAGTCGCCACGCTTACTACTCCCCGAGCATGGGAAGCAAACAGATAGTATTTCAAGACCTGTATTGTATCAACTAAGAAGACTGCCAAATTCAAGCGGGCATAAGATGATTTACTAATCCTAACGAGTCCGTTGCTCTCAGTTCAAGGCAATCACTAAGCCGTCAGATGTTTATGTGAAGACACAGTTCTTTATTCGAAGAAGGGTGACGATAAACTAAATACAAATTTGAAAAGACAACTCCATGATCCGGGTCTAGATACCCCCATTTCCCACACGTAACACATAACTTTCAAGGCTGACCGAACACATACATTCCTGGAGATAGGTTTATGTCAAACCTCGAGTCCAGCCTGGGAAGGCCTTTTCCCAAAACCTGCCTTTATTCTCCTTAGTCCAGGTTCTTTTCTAGTTTCTTGAAGAGGGTGAAGCATATAAAAACGATATCTTTTTCGGTATTTGGGGGGGGGGGTCACCCCCCCCTCCCTGGATACGGCCTTGTGTGTGCCACAAGTCGAAACTCACGGAAACGCCGTTTTGACTATTTTTGGGGAGGTAATTTCAAGTCTCAGGAAATATAAACAAAATTCAGATAAAACCTGAACAAATAGAACTTAAGGCTTTCGTCATTACCATCGTGTGCAAAAAAAGATGCTCAGTTTTATGTCAACATGCTTCAGAAAGTAGTTAATTTTATCGTTTCGACATTATTTTGCTGCTTGAATTGAATACCCCGCCAGAAACGAGCCACGAGATCGACAGTTCTTTGTCGAATTTGAGCCACAAAAACCTTGTTCGCCGCGGAAACACACTTGTGGGCCACACACAAGACCGGGGAAACGCTTTTCGAGCCACAATCGACCAACACACTGTTTGTGGGAGCACGGAAAAACGCCTTTAGTCAGGTGGTAACATCACGAGAATAGCACGGAAAAACGCCTTTAGTCAGGTTGTAACATAACGAGAATATGATTCCGACCGTGAAGTCAAAAAAGAAGAATTAAAATTAAACTTAATTTTAGGATCTGTGAAGAATACTCTTGATGACTAACTCTTTGTGAGGAGAGCCGGAAGCGTCACCACAGCTGTCCCCAACGAATGACGTTCATTGACTGACATAGAATTTGACTCATCGTTCGGGCGACGTTTCTCGTTCTTCCCGAGGTTCATGGAGTGTTTTGGACTTAGTCATATGAAGTATTAAACTGTATTTCTGATTTGGGGGCGTTAGAAGTACGTGTTTAAAACTATGTAGATCAGCACTGGATGTTCACTTTCCTTCAAAGTAAATAAACTGATTTGCTGAATTAAAGTGGAATAAAAACTCGAAATCAAATCGGGTCGTGAATCCCAGGGTCCTTAAAAAGGCTTCATGTCAGAAATGAATTCCTCGGCTTCTAGCACAAGAAAAAAAAAAGAACGCAGGAAATCGAAATAGGCTGTGAATTCCGACGACATAAAACGTTTATTTCAGGAATGCCTTAAAATCACCACATTTTTACGATACGGTAAGACTGAGGTACACATACACGACGGTTATCAACGAATAAATAACCTTTTCCTGAAACTTTATGCCTCTAAGACATAGCCTACGTTACACTTATGTTGCACTTCCGATAGAAAGACGAGAGATTTAACAGCAGAGCAACAAACTAGTGAGACTACGGTACAGTAGCTTCAAGAACGGTCAATGCTCGGTCAGAGGTTACGTAGAACGGTGAGTGAAAGTTACCTCGTACCTGAGAAATAAAACAAAGAGTCCTGCACTTACCATAACCTCATCCCTGGTACCAGACTCAATCAGCCGACTGTTTACTTTCCCACAAGTTTAAAGGACCCCTCGTGCCAATTCTTCCAGTGTAACCTACTTCTGTATTTGTTTCATTAATTCTGAAGTCCGGAGACCCAGATTCCTATTTTACATTCTAAGACCGCCAGCGATGCCTCACTAATCTTTGCTCTTGCCACGATTCACTATTTCCATGCGCAAATGCTCCCGACGAGTGTTCGCGTATCATGCTATTGGTGCACAAAACCGGTTATCTGAATTTTGCCGAGTTTCTGCGAGAAGTCGATGACGTGGGAAAGGCTTAAAACAGCTAAAGCCGTGGATAAAAGAAGAGCTTATTTTACAGTGTTCAAATAGTTCTGAATACTGGAACATAATTGGTAAATAGTGCGAGGTGTGCTTTAACTGTGGATCAATGACATACACCGATAAAAACAGGCAAGCCGATTTCTGCGTCTAACGTACTACTTGCTTGATGTGTACGTGGTAAGACACAGTCCCGAAAACGTTTGTCTTTGCTAACCAGGAACCAGCAATATGGGATAAAGACAGTTTTATGACATTGAAGGAGAGACTAGAATGCAGGGGTACAGATACTGCAAATCATCTTTAAAAAAAAAGTTATTTATTTTCGTTTAACGAGCGAGGACAGGACTGAAGAATTAAAGAGCGTACAAGAGTAACAGGAGCAGACTCTGAGTTAAAGTTATTTGTATCAGTGAAGACTTCAGAACAGAAGAAGTCAGACGGCTATAACTGCATATAGACGCCTATAACTGGACGTTAGTATTTTTACACTTGTCGAAATTCTAAGTTAAGGACCCAATCCTTTTGTTGCAAAACTACTGAACTCCAGCAGGACAATTTGCAGTAGAAGTATGCTGCTACAGACGTTATTTAAGTTTGGACGGTACCTATCGTATTCTCTCAAGATCAAAGACAGTTTTGACAGTAAAGACTGATTTTGCAGTCTGACAAATCTACCCTGGCCAATACGAGCCACCAATCAGTGCTACCGGAAACAGCCCTCCCAATAATCGAACTCGATTGCAAAATAAACTTCTACCCCCTAAAGTCCGCACTAATCGTTACGGGAACTCGTTTGTGTCTTTTTTTTACTTCCGTGTTCAATGCTGAAACGTAGTATGTTATTTAAAAATTGTAAGAAACTGAATTTAGTTATGCTATGATAGTTTCTAAATATACATATCTCTCTGTCAAGATTCAAGATTCATTTAATAAAATAGCTATCGTAGTTATGGCTACCGCCGCAACTAATTTACGCTACCTTTTACAACATAATAAGCAATACGTATGATTAATCACACTAGTAAAAAAAAGGAACGAATGAATTGCTGAAACGATTTGTGCTGCATGGCACTGGTTCAAGTTTGTTCTTGCGGCGTGTATTTCTGTTGACTGCAACGGCGGGGGGTAGTAGGGAACGGTGCTGATCACTCAAAACGCCCAAATCTGAACATCAGCTGGTACCTACGTTCTTTAAGGGTTGGGATTCTCTCTCTCTCTCTCTCTCTCTAACTAAGTGGGTGTTTTCCGATTTACCGCATTAATCAGCCAGAAAATGCACGGTCCATATACTTGTAACGTTTGCTCCGGAAGTACTATACCCCTACTGTGTTGCATTCACTTTGGTCCTATTAAAAAAATAGGTGCCCACAGAACGCGAATTTTTTCCGCCAACGAATTCTGTTCTTTCGCGCCCCTCCGCTAATTCGTTTCGTAGACCCGACTGGCAGCGAATACTTGAACAAATTCGCCAGGACTAGATATGTATACATGGATACGATACGTATGACTAGAACGACAATAGGGCGAAAAGTCAACTTTATGGTTATATACTCTACATCTGATTATATACTCTACTTTGGCCAGGTTGACTGATGATTTCCTGAATTTCCTCAGCGCGAACTGAGGCGACGCGAAAATAATTCACTTGGAGTTGAAACGGCCCGGCGCGAAATTTTTGTTTAGCGAAGCGATTTTTTTTTTCCGCTAGTGACGTCAAATTCGCGTTCTGTGGACACCTATCAAAATACCTGTTTCGCTCACGCAGGTGACGTATTTTTGTGTGAGCTCAATTGCGTGGATTCAAACAGCTCGGAAAAATGACACGCTATGAGTTCCATTCGTTTCTAGAAACCTAAATTTCCGAAAGATTCGGAGCACTGGAAAACTACTGGATAAAAAAAAACTTCGTAAACCCCTGGCAAGCTGAGCATAGCTAATAGAATACCAGGTCTGGTGCAGAGAAAATCAAGCAGATTTGGCTAATGGCGTCACTGATCAAATTCCTCCTCTGATTTCGAGCTTTCAGTGTCGACTGATGGCGTGTTTCCCCACACCTGGGACGCGTTCCTAAAAGATTGTAAATAACTCTTAGAGCTTTTTACTAAAGTCGAATATACGAAAAGCTCATTTTAAAAGTCCGGGGAGGAGCCAGATGAAGACGCCAACTGGCACGATAAATCTTCCACGATCCTGACGATCCGCGCAACATAAGGTGCAGGGTTCGCGAGAAGACGTCCTTACACGCGTAGCAGCTGTCAAAAGGTCCAGACAAGTTTATATAAATCTAAAAAGGATGCCACAAACTAGAGTCAAACCCCCTCCCCTCTCTACAATAAGAAAATGACGCGAGACAAATCCATACTTACGCTAAATCGGGAGTCTTCAAATTATCCGCTACTGCGATCATGGCAACAGCAAAAACAATGCTCCACAATCTCAAAGGGCTGAGCACCATTGCTCCAGCGCCATTAGCGATATACAGGATCGAAGTCTAGAAATACGAAAATTAATAAACACACGGGGTAGGAGCATGGCCAATTTCTTATACACAAAATACTGCCGTCCCTTCATTCATCCAACGAAATTAAGGTCTACAAACCAGTATCTCGAATCCGGGATTGGTTGCACCCTCATTAAGACGGAGGACGCAGCACGAAGAGCCCCCCCCCCCTTGCAGAAGCCTAAACGAGGCCCTGGACCACATCCTCTTGTAGTGTACCCGTCGCCAAATCCTCAGGAACAAATATAGGACCCATTTGGTGGTATTGTTCCGGAAGCAACATCTCAACCTCTCGACTGGATCCCTTGTGGAACCTACGATTTTCCCTACTGCTAAAGCCTCCATCATCAAAACCATCGTTAATTTCTGAGGACAATATGAGGATTTGTTAAATATAATTTAACAAGACCAAAGGTGTCGATGGGATCCCAAAATCTATTATTTGATTCAGACAATCGAGTCTTGTCTTCGCCAGATCCAGTCTTGGACAGGCTAATAATCAGAGAAAACCAAGTTCAGATATACCTCTATAAGCCATATCTATTTTGACGATACTGACCGAGACTTCCTGTCGATTTCCGAGCGAACTACTAGTCCAGCAAAAAAAAAAAAAACAGGAACAAAACCAGCGTATCTCCTTATCCCTACACAGAACATCTAATCAACTTTGAATAAAAGTTTGACTTTTTAACAAACTTTCCGGTTTTGGCCGGATTCCGGGCGAACTACTTGTCCGATGAAAAAATGGTTTTCACCATCGTGTTCAGCATGTTTTCTTACCCCATAATCGACTATCAAATTAGCTGTTTCAAAATATGTTGTTTGCCCCTTAATTTGAACCCCCTCCCCCACCCCTAAATGTAGGGCTACAAAGCCCATCTACGAACTTGACTGGTCCGACGACCCAACGAATCCTCACACCAAGTTTCATCAAAATATCTCATTCCCTTCGAGAGTTATCGTGCTTACAGACGGACGGACGGACAGACGGACAACTTTTGCGATGTCATAGGTATCCCTCCACTTACGTTTTGGGATCCCAAAAAGACGAATACATGCTCGAGTAACGGGTACTTGGTAACGGAGGCGACGTCACCCAGCCGCGAAGAGGCGACACGGACGCATTTGATCCTACGCCGTACCAGAACTGAGAGGGCGGCGGGTGTTCCTTAATTTGCATAAATTATCTGATCTTGTTACACTGAGACGCTAGCAAGATTCCAAATCCGCGTTTAACACTGTGTTGTCAATGTGGCGCAATATCGTTGCTACTCTTCTCTTCCAGGCTGGATTTACCAATGATAACGCGTCCGGCTCACCTGCGCGAAGCAACCGAACCCGTGGTAAAAGCGGAAAGAACACGGATAAGCAAAAACGTCCTCTAGAAAAGCACATGTTACAAACCAGACCTCACCCTCCAGATTGTTCTTCCGGATTCCAGCTATTTATTTTCGTCGAGGTGCACCCGAAATAAGCCAGACCGAAAAAACGGACGGGACGATTGGAACACCAGATTCCGGAATATAGAAGGGTGTCATAGAGACAACACGTTTAGGAGACAAAACAAATATGCAAAGGGATGGTCTATGGAAAAAGTGAAAAGTGAGAAAAGTGGAAAATAAGACGTCGGCGAAAGGGGGGCATCGACACAATTTGAAAAATAACGAGTTTTGTTGAATGTAAGAAGATCCGGATATTTCGGGGATATTTACTAATCTGGAAGGTAGCCTGTAAGGTTAAGCCACACACGTTTCCTCGTTCTCTCTGATATTTTGATGTGTGTCATGCAGGTATCCCCATAGTACCGTGAATTTCTCTTCAGAAATCTTATCGGAAAGACACAGGTAAATAAAAAGGAATAATAGCGAACACAGCGTTGGACAAGGGAAGCTGAGAACTCGAGTCAAGTCACGGAAGAATAAGCAACGCGCATTCACGATATCACAACTAGCAACTCCCTGAAGAAGAAGCTGATTTTTGTAGCTGATTCTTACAAATATCCAAAATCCAAACAAAATAAACAATAGGAAAAGCATACAGCTCTGGGTTGCTTGGGTGGCAACCATTGTACAAGGACAGTAAAGGTGAGGTGCTTCTGGATGCCACCGAACTTGGGTAGGACAGAAATAAAACACTCGACACCCAACCAGGCTTAGGCCAAGCTATGCTGATATCCAACTTTTAGAATTCTGCAATGCTTCCACCTTTTGTCCAACTGCCATGGCATCCCAAGTTCAAGGTGGACCCCCCCCCCCTCCCCCTAGTCTTTATGCCCCTGACTTGACGTGAAAGGCATCTAGAATCAAGATATGGCCTTGTCACATCGAACATGGCAATTCTTTCAAACATTTGGGAAATTCTGGAACATCGAAGACCTAATAAATCTCTATTGTATACCTGTTGCAGAATTCAAGCTGCCCTTCTCCAGCTAAAACAAGACCAAAGGTTTCGACGGGATCCCAAAAATTCAATATTTGATCCAGACAATTGGATCTTGTCTTCACAAGATCCAGTCTTCGCCCAATCTCCTTGAACGTTTCTACTATTAAAATTCAGAAACAGATTAAGGCCAACTAGCTAATCATCTCAGAAAACAAAGTTCAGATATGGAGTCAGCATGTGTGTTTTGCCCCTACAAGTCATACCTGTTTTGAACTACTTGTCAGGCGAAAAAAGAAAGCTCAAAACACGAACTCAGCGTACCTTCTTTCCCCAATATTGAACATATAATCAACTTCAAATAAAAATTTAACTTACAACAAATTTTACGGCTCCAGCCGGATTCGGGTCGAACTTTATGTCCGGGTAAAATATGATTCTCATACACTCTACCTCTCTTCTTACCCCTAAATCGGATATCTAATCAACTACAAATAAAACTTTAACTTTTAATAATTTTCCGGTTTCGGCCGGATTCTGGGTGTACTACTTGTCCGGGTAGAAAATTGTTTTCCCAGAAGTGTTCAGCATGTTGTCTTACCCCTAAATTAAACATCTAATCAACTCCAAATAAAACTTTTGCTTTTAACAAACTTTCCAGTTTTGGCCGGACTCCGGGCGAACTACGTATCCGACAAGAAAGTGGCTTTCACCATCGAGTTCAGCATATTTTTCCTCCCCCTAAATCAAACATCTAATCAACTTCAAATAAAACTTTTACTTCTAACAGACTTTCCGGTTCTGACCGGATTCCGGGCGAACTACTTGTCCGATGACAAAATGGTTTTCACCATCGTGTTATTATCGCTATCACATTATCGGTTTTACCTTAGGCTACTCTTGACCCAAAGAATCCTACCACCAAGTTTCATCAAAATATCTCATTCCCTTCGAGACAGTGCGCACAGACGGACAACTTTTGCGATGTCATAGGTATCCCTCCACTTACGTTTTGGGATCCCAAAAAAAGGCAGAATTGAACTTTTTCCCTCTTTCCTCCAAATAAGACATGCAACTATTATCGCACCTGGGCCATAGGCCAACTGAAGTCAACCTGCTCAGAAAGATGAATCATCTTTTGCTTTTTTTCAGAATGGATCCACTTAAGGCATGCCGCCATTATTTCTCTAAGATGATCACAGAGGTGGGACCAGGGATGAAGGTCCTTCTTATGGACAAAGACACAACTGGGATTGTCAGTCTCTCCTTCTCCCAGTCTGAAATGCTCCAGAATGAAGTATACCTTTTTGAGCAAATCAACAAGGCCTCCAGCCAAGAACCTCTGAAGTACTTGAAGTGTATTGTATTTTTACGGCCCACAAAAGAGCAAATAGACCTACTGTGTGCAGAACTAAAAAATCCAAGATATGGCAGTTATTACATTTATTTCAGTAACGTGCTCCACAAACCATGGGTAAAGCTGCTTGCTGAAGCAGATGAACAGGAGTCAGTGAAGGAAGTTCAAGAGTTCTATGCTGACTTCTACCCAATTGACAACAATCTGTTCTCCCTAAACCTTCCAGAGCCGATTGCAGAGCTGGAGTGGAACCAACTAGCCCTCCAAAGAACAGTGGCAGGAATCACTGGATTTTTATTAGCTACTAAGAAAAATCCAATCATCCGCTACCAAAAGTCTTCAAATGTTGCCAGAAAGCTAGCAAATGAAATCAGTGATTTTGTGAGCAAAGAAAACAGTCTGTTTGATTTCCGTCAAAGTGATTCCCCACTGCTCCTTATAGTTGATCGTAGGAGCGATGCTTTAACCCCACTATTGAACCAGTGGACGTATCAGGCCATGATGCATGAGCTCCTGACAATTAGAAACAATCGAGTGAGTCTTGCAAACAGCCCAGGGATCTCAAAGGAATTACAAGAGGTCATAATGTCCCCAGCACATGACGAGTTTTACTGTGACAAGCTACATTCTAACTTTGGACAGATTGGTCAAGAGATCAAGGAGCTCATGGACGACTTTCAGATGAAGGCAAAAAGTCATCAGAAAGTAGAAAGCATTTCTGATATGAAAGCATTTGTGGAGAATTACCCCCAATTCAAAAAACTTTCGGGAACTGTCTCAAAGCATGTTACAGTTGTGGGAGAGCTATCGCGACTGGTATCGACACACAGTTTACTAGAAGTGTCGGAACTAGAACAGGATCTCTCGTCTCAAGATGACCACTCTGCTGCACTGAATCGCACACGCTGTCTAGTAGGCAGCGACAAGATACGCCATATCGACGCACTGCGTCTCGTTCTCCTCTACTCCATACGTTACGAGCGTCACCCTAGTAATGACGTCACCGGTCTTACAGAGCTGCTAAAACGTCGGGAAGGCCCAGAGCACTACCCAGCTCTAGTCGCACAGATTTTGGAGTACGCCGGTCTAGGGTACCGAGGAAACAACATCAAAAACACCAATGACGTTGTTCGAATGACAGAGAAATTCTTTAAAGGTCTCAAAGGCGTCGAAAACGTTTTCACTCAGCATGTCCCTGTTTTGAAAGAAACGCTAGAGAACGTCATCAAGGGAAAGCCAGACGAGGCATACCATTATCTCAAAGCCGAGCTGCCGCCAGGGGCTCGGCCACAGGATATAATCGTTTTCATCATAGGTGGAGCCACTTATGAAGAATCCCTAGCTGTGCAGCAACTAAACAAGACCTACGCTGGATATCGGATCGTTCTCGGTGGAACGCATATTCACAACACAACGAGTTTTCTGGCAGACGTCCAGCATGCCATGCGAGGGGTGACGAGGAACAAGTTTGGCAGAAACGGCGCAAGAAATATTTAAAATTGACGTCTAGAGTTTGTTTTCATTCCGAAAAGAGCGTTCCAGCTAGTCATTGTGTGTTATTTATCTCTTCCAAAAACTTATATCGGATTAGTGTTGAATTGTTGTGTGATGCTTATTGATATCATTAAACGTGATCTGCAATGCGAAAAAAAAGGAAAAGCCCGAAAAGCAGCTACAAGCTGTAGAGATTTTCAAACTATTCGCAGTATGATACGTAGACTCGACAGCTTTTCAAGATACAACCTGTTTTTTGGCAGCAGCATTTGGTCAGCGACTGGGCTCGCGCTACGACGCGTCTCCTTTTTTTTAACACCCATTTCAAAGAGATTCGACGAAGACGGTTCAGGTGGGGTTACGAGCACCAAAGCCTGCTGCATAAGGCCCGTACATATGAATCCGTGACTTGACCATGACAGCAAGTCCTGGCTAGAATCCATTATATTTTTATAAATACTTTCCGCGACTACTGGTGTACCACACATGCGCTCGACGCAAAAAAGCGAGGGGGGAGGGGAAGAACCATCCTACCTGCATAACCTGGAATCCTATGAGAATAAAGAACGGAATAGTTTTGACAGCCATCATGACACGACTAGGCTTGGGTCGAGATCCTTCAAGCACGCTCAGTCGGAGTGAAGCGCGGTGGGCAATGATGAGCAGCAAGGGCAAAACGAAGAGCAAAAGCTGAAAAAAGGGGGTAAGTGTCAGCAAACTTTTCCAGGAGTTCAAACGGTAAAATTGTTGCTTAAATCAGACAGGGTTGAGGCTTGCGTGAGAAGAAAAATTGAGCGACAAGCCTTTTTTTATTATTAGTATTTATTTGAATCCTTCAAAACTGAAGAGTAGTGCATAAGAAGTGCGCAAGCGCTCAGACGTGGAGTGTGAAAGTAAAATGTTTATCACATTTTAAACACAAACAGCGTTAGAACCAAGACATTTCACATCACCAGTAACCAAAAAATAGTGAAATAACCTAATTTGAAATCATCACAGTTTAAAAGCTTTTATTGTAAACAAACCGGATTTAGAAATCCAAAGAAGATCTTCAAACTCTTGCAAGAACGGTCCGATACTTTAAACCTCTTTTCCATTAGCAAGGAAATAAAAAGTGTAATAAAACCAAATCGTGTTATTGCCTGATACCCCCTTGTCACAACTTCATTAAGAACGGCACCTCAATCATATGACAACACCGTCCAGTTTCTAACTGATCATCAAGGAATACAGTACGCCGCGTGGTCTTATTTGTTGCTGATACACCACAATCCGAATCTATACATTTATCCACAAGTACACGAGAGTTGAACTTGACACAGGTCATAGAAAAAATTAACTCGCCGGAAACCTGGGCCCAGTTACCCATGAACGGAAGGGGGGGGGGGACCAATCAAATTGCATATCTAGACCTAAATACCTCAACTATACCCACCTAGAGTTTGATTCCAGTCGCGGCTCAAAAAACTTTACTCATGGACAAACTGGGCCCACTGCCGATCAACGGAGGGGGGGGGGGGGGGCGTAAACTCCCCCTGATATTCCCAACCCGATGATCCGAGAGCACAAAGGAATTCCATCGCTATCTCCAGTTTTTGTCAAGTTAAAAAAAAAAGGACAATCTGGGCCCAATTGTCCCTGAACCAAGTGGGGGTATGGTTTGGGGTCCCGAAAAAGATACCCCAATGTCGCCAAACTTGCCAAGTTTCCACTTATTATCTGTTGATTCCGGTCACGGGTAACGAACTTTACTCCTGGGCAATCTAGGCCCAGTTGCCCTTGAACGGGGTGGGTGGGGTATTTGGAACTTTGAGAGTAATTTCCCAGCCTTAGGACCTACAAGTACAAGGAGCTCTTCATCGTCTTATGCCCAGGTCTCGTCAAGTTATGAACATTATTCACTCGGCAATCTGGACCCATTTGCCCCTGAATCGGGTGGGTGTGGGGGGGGGGACCCCCAAAGGCACAACTAGACCCCAATACCCACAAGTGTACCAAGTTTGAACTTGATACTTGCACTGGTTCACGAGTTATGAGCTCCACAAAATACGGTGAAAACCGAAAGCCGAAAGCTGCTACAGCTCTGGCAATAGTGGATTGTTCCAAGGAAAACTCCACTAAAAAGGAACAACACCATGTCAATCAAACTCACACACAGTTACATATTAATAAACAGCTGACTGTTACTGATAAATAAGCCTGCTAAATCTACAACGAAATACAATGAACAAAAAAATTCAAAATAAACAAACTAATCAGGGCGCTTTTTTTGTGAAAAAAGGAAAAAGGTTGTGACGACGAAGAATGTTGTGAGCCAGAAGTCAGTTTTAATAAACCACTGAGCAGCAACGACACAAATAGGGGTTTCCTCCTAGTTCAGTAGACCTACATAATTCTAGCTTACACTAAGGAACTGCTTCTTCTTAGCGACTAATTTACTTCAAAGTGACGACAAAGTTATCTGAATGCCGCTAAGTCGGCCACATTTGGCAGTTGTGGAAAAAAGTAAAAGTTACCTGGGACTGGAGAACATGCTGTTTGTATGCCCATTGTATCAAAAATAAAGATGTTCGGTCATACACAAATCCTCAGTTTTAGGGTATAATGTTCCAACGTTAGGGCATGCCGAAACGTTTGGGCACCGGTGCTCATACGTTGGGCACCATGACCTAGAGCAATAGCCGACCGCCATACAGAATCTGTTGATCTGAAAATCTGGCAGGAAAATTTAATAGTAAAACACATTTCTATGGGGGTACCGTGGCCTTGCTCCAGAGCTTGGTACCCAACTGTGCTAGCACTGGTCCTCATACGCGAGGCATGATGCCCTGACGTTGGAGCACTGTGCCCAAAGGTGAGAAAATGTGTATGACTGAATGAGGTAGCTTCTATTTAGACCCGTTATTTTCTTTCGTATTAATACGAAGTTTTCAGTTTCTTTGGATGTGGGAGCGCGTTTTGATCTACCTCGACTTTTTGGCGTAATATCCGTTCACTTTGAAGTTATAATGTGTTTAGTCCTTAAGAATGCGCAGATACATGCCGTCGGAAATCGAAATCGGCTGCCCTGGATTCAGCAATCACATATGCTCGAATAAGACGGAACTGCATACTCACATGCGTAAATCCATAAAAGTAGGACATGGATCCTGGCTGGAATACATTTCCAATGATGGTTCCCCATAAGAACATCACACCATACTGTCCTTCCGTTAGCTCTCCTATTAGCAACGGTCCTAAAATAAATACCGTGAAAGATTTACGTCATTACATCCTAGTTTGTTTTCTAAAAAACATTGCCGTGGTTGACTAGGAATTGGTTCATGGACCATGGTGATGGGACGTAGGCTACTCAAGTTAGGAGACCATATTTTTTTTTAGCGACCTGATGTGACAGAACCACAAAAATTTTGACTCCATTCTCTTTGGAAAGCCATAGGACATGCTTATCGCGACTCCCCAAGTCTTCATATTTTTCGACTTTTGGTAGTTTTTCTTCCCTTGCCAGGTACGGAAGCAAATGAATTGCAAAATTGCTTTCAAATAGAGCTGTTTTACCGTTTTACCCCGCTATTCTTCGGAAAACAGTAAATTTTGTTTCTTGGAAACAGTCGATTTTTCTTAAAAACAGTCGGATTTTCGTAAAAATAACAGTACTGAAAATCAGTCGGTTTTCGTCAAAACAGTCATGTTTTTTCTTAAAAAAAGTGGCGTTCTTTCTGCAAAAACAGTCGGTAGCGACCAGCCACTCGGTAAATACCTTGTACCCCCCCCAGACATTTTGGCTAGTAGCGCCTCTGTGAGTTAGTGTACTTCCAGATGTGCTAGGACGATGAGACTTGCAGGTTATTAGGGACCCGACATACTAACTTGGTAAATAATCAGTTTCCCGATCCGACCATCTGGGGGAGGGGGGTGGAGGGAGGGGGATACGGAAAATTTAGTCGTGCGTATCTTTTGAACGGGGGATCGGATTCGAATGAAACTTAGTAAGTGAATAGAAGACTTTGATGTCCAAGTTAAGGTCTGGACACGATTCGACAGCAGTGGGGGAATGTGGGGGGGGGGACAGGAAATCTGATAAAACGGTTAAACTGGAGGGATCGGACTGGAACTTGCTGGGAAGAACAACCATCTGCTGTAGATAAATCGGTTACACAATCGGACTGGATCCGGACACTTTGGGTGGGGGTGGAGGGGGGTTTCCGAAACTCCGGTGATGGCGGTTTGGGGATTGTTACGACGAAACCTGGCAGGAATGTCAGGGACCCGACCAAACTGACTTGGAAATATTCTGGATCCGATCATCGTGGGGGAGTGGAGGGAAGGGGAATCCGGAATACTGAGTTACGCGTAACTTTGGAACGGGTGATCGGATTCCATCAAAACTTGATAATTGAACATAGGACATGTTTCTGATGTTTTTATGGCACTTGAGCTTACTCAAGTGCCATATAGCGATTGTTATTTCTGTCCGTCAGTCGGTCTGTCGGTCTGTCGGTCCCGGTTTTGCTAGTTCGGGCACTTCCAGATAAGCTAGGACGATGAAACTTGGCAAGCATATCAGGAACTGGACCAGATTAAATTAGAAATTGTCGCTTCCTCGATCCGACCATCTGGAGGGGAGTGGAGGGAGGGGGAATCCGGAAAAAATAGGAAAAATGAGATATTTTTAGCTTACGAACGGGTGATCGGATCTTCATGAAACTTAATACATGGAAGGACTTCGTGTCTCAGACCCTCCATTTTAAATCCAGACCGGATCCGGTGACACTGGGGGGAGTTAGAGGGGGAAACCGGAAATCTTGGAAAACACTTAGAGTGGAGGGATCCGAATGAAACTTGGTGGAAAGTACAAGCAAAAGTCCTAGATACGTGACTGATATAACCGGAACGGATCCGCTCACTTTGGGGGAGTTGGGGGGGGGGGGGGGAGAAGTCCGAATTTGTAGTGATCCCGCGAGTTCCGTGCTTCCTGATGTGCTGGGACGATGGAATTTGACAGGCATGTCTGGGACCCGACCAGCTTAAATAGGAAATCATCAATTCCCCGATTCGACCATCTGGGGGGGGGGGGGAGTGGAGGGAGGGTGAAGCCAAAATTTGAGGTATTTTTAGCTTGCGAACGGGTGATCGGATCTTGATGAAAATTGATATTTATGATGACCTCGTGTCTCAGACACCTCACTTTAAATCCGGGCCGGATCCGATAACACTGGGGGGAGTTGGAGGAGGGAACCGGAAATTTTGAGAAACGCTTAAAGTGGAGGGATCGGGATGAAACTTGGTGGGAAAAACAAGCACAGGTCCTAGAAACGTCAGTGACATAACCGGACCGGATCAGGGCACTGTGGGGGAGTTGGGGTGGGGAACCGGAAATTTTGAGAAACGCTTAAAGTGGAGGGATCGGGATGAAACTTGGTGGGAAAAACAAGCACAGGTCCTAGACACGTCATTGACATAACCGGACCGGATCAGGGCACTGTGGGGGAGTTGGGGGTGGGGGTCGTGATTTCTAGCGATCCCGCGAGTTCGGCATACTTCCTGGTGTCCTAGGGCGATGAAACTTGGCAGGTATGTCAGGGATCCGAACAGATTGACTTGAGAACAGCCGTTTCCCCGACCCGACCATCGTGGGGGGAGTGGGTGGATGGGGAGTCCGGAATCTAGTGGCGTGCATAACTTTTGAACGGGTGATCGGATCTTGATGAAAATTGATATTTAGGATGACCTTGTGTCTCAGACACCTCACTTTAAATCTGGGCCGGATCCGATGACACTGGGGGGAGTTGGAGGAGGGAACCGGAAATTTTGAGAAACGCTTAAAGTGGAGGGATCGGGATGAAACTTGGTGGGAAAAACAAGCACAGGTCCTAGACACGTCATTGACATAACCGGACCGGATCAGGGCACTGTGGGGGAGTTGGGGTGGGGGTCCGGATTTCTAGCGATCCCGCGAGTTCGGCATACTTCCTGATGTCCTAGGGCGATGAAACTTGGCAGGTATGTCAGGGATCCGAACAGAGTGACTTGAGAACAGCGGTTTCCCCGACCCGACCATCGTGGGGGGAGTGGGTGGATGGGGAGTCCGGAATCTAGTGGCGTGCATAACTTTTGAACGGGTGATCGGATTTGAATGAAACTTGTCTGGTGAGCTATCGCCTCGGACGTTCAGTGTCACGTCCGGGTCGGGTCCGATACCTGTGGGGATGGGGGGGGGGTGGAAAACTCAAGAAACTCTAAAAGCAGAGGGATTGGGACGAAACTTAATGGATGGAACAAGCATTAGGCCTAGATGAAATTGACGGAGCCAGATGGTTTCGGGGCTCTGTGGGGGGAGTTGGAGGGGTTTCCTGGAATTCCGGTAGTCGTGAGTTAGAATAGTTCCAGATGTAAAACGACAACGAAACTTTGCAGGCATATTAGCGACCCGAATTATCTTGACTTAAAAACCTGACACAACATACCCCCGGAAACTTCCGTTCCTAGATCAGAGCATTTTTGGGGGAGCAAGAGAAGAGAAATATGGTCTTCTATAAATTGCGAACGAGTGGTCTGATTCGAGTGAAACTTCATGGGTGATACGAATCGATGGCCTCGACATGTAAAACATGCGTTCGAACCATATGCGACCACACGATTAGGGGAATTGGGGGTGGGGGGACTTTTGACATGCACAAAAACCAAACGGATGGACCGAATGAGATGCAATTCGACAGTGCCGAGTTTATGCGGCCTAGATTTGTTATTTGGCGTCTGGGCCGGATTCGGCCAAGGTAGGGGGGGGGGGGGGTTACTGGAAACTTGCAGATAGGCTATGCTCCAGTTTCAGTCAAACTTGATGAGGGAATTAAGAGATTGGGCCCGAACCGGCTCCGACAACGTTGGTGGGAAGGGGGGGGGGGGGTACCGGAACTTTCCAAAAATGCTCAGATTCGAGTGAAACTTGGTAGACATGCATGCATAAACGAAGATGCTTTAGGTGGTCGATTTTTTTTGTATTCCGAACCAGATTCGGCCACGGTAGGTGGAAATAGAGTGAGTACCGGAAATCGTGTAGCACGTCTAGGGATCAAACAAATGGATTTATTGGGATGAAAGTTTGAACAGTCATGTGCATTTGCAATCGAGACGATGCCGGAAATGCTCAGAAATGAGTGAAACTAAATATCCTATTTCTATTTACGAACCGCCTTTTTGGATGGCGGGTGTATTTTGGGACGTTTTCATCTACTTTCTTGTACAGCCTACTCGTACAAGTGCCATATGAGCTCGTAGCTCTTGTTTTCATTCCGGACCGAATCCAACAAATGTTCAAATCAAATCAAATCAAGTTTATTAATTAGCCATGATTATCCAAAAACGAATAGCACTGGCACGTCAAAGATACAAACACTTGGGTCACGATTTAAGTCAAGTCACTGTTAAAAGTGTTGCAAAAGTACGGGACGAATGAACGGTCATACCGAACACTGCAATTTGCAGGAGGGAGCTTTAACTATTGCTTCCCCGAATTTGATCCTCGAGTGGGGCGTTTATTTTCAACTGTTGGCTGGAAATCTGGCAGAATGTTGCGAAAGAGCTCCGACGACAGACAGGACCGCCCAAAAGCCATGAGAAGTTCATGCCGTCTGTTTGATAAGGTAGCCAGGCCCAGTGACGCCAGACTCGCCTCATATGAGACGTACTCGTGCCCGAGGATGATCCGACATGCACGCTTTTGAGTGCGCTCAATTTTAGAATCCTGTGCTTTTGTTAGTCCGGCGTGCCAAACCTGGCATCCATATTCAAGGGCAGGACGAATGTATGTTTTATAGAGGTTAGTCAGAGTGTTGTGGGACAGCCCAAATCGTCTTAGCTGAGCAAATTGCTTGAGGAGAATGGCTCCCTTTTGGACCAGTTTAGAGGTTTGGGATTCCCAGCCAAGGTTGTTGTCGATTATGATCCCAAGAATTTTTGTGGTTTCAACTGCTTTAAGGTCTGCCTCAGATTCAATTGGTTCCGGATCGTGCTTTGTGAAGTTGACACGGAGGACGACACTCTTTTCAGTGTTGATCTGAAGTTTAGCCTCACTTGCGTCGCGCCGCAGCTCCTCAAGGGTATGTTTTAGCTCTTGCGAGTTGGACGAGATCAGTCGAAAGGTGGGTAGCGTCAGATCATCTGCAAATTTCAGCCTCTGCTTCAGTTGGATAGCCAGTTTGTTCACAGCTATGAGAAAAGCCAAGGGCCCAAGTTTGGTACCCTGGGGTGCTCCGCAGGTTATGGAGAGAAATTTAGACATAACTGAGCTCTGCTTATTTTTTAGCTCGACGCATTGTTTCCTACCACTCAGAAAGCTGGCCATCTGTCTGACAAGGAACTGTCGCGCTTTCATTTCAGCTCGAAGGCCTTGACCATGTCTGCAATGAGAACATCGACGTAAGAGCCAGGATTTTCAAGGTGTCTCAGGATTTCTTCCATCATGATGACAAGATAATGAATGGTACTGTGTTTAGGACGGAATCCAAATTGCCTTGGGTCAATCGACTCCTTGATGTCGTCATAGAGCCAGCTAAATAGGAAGTCTTCATAGATTTTCGAGAAGTTGGAAGTCTTCGAGATAGGGCGTAGGTCTTTTACTTGAGTCGGGTTTGGCACCTTCGGGATAGGGACGATGTACGCCACCTTAAATCGCGTAGGGAAGGTTCCTTCTACCAGGCACTGGTTGAAAACGGCAGCAAGGGGTATAGACAGCTCTGTCGAAAATTGGGCAATGATTCTGGTGGGGACCTCGAAGGGACATGACGCCTTATTCTGGTTCATCTTGCGGATCTTTTTCTCGACCTCTTGGGGAGTGATTATTGGAATTTCGTTCAGCGTTCCGTCGAATTCAGGTAAGTGTTGGAGAGGTGGATGTCTGGAGCAGATTTCGGCGAAGTAGGAGTTGATGTCGTCGGGAAATGTTGATGGGGGGGATACCTGACCCGCTTAGACTTGAGAGATAGGGATGGAACTTCGTAAGAATAACAAAAAAATGCTCTGGATAAATCGTTTACAGAACCGAATCCAATCCGGGGAACTGTATCCGGGCACTGCGGGGGAGTTAGATGGGGGAGGGGGGGGGGGGGGCACGATCATTCTTATCCCAAGGGTTTGGCTTATACATGATCAGAACAAACCGACGAATTGGCAAATTCCTACTTTCATCCTCCGAACAAGCCTTGCAAATGTCATATCAGCTTCTAGCTCTTGTTTTCTTTGATATTGAGAAATTTGTCTGTTCCAAATGACATCAATTAACTTTATTTCATTTCCCTATAAATGACAACCTTGGTCTGAAAAAGTCAACGAGTTAGGCCAGGAGATAGATGAAGCTGAAGTCGAAGTTGTGGATAATTTCAATGCCTTAATTTGGACGAAGTTTCGGATTCTAAGAAAACGAACTTTGAAAGTTCCTCCCGTTACAAATATGACAAAAGTGCCCTAAATACTTAAAGAATCGCAGGCTGCTACTTGCAAGTAATCTCTTGGCTCATCACATGACCATGATCCGGATGAAAAATTTGTAGCCTGCGTAGTTGTATGATAGTTGTACGAAAAAGTTGCATGTATTGATATGTATAGTACAGAATAATATTATTGAATGTGCCTCAGACTGGGCCAATGTCAAGCAGTAGTATCCAATAGCATCCTGTCTTGCTATAGTAGCATGTAGCTGAATGAAGTAGCACGGTGCTACTTTTTCGTACAACTTCGTACTACTGTTTGGAGATACATTTTCATTGGGACCCGGCGACACCGGGATGCTTATTTTTCTTACATTATTGCATTATACTAAATATTTATCATTGAATAACTAGAATGTCATCTCGGTGACTGTTAGATATCAGCATGTAATGAGTCTTCCCTGAGAACATTTTCAATATCTCCTCTCATTTTTATGTCTGTTCTTGCTCAAAACTCTTTCCTACGTATACAAATATATCTGAATGTTGGAGGCAATGTTCTCATAACCGAGGAAAAAATTCGATGGCTTGGTATAACAATTGCGCAAACGATGCGAAAGATTTGTGAGGAAGCAGTTAAATCAGCCGCTAAAGGAATTAGATATGGCTACTGCAAAATTGTGCCGAACCGTTCGAGGTATAGCAGACCTGGGCTTGGAAAGTTATATACTGCCTTTTGCGCACCGTATGTTAACTTCCTTGCTGGATTACATACTATACTCAGAAGAAAGGACCTTCGACGCATACGCTCGACATACTTCATATATCGGAGATTTCTTCTCTACCTACCCCGGCGCACACGGAACCGCTACCTGATCCGCCGTTTGTTAATTTCCGACCCGTTGTTGACGCTTGAAGCCCTCTCTTCTAATTTGTGTTCTCTGATTGGAAAATTACCTGTCCGTGATCCCATCAACGTGATTCTAAATTAGTGAACCTTTATGGAA
Organism: Branchinecta lynchi; assembly: GCA_023053575.1. NCBI lineage: Eukaryota > Metazoa > Arthropoda > Branchiopoda > Anostraca > Branchinectidae > Branchinecta > Branchinecta lynchi. The sequence goes on from JAKZAP010000008.1 coordinate 13,577,888, forward strand.
AATATTTGTTGAGTTTTTTGCGATTATTTTATATTTCTTTATCTTTTTTACTGCACTTACGCCCGCGTCATAAATTCATTCATTCATTCAAATGTTTGAAGTCTTGACTGGTATTGACCGGGTGACCCACAATAAAGGGTAGGTTTGTGTTGAGGAAAAGCTAGGACTTATCTGTGTGGTTTTGAACAAATTCTGTTTACCTATAAGTAAATACAGTGTAGCTCCCAGCATCGAGTAGAAAAGTCGATCAGTAACCGACAGAACCCAAAGGCTCTTGATCCAGCTGCCGCAGCACCACCACGTAATCCGAGGCTTGACCATGGTTCCAGCTAGAGAAGAAAATCACCATTTAACTATACACGATACATATTCTTTGAGCCCAAGCTGACTTTGAAACATTTATTCAAACAATGTTTTCAACGGATACGTCAGCTACGATTCTTCATCAGCGATATTCCGGCCCTTCTTCGCAAGGACAGGTTTGTTTCCTTCCCCGAAGTTAAACCAGAGGACAGCCTGACGAGGACCCTTGCCAAGAAGGGCCGAAATATCGCTGATGAAGAATCGTAGGTGACGTATCCGTTGAAAACATTGTTTGAATAAACTATACACGGATGTATATAATGGATGTTTAGGATCATGGGAAATAGTTGTTTTATGAGTATTATACATTTAGCGAAGTTACCCAAGGTAGCCCTAGCCAATACGGATACGTGCTTATAGAAGGTATATTTCTGGTGTGTAGTACATGTTTTTAATGTATTTGCCATGGCCTCTGGCTCTTAGTGTAAATAAATCTTATCTTTTCTTATAAAAAATACTATGTACATCCTGTGTATATAGTATGTAAGTAAGTAAGGAAGTAATTTATTTATGACCCGCCATTTCGGAAAGGCGGAGTAAATGAAGAAAGTAAACAAAACACATACAAACACAGAAAAAGACACTTAATTTTTAATCTTCGGTCAGGAAACAGTGGACGACGTCGTGTGCTGGTTGGGCCCTGTCGTCCATGATTTTTGAAAGCTCGGTGATATGTATAATGTATATACTATTGTATGTATAAAGGAGTGTATCCCTTAACGAAGGTATTGAACCGGTGCAAATCAGAGCGTGGCGTATTATAGGGTACTAAGCGGAATTCGAATTCTTTTGTACCATATTTTACTGAGAAAATTAACAAGAAACTGGCGGATTCCAAGTGATATATTTTTTTTGTAATGATTGTATATGTTCTAGTTATTCTAACCCGTTAACTGTAATGGTCGTCATATTTAATTTCAATTCCGCGCCACGAGTTGTATCAATAAATCTATCTATATATTTCAAACTATGTATGTACTTTATACTATGCTACGGCAGAAAATCATCATTAACTATACATGTGTAAAAAAGATAACTTAAACAGACAGAAAAACTTCATGTAGTAACTAAGAAGAATAATTAAATAAGGTCTGATAAAAAAAAAAAAAAAATTATGCTTAAGAATAAAATAATAATAACATTTTTTTTTTTTTTTTTATGATGGGGTGGCTTCCCCGGGGGCAAGGTGCAGGAAGGTAATTGGTTAGTTTTTTTGTTTTGTTTTTTGAGAGGCAAGGTTGTGTCTGAGAGCAGGAGTAGTGAGCACTCTGCGTATTATGTTTAAAATGTAATGATTGTGGTTCTCGGCGTCCAGAAATGGACTGAGTGTTTTGTTTATGTATGATTTATTTTGTATTGTTAATAAACCCATTGAACTTAACTTAAAACTTAATTTTTCAACCTGCACCCATTGTAGAAAAGATTAAGAGAAGAATATACATTCGTCCAAGATTGTCCAGAATGGACCACACAACGACAAGAAGCATTCCAAATCTGCTGGCATTTTGTTTGTCGTTATATCGAAAATTCAGCAGATGCTGTTGTTTTGTTTGTTTTGCTCTTCCTGGCAATGCTTGATATGCATAACATATCATGCATAAAGTTTGTCGCGACAACAGATAACAAGTCCTTTATGCTTCCTCCTCATGATCAATGAAATAGCTGTCGGGCTGGAAGAAAGATGGAAGTATGTAGATGATCTTTCCCTAGCAGAGGTAGTATTTGGAGCGTGTAAAAGTCAAACTTTCAATTATATTGAACAAGTTACCTCTGAAGCAGCAAAATTAAATATGGTGGTAAATAAAGATAAATCTTCAGTAATGACATTTTCATTTCTCAAGAAAAGCCTACCTGAATTCGAACCAACTATAGACCCAAACCTCCTCTGTAACAGCACTACCCTGCTTGGGGTAGTGATCTCTTCTGATCTAACTTGGCATGAAAACACAAGATTGATTGTAAAAAAGGCAAATGGTGCTATCCAAATGCTGAAGACTCTAAAGAAATTCCGGGTTCCTAAGGATAAATTAAAATTAATTTTCTGCATGTTCATCCGCCCACTAGTAGAATATGCATGTCCTGTTTGGCATTTCGCTCTTACAAAAGAAGAAAGTGATAAAATTGAACGGGTTCAGAAGAGGTCGCTACAAATCATCTACGGAGGTTCCCCACTGCCTTACTCTTTTTATCTAAAAGAATACAAACTTGACCCCCTTTTTGCCCGTCGAGAGAAACTGTGCCTAAAATTTGGCTCAACCCTCCTCCTCCACCCCATCTACAAGAACTTCCTCCCGCCCCCCTTTGTCCCCCTCAGATCCCAACTCCCCAGAGAGGCGGCTGCGAAAGTTCCAAAACTGACACCGGTTTACTCCAGGTCACAGCGTTATTCTCGAAGCTTTGTGCCGAGTTTTGTTCGTACTTTTAACAATTCGTAACTTGTGTGTTTTATCCTATTCTTTTTGTTTTTCTCGTTTGACTAAAAGATACCATATTTGGGCTATGCCTATGAGAGACTGTATCTTGTTTACATTAAATGATTTGATTTGATTTGATTTGATGTGTTGTCTGTTGCACCTAAACCGGGCATCCATGTGATGTCTGCTCTGAAACTTCAGACAGTGTGGATCTGCATTTTGTAGTTTTTGGACTTACCATGGTATCTGATACTAGGGTTGCTTTGCAAAAGCGACGCTTGAAGAATTCGCACTTTTAGAAGTCACCCCAAAAGAAATACTCAAATCCACCCACATCACAAGTGCCAAACTTCTATCCCACCACTTTGACAAAAACCTAGGCTATTGTGTGGGTGATGGCTAAAGTGAGATGAATTTTTCAGATATCACGGTCAGTCGCTACGGTCGGGACTGTGGCATCGGATCAGATACCACGGTAACTGGCAGATACCCAGTAACTGCAAAAACGACTTCAGACCGTGGTATCAGATATCATGGTATCTGCAAAAACGCAACTAATGCTAAAGAGTGATTCGTACAGCGAAGTTTCACGAAGTGTAGCCGTCACTCACCGTATCCACAACAACTCGAAGCCCTTAGTGTAGCTTCTCAAGCATATCGGTTTTCTCCATACCCAATCAGTTTTCTCCATATCCTGCTAATTCTTCTGCCCAATTTTTACGTAGTTTCATCCCATCATTTATTTCTGGTCAAGGGTAAGTGTAAGTGTATTGGTTAATTTGTTTCGTGTCTGTGTATTTCGTAAATATTGTATTCCACTTCTAGCTGTAAGCTATTTGGATAATAATCTTGAATGATTGAGAAAAGAAAAATATCGCTTTCTACACGGCGATCCAAAGGAATGCTAGAAGGTTCACGGGAACTGCAATAACAATTCTCAGCTTCAATAAAAATGACCTGCGCGAACATGGCCTGTCGAAGAGACGACACGGGCTCTTTCCAATACGGAGTCACGGGTTGTTGGAACGTCCTTCCATTTGAAGTAGTAATGAGCTATTCTATCAGTGTTTTCAAGAACTCCTTCGACAATCTGTACGTTTTAGACGAGCTCTGTAGAGGCCAATGACCTATTTTTTTGCAATGTATTTATTATAAGTAAGTAATTTATTTATAACCCACCATTTCGAAAAAGCGGAGTAAATGAAAGAAAATAAATAAAACACATAAAGACACAGAAGACACTAATTTCAATCTTCGGCCAGGAAGCAGTGGAGAAGGTCGTGCGCTGGTTGGGCTCTGTCGTCAATGATTTTTTTTTATAGCGACGAAGAATAATATTTAAATTAAATTTGCCTAATAATTACCTCAGATACTGGATTCAGCTGAGAGCGAATTGCCTACCAGTACATAGGAAACTTAAATTTTTAAAAAGGAAAAATGGAGAACCGAGTTTGGCGACACCCTGCCCTTTATGTAATGAAGGGAATGATGACTTGGAGCACTTTTTGCTGATGTGTCATGAGCTTTCTGATTTAAGGGTGTCTCTGCTTGGGTGGAATTTGCGGCTTCCAGACATCTTGGATTGTACATCGGCGCAGATAATATGCAAAGTGTGTAGATTTATCGATGAAGGAGTGAAATTTCGAGAGAATAGAAGTTGAATTTTTGTTATATTTTATTTAATTTAGTTGGTTAATTAGTGTATAACCTGTTCATGTATATGGCCTCTGGCTTTAAACACAGATTATTATTATTATTATAGCTTTCGTCAAATCCCACGCGATCGAAACAGTATAGCTTTCGTCAAATCCCACGCGATCGAAACAGTTCGCTCGTTGTATTTTACACAAACGAGAGTCACTGCTTGGTTCGATGCGCGCACAGACAGCTTGCGTGGATAGGCTCACTTTAAAACTCTACTGGCACAAGCAAAATAAAGTCTGGGCCGAGACAATCTGGACTGGATTTTCCTTTACCCCTGCTGAAGAAAAAGGATGTTGCAGCTATTCGAATAGCATACTTCCGCTACTCTAAATTCCCCCTCTACTGCCAATTTGGTATAGAATGATGAATAAATTTTCAGTAACTAATATAACTGTTGAACTTGACGAGCTGCATAGGAATCTGTCGGCGTTATCTCCGCATCACGGTCTTGTCCGTTTGTTTGTAGTGTAATCTGTTCGAAGTGTAAATTTGTTTCCTAATTTAAGTTGCGTTTCTTTCTTTTTTCTATGTACTCGTCTATTTCTACAGAAGTGGGTTAATAAAAAGATTCATTCATTCAATCAATCAAGTTTTTCATCAGTTTACCGAAAGGAAAAAAAATCTTACCCAAAACCCTATGATGGAGGAGACGAAAGGTACAGAGAGGTAAAACCAACGTGGCGAAGATGATACCAAACAGAGCTTGAGCCTGGAAAAGAACACAGTCATACTCCCCAATACCAGACAACGCTGAGCTGGTTTAAACAATACGCCGTGGGGCTCTACGTTAAATACTGAGCGTGTCCCATCCTTCTAACAATAGTTACTATTAGTTTCTATTTCCGTTCCATCCTCACGAAAAGTTACTACGCTGACCGTTCCAACCTTCTCAAAATAGTAACTAATAGTTAATAATTGCTTACCATGCTCGGGAGCGGGCAAAAAGCCAAAATTCGTGACGTCATGCGTAGTAACTACGGTAAGTAGGTTGGAACACGCTAATTAAATTAAACAAAAAAAATATAAATCCCTCTGCGCTGACTGAAAACTTAGATCTGGGTGTAATTACAAGTGCCAATTCTGATTCTGCCATCCCAAACAAATTCTAATTACTTTTCGGGACGTATCAAGATATTTACACAATTAAGGTTCAGGAACCGAGTTTGTTCAGCCGAGAGACCTATGATTCTTTCCGACTAAAAAACGGCAAATCTGATTTTAGCTCAAGCACCCGGAGAGGCGGGCAGTATATATATATATATATATATATATATCATTTATTCACCAAAATAGCAAAGATAGCTAGCAAAGGTAAGTCAAACTAGCACTTTCAACGGGATATAAAATGGCCAATGACTAGTGACAAATAATACCAGATAAACACGACTAAGAACTATTAAAGGAACGAACAAAGTACGGCACAAACGAGTTAACATATCTTTCAGTTGCATCCGCTGGATAATTTGTTAATTTAGCTTTGTTTGAGTGGGTTTAAGTACGCGTGTTGGGCCTGTTTTTATTTTGTTCAACATACTCAGGCAACATTGATCTGTGAAGTTCAGAATTTAGACATTTGTCGCCAAAACTTATTGTTAAATGACGCCTACGTTGCTCAAGGGAAGGGAGACCGAGACTTGAAAGGCTCTCTTCATAACTAACGTACACAGTAGAAGTATGCTAATGTGAATGTTTGTTGACTTTGGGCTCGACATTTTCATGCACTTGCTGTGACTAAAGTCAACTATGAGTTAGCCAAAGTACGTAACTAGAGTTTAACCGAAAACGGCTGGGATAGGACAATCTAGTTACCCGTCACTTATTCACTTAAACTGGCTTAAATACCCGGTGAAATGCATTACTTCGTTGTTCCGCTATTCACAGATAATCGATTTTCAAATAGTGGAATTTCCGTGCGATTTGTGGTACCTCTATGCGCTTGTATTTTTGTTGTTTGCCTTACGACAAAGATTTATGATTTTATTTTGTTCAGACACTAAGCAATCTTCACCAATCTCACCACTGCCCACTGAAAAGCCACGTTTGTGTTGAGATTAAAATTTCCCGCGTCATAGTAGAATTTACGCTGTGGGGACGGACGCAGATATTCTGAACGTCGTAACTAGAGCAGATAGTGGAAATTTAAAAAAAAAATCCCTTTGCAGAATCCAAATATTTCAGTGTATTCAATTAAAACACACAAAAATATGTTGGCTTTTTAGTTAAACTTTAAGGGCCTCTGAAAACACCTGAATAGGTATTTTGTATCTTCATTCTACCATCCAGCCCAAAAGTTAACTGCTCACATTTAAGTAACTGTTCAAATTACAATACCTCTGCTGTACTCAGAATCATTTATTTACACAAGCTATCGTAGTCAAGAAGAGAACTCAACTAAATGGCGCTTGGAGGCAGAAGTTAATGCAATGGAATTAAGCTCCATAGATGGGAATCCCTTTTAGAAAATGTCCCAATGATTTGAATTGGGCTTACAAAATAGTATATCCCCGCTAATAGAGCAAATTCTATTTTTTCATGATCATGCTCTTCTTACTATTACATTGATTACATCAATTGTAGGATTTTTTTTATTAAGATTGTTTTTCAATAAATTTGTTCACCGTTATCTTCTAGATGGACAAACTATTGAAACAATTTGAACGGTTCTGCCAGCTCTAATTTTAATCGTTATTGCACTCCCTTCAATTCGTTTTCTCTCCCTGATACAATTGCAATACAACCCGTATCGCCCTAGTAGAAGGCAACACAGCTTGTTTAGCTGTCTGAGGGATGCAGTAGCTTACCGCGAATACTTCTTTCCGACCGAAAACCCTTGAATGGGATTTCAGCCGAAGCATAACGGATGCCCATGTATACACTTTAAGACTTTGTTTTAGTCATCCGGCCTGCAGCCGAAGGCGCACAAGAATGGCGGAGCCTTCTACGTTTACCGTTAAGACTTTTAGCCTTTTTTTATTCACAGCTTCTAGGCCCGCGCAAAAACCAACAAATGATGCGAGCCGTCTCCGTCTTTGAACTTCCACTTATCTTTATTTTGTAAAAAATAAGTATTACAAATAAGCCTTGAAACTTGGGAAATGAAGAAGACAAGCCCCCGGAACAGGTTTTCCGACAGACCCACATATCTGGAAACCAGTATGATGGCTTATTCATGTTAAGATAATGTAAAGGCGTAACATTCCGCTTCAAATAAGCGTTAAAAGACGTGATAGGTCCTGGCTCCGCTCGGCTACTTACTCGAATTATTTCTAACATCTATGCAACTTGCGTATGCATCTGCAAAACGCATTTATTTAAGAAAACTGAACGATGATGATGAATGATTTTATGCCCCCCCCCCCCCCCCCCAATTTTCGGGATCCCAACCAACCTTTTTTGTTGATAGCCGACGGACAGAGCGAGAACCTCTGGTTGATCTTGACAACTTGACAAAAGGCCGACTTTGGCGTTACAAGGTTCCGCTTTCCGAAAATGCAAAGCGAGAATCCACTGAGCGCAAGAACAAACGGAAAGTCCTTGCGTATTTATAACTTCTCACTGGCTTACCACTTTCCACATGCGGAGTGGATTCACTTTCCAATACTAATGGAGCGCAAGAACAGCATCGGAAAGCGAAGAACACACGGATGATAAGCCAGCGGTGCTTTCCAGACGGCCAGAATTGCCCTAAAGAAATAATGCGGAAGAGTGTATTCGCTTTCAACGTTACTTTCCAATACTACGGAGCGTAAGAATCATCGGAAAGCGAAGAACACACGGAGGATAAGCGAGCGGAGCTTTCCAGACGGCCAGAATCGCCCTAAAGAAATACTGCGGAATAATGAAATACTGCGGAATAATGCGGAGTGGATTCACTTTCACCGTCACTTCCCAATACTGACGGAGCGCGAGAACAGCATCGGAAAGCAAAGAACTCATGGAGGATAAGCGAGCGGAGCTTTCCAGAAGGCCAGAATCGCCCTAAAGAAATACTGCGGAATAATGAAATACTGCGGAATAATGCGGAGTGGATTCACTTTCACCGTCACTTCCCAATACTGACGGAGCGCGAGAACAGCATCGGAAAGCAAAGAACTCATGGAGGATAAGTGAGCGGAGCTTTCCAGACGGCCAGAATCGCCCTAAAGAAATACTGCGGAATAATGAAATACTGCGGAATAATGCGGAGTGGATTCACTTTCACCGTCACTTCCCAATACTGACGGAGCGCGAGAACAGCATCGGAAAGCAAAGAACTCATGGAGGATAAGCGAGCGGAGCTTTCCAGACGGTCAGAATTGCCCTATAGAAATACTGCGGGATACTGCGGAAATACTGCGAAAGAATGCGTAGTGGATTCACTTTCGACGCCACTTCCCGATACTAACGGAGCGTAAGAACAGCATCGGAAAGCGAAGAACACACGGAGGATAAGCCAGCGGAGCTTTCCAGACGGCCAGAATTGCTCTAAAGAAATACTGCGGGATACTGCGGAAATACTGCGAAACAATGCGTAGTGGATTCACTTTCGACTCCACTTCCCGATACTAACGGAGCGTAAGAACAGCATCGGAAAGCAAAGAACTCATGGAGGATAGGCCAGTGGAGCTTTCCAGACCGCCAGAATTGCCCTAAAGAAATACTGCGGGATACTGCGGAAATACTGCGAAACAATGCGTAGTGGATTCACTTTCGACGCCACTTCCCGATACTAACGGAGCGTAAGAACAGCATCGGAAAGCGAAGAACACACGGAGGATAAGCCAGCGGAGCTTTCCAGACGGCCAGAATTGCTCTAAAGAAATACTGCGGGATACTGCGGAAATACTGCGAAACAATGCGTAGTGGATTCACTTTCGACGCCACTTCCCGATACTTAACGGAGCGTAAGAACAGCATCGGAAAGCAAAGAACTCATGGAGGATAGGCCAGTGGAGCTTTCCAGACCGCCAGAATTGCCCTAAAGAAATACTGCGGGATACTGCGGAAATACTGCGAAACAATGCGTAGTGGATTCACTTTCGACGCCACTTCCCGATACTAACGGAGCGTAAGAACAGCATCGGAAAGCGAAGAACACACGGAGGATAAGCCAGCGGAGCTTTCCAGACGGCCAGAATTGCTCTAAAGAAATACTGCGGGATACTGCGGAAATACTGCGAAACAATGCGTAGTGGATTCACTTTCGACGCCACTTCCCGATACTAACGGAGCGTAAGAACAGCATCGGAAAGCAAAGAACTCATGGAGGATAGGCCAGTGGAGCTTTCCAGACCGCCAGAATTGCCCTAAAGAAATACTGCGGGATACTGCGGAAATACTGCGAAACAATGCGTAGTGGATTCACTTTCGACGCCACTTCCCGATACTAACGGAGCGTAAGAACAGCATCGAAAAGCGAAGAACACACGGAGGATAAGCCAGCGGAGCTTTCCAGACGGCCAGAATTGCTCTAAAGAAATACTTACCGCCGTTACAGCGTCACTCATGAGCGTGAAGCGTCCGCCGAACGTAAAATCCTCGCGAGAGCCATCTAGAGAGAATGTGATCTCTCGAGTCCTAGTTTGCATCGCTGCGTTTGTGGCAGTGACCTGGAAGGAAAATGTGTTTACTGCAAGGGTCGCCAAAAATAATATTTGGAGAGAAAAATATTATTACCAGTGCAACCATTTACATTAGAGTAAACGGTTCTGTTTTTCCCAACTCCATCCATGTCCCCACCCTCCCAGCATTATAATTTAAACAACAGTCTTTACCACAGAAGAAGGCGCGGATAGAAAGGAAAAGCTTGGCCATTTCTTTTCTAGCCGGACAGAGAATTTGGGGAGTGAGAACCGGTCCGTAGCTTGGTATTTTAATGAGTAAAGAAGAAATATGCTACTTCGGGCCTTGAATGGTACCAAAGAATATGACAAAATTCAAACCCTGCAAATATTTATGCACCGTAATGAGCGCCAACCATTACTTAAGTGATTAAAGTTAAATTAAAGCAGCAGAGTTTTTTAACTTTGCTCTTTTTTGCTTAGTCGCTTTTGACCATTCTTAACTGCATAATTACGGCATCCGAAGTAGTCAAGTCAAATAAGCTGCTACTGTAGAGAATTGTGTCCCTTTTTGTACGGCCATTGTATAAAAATAGACGTCAGACGAAAAGCGAATTGAAACTCGGGAAAAACCAAATTCCTACAAAGTGGGACGAGATTTGGACAGAGGAAATACTCGTGATGCTCAATACCGCTCATGTGTTCTCCCCAATATAACTAAATATTCTCTGCCAGCTTCATCCATGCACAACAATGCACTTCGGAGACAGATAATCTCCATTTGACCTGTATGTTTTTACAAGTGGAGTTTCACCCCCGCTGTAACTTGGAGTCAAACCTGATGAGGAACCCTGTCCCATGCAGCCCATTGAGCTTGGTCGGAGTACCAACTGAAGACTCAGATATTTTATGTGATGATGGAGCTTACAACGGACTTAAAAAGTGATAAATAAACCAGAAAGGGGTATTTACAGGTCTAAGGTCCAAGGCCCACGTGTCGGGGCCTGGTGTAAAAATCGAAGGGGAACTGAAGACTTAATTTAAAGGGGAACAAGACCAAAGGTTTCGATGGGATCCCAAAGATTTAATATTTGATCCAGACAATTGGATCTTGTAGATATCCGGTCTTCGCCTGACTCCTTGAACATTTTTACTAATAAAATTTAGAAACAGATTAAGGCCAATGGTAATCATCTGAGAAGACCAACTTCAAATACGAATTGTCTGTGTTACCCCTATAGCCTACGTCATATCTATTTAGACGAAATCGATAAAAAGTTCCTGCCTCACTTCTGCCAAATTTACGGTTTCGGCCGGATTCCGGGCGAACTACTTGTCTGGCAAAAAATTAAAGACCAAAAACAAATTCAGCATGTCTTTTGACCCCTACATCGGACCTCTAATCAACTTCAGATAAAACTTTTACTTTTAACAAGTTTTCCTTACTCTGCCGGATTCTGGACGAACTACACGTCCGGTGAGAAAAAGATTGTCATATACAGACTCAGCATGTCTTCTAACCCGTAAATCGAACATCTAATCAAATTCAAATAAAACTTTTACTTTTAACAAATTTACGGTTTTGGCCGGATTCCGGGCGATCTACTCGTCCGGCGAAAAAATAATTTTCATATTCGGATTCAGCATGTCTCCCTACCCATAACTCGAATCGCAATTGGGTTGTAAAAATATTTTGTTCGCCCATTAATTTGAAACCCCTCCCCCTCCCCTAAATATATAGGCCATGTACGAACTCGACCCTTGAACCCGCACAATCCTCACATCAAGTTCCATATATCTCATTACCTTCGAGAGTTATCGTGATGACAGACAGACGGAAAGACGGAAAACTTTGACGAAGTCATGGGTATCCCTCCATTTACGTTTTGGGATCCCAAAAAGCCCTTGAGATGGAAAAAATAGTAGGCCTACAGAACAGCAAAATAAAAATGGTCCTCGCGCGGGATGCGAACCCCCAACCAATCCTTCGTTAGCTCAATTGGTTAGAGCGTCGCTATATCAAGACGGAGGTAAAATAGAAAAAAAGAGATTCTCGTTTTTTTTTTTTTTTATCAGCTAGTTACCCCTACCCTAAGATGATGTGCGAGGGATAAAACATGTGATTAAACAAAAAAGTGATTAAACATATTATGGATTTTTGGAGTGGGCCGTTTTCTGGGTGAAAGCTTCTGCGCTTTCCCAGACGGGTGGTAAATTGTAAATATCCATAGAATTCAGAATTGTAAATAATCACAGATTTGTACAGATACACTTTGAACACGCACATTTTATCCCTCGTTATTTTATTTTTATTTGCATGTCGTTCGGTCCGCATCATTCTTCCGGTTTTAGTTACATGTCGTCTTAGTTCAGAGACGAGCAACAAAAACAGTGCCAGCCATTCGCCATCTGCCTTATGAACATCGACTTAAAAATTACGATAACCAGTTTATCTTATAGATTTCTCCGAGGTGATTTGATTGAAACTTTTAAGATTTGTCATAGTTACTATGATAACATAAGGCCTGATGATGTCCTCACTTTCAATCACAACGGTCTCAGAGGACACAGCTTGAAAATTCGTGGTGAGAAATTCCGAAAAGACATTGTAAAATGGAGCTTCAAAAACCGGATAGTGGAATACTGGAATAATCTCCCCGAAAATGTCGTAAATGCCGAAAATATCAATCAGTTTAAAGCAGGCGTGGATCGACACCTGGCTGAAACTGAATTTAGTGTACACAGTGTCTCGAGGAATTAACAGAGGCGAAAGCCTTTTTTACTGCAGTTATATTATTATATTATTATTATTAATGCCTGTTGGTCCCGCATCGTTTTCCTGTTGTGATTGTGGTGGATTTTATGATTCAGTTTTGTTTCTTTCGCTGAGGACGGTTTGCCGGAACTGCAACCGAAATATCCGAAATTTTATTTATCCCTGGCACATCTGATCTAGCTGAAAGAGAAAAAAACCGAAAATCTGGTTTTTTCTATTTTATTTGAAATGAATGGTCAGCTTGGCTTCAAACCTTATATTCAAGACGAAGGTTGCGGGGTAAAATCCTGCTCAATAAGCATTTTTGTTTTGTACTACTACTATTGTCAAGCCAAGTCATTTACCTCCAATTTATGCATCCCTTGGGCATACAGTGACGGATTCCATTCGGCAACAAAGAATTTTCCATCTTTGGACTGGCACGGCTGAAGTCTGCCACCGTCAATTCTCCATTCGCATTTTGTGACTTGGGATGGTGAGAAAATTAACATCCTACAAAACAGGCAAGTCAGCGGCTTAAATTCTGTATAAAAACGGGACGTGGGCTACTAATACTAATCCAAATTTTGAAATTTTATGTGAATTGTATATATCAACTATATTTGGTAAGTTGACAGTCCTATGTTATCATAGTTATGCTATGATAGTTTCTATATATACCGATCTCTCTCCCTCTCTCTCATGTTGTAAAACAGATATGCAGGAATAAAAACAATTATTGATGACTGATTGATATCAAGCGCTTCTGCCTGATACCAAACTATCCTCTCCCGTGGGTCCACCATCAATAGTCTACCAGCTAAGATTTTAGTCATAAAACATGCTTCAACGTGTTTCGAGCAAGGAAACAAAAACGCAAGGAGACATTGGAAACATTAATAAGGATGAACAGATTACATGCTGATCTTTAACATTTTCAGATATGACATCATTCACATGGGAGGGATTTAAGAATCCCAGCGTCGTCACAGTGCATCCAGCTGGTGAGCATAGGGGTTGGACACCTTAAAGTAGCATCCGTTGCAGTTTTCTCAATGTGTATGATACTTTCTTGGAAGAAAACGATTGCAGATAGTAGCTGTTTTTAAGCAGATACAGTGTATTTTAATACCCTCTTTAAGATGCAGTAAATCTATTACGCCTTCTAAGCGGGGTCTGAGGATTTTTTAGTACCACAATAAATACACAAGGTTTCGCTCTCCTATTGTGTGCCCAAAGCCTTTTCTGTTGCTTTGTATTGTTATTATTATTATGATCTCACCTGATATGTGTCGATGTTTTCACTTTATGTAGCGGTTCCTTCGAGCCTTGCATATACATGGACTCTTTGGGGTTAGTAATCAGAATTGCTGGCCAGTCATTCAGGTGTAAATCGACGAAACTGAAGAGACCATTGTCAAGGGCTAATATTCTGTATCTGAAAAAGTAAAGAAACGTGAAGATTAGTTCCCTACTGATGCAAGTTGGTGGTTCGGTGGTTTCGGGTGGTTCAGGACCGTGAGCCGCAGATTTGAAGACACCCTGACGTAGAGCCGCTTGCCCCACCCCTCTCCCAGACTGAAAACAAAAACTACGTGGAGGACGAAAAAGACACGGCTGAATACTTAAGGCGTATTCTCGCCGTTCCCTGAGTACTCCACTTGAGGGGTCCCCGCGATTTCGTTTGTACCGGGGACTCACTCCCCATATTCTCGCTAGTCCCGACGGACGGAAAAAGCTCCAATTATCATCACCATCATCAAAAAGTACTCCCTTTCAGATTCAGAGGGGAATCAATTGTTGTTGGTGTTGGTGCAAGGTAAAAGTAATTAAAAACAATCAGAATAAACAAAACCAAAGATAACGTGGATCAAGACTAATTTCGTCAACTGCATATTTTTTTTAGAACAAAATCCGTTTTGGAAGAATTCCACGTGTTCTCGTTGTTTCCGTGCGCGGAGTCCGCGTGGAGTGACTCCGTCTATTCTCGCCGTTCCCTTCGATTCGCTAAGGAGTCCTCGGGGAAAGGCGAGAACACGCCTCTAGAGAGAGAGAAAGGATAAAGGATCGGTTAGAAACCATCATAGCACAATGACTAATTCCAATAGTTGCGTTTTCGCAGATACCATGGTATCTGATACCACGTTCTAAAGTCGTTTTTGAAATTATCGTGGTATCTGATACCAAAGGTCAAAAGGCGTTTTTGCAGTTATCGTGATATCTGGCCAGTTATCGTGGTGTCTGGTATTCACACCCCACGGTAACTGCAAAAACGACTGCAAATCCAGTTACGGTGGTGACAGATACCATGGTATCTACAAAAACGCAACCAATTTCGTATATACAAACACAGACAAAGACTTCATATGAAACAATGAGGTAAAAGAAAACGGCAACGAACGAGTTCCCGTATCGATTTGTTCGGAGGTTGAAGTTTATTATGTCTCCGGGTTCGGTGGTTGGAAGGGGTTGTTTCCGGTGATAGTAATCTGTGGTCTGTACTGGCGAGAACAGATTTGCCGAACTATCTTAACAGATGTTCAAGACGCACTTTCCGTTTCACAAGTATGGTAAGCTGCGGTTTCGGAGGACACGGATCTATGGGTCAGAGACGTCCGTTCAGGTTTCACCGCCAGGGAGAGCTGAACAGCTTGTGTCCGGAAACAATGTTAGTAAGTAAGACGCAAGTCCCAACTGAACGACATCTCTGCTCTTTTCCAATCTTGACTCTAAAAACAGTTGCGAAGGAGATATTCTTGTAAGTGCCTATCAACGCGCTTGGACTGTGCTTGCTTCAAACATCAAAATTGTTGATCGAAGACCGGGATTCAAGTCATACGCCACGTTTCATCCCCCAGGCTCTGACGAGCAAGAAGAGCACACATACGCTAGCCGCCTCTGGTAGTGCTGTTGTTTTTAGTGGAGTATTCCTTGGTACAGTCCACTATAGCGATCGCTATAGTAGCTTTTGGCTTTCGGCTTTCACCGTAAACTGTGCAGCTCATAACTCGTGAACCAGTGCAAGTATCAAGTTCAAACTTGTACACTTGTGGGTATTGGGTCTGGTTGCGCTTTTGGGGGTTTCACCCTCCACCCCACCCAGTTCAGGGGCAAATGGGCCTAGATTGCCCAGTGAATAATATTCATAGCTTGACTATAACTGGACATAGGACGATGGAATTCCTTGTACTTGTAGATCCTAGGTCCGGGAAATTGCTTTTAAAGTTGCACCTCCCCCACCCTCCCCGTTCATGGGCAACTGGGTACAGATTGCCCAGGAGTAAAAGTTCGTAACCCGTGACAGGAATCAACAAGTATCAAGCTGAAACTTGGTAGGTTTGTGAGCATTGGGGTCTCGTTTTTGGGATCCCAAAACGTAAGTGGAGGGATACCTATGACATCGCAAAAGTTGTCCGTCTGTCCGTCCGTCCGTCCGTCCGTCCGTCCGTCTGTAAGCACGATAACTCTCGAAGGGAATGAGATATTTTGATGAAACTTGGTGAGAAGGTTCGTTGGGTCGTCGGACCAGTCAAGTTCGTAGATGGGCTTTGTAGCTCTACATTTAGGGGTGGGGGAGGGGATTGAAATTAAGGGACAAACAAAATATTTTGAAACAGCTAATGTGATAGTCGATTATGGGGTAAGAAGACATGCTGAACACGATGGTGAAAACCATTTTGTCATCGGACAAGTAGTTCGCCCGGAATCCGGCCAAAACCGGAAAGTTTGTTGAAAGTAAAAGTTTTATTTGAAGTTGATTAGATGTTCGATTTAGGGGTAGGAAGACATGCTGAAGACGATGGTGAAAATTATTTTCTCGACGGACAAGTATTTCGCCCCGAATCCGGCCCAAACCGGAAAGTTTGTTGAAAGTAAAAGTTTTATTTGAAATTGATTAGATGTTCGATTTAGGGGTAGGAAGACATGCTGAAGACGATGGTGAAAACTATTTTCTCGATGGACAAGTATTTCGCCCGGAATCCGGCCCAAACCGGAAAGTTTGTTGAAAGTAAAAGTTTTATTTGAAGTTGATTAAATGTTCGATTTAGAGGTAGGGAGACATGCTGAAGACGATGGTGAAAACTATTTTCTCGACGGACAAGTATTTCGACCGGAATCCGGCCCAAACCGGAAAGTTTGTCAAAATTAAAAGTTTAATTTGGAGTTGATTGGATGTTCGATTTAGGGCAAGAAGACATGCTGAACACTTATGTGAAAACAAGTTTCTACCCGGACATGTAGTTCGTCCGGAATCCGGCCAAAACCGGAAAACTGTTGGAAGTCAAAGTTTTATTTCTAGTTGATTAGATAAGCGATTTAGGGGTAAGAAGAGATGCTGAGTCCCTGTGTGACAATCGTATTTTACCCGGACATATAGTTCGACCGGAATCCGGCTGGAATCGGAAAATTTGTTATAAGCTAAATTTCTATTTGAAGTTGATTAGATGTTCATTACTGGGGAAAGAAGATACCCTGATTTCGTCTTTGAGCTTTATTTTTTCGTCGGACAAGTAGTTCTGGAGTTCGGCCGGAACCGGGAAATTGGCAGAAGTGGCAGGAAGTTTTCGTCAAAACAGATATGACTTATAGGGGTAAACACACATGCTGAATCCAGATCTGAACTTGGTTTTCTCAGGTGATTAGCTATTTGGCCTTAATCTGTTTCTGAATTTTAATTGTAAAAATGTTCAAGGAGTCTGGCGAAGACTGGATCTGGCTAAGACAGGACCCAGTTGTCTGGATCAGATATTGAATTTTTGGGATCCCATCGAAACCTTTGGTCTTGTTCTTTTTGTGGGTCCCAAAGCCCACCTCCACTTGGTTCAGGGGCATTTTATTTCGTTTAATTTATTCATACTACACAAACTACATAACATAAATATATGGCAAGAGAAAAGATCCCCTGAAGCTATCTTTGGGGATCCACTACCTATGCACTCATCTACATTGAAGATAATCATATTACAAGCATACATAAACAACACATACAGATTGGGCCCAGATTGCCCATTTTTTTATGTTTTTATTTTTAACTTGTTTTTAACCTTTGTGCTTTTGGAACATAGGGGTTGTGGGGGTTGTCGGTACCCGTGACCGTAATCAAGCTCTAAGCTAGTATAGTCGAGGATATGTAGGTATAGGTATGCAACTTGATGGGTCCCGACCCCCCCCCCCTTCCGTTCGTGGGTAACTGGACCCTGATTCCCATGAGTTACGTTCGTCTATGACATGTCTGGAGTTGTGGTACTTGTGGATATGGTACTTGTGGATATGTATGTATAGAGGCGGATTTTGGTGTAACAGCAAAAAATATACCACGCGGCGTATTTCAAACCTTTATGATCAGTTGGAAACTGGATGGTTTTGTCATACGACCGATGATATGCAGATCTTAATGAAGTTGTGACAAAGGGGGTATTAGGCTGCTACGATTTGGATTACTGCACTTTTTATTGTCTTGCTAATTGAAAAGAGGTTTAAAGGGTCGGACTGGCTAGCTAGACATTCAGTATCGTAACTGAAACCGTTCTTGCAAGATCCTGAAGATCTTCTTTGGATTTATGAATGCGGTTTGTTTACGTTAAAATCTCTTAAACTTGGATGATTTCAAAACATGTTATTTCTGTATTTTTTTTTGTTACTGGGGATGTCTTGGTTCTGAACCTGTTTGTTTATAAGATGTGATAACGATCTTACTTTCACACTCCACCGGTGAGCGCTTGCGCACTTGTCCATTGTAACAACAATCGCGAGGCGGCAAAACCAAGGTAACAGCTAAGCGACCTTCACTCATACTGCTTGTATTTGAATTTGTATACTTACATTCGGTGGTCTTTCCAATCACCCACTTCCAATTCCATTAGACCTGAGTGGTGTATAGTGTGCATTTTGGGCACCATCATAAAAAATGTATGCAGATGGCCGCAGAGGTACGCTATTCCGTCCTTCATCAACTCTCTCATGCCTAAAAATAGAAGAACAAAGAATCCGCATGTCTGGCGCCTTCCGGCTATAGGCTACTTTAAGGTACGTGAAAACACAAACTGATTTTAGCAGTCGAACGCGAATGTCATCCCTCGCACCGCATGCGCGTTTCCCTAAGTAGACCCCGACGCCGCGCCTGTTCAAAAAATTTGCGGCGGCGGCGACGGGTAAAAACGTCGACGACAGAAACGGCCAGCGCACCACCGATTGATCGGCGTTTCCTGCACTTTAGCACCTAAAATCCGGTCTTTCTTCAGTCATTTTAACATAAAATTCCAGTGTTGTAAAACTTGAACATATGGGATGACAAGTTAAGAAAAATAGGAATTCAAACATCGGAATAATTATTCTTCATTCTAAAAAGAACACATTCATTGACGGAAAAGTTAAAAATTTAAGATGCAAGTGTTACCCTTTTGGATGTTTCCTCATCGCTTTCAAAATCATGGACAACAGGGCCCAACCAGCGCACGACGTCATCCACTGCTTCCTGACCGACAGAGCAAAATAACTCTGGAGAGTATTGCGAATACCTATCCTTCCCATGCATCAAAAATGGACCTCCGTCGCAGCGCCGCCCAGCTCGCTTTGTTCGTGCGTATGTAGAAATTCTAGCCAGCGGTCGTTAACGATTGGTCAGAGCAAAATAATTTTGCTTTGCGATTGGTTGAGTTTCAGTAGGGATGTTCGTATTCGCTAGTGGAGCTAGCGTTGCTGCGATTTGACTGTGTGTCACTTTTTCAAAGTTCGCGCATTACTCTATAGAGTTATTTTAGTCTGCTGACCGAAGACTAAAAATGAAGTGTCTTTTTCTGTGTGTTTATGTGTTTTGTTTATTTTCTTCATTTACTCCGCTTTTCCAAAATAACCGAGTCATAAATAAATTACTTACCATTACTTACATCCTGAAACGGTAAGGAGCCTGAAAAGTTATATAAGATCCCCAAAACAGCTGTATAGTCCCTATTTTCTCCTAAAATCGGGTTATGTTCCTGTGGAAGAAACTCCCAACAATCGACGGACTGTTAGACGCTTAGATGACAGGAAATAGGTTCTGTTTGGCATTTATTTTATATTAGTCTACACTCCATTTAAAACCGACTTTTACAAAAGCGTACACAGGGACTAAACAAAATCATCAAAAACAAACCAGAGCTACCTCAACAGCCTGGCTGTAGTGACTTTACTGAAATTCTACTGTCTTGCCGGGAAAAAAATATGTTCTGGAACTTGGTGGGTATTTCGACGCTGAGCTGAGTGATTAAATTATCTTATTTGGAGGCTGGTGGTAGGCTAGCTCGGGCAAAGGGCAACACTAATTATCTCAGTATAAGTAGAGATAAAACTGGAATCGGAACTCTTGACTTTGAATTCACCGTCAGTGTCTTAAGTTGGCAGGGGCGTCATAATGGGGGGGGGGGGACTGTACTAAGTGAAGTACTTTCGTCAGGCGAAGCCCGGCGAAAGATCACTTGTTTGTCGGCACGGAGCGCCAACACTGCCCATGGTATTCGTCAAAAAGGGTAATTTCGTAGCAACATTTACAGCAAACTGACTAAAATCAGCTCAGAAAAGTTCAAAAATTTTCCGCTTAGCGGCCAAGCATAAAAACAAGGTCAAGAACAAGAGCTACGAGCTCATATGGCACTTGTTACGAGTAGGCACGGCTCGGTTATGTCAATGATATATCTAGTGTTTGCTAGGTGTCTTCCCACCAAGTTTCATCTCGATCCCTCCACTCATAGCGTTTTCCAATATTTCCGGTTCTCCCCTCCACCTCCCCCCAAAAGTCACCGGATCCGGTCCGGATTTTAAGTGGATCGTCTGAGGCATGAGGTCTTTCCAAATATCAAGTTTCATCGAGATCCGGTCACCCGTTCAAAAGTTATAAATACCTCAAGATTCCGGATTACTCCCTCCCTCCACTCCCCCGACAGTGCCCGAATCGGCTCCGTCATGTCAATAATGTGTCTAGTGTTTGCTAGGTGTCTTCCCACCAAGTTTCATCTCGATCCCTCCACTCATAGCGTTTCCCAAGATTTCCGGTTGCCCCCTCCAGCTCCCCCAAAAGTCACCGGATCCGGTCCGGATTTTAAGTGGGTCGTCTGAGGCATGAGGTCGTTCCAATTATCAAGTTTCATCGAGATCCGGTCACCCATTCAAAAGTTATAAATACCTCAAGATTCCGGATTCCCCCTCCCTCCACTCCCCCGACAGTGCCCGAATCGGCTCGGTCATGTCAATGATGTATCTAGTGTTTACTAGGTGTCTTCCCACCAAGTTTCATCTCGACCACTCCACTCATAGCATTTCCCAAGATTTCCGGTTGCCTCCTCCAGCTCCCCCCAAAAGTCACCGGATCCGGTCCGGATTTTAAGTGGGTCGTCTGAGGCATGACGTCTTTCCAAATATCAAGTTCCATCGAGATCCGATCACTCGTTCAAAAGTTATAAATACCTCAAGATTCTGGATTCGCCCTCCCTCCACTCCCCCCACAGTGCCCGAATCGGCTCGGTTATGTCAATGATGTATCTAGTGTTTGCTAGGTGTCTTCCCACCAAGTTTCATCTCGATCCCTCCACTCATAGCGTTTCCCAAGATTTCCGGTTGCCCCCTGCAGCTCCCCCCAAAAGTCACCGGATCCGGTCCGGATTTTAAGTGGGTGGTCTGAGGTATGAGGTCTTTCCAAATATCAAGTTCCATCGAGATCCGATCATCCGTTCAAAAGTTATAAATACCTCGAGATTCCGGATTCCCCCTCCCTCCACTCCCCCGACAGTGCCCGAATCGGCTCGGTCATGTCAATGATGTATCTAGTGTTTACTAGGTGTCTTCCCACCAAGTTTCATCTCGACCACTCCACTCATAGCATTTCCCAAGATTTCCGGTTGCCTCCTCCAGCTCCCCCCAAAAGTCACCGGATCCTGTCCGGATTTTAAGTGGGTCGTCTGAGGCATGACGTCTTTCCAAATATCAAGTTCCATCGAGATCCGATCACTCGTTCAAAAGTTATAAATACCTCAAGATTCCGGATTCGCCCTCCCTCCACTCCCCCACAGTGCCCGAATCGGCTCGGTTATGACAATGGTGTATCTAGTGTTTGTTAAGTGTCTTCCCACCAAGTTTCATCTCGATCCCTCCGCTCATAGCGTTTCCCAAGATTTCCGGTTGCCCCCTGCAGCTCCCCCAAAAGTCACCGGATCCGGTCCGGATTTTAAGTGGGTCGTCTGAGGTATGAGGTCTTTCCAAATATCAAGTTCCATCGAGATCCGATCATCCGTTCAAAAGTTATAAATACCTCAAGATTCCGGATTCCCCCTCCCTCCACGGTGCTCGGATCGGAGACGTGACTATTTCCAACTTAATCATTTGGGGTCCTTGATACGCCTGCCAAGTTTTATCGTCCTAGCTTATGTGGAAGTGCCCGAAGCCCCGAACTAGCAAAACCTGGACAGACCGACGGACGGACAGAAATTGCGATCGCTATATGGCACTTGGCCGAAGGGCAAGTGCCATAAAAATTGCAGAAGTTGAGTGAAAAGTGTGAGATAAGCCCTTTAACAGTTGGTGGCTTCAAAATGCACGGCATCCCTTTCACCACGAAGCGACAGACCTATGGATCCGCCCAGTTGTCAGAAGCAGAGATACCGTGCATATAAAAGGGCTTATTGATGCCATACCTGATATGGCATAGGAAGATCATATTTCCAAGTAAGTAAATATGGCGAACGCTATGATACAGTCAAGGGCTATGCCTAAAGCTTGGTGCCCACAGAACGCGAATCTTACAGCTTACGATCTTTCACCATTCGCGCAGATCGTCGAATTCGTTTCGTCG
The DNA here is from genome assembly GCA_023053575.1 of Branchinecta lynchi. Taxonomy (NCBI): domain Eukaryota; kingdom Metazoa; phylum Arthropoda; class Branchiopoda; order Anostraca; family Branchinectidae; genus Branchinecta; species Branchinecta lynchi. The sequence continues at coordinate 13,600,487 of JAKZAP010000008.1, forward strand.
CCGCTACTGAAAGCGAATAGTTACACGAAATCGCCCGGAAAATTGGCCATTAGATTTCCACCAGTCGAGCTGAGAGGCAACGCGAAAAGAAGTTGAACGAAATCGCCAGGAAAATTGGCCATTTACATTTCAGTCGAGCTGAGACGAAACGCGAACAAAAAAAAATCGACTTGGAGGTAGAACGGCACGGCACGAAATTTTGGCATTGCAAAGAGATCTTTTCCCGCTATATATAATAATCGGTAATTATTTATAAATATATAATTCATCTAGGCGAATGCGGATCCGCATTCTATAGGCAATAAGCTTGACGGTGATAGGGCTATGCAATGCTGGTGACCTTTTTTTACTGATAGGTGAGAATGCAACAACGTTACGAACAAACCTCCACAGCCTATACAGACCCTGTACCCCGGGATCCATCACATCACCCAATAAGGGATGGATTTGTGGTACGAAGATGATGGTATGCTAAAGAAGGAACTGATTCCTTGGTTCACCATGCTAACCTGGCGACGGGGCAAGCAACGTAGACGTCGGGTAATGTCCAAACCAGAACGTTGCGTTGCCGGATGATGCGTTGCGTTTCATCTCCGCCAAACGAGAGAACTCATCTGTCCCGACCGCTCCAAAAAAGTTCAGCATTTTCTTCGCGCCTGGTTCTACAGTACCATCGACAGCAATGAAACTGACAGTATAGTTGCCCTTTTTGACAGTGTGCATGTATGATCGGCTCGTACTACGGCCTTGAGATGAGTAATTACGAAAGTAGTTCTTAGGGCTGTCATCTGACGGAACGCCGAAGGTATCTGAAAAAGGGCACGAGGTCAAAAAGGCACAGCGAAGGTCAGTTTTCTACAATAGGTCGCCTGACATCTCTTCATCCTTAAAGGCAAGTGCTTTCCATTACAACTATCCAAAGATTATAGGGAGATTCTGGCGATCTGGAAAGCTCCACGTGACGGTTGTTCTTGCGACTTTGGCTAAAGCATGCTTCACTTTCCAGAGATGTTCTTGCGCTCCGCTAGTTTCCGCCAGTGACTTGGAAAGAGAATCCACTATATGAGTGGAAAGTGGTATCGGCAAGTCAGCGAGAAGTTGTAAAGGCGCAACGACTTTCCGTTAGTTCTTGCGCTCGGCAGATTCTCACTTTGCTTTTGGAAAGCGAATCCAATGGATCGCAAGAATCGGCCTTATAAAGCACTAGACGCAACATGGTGCACCGCATACACTCTTTTTTTTTTTGCGTGAAATGTTGTGAAGCTGTAAACAAAAACAACAATTGCCAGGCAAACCACATCTGCCATCGAAGAATTCCAATCACAAATCACTTTGACTTTAAGATTGGGTTACTGCTACAAAACTGCTGCTCATTCCCATTCATATATCAACTTCTACTGGGGCTTTTGAGAACATAAGCTTCATAGCTTGGTAATAAGGAGAGCTAGTATAAAAAAGGCTGTAAGCTCTAAATTAGTAGGTGTTAGATACGGTCTGATTACCATGGTTTCCTCTGATATCCAACCATGTAGAGGTATATTTCTTGCACTTGTCCAAGACTATTGAATACTGCCGCCATTCTTCTTGATACTGCTGGGATCCCATCGGTCTCTGGTCAGTTGCATCAGTAAGGTCACCTAAACAAATGAGCAACGCTATGATAAGAATAAGCATGCTATCCTGCATGATAGCGTGGTTTATATTTTCAACATGTTGTAACGAGTGGCTCGGACACTCGGGGAAAATTCCAGGTCTCCTTGACATATTGCCATGGGCCTCGAATATATTTCACCAAGCCTTATAGGAGAAGCACGGCCTAGCTAAACCATCCGTTGTGATTCAGATTTCTTGCAACACTGGTCAGAGTGACGTTATTCGCGTTGGGTTGGGTCCTGTCTGTTTCAGGTCTTCACTTCAGGTCACGTCCGGTCGGTTAAGGTCATTTCAGGTTCATAAAGAGCTTTTAAATACCGTCGGCTTAGTCAGTTTGGGCAACTTAGTCTGGTCCCGGTTTCTTCTTACTTAAGATCCCTTCATTGTTTTTCTAGTTATATTTAATTATTATTTACGTTTTCTTTAGTAAACTATCTATCTTCCATACTTGAGCGTTCTGAGTTTCCCTTAAGTAGTCTGGGTGTAGGGTTTACCGCGGACCCATCAATACACTGTACACGCATAAGCGGCTCATCTAGGCTACCATGCTCTCGACTATCGATCACTGGCAAAACTCGGTTTTCCAGTCAAGTGGGGCGTAACAATGTTACAAAGCTGGAATCCAGACTATGATGTTTGGGTCAAGAATCACAGCTGATGTATTTTGTGATATCCGATTGGAGGATGGCATCACACAACAAGCATGTATACGTTTTGCAGAGAATCAAACTGTAAAAGGGAGGTTGGGAGAAAAAAGAAAAAAAAAAGAGATATATCAGAACAGTTGGTTGTACTGGACTCACCACCAGGGCATCACGTACGGGGGGGGGGGGGGGGGGTATGAGTCGGCGCGATTTTCGTAAAAACAGCGGATTTGTTTCTTAGATACAGACGACTTTTCTTGAAAAACAGTCGTCTTTTGTGAAAATAGTCGATTTTTTCTTAAAAGTAGTCCATTTTCTCAAAATCAGTAGATTTTCTCAAAATCAGTAGACTTTCTCAAAATCAGTACATTTTCTCAAAAACAGTAGTTTTTCTGCAAAAACAGTCGATAAAAATAACCAGCCAGCCTGTAAAAAACTTGCCCCCCCCCCCCAAACCCCCAGCTATTTTCTGATGAAGCTGGAGTTATAGACTCCTTGCCTAGCTTATGTGCTATACTGTTAGTAGTAGGAAACTATGTGTATAAAATTAGATATGGAGAGTCCGGGTAACCTGATTTCAGAAAATGATAAAAAAAAAACAAGAAACCAACCTGATGCAACAATAATTTCAGGGTCAATTGACTTCACATTTTCATCACAGAATGTCCACAGATCAGGAATTCTGGCTGCGTCCCGAAATATGCTTACATGGATGTCACTGATCTGGAACATAAAATCTGTTTCATGGTGTTAACAGCTTACTGACTAAAGATCTTAACTGAACAATGATACGCTCCAACATTTAAGCTCGGGTAACAAATGGGCTTATTGTACAGTACTAGGCCTAGACTTATCTAGACCACTAAAAAATAATATTAAATAGTTATTTTGTAATTGTGATTTTACACAAAATGAACTATATTGTACTTGGACAGGGACTGTCTAGGTCAGTTCAGGTCAACAAAGACACATTCTGATTCTTGCAGGATTTCTGTAGGGTAGAGCCGATCCTGGCCAGTGCTGATTCTGGGAATCATCCACACCAAACCAGTCTACCACAAACCCTTATTTTTGGATACCCTATACCAACGTTGGGTACTGGCTGGGTACAGGAGGGGTACCTGTCCTCAGTTTATACTGCCGTACTTCGAATTTTGACACGAAAATATTATAATGAAAAGTACATGCTCTCCTGACAGTCAAGAGGAAAAATGTGACTTTTTTCAACAGTCTTGTGTCCAAAAATATTCAAATTTTGTGCCTTTTCTTTGTTTTGAAGCTGCTTTGAAAAGGGGTTTTCTGGCTACTGACTTCGGTGACTCTACCTCTTTCATCACTACGTAACTCACAGCCAGGAATTCGAGTTAAGGTTAGAATGAGGTGATCTTGTCTGAAACAAAAAATATTTTTAACTAGAAATACTGAAGCAAAATTTATTTATCCAACATGTAAACCATTCAAATAGCTTCAATCTAGTATGTTTGTCATGTTTGTTAGTTCCTTCCTAAGCCATATAGATTACTCTGAAGGAAGAGAAGAAATTTGAAATCTTGTCTGAGGTTGGATACCCCTCCTGTATATCTAGCATTTGGCATACACTAAGCCTAATATTGGATACACTATGCCTATGTCGATACTGGATCCTGCAACCCAATCAAACACTGATGATCTGAGTGAAGCTGAGAAATCAACCAATCGAAGTTGCATTTTATTTGAAGTTCACAGTACAGCGGGAGTGGATGGTGAACTATAAGTAGCCGTTTTATTCCTGGTGGACTAAGCCTGCACCCAGCATACAAATTAGCAGATCCGCTGGCAAATAAAATGACTTCAGGCACCCCGCGCCTTCCCAGTATACATACCGCTGGCGAATAAACCAACCACAAACAGTCTGCTGTACTGTAAACTTTAAATAAAATGCAACTCAGGATTCATCAACAGTGATAGGTCAGGGCAGGGCAGGGGCGCCACTAGCCTTTTACCTTTGGGCGCAGACAGACTCAGAAATGTGCCGACAAAAAACGCCGTTGCTGCTTCGTACATTTCCCGCCAGCACAGTATAGAACCGGGGTGAAACTAACTGCAATGCATCATTTGGGATTATTATGTAATTTCGTATATTAAAGTTCACATATAATAGCTTTTCATTTTAGCTTTCACTAAAAAACGAAGCTTCCAACGACGGTACCAAGAACAAGTTAAACTAAGCGCCGCAGGCTGAATTTTTTAAATCTACCCTTTTCCGGAAAAATTTAGCTGTACCTACCATAGAAGTTCTAGCTTTTAACATATTTCAGAACCCCACGAATTTCAATAGTAAAACGCCGACTAAATGAAACACCGTTCTTCCAAATAAAGAAAAGTAAAAAATGCGGCGCAGGCGTATTTTTTTTTACACTAACTGTAATGTATCAGTTGAGATTATTCCTATGTTATAGTTTCGTATATTAAGTTCACATATTTGGTTTTTCATTTTAGCTTTCGCTAAAAAGCGAGGCTTCCAACGACTGTATCAAAACAAGGTGATTTATTCCAACAATGTTTTCAACGGATACGTCAGCTACGATTCTTCATCAGCGATATTTCGGCCCTTCTTGGCAAGGATCCTCGTCAGGCTTTCAGTCCTCTTGTTCAACTTCGGGGAAAGAAACAAACCTGTAATTGTAAACAAACCTGATCACAGGTAACCCCGTAAAAATTTACACAGTCTGATTTTTTCGTGTTGCCTATGAGAATGCCGACGCCCGACAAAACCCTCGAGCATTTGATTTTTTCTGTGTTTTGCTCAACTAGATTGTACAGAACTTGATTTCTTACGTGTACAAATAACCCCTTGTGCCGATGAGACTTGAACTTCCCGGGTGCGCCCGACAAAGTTTTCAGAATCTGATTTCTTATGTGTATAAGTAGAACCTGATGTGCCGACGAGTCTATCGATGCCCAACAAAAGCATAACAAATTTATTTCTTCTGGATTCCTTATGTATAAAAAGAACTCGATGTGCCCGCGAGAATACCGAGGCATGACAAAAACATGCAGAATTTGATTTCTTCAGTGTTTTGCCTGACAGATGTTTGCAAGATTTCATTTCTTGTATATAAAAAGAACCTGGTGTGCAGACAAGTCGACCGACGCCTGACAAAAGCATACAAATTTGTACATCTTCTGATATAAAAATGGCTTCGCCATAAAATAAAATAAAATGGCTTCGCCTGATGGAAGTACTTTCTCAAGACCTTTGGGGGTGAGTCCCCCCCTCTCCCCCCATAGTGATGCCCCTGGGGCAGGGTCACAGCAGGGTCAGGGTTAGGGTACCAACAGGTACCCACCATTCAGCCACCATTTGACATAGAGTATCCAACCTTTAAACATAAGTATGCCAAGCACTAGTACACTAAGGGGTATCCAATATTTGACATAGGCCTCATAGAGTATCCAAAACTCAGGGGTTTGTGGTTGACTGCACCAAACTAACCTGAATAAAGTGGAACAGTGTGCCTCTCTCAGCTCCAAGAACATCACCCTGATTGTCCTGCCTTGTGAACTGATCCTCAACTGCTGTATCTGTCAACCCCACTGAAACAGTGAGAGCAGTAACTACAACAGAGATAAGGGCTGCCAGCACCATTCCAAGACATGCACATATCATTAGCAGGAATTTCATTTGTCAAATAGAACCTATCATAATATTTTTGCTGCAGTGTAAGCAGCTTGATTCCTGGCAGTTTTGAGAGGCAGGTCAAAAGCGCAAAACAAAGGAAAGGTCACTCAGTATTTCCTGGCTTTTGAGCTGAGCCGTCTAGCCCTTGAGGTCACTGTTTAAAAAATTCGACTTGACGCTTTTCTATCTGATGAAGAAGTCAGTTGGTTTCTCAGTACTATTGTTAGATGGCGCATGAGAACCGCTAACATCCTGCAAGTCCAGAAACAACGATTCTTGTGGATGGTCACGTTCTCGTTTTCTAAGTTCAGTCATGTTTCAAGTTTTCTTCATTAAGTTACGTAGTGTCATTTTCGTGTCGTTGTCGGTCAATTGCTAACAGCTTCTAATGTCGGCGCTACGAACCAAACACTATTTAGGCTGTACTGGGGACAGGGGCGTCGCTAGCCAAAACTTGAGGGGGGATAGCAGGGCGCCCTGCCGCCCATTTCAACTTTTCGTGATGATACGTGATAATAAAACTCGTGATCACTCCTGGCGTTGAAGACTGAAGATTAGAAGCCTAGTTGTATCTCCGAGCTCAGAAGCGGTTTGAAGTGCTTTGGCGTGGGAGGTGAGTATCTTAAAGCAGCAAGGATAGTATATACGATAAATTTTTATAAAATAGGCGAAGAATAAAGATATTTAGAATGGTACGCGTTACGGTTTCATGAGGTCTCGTTTTCTAACTCTTGCAATCCCGAAGTATCTCAACCTTAGACGGAAAATCGTATAGAATTCCCAGCGCAGAAGAATTCAAACTTCGTTCGGCGCATGTGTTTTCAGACTTGAGTTCCAAATTTTCAAGAAAGTGCATTTTTGGCAGTTATTGTAGTATGCAGATTGTTCTCTTCAACTTTACACCCTTTAGTATGTGGCTGCATGATGTCAGAGAGTTTTATGTTCCTCTGGTATTTTTCAACTGCATTGTGATGGGTTAAATTTCATCTCGAAGAGAATGCTGATCTACGAAATGTCTCTAAGATTTGAGGAAGCAACTTTCAGGAGGTAAGGGATCGCTTTGCCTATGGGGTGTCGCAAACGGGACAGTTGCTGATGTTTGTTGATTTGTTCAAGTACAGGATCGCTTGGTATTTCGGTCAGGCTTTCAATCTAGTAATAACAATCTCAAACTTTCAATGTCCCTGTGAGACTTCGCAGTTGTACAAAAATGATAGAAATACCTTGAAAGAAGGATCGTTTCTTCTTTTTTTCCCAATATTTTTCCTTCTGACCTATCTTGAGGGTATTCCCAGATTAGTAAACGACTGGATTAGTAAACGACTAATTAGTATACGACTGGAAGATGTCCGGAAGGCCAAAGAGTCATACCAGTTAGAAACAATAGTCAAAAAACACAGCACTATATCCGCAAAACTGTATATCAGACAGAACGAAAATGAGCCCCGCAGTCGAAACTTTTGAAGTAGGCCATGGCTTTTTTGGGGCAAAACTCGACTACCCAGCAACAAAATCTATATAGCTTTTAATGCGGCCGAAGCCCCGAAGTTCTAAGCCTAAAATCCGAATGAAATGACGCGACTTTCCAGTAAGTAGAGTCTGCTATGAATAGCGCCTCAGGCAAATTCTGTGGAATCCTGTATGATTAGACCGCCTTTTCGGATCCAAAATGAAGGTGAGGGCCACTTAGCAGGATCTGCCAGTCTGTCTTTGTTCACGACGATTCCAGAAAAACGTGAGACATTTAGCTGCAAGTTGGATAATGTACTTTATTTCAAGCCTTTCCAAAAAAGAAGTACTGATCATCCAGAAAAGAAACTGAAATGGAGATGACTTGTTCTGAATTCAGAGTTCAAACACAAAATAAAAATCAAATGACGTGTTGGAATAATCAGACCCGTCATTTAATCTTCTCCATTACTCACGAAGCCGATTTATTTGTAAACTTCGGACTGTAGAAAAATTCTTATCATTAAACGCTGTTCTACTAAAATACAAAGGATCTTTACATGAACCTAACAAATTATTGGAAAGGTACGTCACAAGCAAAATCAGCCTGATTTTTCCTTGAATCTAGAGATACTAGTAGACAACAGATCGTGGTAAAAATTAGGTTAAAACTGTGTAGCCTACTGCACGGCGAAATTCAAGATTCGGTCATGGAAGCTTAGATCTAACAGTAATAATACTTCTCATTCTGACAAAATATGAATAAAAAACCTCTTCGTATCTGAAGGACTAGAAATTGCCTGCCCCTCGAAACATGCTACTGAGAATGCCATTCCTTAAGTTTCAGACGCGCGAGAACCCAGAACAGCCGACACCTTAATAACTAGCCTTACTGACTTTTCCGGGCGCACTGCCAGCCCCCCCATTTAGCTTTTCTGAGTGAGCGCCCACATGAGCTGAGTTATCGTCGCCGGGCGCTCTGCGAGCGCCCGTTTAAGCTAAATTTGTGTGGTTGGTGTGGTTTTAGCTTTTTTCATTCTTGGAGGGGGGGGGGGGGCATTTGAAAACACCTGTATAAGTATTTAGGATCTTCCTTCAGCCCAAGCTGACTGCGAATCATAGTTGATGGTGCAATACGGATACGTCAGCTGAATTTTATTGGAGCTATATTTCGGCCCTTCTTGGTAAGGGTCCTCTTCAGGCTCAAACCGCTCAAGTTGGAAAAAACGAAACTTGTGGGAAACACAAGTTCATTTTTTCAAACTTGAGCGGTTTGAGCCTGAAGAGGACCCTTGCCAAGAAGGGCCGATTGGGGGTGTGGACGCCCCCCCCCCTAGTCGTGACTTCCCTGCACACAACAACTAAATTGTTTGGCCCTCAGATGTAGGGTTTGTTCCAGCCTTCTTCCATGGTTTTTCCCTCGGTCTTTTCAATCTGTTGATCGCTTCGGACAAGATTGGAGAAAAGATTATGTACAGTGGGACGCCCCCCAAGTCAGTAAAAAATAACCGAGTCTGCGCGAAGCGCCGCGATTTTTCGTCAAAACAGTTGATTTTTTTTAATGAAAACGGTCGTTTTTTCCTGAAAATTAGTCGATTTTTCGTCAAAGCAGTCGTTTTCTCTGAAAATCAAAACTGTCGTTTTTTGTTGTTGAAAACAGTCGTTTTTTCGGCAAAAACAGTCGGTAAAAATTACCAGCCAGTCGGTAAATGCCTCGTCCCCCCAAAAAAACATTTTGGCTAGTAACGCCTCTGGTAGTGTGGACAAATGATGTGGCTTTCCAGTCCTGATTTTCTTCCCTTTCTTCATAAAGTTGAAAAAAAAATGATGGTGCGGAAAATCCTGGCAGAGATACCAGCCTGTGGTAGCCTAACGCTGAACTTAGGTACTGTTCATTAAAAGCAATATGTGTCTCGAATGATGCACGCGTACAAGCGAAAAAACGACGATAAAGAAACTAAACTGAAGAAAAACTACAAAAGGAAATTTTCTCTGGGAACCAAAGCTATCTTCGGGAATCTTACCAATCTCTTCTTATCGTAAGCTATCCACCACGGTGGTATTTAAGTCCGATGTACTACATATCTCATAACAATTTACACGGTATTTAACCGAACTAAGGTTATTACGGTACGATGGAGAGAGGGTTTGTAACGTCTTTTCTTGACGTTAATGACTAAAATGCAAATACGTATCCGGATACAAATATTCAGTACTGCACTCGCCGATGAGATACAAACAACGAACAACCGTGCTTTAGCAAGAACGAAATACTGCTGTCAGTCAGATGGAAAAACAGCAGACTTCCTTCAAAGTATGCTAGATACTTATCCGCACCCCATTAACCAAATTTATTTGCGTACCACCACTGGCTGTCTTCTTTGGTGGTCTGAAATGTGAAGTTATATCTTGCTAATATACAAGCAGGAGGGTCTATTTGTACTTCCCTTCTACCTGTAATTTTTCGCTTGAATGGTTACTAATCCATTTTAACCACTGTGAAACCACAAACCGACATCGGTCCGTGTTGAGTAAAGTTGACGCCGAACCGGGGATGTAAAGACTGGGGACCATCAAAAAGTGTAAGAGTTGTAAGGACATTCAGAGGTTTTCCGAAAACCTATGTTTTCTTCGAAACTTTTGTGAAAGGACACCTGAATGAAGAGTACCAAGTATCATCCCTATCTGTATGACGTCCGTTAACATTGCCTGCAGAAAACTCAATCCAAATACGAAATACCGTTTCCAAGCTATAATTTTTGCTCCATTTTGCATCTGTCCTTATTTCAGTACAGAGCAATTTTAGAAATGAGCAAATGTCTCCAATCAACGCTTCTTCTGGAATATTTTTTAACCAGATAAGCCCAAACGTACATCTAGAAGAAATTCCAATACGATCCGGCCAGCGCTGTACAAGATTTGAATGAATTGCGCTTTTTGTCTTGGAGTCTGCATGTGCAAACCTCCGGAAACAATCATCCCTATTTTGAAAACGTCACGCTCAGGAGAAGAATGCTCTCCGTGTCCATGTCTGTAAATGCATTCTCCATGGTGTGTTCAAGTATGGTTTCATTGTTCAGGTGTCCTTGAAGCACAATTTTTTCCTGGGTCCGCGAACCTGGCGCGAGCTGCGTTTGGTCCTTTTTTGTACTTATTTTTATCGTGGATACAGACGGTACAGGCAGACGGACGGAAAGTTCACCCCTCTCTCTCTTTCTTGACTCTTCCTTTTTGGTTGGCCGATCTATGGTTTTGTAGATTCTGCCTTTCTTTTTCGCTAGGAAATGTCCAAAGGTTTAATTTGTCTCAAAGATGCCAGTATCCTGCCACTTGAATAGCTTTTCTAGCTTTTAGCTATTCGGATTAAACTTGATTGATTGATTGATTGAATAGCGCTCTCATAAGCCAAGAACCAAGAAACGGGGCCTTCAAGGTTGGCCGAAGGGCCTTAGTCAGGCATTTACCAAAGCCTGGCTACCAGAGGCGTCATTTCGCTGGAACCTAAAGGGGGGGGGGGGGCAACGGCGGGGCCCCATTACGCAGGGGCGGTTTGAAGTGCTTGGGAACTTGGAAATGCTTGGGATACCGCAAAATATGATTGTCGGAAATCCAGCACGGCTGAAGAGTTAAACGGTTCAGAAACAATGGACAAGAAACGTACTGCAGCATATGGTGAAAACAAACTTCCAGAAACCAGTTTGTGAAAGGTAAATGTCATGCTCAACAAGACCGAAGGTTTTGATCGGATCCCAACATTTTATTATTTGCTCCCGAAAATTCGGTCTTGTAGATCTTCGGTCTTCAACAGACTTCTTAAACATTTTTACTTTTAAAATTTACAAATAGGTTAAGGCCAATGGTATAGAAGACCAAATTCGTATTTTACAGAACAAATCGGATACGCCAGCTGAATTTCAACAAGTGCAGATATATTAAGATATCCGTTTCGCGCTGTCAAATATTCAGATATGGATTCAGCAAATGGTTTACCCAGTAGCCTACGTCGTATCTCCTTCCTTCCTTACTTCTGCCCAACTTACGGTTTCGGCCGGATTCCGGACAAACTACTTGTCTGGCAAAAAACTAAAGTTCAAAAACGAATTTAGCATGTCCCTTACCTCTACATCCAAGCTCTTATCAACTTCAGATTAAACTTTTACTTTTAACAAATTTTCCGGTTTCAGCTGGATTCCGAGCGATCTATACGTCCGGTGAGAAAATACTATCATGTGTGAATTCAGCATGTCTTCTTACCCGCAAATCGAACATCTTATCAAATTTAAATAAAACTTTTACCTTTAACAAATTTTTCGGTTCGGGCCAGATTCCGGCCGAACTAATTGTTCGGCGAGAAAATAAATTTCATTCGAATTCAGCATGTTTCTTTACCCCTAAATCAAATATCTCAATAGCTTTAAAAAAAGATTTTTTTTTGCCCCTTAGTTTGAAACCCCTCCCTCCGCTCTGAAACCTAGCCCCCATAGGGCTATAGAACCCATCTTCGAAGTTGACCTGTACTTTGACCCAACGAATCCTCACACCAAGTTTCATCAAACTATCTCAATCCCTTCGAGAGTTATCGTGCCGACAGACGGATAGACGGACAGACAGACGGACAACTTTTGCGATGTCATAGGTATTCCTCCACCTACGTCTTGGGATCCCCAAAACAAGAACTCGCGGGAAAGCGAAGCCACCGCAGCAGTTTTTATTGCGTAGCAACAAAGTGCCGCAAAGTGAGCGCCGCTGGCGAACTTTTTTCTGAATCTGCATGTTTTTAACAGAATTTTACCCGTACAAATTTCAGATTTATCCCCAATATTCAGTCCAAACCTCAAAGGCAACAGAACACAAAAGACCCCACAGGAGAAAATTGTGTAATTTCTTATGATTAGAGTGCAGTTCTGGATCAGAAATGGAAGTATCTTATCATAGAACATCTCATAATATTTGGCTCCGATACAGTTCAAACAGTGTGACATTTAACTGAAAACCGGTACATTCGACTCTTTCCAAATAAAATCCCCATCCGAAAGAAAACTGAAACAGAGTAGCCTTTGCTACAACTCACGTTAAACATGGATTTGAAACTTTTCTTATCGTTTTACAAAATGGACAAGGGGTTAAGTGGAAAAGGCACTGTGTGCTTGCCTCTATTCTTCCTACTCTTATACTTCGTGCTCCTTCGGGGTGGTGCCCCCAGTCAATTTCCAATGACCCTGTTTTTTTAGGGTAACGTTGTTAATGAGTACGTATTTGAGTTCAATAAATTTCACCCCCCCCCCCTTTTTGGGTTGGTATTGGGCTGGGGTTGGTGTTGGAAAGTATTAAATAGGTTGTGATGAAGGGTAGAGAGGGATTGGCGGGCGTCCCCAGTTTAAACCCCGACCGTGAACGGAGAGTCCGGCATAATTTACTAGGCCGGACTCGGAGAGAGCGGACGGGGGTATACCTCTTCAGTCGGTGGTTGAATGGCTGAGAGTTGGGAGTCAAAGAGAAGGAAGTGAAAGGGAAGGAGAAAGTAAAAAAAAAAAAAAAAAAAAAAAAGGAGAGGAAAAGTAAATAAGGATAAATGGTTAGGTGGATTTATATCCATTTTTGTTTCCGATCACGGTCACTCTTCCAGTCCGCGACCTCTTCGCGGGCGTCCCCAGTTTAAACCCCGACCGTGAACGGAGAGTCCGGCATAATTTACATTTCCAAGCGGGCCCTCAGCTATCCAGGAAGAAAGTGATACTCGACGCCTTGTTATAAAGATAATAGTTGCGTTTTTGCTGATACCATGGTATCTATTACCACGGTAACTGGATCTGCAATTAGTCGTTTTTCCAGTTATCGTGGTATCTGATACACGGTGCTCTGCAAAAACGACTATTGCCGAAATTGCTCTTTTCGAAGTCATCCTAAAAGAAAAACAGATATCCAGTTACGTCACCAAGTGCTAAACTTCTTTCTCACCAATCTGACAAAATTTGATGAAAGTAAGATGACTTTTCAGATACCACGACCAGTTAACACGGTCGGACCGTAGTATCTGAATATCTGATACCACGATAACTGGCCAGATACCAATATAACTGCAAAAACGCCCTTTGACCGTCGTATCAGATACCACGACATCTGCAAAAACGACTTTAGATCGTGGTAAGAGATACCATGGTATCAGCAAAAACGCAACTAATGTCTCTCTCAGACACACAACTACTCAAGGCTCAAACGCGCCTTAAAACCGTTCGATCCTCGAACAATGCAATTTTCATTAGTGACCTTGGTCAACTGATGCTATTTTTCTGTTTTACCTGGGTAGCTCTGGGCCCCTTTGGAAGGCACATGGGGGCAGTAGCCCCCCCCCCCTCCACAAACGACGCCCCTGCTGGCTACCTGGCTGCCTCAATTTGCCTTGAAATCTGAAAGGACTCTCACGTCCTCTGACCCACGGAGTTTTCCCCTCCCTCAAGCAACCCTAAAATGAAGGGTTTAGCCTGACGATAGTGCTGTTACAAATGACCTTTGCGTAGCCTTATAGCACACAAATGTGTGGGGTGCCGAATTTATTTTGTATTATCATATTTACAAGTGTCTGTATCTCTACAGTCTGAAGTGAATGACGCCCTAGATCACTGCTTATCGTCGATAATAACAAACACAAATTTTCACCGTTCTCATTTTCATGTAAATGCGATCAACTGCCAAAAATGCGACTGCTCATCGGATCCCATATCAAAGAAACCATCAGAAAAGTCAGCTAAAGATGATGGAACGCATATGACTCGAACTTTGACCAATTGTGTGACCAATGTTATTCATTGCTCATTCGCCTTGTCGGGCTCCCACACCCATCTTTAATACATTAGCAAGCTAAAACTGAAACATCCAATCATTTTGCCGAAACGACTCTAGTTTAATTAGAGCCCGAGCAAATTTTTGAAGGTGTGGATGGGCCAATATTTTTCACTGATTTTATTGCGTTTTGGCACGATATGAGTAGGATGATTGGAGAGAGGTTCAGAGCTGAAGATGAGAAAGTTTTTCGCAAGGGAGTCTCTGCTGTCTCTGAAACTTGACTGCCGGCATGGGCCCATAACTGTTGTTACCCGCTTGACTCCAGGGTGCCCCGAGTCCGAGGCTTAAGATAGGTGACCATAGAACGTGAATTTGCGTTCGCCTAGGCGAATTTGACGTCGTTAGCGGTTTAAAGTCACTTCAGTAGTAAGCGTGGGCACTGTTCTGTTCTGTCCTGTTTTGGGGGTACCTGTTTTCTGTTCTGTTCTGAAACAGAACAGGTCTTCTGTTCTTTTATTTACCTGTTCTGTTCTCTTCTGTTTTTTTGGATGCCTGTTTTCACCTGTTTCTGTTTTTTTTGTACCTGTTTTTCCGTCTGTTTCTGTTTTTCTTTCTTTGAGCGGGAATTCCACTGACAGTCGTAATCTAATCGTAGCGGCCATCAAGAAGCGGTTTACGACAGGCTACGATTCCTTGTTGTCTCCACTTGTTCTCGATCGTATCGTATTGTTTGATAGCACGCGGCATATGCATGGCAAAATTAGACTCTGGGGACTGGGGGCAATCAGTAGACTGTATTTTGGGTTAGATCAAACTAAATGAGTATTCAGGTCATTCAGTTCAAAATCTGTCAGACCAATGTGAACTTGTATGCCTTTTTTACATCAAGCTTCCCAAGATTACTACGCAAAGTTTTTGAAAAAGGTAGGTCAAAAGTGTCTCTTCTGTCGACGTCTAATTTTTTCTCTTCGATATAATAGTTAACGCGATGTTTCAGTCACCCCACACCGAAAAGAACACTGCACTTTTATTTCGGCGTGACTGCTGTCTGTCTCTTGAGTTTGAAATAAAAATATTTGAAATGAAATCCATATTATTTCCAATTTACACAGTTATCCCGGCATCTGTAATTAATATATTATTAATTTATACAATTTTCAGGTAACCGAGTTTCGATTTAGTCTTCCCTGTCTTTGAATAAAGTCATCATTCATGGGATTTTATCCACGTCCAGCGGTCATCTGGCAAAAAGACCGGCAACTACAACGCATCTTAAATTCACACGTTTTCTGCCATAGGAATCGTAGCCTAGTAAAAAACAAAATTATAATGTCTCATGCTCCATCAGTTTGTTCTGTAGTGCCAATAAAAATCAAATACAGTCCTTCCCCATGTAAAATCCCCCCTCTCCCCTCGATTGGAACCCCTGCCTGCAGTTGCAGTTTTAGAGATGTCTTGAATTTGGGTGTAAAATAATTTTCTTCATGAAGCTGCTGTATTACAATTTTGTTTCTGGGAAAAGTTTAACATACGGGAGAGGTCAATCAGTTTCTAAATTATTACTAGGAATAAAATATTTTTCAGCCCAAGATGACTGCAAACTATGTTTGACAGTGCAAAAAAAGACGCATCAGCTGCATTACATTAGAGCTATATTTCGGCCATTCTTGGCAAGGGTCTTCTCCAGGCTCAAGCCGAAGCTGGAAAATGAACTTAAACGGAACGGAAAATTAATATAGGGGCTGAGATATACCTCTAATAAGATGCACCTGACGTTCCGTTTTGTACCATCAGGAAACCAGGGAATATTTGGCCAAGGAAAGGAGTGGGGATATTTGGTCCTTCGTCTGTTCCTCAATATATTATAGTAGCATGCGTAGGTAAGCCAACCAAGATTCTGCCAACCAGAAACTCACTAAAACGTGTAAGCTCACACACTTTTCTTTAATAACAGTCAGGCTACCAAGATTGTTTTTCCTTTTTTACTTTAGGCCTGACATTCCTCCCAAACTTGGGGGGGGGGTAGAGTTAAGACCAGTTTCTTGACTAAAAGGCAGAACAGGCTTGAGCTTATGTTGATTGTGTTATGATTGTTTCCTGAAGCCTAGCATTCCATTTTTAGGATGAGGAGGGGAGTTCCCGTATATCAAGTGACATGCATAGCTCTAGAACGAGTGATTTGGTTCTGCTGAAACTTTAAACCCCTTAAAGTGTAAATCTTAACCACAAAGTGAAAACAATATTTTTGACCAAATGGTGCATTTTTGTGACTGTTTTATCTTCAAAATGTAGCCGCGTAATGTAGCCCCCCTCCCCACTGCAGCCGTCCTGCCCAGTGAATCAGCCTTTTCTGATGGTTCGCATAATTAATATGTAATTCCCAGAATCGAGAAATTAAAATAATAATAACGAAAATACATTTCTAAACATTCGACAGTGCAAAATAGATACTTCATACTTACTAGAGCTATATTTTGGTCCTTCTTGGCGAGGGTCTTCTTCAGGCACATGTAAAGGGAACCCCCTCCCCACTGCAACCGTCCTGCCCAGTGAGTCTGCCTTTTCGGTCTGTTTGTATTTGGTCAAAAGCAATGCACTCGCATGGCGTAGAAGACGCTCGAGAAAATAACATTGTAAATCTAGTACCAGTATCGTTTTTATTTCTCTTGTAACTGTTTGACTAGTAACAACCTTGCTTAGAACTGATACGGGGAACTTTATTCGCTTGAAACAAACACGCAACTCGGTTTGTTATAGGTAGTGTGGGAAACAGCTGTTTTTTTTCAACAAAACAGCTGTTTTCTGTTTTTAAAGAAAAAAAGAACAGAAACAGAACACGTGACCTGTTTTCAACCACACCTGTTTCTGTTTCTGTTCTGTTCTCAGAATGCCCAGTTTTCTGTTCTTCTGTTTCTCGAAAAAAACAGAACAGTGCCCATGCTTATTCACTAGTCAAAAATTTCGCGCCGCGCCGTTGGTTGGCTTTTCACCCTGTTGTCGTTCTGGTCCTACGTACGTATTGTATCCACGTATACATATCTAGTCTTGGCAAATTCGTTCACGTACTCGCTGCCATTGGGGTCTGCAAAACGAATACTCTATATGACTAAGTCCAAAACACGTCAGTGATCCTCAGGAAGAAGGAATAAATGTATCCGTAACGACTCAAACTCAACGACTCAAATCCCGTGTCAACCAATCATGGCGATCTTTGGGAGCAGGTGTGACACCACTTCTGCCTTTCTTCCGCTATGTACCCGTCAGGCCCGTATCCAGGAATTTATTTCGGGGGGGGGCCTTTCGGGGGAGGGGGGTTTGCCTACTGGTCGGACAAATAAGTACAACAAACACATAGATCAGAGGGAAAAGCCTATACTAATGATTATCTTTGTATGTTTCGGGAGGGGTTTGAACCCCCTACCCCTCCTCCCCGGATACGGCCTTGGTACCCGGAGAGCCCGGAGATTTTGCATCACCAAGGAGAGATACTCATCAAGAGTACTCGCTGAGCGGCGCAAAAGAACAAAATTCGTTGGCGGAAAAAAATCGCGTTCTGTGAGCGCCTATCTTTACGGAGAGCAGTTTTTGCTTCGCGGGAGACAGCTTGGTGCCTTGGATCTATTAGTTTCGAATTAGATAAGCGAGAGTTCGTCCCGATTGGGAATTGGGTAGTAAGCTGCTGCCAATTCGCTATTTTCCAACTGAGCGCTTCTAGCGGATGTAGTAAAATTGGAAATGCTACTCCGAATTGGTCCCTGAAACTCGTCTCCAAAGCTAGGGTTTCTGATGATACGGTTGTTCTTAATTATTTCCTTTTTTAACCTTTTTTTTTACCAATCATCTTGTCTGAACTTTGCCAGTTTTCGACTTTTCAGGTTTATTTTGGTGATGAGTTGGTACGCGTCAACTCGGAATAGCGTTTCTAGCCGTAATCCGCTAGGGGTGCTGAATTGGAAAAAAGCGAATTTTAGGTCTCTACCTTAAAGTCCTTATCTAAACCTGGACTTCTTAATCCTAGTAAAATCTTCAGCTTTCGCTTCATGCAAACCCACCCCCTAGCCTATAGTGAGTCGTGGTAAAGACGAGACAAGATTTCAGGCCTGAAACATCCTTCTCTTAAATAGTACCTAATCTTGAGTAAGGAAGACAATCAAAATGAAAAAAAATAAAATATGTGTAAGAATGAATAGTTTACAACCTGATATCTAAATGGAAGGAAATTGAGATTTGCGGCGTCGCTGAACAACGAAAAAGAGGGATGGCTATGAGCAAAGGAGGTGGAGACTCTACTAGGAGGTGGAGCCTGAAGGAAGTGAATGTTTGTGTAGCTGTGATCACTATGTAGTGAAACTTCCCTTGGAGATAAAGCTTACATGTATCCCTTACTACCACGCGTGTCCGCTATGGTTCCAGGCTTCCACCCTTATGGTATGGGTTTGCCCTTGGTCTACCACATAACTGAACAAGGCTGGATCAGCGATCGTGCACTTTAGTGCGCAAGAAAATAATGTAAACACGAAAATTATGATAAGAGTTAACAGCATTGTGCAACCGTCATCAGCGCCATAATTTGGTTGAAATTCATACCCGACTAGCGTAGTAGCGATGATCAATGAAGCTTGGGCTCTTGCTAAGAGCATAATATTTGTTATACTTAGATAATTATTAGGTTTCCTAATTGACCAAATTGGTTAGAAAATATGTCCCTATTTATTCCATCAAAGATGAACTATGGATAATAGAGTCTCGAAAAGAGCATATTAGTTGCGTTTTTGTTCGGCTTTTGCCTTTCCCTTTCAGCTTTGGCTTTTTATCGTTTTCAGGACTACTAGACTTTTCCCTTTTCTCGGATGAAAACACTGTTTTGATAAATGCCATTTTATTTGTATTTTACTTGCACTTCAGATTTTTCATCTTTAAAATCCGAGACAGTCTCGAAATACTAATTTTCACTTTGAGTCAAATTCCTCTTTTATTGGATTTTGGGATAAACTGGCTAAAGTAGCGGGGCAAAAAGCCAAAAGGAGAGCGTAACTTGGTCACCTACCAAGTTTTTTTTTTGCAAAAAGCCGAGGGCGACTTTTGCCTTTTTGACAAAAACGGGAAATTGTCAAACAGTACTTAGGACCATTTTACGAAAACGCAAAAAAAGTAAATAGCCGTCGAAAAGGCGAGTGAAAAGTCGAACAAAAACGACACTGTTGTTGTGGTTCGCCTGACTGATTTACCGCACTGCTCGAAGGGAGCCAATAAAGCTAACAGCCGAGAGGGGAGAAATGAAATGAATTTATAACCGTTTTAGAGAGTGAGCGTATAACACGTCACCATGTACGTTTTAATTTGGCTAGAGTCATGTTAGTAAAATAGTGCACTGATGAACAATCCACAACATATGTCTATTTGAGATTGGCAATTACAGTTGAGGGGTGATTCTTAGAACGTTAGTTAACTTTGAACGGTGTATTTTCGGCTAAATGGTAAAATGAAGTCCCAAAAAACTCATTCAGGTGTCCTTAGGAGGTCGTCTACTTTGGCTAACGGCTAGTTGAATGTTGTCCTACCAAGTGGATGAAAAGGGCACTGTTCAAAGTCAACTTACGTTCAAAGAAGCAGTCACGACACCGAGTGCGAGCTGTTAATGGCTTCTGCAACAAGCAAAACGAGTTGGGTCGAGGCACAACAACAGTGATACTCTGATACTTTTTGTACTTTTTTCTCTGATACTCTTGTGGGGTTTTCTCTGTGTACTCGCCGAATTTTGACGGATAGAAATAAATTACATATATAACTGAATTAAATAAGCTTCACAGTAGCATTTTTCGAGATTTTGCAAAACCAACTGCCCCAAAATCAACAGTTTAAAGCAAGATCAATCGTATGTTCGACGGTCCTGAAATGAAAGAACCTGAACCTGAACCTTTCGAGAGAAAATGAAGAAAATGTCGCGGAAAAAACTGGTCGCAGTAAAGGGACTACATAATTCTGTGCGAACCCAATAGAAGTAACGTATTTAGAGCACTGCTCTTCCTTTAACTGTTTGTCTTTAGATTGAAAAAAGGCGTAACAGAATAAAACGTGTCATTTGTGTAGGAAAAGTGTTACTTTTACCAAAAGGTGTGCTAATAGAGCGTGTTCCATCCTACTTACCATGGCTACTACGCATGACGTCACGAATTCTGGCTTTTTGCCGTCAAGGCTGGAACGATTTTTCTATTTTCCATCCGAATATCATGCCACGAGCAATCCGAGGGGTTGCTCACTCCCAAAAACGATGTACACCAAGTGGCGCGTGCTGCGGTGCCGAGCCGGTGCCGCGGTGCCGTGCCGGTGCCGAGCCGGTGCCGCGGTGCCGTGCCGGTGCCGCGGTGCCGTGCCGGTGCCGCGGTGCCGTGCCGGTGCCGCGGTGCCGTGCCGGTGCCGTGCCGGTGCCAAGCCGGTACCGAGGTTTTTTTTACTTCAAATTACAGTATTGTGATAAAGCACGATTTCTGATGTACATGTAAACAAATTTCATCAGATATTGGCCGAGAATCAAGTCGGCAATGTGTGTTGAATACAAGAGCTAGCAGCTCATATGGTACTTGCAAGGCTGGGTCAGAGGATGAAATTTAGGAATTTGTAAATTCTTGGGTTTCTTGTGTTTAATTATAAGCCGTACCCTTGAAATAAGAATGATTGTGGGCCCTTGGAAATCAAGAGAATGATCTGGTGAAAAGTATTTTATTTTTGCACTTTAAGGGCACTAGAAATTCATGTGAAAGCAAAACCCTTTAGGCAAAAGTGACTATGGGCTCATGGGGATCACGTAGTTGTATATTTTGCTCAAACTAATGCAACCTATAATACTAATGCAACCTACTTCCGTAATCATTACATATATTTCTAAACCCGGAGACCCACGTTTCGTGCGGTACATTCTAACCCCTCTAACAAAACCTCGCTGATTTTCTCACTTGCCGTGTTTTGCTACCTTCGATGTGTATCACGCTGTCGACGGTTCGAGACGGTTGCGCGACGGTTGTCTGCGAGAATTTTTTCCATCAGGAAAATCGGTTATGCAAATTGTTTCCCTGTTTCGCTAGAAGTCAACGGGTCTCGGAAAAGGCTTAAAACAGCCAAAACAGTTAGTTATTTATTGAAAGCACAGCATAGTTAAAGTATTCAAATACTTTAAAATACTGTAAGTTGAAGAGTGATTAGTGCGAGGGGTCCTTTAAGGGAGCTGGAAATTCATTTTGAAGCAAAACCCTTGTTTCACAAATAATCATGGGCTCATGGGGATCATGAAAATATATGTTTTGCTCCAAAGTATTTTTTGTACTTTGTGGTTATGATGAGTACTTTAAGGAATGTGGTTGGCTCTATAAAAGAATTTATGAACCAATCTTTTCCTTCCTTGACTACCTACTTAGGCTAACTGGTACATATATTTAGCCACAGCAAGTGCATGAAAATGGCAAAGTTCGAAGCACGAACGTTCAAATAAGCATACCTCTATTGCACTCCCAGAGTGTCTGATGGGGAAATTGACTTTTTCCAAGTTAAATATGCCTGCCAAGTATCATTCTTAGCACACTGAATTACCTTCACCAGAAGCAAAATATACTGAAGCTGACTCAAGTTTTGGGCGATATTCGATACCGATAACGATATATCCATGTATCGGACAAAATATCGATATCGATAACGATATTTGTTCATTCGTAAAGATTGCAATTAATCCAACATAACCCACACTTATATATACGAAATTGGAGCAATGTGTATTCGCAATTCCTTTCTTATTTATCCGGAGTTCGAGATGATCCAGTATGCGATATATCGGATATCGATCGATCGATATATCGCACCAAATATCGATATCGAAACGTAAATATCGCTATCGAAAACGATATTTGTTCATCGTAATTATTGTAAATAATCCGAACTAACCTACACTTATATATCCGAAATTGGACAATATGTTTTCCCTAATTCATTTCTCATTTATTCTGAGTTTGAAATGATCCAAGATGCTGTTTAATGAAAATTTGGTTCTTAGATTTTGGCGAAACGAAGCATGGTAAGCAAATATCAATATCGATATATCGATTATCGAATATCGAAAGTGAAAATATCGATATATCGATTGTTGAATATCGAAAGTGAAAATATTGATATATCGAAAAATCCAAGTATCGCCAAGCACCAGTACCAAACCATGGTTGACCACTTTGCGCATTTGGTCAACAGCATCTCCTCATATCTAGTTCAGCTTCTTCTTCGGTTGCATGTTTTCAATAATTCTTTCATTCAAGTACCTTCGTTATTGGGCGCCAGATACCAGATACCAGATGGCGAAGAGTAATCTGCAGAAAATTTGTCCGTGGCCGGAAAAATTGTCGCCGGTGCCGTGCGGTGCCGTGCGGTGCCTTGCGGTGCCGTGCCGGTGCCGAGCCGGTGCCGAGCTGGTGCCGCGGTGTTGCGCCGTTGCCGTGCCTTTGCCGTGCCGGTGCCGCGGTGCCGTGCCGGTGCCGTGTCGGTGCCGTGTCGAGGTGTACACCGGTGGCGGAGAGTGAGCAACCCCTCGGAGCAATCCGACCAATCACGTTACAGAGATCCGTAGTTACTACGCTCCCGAACGTGGTAAGCAAATAGTTACTGTTAGTTTTGTACGGTACTCCACTTCTGCTCTGTGGCAATACGTCGTAAATTAAGTAATCCTGCTGCCAAAGCTGGTTAGCCGACTGTGAATCATATTTGACTGCGTTAACGAATGAGTCAGCTGAGTTTTCTTCTAGCAATATTTCCGCCCATGTCCGAGAGAGTCCTCTCAGGCTCAGGCTAGAAAATTAAATTGTGATGAAAAGAAATTCTACACTGTCAGAAGTTTAGAACAGATAACACAATGCGCGGTTTCAACAGGCAACACTTGGGATGTAATCTGTTCTGATTTTGAAAACGTTATACACTAAACGTTATATCTACCAAGCATTGACAAGAAGAGCCAAAAAAGCATCTGCTGACCTTTCCAATATCACGACGATGATGATTTTACGGTCTCCTGGCAATGCTTAAAGAATTTGATTAATGTGGTCGGAGAAGGTTGGCGACACCATTATCTTTCGAGGGGTCAGAATTTTACGAACACACTGTTACCTTTGTTTTCTTCAAAATCGTCACGGTAGCTAACGGTATCCACAAAATACTTGGAGATAATTCACTCTTCAAAGCAAGGTGACCATTGCTCATTAATTATTCAGCGATCTCCCGCCAGAGATTAAAAGGGATATAAAACCTTCGAGAAGATCGAGTGGCGAGTAAGATGATTAATACAACTAAGCAGTTTGTCACCACATGAGTTTAAATATGTCGGAAGAGAAAATCATCGGCCAGTTTGACAACTTTTGGTATCCCAAAACGTAAGTGGAGGGATACCTATGATTTCTTAAAAGTTGTCCGTCTGTTAGCACGATAACTCTAGAAGGAGCTGAGATAGTTTGTTCAAATTTGGCACGAGCACTCTTTGGGCCAAAATAAAGGTGAAGTTTGAGGATGTGCCATGTAGTCCTATATTTAGGGGTGGACAAGGGGTTTCAAACTAAGAGACGGAAAAAAAATATTCTTAAAAGCTAATGAGATAGTCGATTTAGGGGTAAGTAGATATGCTGAACACGGATAGATGGCTAGATAGATTAGCGTATTTCAAAAGCCCATGGGCCATATACACAAACAAACAAAAGCAAAAATATAACTTAAACAATCAGACTCCCTCTTAACTCTAAAGATTTATCTATGTACACGCCCACTCGAGTAATAACGGTAGGGTTACTATTGCTCAAAATTTCAGGAAGTGATGAAATCACACCCTCTACATAAATTTTCCTTAAATCAGAAATTTTCGGGCATCTACGGAGGAAATGGTCCAAATTTTCTTCCTCCTTCTCACGAAGTGGCCAATATATGAAAATTCTGTTTTCGCGGGACGAGTAGTCCACCCAGAATCCGGCCAAGAACGGTAAACAGGCCGTATCCAGGAATTTATTTCGGGGGGGGGGGCGTTGTCTGCTAGTCGGGCAAAAAAGTAAAAAAATCACATGGATCAGAGGGAAAAGCCTATAAAAATGACTATTTTGCAAGTTTCGGGGTCGGGCAAAATCACCCCCCCCCCTGGATACGGCCTTGCCGTTAAACTTGTTTAAAGTAAAAGTTTTATTTGAACTTGATTAGACATTCGATCCAGGATGACAATAATTTTCCAAACGGACATATAGTTCGTCCAAAATCCGGCTGAAACCAGAAAATTTGTTATTTAAGGAAAAGTTTTATCTGAAGTTGATTAGAGGTTCGATGTAGGGGTAAGAAGATACGCTGAATTCGTTTTTGAGCTTTTTCTCAACGGACAAGTACTTCGCTCAGAGTCCGGCAGAAACCGAAAATTTGGTAGAAGTAATGCAGCTGGAAGTTTTGATTAATTTCGTCAAAGTATATATGACGTATAGGGGTAAACACACAAGCTTAATCCACATCTGAACTTGGTTTTCTCAGATATTTAGCAGTTGGCCTTAACCTGTTTCTGAATTTGAATAGTACAAATTTTCAAGGAGTTTGGCGAAGACCGGATATTGGGATCCCATCGAAACCTTTGGTCTTGTTTGGTCTCGGAAGTTGAATACTATTTAGCTAAATCTCTGAATCTTCAAGAGATCACTATAACGAATTTAGTATATTTTACGGCGTTTGTTTATAGTGCTCCAGTTTACATCCTTTCTTCTTTGGACTTGCGGGAATTAAACAGAAACAAAAAAACTAAAGAAATCGATCATGCTAGTAATTAGTTAAATTTTTCTACACATTCTGCTAAACAAAACAAAAACAAATCTTGGATCCATAGTCAAACTATGATCCCAGCCTCCCCATGTCGGGTGTTTCTGAACGACGAGACTAGATGACCCAGCGGTCGGATTGAGTCGTGGCTTCACCTTGGGTCTTGGGGGGGGGGGTCTAGACGTTGCAACTTCTAGAATGCTTACGATGCAACTCCTTTAATTGTTATGCACACCATTTAATGCATAACGTTTTCAAAATCATAACGGATTACATCAAATGTCTTTTCTGTCTAAACTGTGCATCCTTGTGTTACCTTTTATGAAACTTCTGACAGTATAGCGACCATTAGTATCTGATGTTGGTTAGTTTCCAAACGGGAGTTGCTGTGAGTCAAAGCTGGTGCTGAGAAAGAATTATTGGACCACATATCTCTAGAATAAGATTCAGCTAACATATTCGTTTAATTTTGTCAAATACATCTATGATTTCTCATCCATTCATTCATAGTGCTAAGTTTCCTTCAAGGTGCTACTTTTCGTAAAAAGTTTCAAAAGTAGCACTTTCCTGGTATTAGTGGCAACCCGGATTTCTTGACTAGAAAAAATGTCAACGAATTTGCTTGACTTGTCTATTCGAACCAGGAACGAAGTGAGCCACGGCACCGAGTGCGAGGGGTTGAAGCCTTCTGCAACCGGCAGAGAAAAGAAAGGCTCTGTAATTTATCTTACGACCCACCATTTTCAAAAGCGGAGTATGTAAAAGAAAAGAAATAAAACACAACAAAAACACAACTTTGAATTGGGCTTGAAAGAAAAACAGTTTCTTGTTATTATTCCGTTCATGTTATTTATTAACAGTTAGTGTTCGCTCTAAAGTAGAAAAATTAGCCCGATAGTAGGATCTTTACCGAAATCGACCTTCCCCTCGCGAATCTGTCCTGTTTGTATCCAACTCGATACAGTTGGCCCCCAGATGTGTTAATTTCAGATTTCATTGATTCATTAGCGAACAGGGGTAGCCTTGTTCCATCTGCCGAACGATTTGGTGGAATTTGGCGGAAGCTCGTCTTGCAGATCAGAGATCACGCGAGTAGGCTACCTTAAAGCCGGATGTTCTGCAGGACCCACTAGAGGTGCTTTCACAGTGAATCCGAACGGTTTTAACTTAAGTTTCTTTTCTTGGGCCACATCAGCCTTTCACATCTTAGATAGGTCCTCCGAAACGGAACCGGAACCCCTTTCCACCGGACCCTTCTGCAAACGAAAACAATATCCCACGAAAACGAAACCAGGAACTATCTGGCCAAGGGGATACCCACTCCCCAAGCCTATGTACACCGGATGCCGGAGCGTGAGTATCCTCTTAAAGAGGACCCCTTTGAAAACGAAAAAGCTGGACCTACCTCCACAATACGAACAAGGAACACAGGGTGCTATTTCGAGAAGGTTGGAATGTTCAGCTTAGTTACTTTTTACAAGGATGGAATTGGAATTGTTAGAAGGGTGGAACACGCTCTTCGACAATTCCTTTCTCCTTGCGAGGGGTTGCCCACTTTAAATTTTAGAGTACATCAAGTGCCTGGTGCCGCGTGCCAGGCCGGAGCGAGCTACAAGCAGCTGACACCAGTTGCCACGTGCTGGAAATTTCGAATTATCATGGTAGAAGCGGAAATCGCCAACCAACCAATCAAGATTAGGTTCCAAGTAGCTTAAAGGACCCCTCTTGCTTATTCTGCCTTTTATAATATACTTAGCTCCCATATGGAATTATAAGCTTCTAAAATCCCCACCTTTCTCCGTTGTTTCATTTCGTAGCTACGAATTCTTAGCGCTTTTTCGGCCTTTCCGAGTTTTCCCGTCACCCAACGAAAAGTTTACCGTAATCTTCAATGTACGCTGACAACTCTTTCACATATAAGGATGTGCTACTCTCCTGTTTATTAATTCTTTTATTTGCTTAGTTTTCCCACTTCTTAACCAAGGCACTGTTCAGTTTTCAAATGTTTTGCGCCCAGCAGCCGCGTCGGAGAGCAGGAAGGCTGGATATACTCGACAAGCGCTAACAAGAGAATCGCTAGTTTTAGGTGGGAAGGAATGGTATTTCAAAAAGAGTTTTTTCTGATTCATTTAATAGGGAAACGATCATTTCTAGTAAGAATTGTGCTTTAAAGGTAGAAGAGGAATAAAATATTTAAATGAACGGCCGGCACCGCTGGATTCAGCCGTTGCCGGGAAAGGGTGTTTAGCAGGTGCCGCGGAGTTGGTAACCCCTCGCTCCTTGCAGGAAAGATAAACACATTTCAAGTACGAAAATGTGTCTCGTGTTTCTTAATAGCACCTCGACACCAAACTAAAGGAGGGCTTCACAATGCTCTCACACTGTCGAAAGCACTGCGTAAATAGTGCAACCGTATCACTAGAACAAACTTTGAAAGTCCTTTGAAAGTCTGTCGTACTGCGCGAGGGGTTATCAACTCTCCAATAGCCATTCAGCTCCAGACTGGGGGCGATCAAGTTCACTCGACGCTGGGCTAAGCAAACTAACGTTTGAGGTTCACGAGGGACGAGTTGAAAGAATTCCGAGTTCCAGCCTTGGCAGTGAAGCAGATTGCCGTTCACACTCAGTTTGGTAATGAATCGTGTTCCCACCCCGATTCCAAATTGTGATTTCACATCTATATTTTCCGCCTAGTATGCCGAACCTACCTTGTCGTAAAGCAGAAAAAGCCTTTCCTAACATCAACGCTACAGATACATACTGAAATACTTTTGCATCGGCGCTTTGGGCATCTCAGACAATTAATTCTTCTTAGTCTATTGTTGAGTCCTGTTCTTGCAACTTTGATGACACGTTCCCATGAGCTACTGGTATTTTTTTTATTTTGGCCCTCTTGACTGACATCTAAGGACATGAGGTTCTGTGGATCATTTGTTCATTCAGATGAGACAAACGTGGCAGTGTTGTAAACTTTGTATTACGCCCGATTTTGGGCTCGAATTCTAAAGTAAAAACCGAAATCTGTGCAGGAAAGATTAAATGATTTAGTTAGCTATTTTAAATTAAAATAAAATATATAAAAACGAATTTTCACACGAGTGTAAAGGGCAAGATGTAAATAAATGTTACTCCATATTTAGTATAAGTAAACCGCTCTACTATATCTCCAACAAAATAGCTTCAGGGGGTTTTGTTTATCGCATTATATTTTTGTTATGTAGTCTATGTAGTACAAATAATGAATGAATGAATACCGGAATGAGTAACGACCGTTATTCCTAATCCAACCTTTGGCTCTCTTTTTTGTCAACATCAGTACCAGCAAAGACTTCAGACATGACAAATTTCTGTCCTACACAGCAACCTATCTAGAGCAAACATTAAACAAAAATGATTGAGTAACTATTAGATTAATAAAACACCAAATAAAATTACATTACTCATTATTGAATGATGGTTCAACGTGCTCATGGAAGGAAATTAAGAATCCCGACGTCGCCGAATCTCAGTTGGGGAGCAAAGCGGCTAGCCACTTGCGAGGCACAACCGGAAGGAAGTGCATTTATGTATGATTTTTCTGGCACTCTTGCCAGAGGAAAAGGTTGCTGCTATGATGGAATACCGAGAGGAGTTCGTTTTAATCATAAAGTGCCAATGTTGAAGCCTTCTTTAACCAGCTTCCATAACTCATCAAGGCGGAATAAAAATAGAGGCTCAGAAACCAGCCCATCCTACTTACTAAAACTCATACATTTTCCCCTGCTGACACGGCAAAAATACACTCCCCCAGGATTAACCCTTTCGCGGCAATCGAATCTCAATCTTTCATACTAGCAGGTGGCATGCCGCTATTAATATAATATGAAGATGTATATTCGATAGCCGTCGGTGACAGTAGAATTATTAGTTTGTACACTGCAACCCCTGATCAACATCCACCATACAGAAATAGTTAATTGTCAGGGATGGTCCATAGACCTTTACTTTTACTGGGTGGGTGAATAGAAGAGTGGGGACAGTAATGGTAGTGCATACTTCGCGAGTTCCAGGTGCTATAGATACCATCTTACGCCGGCTATGTTCACTAATAATCATCTCTTTGACATTGGCATTCGGTCATAAAGTTAAACTACTTTAGCCCCCTCCCCACACACACACACCTTTAGACCAATGTTGGTTATGTACTGTAAAGGCAGGTTTTGGGGCTGATTCAGGTCCAGTCGGAGGCCCCAAACTTACTCCCATCCCCGCAACAACCTTGATTTCACTACTTCTTTTTGTTAGTGGAGTGTTCCTTGAAACAGTCCACTATTGCGAGCGCTGTAGCAGCTTTCGGTTTTCACCATATTTTGTGGAGCTCATAACTCGTGAACG
Source organism: Branchinecta lynchi (assembly GCA_023053575.1). NCBI lineage: Eukaryota > Metazoa > Arthropoda > Branchiopoda > Anostraca > Branchinectidae > Branchinecta > Branchinecta lynchi. The sequence goes on from JAKZAP010000008.1 coordinate 13,629,857, forward strand.
AGTGCAAGCATCAAGTTCAAACTTGGTACACTTGTGGGTATTGGGGTCTAGTTGTGCCTTTTGAGGGTCCCACCCCTCACACCCACCCGATTCAGGGGCAAATGGGCCCAGATTGCCCAGTGAATAATGTTCATAACTTGACAAGAACTAGACATAGGACGATGAAATTTCTTGGATGTGTAGATCCTAGGACTGGGAAATTGCTTTTAAAGTTTCACCTCCCCGACCCACCCCGTTCATGGGCAACTGGGTCGAGATTGGCCAGGAGTAAAGTTCGGTACCCGTGACAGGAATCAATAGCTATCAAGTTGAAACTTGGTAGGATTGTGAGAATTGGTGTCCCTGTTTACTTTTTACTGGTCCCAAACCCCACTCTCACTTGGTTCAGGGACAATGGGGCCCAGATTTTTTAATGTTTTTAACTTGAATTAACTGGAGATAAGGCGATGCAGTTCCTTTTTGCTTTTGGATCGTGGGGTTTGGGGAGAGCTGAACCACCCCCACCCTCCCCGCTCATGGGCAAGTGGGCCCAAATTGCCCATGAAAAAAGTTTTTGACCCGTGACTGGAATCAAACTCTAAGCTGGTATACTTGAGGAAAAAAAATTGTGAATGTGTAAACACGCATTTTGATAAGTCCGGCCCCCCCCCCCCCCTCCCGTTCATGGGCAGCTCGGCCCAGATTTCCCATGAGTTAAGTTTGTCAATGACAGGTCGCAAGTCCAACTCTTGTATATTTGGGAGATATATCTATGGATGAGGATTTGTTGTAATAGCAACAAATAAGACGACGCGACGTACTTTAATCTTTAATGAACAGTTGGAAAATTGACTGTTTTGTCATATGATCGATGATATGCCGTTCTTAATGAATTGTGACAATGGGGGATTAGGCTGCTATGATCTGGTTTATTGCACTTGTTATTACCTTGCTAATGGAAAATAGGTTTAAGGGTGAGACTGGCTGGCAGACCATTCTGACCATTCAGTGTTCGAGCAAATGCTATTCGTGCAAGATGTTTAACATTTCTCTGGATTTATACTGGCGGTTAGTTTACATTTAAAGCTTTTAAAGTGGGATGATTACAGATTAGGTTATTTCAATCCTTGTTTGGTTTTTGGGGATGAGAAATGTCTTGGTTCTAAAGCTGTCTGTATACAAAATGTGATAAACATTTTACTTTTACACTCCACGTCTGAGCGCTTGCGCACTTGTTAAAAGGTTAGGTCCGCTTTACTTCTAGTTCGACATGCAGCTGTAAACTAAGTTTCAAAATGACGAACTCAAAGACATGTAAAAGTTCGCTCTCGGAGATGGAAATAAATTGCACTTTATCCTCCCGAAACTCTTAGAAGCCAACTCTGACTTTATTCTTCACAAGACAATTCGTAAAATGTATCAGAAAATCCTTACTTCCCCATGGAAGCCGTAGACTTGAAACGACCAAGGGCCCATGATGCGTTGTTCATGATTGTTAAACGAACTGTTCACGTGGATAACTACACTGTAAAAAGTTTCTCCGAGTAGGCTAAGGATTAAAGTTAACTTCAGTATTTGCTACTGGGACTAATATTATCTCTACTGACATCCCAGTAGCAAATACTGCAAGATTTGTTTTTACAGTGTACCTCAGTTATGCACAACTCATTACGGACACTTGTTGCGAAGCAATATGAATGAATGAATGAATGATTTATTTGCACATTAAAGCCATCCGGCCATCATGCAACAAAAGGAAACAAAAAGTAAACAATCTTACATGCGCATATACACACTAACACACTCTTAATATTTTTAATTTACACTGAATACTTTCTTAACACTAAAAGCAACACAATTTCCCCATCAGAAGAAATCTTTCCGGTGTTTAAAAGCTAATAATAACAAAAATAAATATTTTACCGCAAAGCTAGAGCCCAAAAAGTACCCTTGCCAAGATTGGTACCCTCTTGGCAAGCAATCCCCGCTTGTCCTAGCAAGAAACTGTCTTGCTTGGCAAAGCCAAGCCTTGTTATAACTTGTTAGGTGTTAGGTCCTCACAAGGCAAAGCGACAGAGAAGGAAGTTCTCGAGGTTGTCTCTGTCATGTTCGTACGTTTAGACCCTATCTACTGGACAAGAGGTTTACTGTCTTGTCAGACCATAGCCCTTTAACCTGTATTTGACGGTGCAAAACGAATAAGTCAGCTACACTTTATTAGAGCTATATTTCGGCCCTTCTTGGCAAGGGTCCTCTTCAGGCTTAAGCCACTCGAGCTAATATAGAAATATGGCTCTTGTAAAATGTCGCTGACTTGCAATACGAAATGTAGCTGACTCGAATATGATTCGTAGTCAGCTTGGGCTGAAGGAAAATCTACCTTTAACCTGGCTTGTGAATAAGAACGACGCTACGGGTAAATGGGCACGTTTTCAAATTGAGCTCCAGGGGTACGATTTTGATATCCAGTACAACCGCTGTCACAAGAATGTCGTTCCAGATGCACTGTCAAAGTTACCTAAGGCGTATTCTCGCCGTTCCCCGAGGACTCCTCGGGGACTCGAAGGGAACGGCGAGAATACAGGGAATCATTCCACGCGGACTCCGCCTCCGGAAAACAACGAGAACACGGGGAATGCAATTTTCTTCTTAAAATAAATACGATCTTGACCAAATTAGTCTGGATCCACTTTCTTTTTGGTTTCGTTTATACTGATTGTTTTTAATTAATTTTACATTGCACCAACACCGGAAAAAATTGATTCCCCTCTGAATCTGAAAGGGAGTCCTTTTTGATGATGGTGATGATAATCGGAGCATTCTCCATCCGCGGGGACTCGCGAGAATAAGGGGAGTGAGCCCCCAGGAGAAACAAAAACGCGGGGACTCCTCAAGTGGAGTCCTCGGGGAACGGCGAGAATACGCCTCCAGTGTCAAAATGACCAGTGGTAGAGACTTACCAGTTACGATGGCAACTCGTCTGCGAAATCTATAGTGAAAGGACGCAAAGCCGTCCGTGAGTAACTCAGTTTTGAAAAAAGGATGCTGCACGATCCAGAATTGACGAAGAGAAGGAAGTGCCGCTAGAATAAATTATTGCTGACTTACCCGCGTAGCGCCATCAACTATTCCTCGCAGTCAGTTTAGGCTGAAGGAATACTTAGCCTACTCATGATAAGATTATATTTTTTATTTGCTTCCTTGCCCCCTTTTCTGTTTTTCCCGTCCAATATGATTTGGCCAGGTGACGCCAACGGTCCTAACATCTAATATTTAAAAAAAAAAAAAAAATCGACCTATATATTTAGCGTCACCTACACTTTCCACTATCTCTATGTTTAGTTTTTTAATATTTTTTCTTATTTCCTCTTTTAACCCTTATCCTCATTTTACCATTTTCATCACATATTTAAAGCCTTAAAATTTTCTTTACTTTTTCCTTCCTTAATATCTCCTTTCCTTAAAATTTTCTTTCATTTAAAACTTATTATTTACAAAAATATTAACCCTCGTTATTTTTTTTTTGCAACCAAACCAAAAAGGGGGTTTTGTCCGGATTTGATTTTGTTAGATTAGATTATTATTTTATTAGAAAAAAAATACTTCACACTTGTTAAGAGACTTTGACAAATTAACCTATTTTAAATCAAGAAAAAAGAATGAAAAAAGCGGAAGAAGCCTTGATGTACCAAAAGCTGATCACTGGAAAACTGACAAAACTGTTATATTTATTAGTACATCGCGAAAGCTGTATAATTTGTTATGATTGGGCAAATTTTCTGAAACCTGGTCATAAAAAAAACTCCTTAAAATATGTAATATTATTGAAATGAAGAAGATGTTCGACTAAATCTTTTTCTGACAAAACAAGATCTTCCCACTGAGAATCTAACTTAAGGGTGGTTCTCCCTGCGTTTCACAAAATACTACATAAGGTATGGTGGGGGCTTAATTGTATAGGATGACCAAGCTGCTCACTTTGTTTACGATCCCTGTCCGTTACGGTAGCCCTCATTGTGTTTCAGATCACTGAGCGAGCAGAGGAAATAACTTAATTAACTCACCTTAATGGCCTATCAAGTTTTTGAGCACCTGCGCTCTCGCCTGCGCTTCTGGAAGATCCTGCAAGACTTCAGTAGACAGAGTTGTCATGAGTGACAGTTAAAATGCCCACAGCTCTCGGGGGTCGGAAGGTCCGGTAGGATTGCGGTTGGTAGTTGACCCGTCATTGCACTATATTCCCCATTTCCTGGATGTAGCTTCAATCTGGAAATTTGTAACCAAGTTGGATAAAAACAAATCCATTCTACAGGCCTAAGTCCGAAGCCCCTTTATTAATCTTAATTTCACTTTAGAAACGAAATAGACAAGTACCCAGGGTTGGTCACCAAGAACCAGGGTGTACGAGTTACTCCAGGGTACTTTGGGTTACTTTTGGTTACATTCGGTTACTTTGGGTTACATTGGGTTACATTGCATTGGGTTACGTTGGGTTACTTTGGGTTACATTAGGTTACATTGGGTTACTTTGAGAAACTTTTGGGTTACTTTCCAGGGTGTACGAAGTTAGTTTTGGTGACCAACCCTGGACAAGTACCATTTTTTTTAACCTTCATTTTGTTTACACATTGAAATTACCACTCTGGCCCCTGGTCGTGGCCCGATCTACCAGTCTTTTCCCATTTTGACAAATTTGGTTTCATCTGAAGGTTGCCCATTGTTTGAGTGTGCAGCAAGTGCACGGTGTCTAGACGGTGCAGGCACCGGCTGACACCAGCCGGCACCGGTTGTCACGTCTTAGGAAATTAAGATAAGCATGTTTAGAAGCGTTTTAAAAATAAATCGACTAAATTATGGACGGCGCCGGTGCCGGCACCGCTGATTTCGGTCGGTCCCGGGAAATGGTGTACAGCAGGGTCTGTTGAGTGGGTAACCCCTCGGTTTCATTATTCCTCAATCATAAGTAAGCGTCGAGTCAGAACATTCAGTAGTTGTATCTCTTTTCCGATCGTTTCCGCTCTTTCGCGGAATGGATAGATAGATAGAGTTAATGCATAAAAGCCAAAAAGGGCCAGGCAACAAAAACAACAAGAACAAATAAAACATGAACACTGTACCTATTTGAAACTACAGGGATATTCAAAGTACTTTAAAGCTACCAGAAATGTATGACTTTCCTAAAGTTAAAAAAATAGCTAACCACCACCAGAGGCGTCACGTATGGGGGAGGGGGGAGTGTGGGACGCCTTTCCTCAAGGTTGCCTGCCATTCTTTAAAACATAATCGAGTCGACGCGAAGAGCAGCAATTTTTCATGAAAACAGCCGTTCTTTCTATCGGCCAATTTTTCTTCGAAACAGTCGAAGTCAGTTTTTCTGAAGAACAGTTGATTTTTTGTTTTTTTCTGCAAAAACAGTCGGTAAAAATTACAAGCCCTCGGACCGGTCAGTCGGTAAATACCTTGCCCCCCCCCCCAAACATTTTGGCTAGTAACGCTTCTGACCACTAGCAGTGAAGAGAAATAGTGAAGAGGTTCAACCAAAACCCATGATTGGAAACTCCTAATAACCCAACCAATCTATTCGGTTTTAGGATGGCATTGAAAGTCGTATCGTTCAGCGGTACTGCAAGTTGGCCTAATGAGGCGCAGTGCGACCTGAATGCGACTGAGAAGAACATTGCGATAACTTTTAGTTTCAAGGGTATGAGAACACCCTTGAGGCCCATATCCAGAAATTTATTTCGGGGGGGGGGGGGGTCTGCCTGCGGGTCGGACAAAAAAGACATAGATCAGAGGGAAAAGTCTAAAAAAAATAGTATTTTTGTATGTTTCGGGGGGGGGGGGGGCAACCCCCTAACCCCCTGGATAGTCCTTGGAGGACAGTCTAATGATTTTTATTAAAGTGATTTTATGGGTTAGCTTCCAGGAAGGGAGCAGTCCCTTGCAGTCTTGGGCATTTTTCATTGTTCGTTCGTGTTTTCCAGTTCAAGTTTTATATCACGACTGGTGACTGGTGACAGTTTCCGAATTTGTTAGAACTGACTTTGTTAGATAGCTTTGAGGAAGGGCGCATCCCCTTGCAGTGAGTAGTTGGCATTTTTACTGTTTTTGTTATTTTTTCCCTTTCCAGTAAATCAGTTTAGATTTTCAAGTTTGTGTTTAGTGAGGGAATGACACCCAAGGCCGTATCCAGGGGGGGGGGTTAGGGGGTTGAAACCCCCCACCGAAACACACAAAAAGAACGATTTTTATAGGCTTTTCCCTCTGATCTATGTGTTTTTTGTACTGTTTTGTCCGACCAGCAGGCAATCCCCCCCCCCCCCCGAAATAAATTCCTGGATACGGGGCCTGGGCACAACACACATCAACACTGGAGGACACAACAGAAAAGCCGAGTAGCCTAATATGTTGAGTAAAAAAACAAACAAAAAAAAAACGTATCGGCTGTTACTGAGGATTTGGACGGATCTATCGATGACAGTGGGCCGGGCCTTGAAAGGCGTGCTTTTCATCTCTCCATAGTACAGACACCACACAAATTATTTTCTACATGATTATTGAAGCAAGTAAAGCTTCTGGGTGAGGTGTGAATTAACCAAATTGTACGAAACTTTGCATGGTAAAGTAAAAACAGATGAAGAATGTCAAGCGAATAACCATTTTTTAAAAGCCTATGATGCTTCAAAAATCTCACGACACCTTAAACACTTCCTTGAAATTACGACGCAGTGTCGGTACCAGAGCAAAATAACACTAGGTAGCGCCGAGACTTGAAAAAAAGTGACAAACACTCGAACAGCGGCGACACTAGCAGCACTAGTGATAGAGAATGTCCATACTGAAACTCAATTGTTCTTGTACCAGCGCTGGCTCCAATGACTCAAATTCTAAACACAGTAAAAAAAAAAAAAAACCTCCCCTGTTTCTTCGATGTGTGCAGACCGCATCTTAGGCTTACTAGAAATTTCTAAACCCGCAAGTTTGTCTCGCTTTAAATGCCACAAGCGCAGTGAGCGGCGCTACAAGTATGACCCGATTGTGAAGCATAGGTCTTGACGGTTGACACTACTCCCTTGTGTTATTTTGCTCTGGTTGGTACCACCGGTACTGGATTAAACCTGAACGCCCTCTCTCTTGACGAAATCGAGCATCCTTCGAACAACTGCCCTCTTTGGCGAAGCTACTCCATAAGAAAGTTTACTTTCCTATAGAGAAATAACTAATGAAAGGAGAACTTGTACAATTCCTTACCGCACCCGAATCTTTTTGTTTTCATTTGTTATATTATTCTATTCCCCACTGGGTATTAACAGCATGGTGGCACGCTTCTTTTATATCGTAAAGGGCAAGTAAGCAAAAAATCGCAATGGCTCCGACAGCAGCGACAGCTCCGTTCTGATCGCCGCCCGCAATTGCCCGCAATGTTTTGAGTTTTTGAATTCAGTTGAAAACAGGCTTTTGCTGAGTAAAGGTGGAAATAGGATTTGTCGAACTTATTGTGAAAAGTACAGGCTTTGTAAGGACGAAAGGAATGATCACGCCGAAATGTGTATGGTTGTTGTTGAGCTGAGTTAGAGACAGAACGCAAACCTGAGAAGAGTGTTGATGATTGTGCAGGAAAAAACGAAGTGCTAGCTTGTGATTTTAGAAAAGCCAGACAGAGCTTGGATTGTGATTTGCTAGTGAAAACGGGAGTGATATTGGAGTAAAAAGCATATCTGTTTTGAGCTTGATTCGTCCTTTTTTCTGGCTTTGGGTAAAAGGGAATGCATATTGACAAAAGTGTGCACGAGGCTAACTTACCTATGACATAATTATGATTGTCGCTACAGTAAGCTGGGAGTAAGTTAGGAGCACAGAAGCTGTACACAGGCCATTAAGGTATGAGTTATTTCTAGGTTGACTTGTTTAACTCTTTTTATAAGGTTCTATAGGCTAGACCTTTTTTTAATACTTGTGCCGACTTGTGCAGGACAGCATCTATGCCGGTTTGGTTTTGGAAACGTTATTGGTTTTGGAAACGTTATTAACTTTATAACAATATTAATCTTTTCGAGAATTATATGATGGGTTTGGGGTCATAAATTGATAGTTAATTGATCGTTCAGTTTTCTTATGCAAGTACGTTTCTCGACTGTTTTCAAGCACATAATTTTAAAACTAGCCGAGCGGAGCGAGTCCTTAACATCACTATATTTTTTAATACTACCACTGAAGATATATGCTGGCCCTCATCTTTTTATTTCGATCCTTCTCGGTGCTGCTGTAGCCAATTAGGAATTTGAATTATTCGTTCTTTTATTCTATGGTCTAAATGTATCATACCGCACTGCGAAAAAGTTCAGAAGCGAATTCAGCGTATCTCCTTATCCGTATAAAGAACATCTAATCAACATCAAGTAAAACTTCTTAAAAAAAAAAAATCCGGTTTCAACCGGATTCCGAACGAACTATATGTCCCGGTAAAAAAAAAAAAGATTGTCAGATACAGATTCAGCGTGTCTTCCTACCCCTAAATCTGTCATCTAATCAACTTTAGATACAACTTTTGATTTTAACATGTTTTCCGTTTTCTGCCTGATTCCGGGCGAACAAGTTGTCCCGGTAGAAAATACTTTTCAAATAAGTGTTCAGCATGTCTTGTTAGGTACCCTTAAATCGAACATCTAATTAACTTCAGGAAAAACTTTTTTTTTAACAAACTTTCCGGTTTTGGCCGAATTCCGGGCGAACTTCTTGCCCTGCGAGAAAATGGCTTTCACCGAGGTTATCACAATCGTGTTCAGCATGTCTTTCTACCCCTAAATCGAACATATAATCAACTTCAAATAAAAGTTTTACTTTTAAAAAACTTTCCGGTTTTGGCCGGATTCCGGGCTAACTAATTGTCCGGCGAAAAAATGGTTTTCACCATCGTGTTCAGCATGTCTTCTTCCCCCTTAACCGAACATCTAATCAACTTCAAATAAAACTTACTTTTAAAAGACTTTCCGAGTTTCACCGGATTCCGGGCTAACTACTTGTCCGGTGAAGAAATGGTTTTCACCATCGGGTTCAGCATGTCTTCTTAACCCTATATCAAACGTCTAATCAGCTTCAAATAAAACTTTTACTTTTAACAAACTTTCCGGTGTTGGCCTGATTCCGAGCGAAGTACCTGTCCGATGACAAAATGGTTTTCACCATCGTGCTCAGCATGTCTTCTTACTCCATAATCGACTATCACATCCTCTGTTAAAAAATATTTCATTCGCCCCTTAATTTAAATATCTCCCCCACCCCTAAATGTAAGGCTACAGAGCCCATCTACGGTAGAACTCGACCTTACTCAAAGAGTCCTCACACCAAGTTTCATCAAAATATCTTATTCCCTTCGAGAGTTATAGCGTGCACAGACGGACAACTTTTGCGATGTCATAGGTATCCCTCCACTGTTGGGATCCCAAAAACGGTTTCCTCTGGCGACCTACCCGAAAACTTCTTCCTTCTATCCCCCACATTCGTACATCAGTCAGGTGCTGCAGATAATTCAGTCGCCAGAAGTAAGGACCCAAAACAGAGAGGTTTTACACTGGAAAGATTCATCAGTTTGAATCGTAACGTACGCTATCGAATATCTGTCGCCTCACTAGCTATTACATATTTACTGTCGAGGATCATAGATAGCTTGGCTACGGCTAGTCCGTATTCAGCTAAGGTGCATGTGGAAACTTGAGAGCCGATCTGGGCTCATTTCAGTCCGGAGTTGATAATGTTTATGTTATTGATTAATCCGCTTTTCCGCGTTCTGTACAGTGATGAACAATGAGTTACCTGCTTGCGAGCGTAAAATTGCTAAATGGACATTTGTGTATTATCTCAATTTCAGGGGTGCCTAAATGGAATGATATTGTTCCTCTTATTGAGACGCTTTTAAATGTGCAGTGTTTTACATTGCAGAATATCTAAATTTTTTATTTCTGGCATTAAATGAACATACTCCTAATGATAATAATGGTTCTGTCTGTACATGTTAGGGTACGTCGCTCGTTTAGATTTGATGAGCATCTAGTTCGGTTAGGCTCTCACCCTCTTCCTTTACCTAGGCGTCCGACTAATAACACTTTCATATGTAATTTAGTTCCATCGCGGTCGAAAATCACTGTAATCTAATCCCAATAGGTTTCATGGACTTATGCTCCGCCAGTGAATATTTGCGCTTGAGGTGATTCCGACACTGTTATTTGCTTTTCTTCAATTCACCATAGACACGGAAAAGTACTTCCGTTTTATGCAATCATCCAGTCATGTTCGGTGGTTTCATGTGTTTCCGCAAATATTGACTAAAGATGCATTTGTGTGTACAAGTTGTGAAGTTTCCTACTTGATTGTAATTGATTGTGGCTCTGTTTACTCTCAGAAATAGTTTCGGCCTTTACTTGAGAAGGCAATACAGTTCCTACAAAAACAGACCTACGGTCATCCGTGGAAGCTGATGGTGTGGCCTGTTGCTACATGACAGTATGCTAGCAAAAAATGTGTCTGAAAAGGGCTGTTTCTTTGAGGGGGACGGGTCGATAGGTTGGTTTAGGCCTTGGCTGTCTTCCCGGTCATCTTGGAGAGGAGGACTGCCTGGATGTCGACCAAAACACCATCCTGGGCGATTTTGACATCAGGGAGGAGCTTGTTCTTTTCCTCGTCGTATTCAAATTCAGTCAGTCAATTCTTTTTAGTGTGGTCTAGAGACCATACGAACAAGACCAAAGGTTTCGATGGGATCCCAAAAATTCAATATCTGATCCAGACAACTGGGTCTTGTCTTAGCCAGATCCAGTCTTCGCCAGACTCCTTGAACATTTTTACAATTAAAATTCAGAAACAGATTAAGGCCAAATAGCTAATCACCTGAGAAAACCAAGTTCGGATTTGGATTCAGCATGTGTGTTTACCCCTATAAGTCATATCTGTTTTGACGAAAACTTCCTGCCACTTCTGCCAATTTCCCGGTTCCGGCCGAACTCCAGAACTACTTCCGGCGAAAAAAGAAAGCTCAAAGACGAAATCAGGGTATCCTCTTTCCCCAGTAATGAACATCTAATCAACTTCAAATAGAAATTTAGCTTATAACAAATTTTCCGATTCCAGCCTTATTCCGGTCGAACTATATGTCCGGGTAAAATACGATTGTCATACAGGGACTCAGCATCTCTTCTTACCCCTGAATCGCTTATCTAATCAACTAGAAATAAAACTTTGACTTCCAACAGTTTTCCGGTTTTGGCCGGATTCCGGACGAACTACATGTCCGGGTAGAAACTTGTTTTCACATAAGTCTTCAGCATGTCTTCTTGCCCTAAATCGAACATCTAATCAACTCCAAATAAAACTTTTAATTTTGACAAACTTTCCGGTTTGGGCCGGATTCCGGTCGAAATACTTGTCCGTCGAGAAAATAGTTTTCACCATCGTCTTCAGCATGTCTTCCCACCTCTAAATCGAACATTTAATCAACTTCAAATAAAACTTTTACTTTCAACAAACTTTCCGGTTTGGGCCGGATTCCGGGCGAAATACTTGTCCGTCGAGAACTACTTGTCCGATGACAAAATGGTTTTCACCATCGTGTTCAGCATGTCTTCTTCATGTCTTCCCCTCCCCCACCCCTAAATGTAGAGCTACAAAGCCCATCTACGAACTTGACTGGTCCGACGACCCAACGAACCCTCACACCAAGTTTCATCAAAATATCTCATTCCCTTCGAGAGTTATCGTGCTTACAGACGGACGGACGGACAGACGGACAACTTTTGCGATGTCATAGGTATCCCTCCACTTACGTTTTGGGATCCGGGACGGACGTCCGGGACGTCCGGGTCGGACGGACGGACGGACGGACAGACGGACAACTTTTACGATGTCATAGGTATCCCTCCACTTACGTTTTGGGATCCCAAAAAGAAAGTTCAAAAACGAACTCAGGGTATCTTCTTTCCCCAATAATGAACATCTACTCAACTTCAAATAAAAGTTTAACTTATAACAAATTATCCGACTCCAGCTGGATTCCGGTCGAACTAAATTTCCGGGTAAAATATGATTGTCAAACACGGATTCAGCATCTCTTCTTACCCTTAAATCGGTTATCCAATCAACTAGAAATAAAACTTAAGCTTCTAACAATTTTCCGGCTTTGGCCGGATTCGGGGGGAACTACATGTCCAGGTAGAATTTTTTTTCACAGAAGTGTTCAGCATGTCTTCTTGCCCTAAATCGAACATTTAATCAACTCCAGATAAAACTTTTATTTAACAAACTTTCCGGTTTGGGCCGGAATCCGGGCGAACTACTTGTCCGTCGAGAAAATGGTTTTCACCATCGTCCTCAGTATGTCTTCCTACCCCTAAATCGAGCATCAACTTCAAATAAAACTTTTACTTTTAACAAACTTTCCGGTTTTGGCCGGATTCCGGGTGGACTACTTGTCCGATGACAAAATCGTTTTCACCATCGTGCTCAGCATTTCTTCTTACCCCATAATCGACTATCAAATTAGCTGTTTCAAAATATTTTGTTCGCCCCTTAATTTGAACCCCCTCCCCCACCCCTAAATGTAGGGCTACAAAGTCCATCTACGAACTTGACTGGTCCGACGACCAACGAATCCTCACACCAAGTTTCATCAAAATATCTAATTTCCTTCGAGACTTATCGTGCTTACAGACGGACGGACAGACGGACAACTTTTGCGATGTCATAGGTATCCCTCCACTTACGTTTTGGGATCCCAAAAAAACTCTCTGACCTTCATGAGCGGGCGGGATTGACGGACGGTCATTTTTTCTGTTAGTGCTGGGGTTAGGTTTGGCTGAAATAAATTGTACAGTCATTTTTACAATTATCATTACCGACTGGTAATTGTATCCTTGATATGTTTCGTCATATAAATTCGCTCCTTTATTGCTCATGAGCAAATTGATCTTCTTTGACGATCTCCGTTATTTCCGATTTTCTGCCTTAATTTAAAGTTCTTCTTGTGCAACCGACCGGGACTAAGTCCCTCCGATTTGGTACAAGACACGATCGGAACTCGGAAGTTTCAGTTTGGGAATTCCTCAACAGCTTCAACTATACAGTTTAATCCCTAAGCAATGCGGAGTATTTGACTTGTTTGGTAGGTTTGAGCCAATGGGAAGAAAACATTTCTTGATTGACATAGGATCTGTAGTTCTCTGTTTCCTGATAGCAAAAAGGGCTCTGTGTTCTTTCTATGACATGACCATTTATATTTGACAGTGCAAAATGGATAAGTCAGCTACATTTAAAAAATGTAGCTGACTTATCCATTTTGCACCGTCAAATATGATTCGCTGTCAGCTTCGGCTGAAGGACTACCTATGACCATTTATCCTGCCTCCTGGCGGAAGATTAAGTTTATGTTATCTCATGTGTTTTGTATTTTTTTTTTCTTACTTTCTTTCCAATCCAAAAATGTAGACCCGGTACAACGTTGTCGTCGGTCCCTTTCGGCCTTTCTTTTGAGTAGGGCCGGTTAACACTGTAATCGGCTCTAGTGGTAGATTTTCTTCTCCAGGATGACGTTGACTAGGGCTTTGTAGATTTGGTACTCGTCTTCTTCGGGAATATCGTTGAGGTGATTGTGCAGATAGAGTTGGATTGAGCTCGTTGCGACATCATCGGGCTGGTACTTCTGGTACTCTCTACTTTCTTATACTCCGCTTTCGAAATTGCGGTTGAAAAATAAATTGCTTAATTTGCTGATTATATTGAGATATGTTTAGCGCGAGAATGTTAGTTATAATGCGTTTTTGGTAACTTTTATTTGGAAATTTTCTTGCGATTGCGGTCGTTGACGTTAAACGGATAAGTTAGCCGAGATTTATTCAAGCGACATTTTGGCCCTCCTTGGCAAGGTTCCTCGTCACTGACCTCAGGAAGTCGCCAGGCTCTCGCTAGAAGACCGAACCTGCAAGAAAATAAATGAAGTACCTAGCAACTACAAATATCCTATTTTGGGAAGTTACTTCTGACGAATTGCAGGAGATGAGATCTAGTGCTGAGACTTTATTTCGGACATGAATGCTGTGTTTGCTGATCGATTGAGTATAATTCTGCGTAGGTCAGTCTACTCTACTCTCAGGGAATTAAAAAATAACCAAGAAGAATATTTTACAGTTCAAAACGGATACATATTCCTTGAGCCCAAGCCCAAACTAATATTGATGTCGTTTTTTTTTGTTTTTTTGGTTCGTATTAGGTTAATTTGTTAGAAGTTAGTTTCGTGTGGTTTTTGGTTCCGTTTATTACCTTTTCCTCTTTTTGTATTTATGCTCCGTCTTTCTCTGTGTGACTGTATGATGAGTAAATATTACCATTATTTATTACTGTTATTTTCAAATATTGCTTAAAACGGATGCGTCAGCTACTATGCTTTAGCAGCGATATTTTGGCCCTTCGTGGCAAGTGTCCTCGTCAGGCTGTCAATCTTCAGGGTCAACGTCGGGGAAGGAAACAAACCTGCAATGATTGTAGGTTTGACTGAAGCTTGACAGCCTGACGAGGACCTTTGCCAAGAAGGGTTGAAAGTATCCATTTTATGCATTATTTGAATATATGTTTCAAAGTCAGCTTGGGCTCAAGGAATATTTACGTCAGCTGAATTTTAGTAGAGACGTGTTTCGGCCCTTTTTGGCAAAGGTCATCTTCAGGATCAAGCCGCTCAAACTGGAAGATGATCTTATGAAAAAAACACACTTTAAGAAGAACATTTCAGCTTTACTAGAAACATAATGCATAGCCTATATTTATGTTACTTTTTAGATGAACGAAGCATGGCCTACGGAGCTCGACTTTGAGTCATGGGAGGAGGGCCCAGGACCCCCTCCCCTCTTTGCCATCCCTCCTCCTCCTTTCCCACCTGGACTCTTCTGTGATGAAAACGCGGATCCGTGGTTAACCTGGAAGAATGATGAGAATACCTGTGTCTCTTTGCGGGTAAGTTCCGTTTGCCTTACTAATTGGCATAAGGACGAAGAGGGAAGAGAGATGTAGGGAAGTAGTCCTTCGGACGGCTAGACTGCGTAGGACCTCTGTTGCATAATTTGCCTTTTATATAGTCGCCAGCTCCCTTATAGAAGAACAAGCTTCTGATATCCCCGCCCGTCGCAATTGTTCCGTTTTGTACCTACGACTTTTAGCGCTTTTTCGGACGAGGCTAGTTTTATCAGTCACGCAGTGTAAACTTCGCCGAAACCTTCAAGGTCCGCCGAAAACCCATCACACATAAGGACAAGAGAAGCTTCATAGTGTTATTTTTCAAGACATGGTAGACCGTCAGATCTATCTTCTGTTTTGGACTTCTTTTGTTTTGCTTGGTTTTTCGCTTTTTATCCTGAGCGCGTTCATTTTTTAAATATTCTGCGTCCAGCCGCCATGTCGGCGATAATTTCACGTTTTCCAGTAATGGTATTTTCGGAAAACAGTATTTGTGAGCCATGTCATCGTGAAAAGAGCAGTTCTAGTAAGATTTGTGCTTTAAAGATTCGCTGACTTAAAGTTTAACCGAAAAGGGCTAGGATACGACAGTATAGTTACCCATCACTTGTTCGCTTAAATAATCTTGAAAACCCGATGAAAAAGCGTTAGTTTGTTTTTCTGATATTTCCAAATAATCGATTATCCCATTGTGCTTGCCGCTCTTCCCGTTTTTGTGATATCTCTATGGTGCCTGGAACATTTGGCAACAACACCAGCAGCAAACGAGTAAATAAATTGTGTATCAAATAAACAAAGAAGTGTCTGCAGTCTGCAGTGCCAAAAACTAGTGCTATACTAGTGAGGTGTCTTGTGTAGTGATAGTTTAGTGAGTTTCGTGGGCGAACTGTGGACGGATTCACCATGGGAAAGCGTCCACATTCCCAACGTCCCTAGACATAGACATAGACATAGACATTTTTTTAATTTCATCAAAAACACATAAATTAAGCAAACAATTTACGATTAGCGGCCACTTTTAAGACAAAAAAAATCCTGATTGTGGCCGTAATTCTAACCACCATGAATCCACTATATCACCTACTGAAGACTACTGTGGACAGAATGAAAATCCCCAATAGGTGTTGTAATAATTCAATGTATTTGAATCTAGGATGTAAAAATAAGTTGCCTGTTCAGTTAAACTTTAACAGTATTCTCGGTCGTGTACAGTGTTACTATTTTTTTTTTTTTTCGTTCACATAACGCGGTAGGTTGTCTTCTGATTCGCTCACGTTTTAATATTGTGTTTTAATGCTTATTAAGAAGCTTAGAACAGGTGAAAGCTCTCTCTATCTCCATCTGTGCTTCCCTCCCTCCCTCCCCTCTCTCTCTCTCTCGGTATTCTGAAATGCGATCTGTGGTAAGAAATTTCATGTCTCAGAGATCTGTTCATTTAGCAATATGTTAGAGCCGTAAGGGCTACAACACGGACTAGCGGTTTTACCCGAACCAAATAAATTAAGCATCATCGGACTGTTACTGCATTGCAACGCTTGTTGAACATGTTTTGCTACGCCGACAAAAAGTTTGGTGTTCGTGGATTTCAGGATGCATGTAAACAAAATCGATTCATCCTGAAAGAAATGTTTCGCTAAAATGTGGAGCCCGACACTAGAAACACAATGCTGGGGATTTGAAGCCTCATCCATTTATATAGTTATTTATCTTATTATCATCAATTTTGGTTTATCAATAAATCATCATCATCATCATCCCTAGCACTGTAAAGTGAGCAACAATGTATGTCAGCTTGATAAGTGTCATCCTCTCGAAAATATATTTATTAAAGTCCGTGTCGAAACCTTAATGCTAATCTAACCTTCGGCTTTTGCTTCATACGAACCGACCCTCTGTTGTTCTTGATGGTAAAGACCAGACAAGATTTCAGATCAAACATTCCCATCCCAAATAGCAAGCAATTTTGAACAAGGAAGATCGTAAAATTAAAAAAACGACATTCAAAATAGTCCTAAAGGACATGTCTTACCTATAATTCTAATGCAACACTTCCATAAAAAATCCGTATTTTTCTAAATCCGGAGACTCCAATTTCGGACGGTACATTCTAACCCCCCTAACAAAACCACGCTGATTTTCTCACTTACCGTGTTTTGCCACCTTTGATCTGTTATCATGCTGTCGACGGTTGTCTGCGAGCAGTTTTTCCATCAGAAAAACGGGTTACGTAAACTGTTTTCCTGTATTTTTTACAAGCCAAAGGGTCTCGGAAAAGGCTAAAAACAGCCAAAACCGTCGGTTATTTTTTGAAAGCCCAGTATACTTTTAAAGTATGAATAGTAATAGTAAAGTGCGAGGGGTCCTTTAAGGGTGAAATTTTTACACAATGACTTATGAAACTTACTTACGTGCCAATAAGCACAGTTACTACTTATTCACCGAGTAGTCATTCTGCTACTGGAAGGAATTTGAAAATTCCGCCGCAGAAAAACGGTTCAAATAGTTCAGAAAAGGGGTATACACTCTATGATTAACAACCTGTATGAATTGAGTGTTTGTGAGTTGTATTGTATCATTCTTTGTATTTGTGGTACCTCGGTTTTACGTCAAGCAGAATTTGAAGTATCAAGATCAGGTCCGTATCCAGGAATTAATTTCGGGGGGGGGGGGGGGTGCCTTTCACGGGGTTTCAACCCCCTACCCCCCCCCTGGATACGACCTTGATTAAGAGTGTATCAGGACTAGTATGTCTTAGTTTTGATACGGACTTTCAGCTAAGAAAACGTCATGGAAACATTCGGAATCTGCCCTGGTGTTCACGGAGCACTTAGTTTTAAGCATTCGCACAAACCACTCCATTTTCGGGTATAGTTGTCTCTCTTTCACACAGGAATTTCTTTCTTGTTTTGTGAAGATGAATCGGCAAAATTGGTGTCACATACGCAATCGTGCGTTACTCCATGCTTTTAAAGGTCACGGGCTTGGGAAGTTCATGTGATACTTTTGACATCTTTTTGACTGATCAGTTGAGACTTTTGACGCATTAAATATGGATTAGCTTTTTTTTTGCTGGGCTGCCTGTCGATCAATAGGATGTGAGACAATATTGTGGAAAAGGTTGGTTATTCATGGGAGATCTCATAGGAACATCTGCCCGACTGATCCATGTCGAGGGGTGCCCGAGTTTCCATTGTGGGTGTCCGTCGTAGACATACCCATATGACATATACTCCACATATCGTGCCGCGTTATTTGTCTGTGAAATTGTTGATTTTTGCATGGCGGTGGTTTTGCTCTCGCGGCTTTGCTCGTTGCTATTATTTCCCATTCGCTGTTTTTTGAATGGCGCAGTTGGACCCGACCACACTAACTTGGAAATAGTCACTTGCCGGATCCGGTATCCGACCATCGTGGGTTGAGGGAGGGAAGCCGGAATCCGGAATTTAGTGACATGCATAACTTTCGAACGTGTGATCGGATCTTAATGAAACTTGATGTTTGGAAAGACGTCATGTCTCAGATGTACCATTTCAGGTCCGGACCAAATCCGATGAATGTGTGTGTGGGGGGGGGGGTAAGAGGGGGGAACCGGAAATCTTGTGAGACACTTAGAGCGGATGGATCGTGATGAAACTTAGTGGGATGAACAATCACAGTACATCATTGACAGAACCGGACCGGATTCGTGCACTGTGGGGAGAGTTGGAGGGGGTTGCGGAATTCCGGTGATACGGGGTTAAGTATTTCCAGGTGGGCTAGGACAATGAAACTTGACAGGCACGTCAGGGATCCGACCAGATCAACCATGAAATAGTCAACTTCCTGTTCCGGCCACCGCGGGGGGAATGGAGGGAGGGGGAATCCGGAATCTTGAGGAATATACAACTTTGGAACGGGTGTCGGGTGATCGGATCTTAACGAAACTTGATATTTGGAAAGACTTCGTGTCTCGGGTGACCCATTTAAAGTCTGGACCGGATCCGATGAATGTGGGGGGGGGGGAGAGCCGAAGGAATGGGGGATGAATCTTTTTGTATGATTGTCATGTAGACGGTGTAACCATCATTTGTGAGTTACGTTTCCGCAAATGGTCTTTCTAATATTTTTTGTTTTATAAATAGGCTAGTCTTTTGTGGAATAGTGTTTAGTTGCCTATTAGCCATACAAAAATATTTAGACAAGAAGAAAACTACATCTGACATCAGGGTCGTGTCTAGGAATTTATGTCGGGGTGGGGGGTCTCCCCATGTGTCGGACCTAGTTCATAAATAAAGGAACATAGATGAGAGGTTAACACCTAAAAAAAAACTATTTTATTTGTGGATTAAGGAATAAAATATTATTACTTGACTATAAGTTATTTTGATCGCAAGTTGTGATACCTCTATCTTCGATATCGCCCGATTGCCATTTTACAAGTTAAACACAGAACCCACGGAAAATTCGAAAAATCTTCGGTGCTGGTAACATACATTTATAACCAAGCAACCAAAGGTTTGAACACAATAGATTAAGACGTATCAGTTTTGTGCATTATTTGAATATATGTTTCAAAGTCAGCTTGGGCTCAAGGAATATTTAATAGATTAAGAAGAAAGATCTTCACTGCCTAAGTTCTTATTATTACTGATTTACATGATCCTCTTCTTTTTACCCCTTTTGGTAAATTAATAGGCACTAGATCTCACGTGAATTCACTTACGGAAGTATCTTTAAACTGTCGATCTAAGTAGAAAAAAAAGAATAGAAAAGTACTCAACATCCCACCACACCTTTCCCGCACATCCCGACTCCGGTTTCATCGAGTCACTTTTAGAGTTTGTTGTGCGATTTAATCTTTAGATATCTTCTGTATTTCTTAGCGGTTCAAAAGAATAAGATAGACATGATGTCAATATATATATTAAACTATATGTCACTCAATACGAGTTAGACTCAAGGGGCTTTGTTCTTTTAGGAGTTTCTACCCCCTGAATATATAATAGTGTGTGAAAGGATGGGTTATTCATCGCATAAGCCCCTGTTAGGTAGCACAAAAGACCTTTTTTGTGGCTATCATTGTGCTTCATTTTGCAACAAGGGCGTTTTTGTGTCTATTAAGGAGCTCTTAGAGCGTACGAAGGTGAAACGGAAGCCATGCGGTAGGCTATCTCACTGGTGCTGGTACCTCGTCGGTTTCACCTGGCGTTTGCCGTTTCTTACAAGTTACTATTATCGAAGCGAGGACAAACTGGGGGAGGAGGACAGCAACTTCAGATAGTATTTTGCAGTATATTCTTTCCGCTATTGGTTAGTTGGTTGGAACTTGGAAGTGAGTTGATTTTATTTTGTTTGTTAGTAAACTTATTCCGAATTTTCTGTTTATGTCAGTGTACATGTAACAGGTGACCATATCTTTCCTAAAATATCCACTTCGGTTTTAGCCTCAAATTCCGGCAGAATTGACTGTAAGAACATAAACTTTTCGGGGTAACCCTAAGAATTGAATGGATGAAAGGCTATTAGTCCGCCAAAATGACGAGACAAAAAAAATGAAGAAAGTACAGAGGTTGAGGTATTTAAAATACGAATATTGAGATTTTCTGATCGTAGTGCACATCATCCGTAACACTCAGACTAAGACAACAGATTACAGATACAAATACAAAATATCGACGATATAAAGTTGTTGAACAGGGCAATAACTTAGGAAGTCCTAGGCTCGGCTCAGATGGTGGCCAAGACGAATGTAACTGGAATGTAATTTATCTTTTTGACTTTAATTGACCAAACATGAAAGGGAAACACAACAGCGATCAGCAAAAGATCCAACGCCGGCGTACAAATGCCAAAAATTCTTCTCGAAGCACTGCATAACCAAAGAAAATCTTCTGAAAGAGTTGGGACGGGTTTTTAATCTTTTTAAAGAAATAATAACATAAGAAAACTGATTTAAGAAAAAAAATATTAGTAAATTTGTAACCTTTTTAAGAAACCACGTACCGTACCGTATGTTATAATTTTGTAATTGAAACTTTATTTACTCTGACTTGTGCTTCAATAGTGGTGAAATGTCTTGCGGGATATATATCTGTTTCGAGGGGGTGCTCACTTAGTCTTCACCACTGTACAGCTTCCGTGGCCACCGACTGACAACTGCACACTGACTATACAGCTATTTTAGAATGAGCAACCCCCCGATCTGCTCTCCGTGATTACACACCGTGACATCTCTGGTTGTCAATTTCACAAGTAATTCAAAAAAGTTGGAGATTAAAGAATCTCTGAAATGTCATGTAACGTATCACTTACTGTTTGAAATAAATCATGGGCCGTTGATCATACAAGATATTTCTATACATAAAACAAACTTCTCGTCTGTACCTACCACGATTTCTCTGGTTGTCGTTCTCAGAAACGAGGGATTGCTCACTCTAAAAAACGATGTACACCAAGTGGCGCGTGCCGCGGTGCCGTGTCGGTGCCGCGCCGAGGTGTACACCAAGTGGTGCAGAGAGAGCAACCCACAAATACCCGTCTACTTCAGAGGGGCTGAAATATAAATAACTCATCGTGTTAAAGACTGTCTGAAATATCATCCACACCTACATGAACAGTACATTCAGCCCCATTCACAGCGACATAAAATGCTCTAATTTATTAGCTAAACACCCCATTGCGTTAACCGGTAACTGCACACATGTGACTCGTAAAACACCGGGCTTTTCCTCTGCATGACATTCTTCCAGACATAAGTGATGAAAGATGAAAAAATGTGTGAATAGTCTGGGGTGTAGGAAGTGTTCCAGCTTATGCGGAAGTATGGAGGGGCTGTTGATCTATAGAATGGTGCACAGTTGGGAATTAGGCTATACGGAATGGATGGGCCTTTCTTTATGAAAAATAACACGGGGCTTTTTCTTTATTCTACGTGACCTTTTTTTCCAGACATTAAAAGACCCCTCGCAATGTCTTTTAAGATAAAACAAATTTGAATGTGTAGGAAGTGTTCCAGTCTCTGCGGAATTTGGAGGGGCTGTCAGTATTTATTAATGCCTGAGTATGCGGAGAAGATTGGAAGTGTCGTTGCATGGAATCTACCCTAGACCCTGGGTCTGTCCTGAATATCTCCACCGTAGTGCTTGGGAAATTCTGCGTAGCGTAACCGAGTTTTCGGGATTGCATTGCTCGATTTAACGTTTATCTTCCTCTGAGGCGACAAACAACAACCAACCCCCCCCCCTCCTTGTGATCTTGGTATTGCATATCCCCTGGCTGGTAGACTTGGACTCTGGGCCCGAAAAAGGACACCAGGGGGTATCAGTGGCGGTCGGCACCTGCCCGGTTAAATCAGATAAAGCGGTGGCAGAAATGGGGCTTTATTTGAAATGTCGTGAATTTCTTTCTGTCAGGCCCTGTATTGCGTGAGGAGGGACTGCTCGGCTTGATTTGTGGGATTGGTAGCAGGCATGGGTCCTGGCTTCGTTAGCGGGATAGAGTTGTCTGGTCTCGGACTATCGGGTAGCATATCCGGTCTGTTTTGAGTCGGAGTGTGTTGCCTGGTCATTAGCACGTTGGATAACGCAAATGAACGTCACGATAGTAGGCGGGACAACGGATGGGGAGCCAGTACACTGTAAAGAGTATCTCTTCTATTGGAATTCAGTAATTGTGAATCACGAATTCGGAGATATTTATTCCGATTTCGGACAGTTGAAATCCGATCGAGGATTAAACGTTTGAGTGCAATCTGACTATTAAGTAAACTGAAAGCGGAAGTGGATACCAGTTCAGACACGGTCTGAGCCAGTTAAAGGAGGTACTTGGCAAGACGACATACGGAACCATTTCCAGACGATAGGATGGAGCATTGTGAACATTGCCATTCTTCTTTCTGACAAATTTTAACACCAGTTAACATTCGAGAGGCTGAATCGTAGCAGCGTATTTTGAGACCGTCTTTGAAGTTTATTTATTTCCAAATAACTGAAAAGGGCTGGGATAGGACAATCTAGGTACCCCTAACTGATCCACTAAAATTGGCTTGAAGACCCGTCGAAAATACGTTACTTTGTTGTTCTGCTATTCACGAATAACCTATTTTCAAATAGTGGAATTGCCGTGTGATTTGTGGTACCTCTATGAGCTTGTACTTTTGTTGTGTGCGTTACGAGAAAGATTTATATCTTTTTTGTTCAGGCACCAATTCAGCTTCAACAATCCCACCACTGCCCACTAAAATGCCGCGTTTGTGTTGAGATTAAGATTTCCCGCATCATAGTAGAATTTTCGTTGTTGGGGCGGCTGCAGATATTCGGAACGTTGTAACTAGAGTAGATAGTGCAAAATAAAAAAAAACCTTTGCAGAATCCAAATAATTCAGTGTATTCAGTTAAATGACACAAAAATAAATTGGCTTTTCAGTTAAACTTTAATTGAACCGAAGTGGATGTCAAGAGGTAAGGAAGTCGCGAAGTCCACTCAAGGAAAGAGACCCTTAAAATCCGAAAGCTCACAACGACTAGCATAAAGTGACAGAAAGCGATTCGATGACTTTACAACTCAATGTGTTAAGTACAGGTTTAGTTGACCACTATCTCCTTTGCTTATTTTTGCAATAATCTATATGGAGTAATTGATCTTGTGCTCAAAAGTGGCGACTTGTTTACGTCCATTGTTATTTTCGTCTTTGAATGGTTACCTCCATAGTAGAAAAGAAATAACATATTCGTATTCACGACGTGATTTTTCTGAACGCGTTAAAGAATCGTTTTGACTTTTTCGTGGATTGAACAAAATCAGATTTACAAATGGATAGTTTTGTCGAACCTCTTATTTGCATCCTCTTTCGGTTTCCTGGGGGTGAAATTCTTTTGCATAGCCTATAAGCAAACGTATTAATACAGTAAATTAGCCATATAGCCTACAGCCAGTAGGCTATGTATTTACGTAAATACTTCATCGGCACTGTCTTGTTAGGTTTACAGCATTGGTTATTTTAGGCTGTAGCATTTTTGTTTATAAATTAAACATTTTGCTCTGTTACCTGAACATTGGAGACACTAACCCATGACAGCAAGAGCTAGAAGCTCATATGGCCCTTGCAAGGCTGGGTCAGAGGAAGAAAGCAGGAATTTGGCAATTTGTGGGTTTGTTGTGATTATTTGTAAGTAAGACCCTTGAAATAAGAATGACCACGGGCGAGACCACGGGCCTTTGGAAATCACGAGAATATATGTTTGTTAACAAGACCAAAGGTTTCGATGGGATCCCAAAAATCTAATATTCGATCCAGACAATTGCAAACGAACTACCATACTTGTCCAGAAAAAAAAAAGTTCAGAAGCGAATTCAGCGTATCTCCTTATCCGTAGAAAGAACATCTAATGAACTTCAAGTAAAACTTCTTATAAAAAAATCCGGTTTCAACCGGATTCCGAACGAACTGTATGTCCCGGTAAAAAAAAAAAAAGATTGTCATATATAGATTCAGCGTGTCATCTTACCCCTAAATCTGTCATCTAATCAACTTCAAATAAAACTTTTGATTTTAACAAATTTTCCGGTTTCGGCCTGATTCCGGGCGAACAAGTTGTCCGGTTAGAAAATACTTTTCAAATAAATGTTCAACAAGTCTTTTTACCCCTAAATCGAACAACTAAGCAACTTCGGAGAAAATGTTCTATTTTAAAAAACTTTCCGGTTTTGGTCGAATTCTGGGCGAACTTCTTGCCTTTCGAGAAAATGGTTTTCACCATCGTGTTCAGCATGTCTTTCTACGCCTGAATCGAACATCTAATCAATTTCAAATAAAACTTTCACTCTAAAAAAGACTTTCCGCCTTCGGCCGGTTTCCGGGCTAACTAATTGTCTGGCGAAAAAAATGGTTTTCACCATCGTGTTCAGCATGTACCCTACCCCTATATCGAACATCTAATCAGCTTCAAATAAAACTTTTACTTTTAACAAACTTTCCGGTTTTGGCCGGATTCCGAGCGATCTATTTGTCCGATGCGTGTTCAGCATGTCTTCTTACCCCATTATCGACTATCACATCAGCTGTTTAAAAAATATTTCATTTGCCCCTTAATTTAAACCCCCACCCCTAAATGTAAGGCTATAAAGCCCATCTACGAACTTGACCTTACTCTTGATCCAAAAAGTCCTCACACCAGGTTTCATCAAAATATCTCATTCCCTTCGAGAGTTAGCGCGCACAGACGGACAACCTTTGCGATGCGATCCCAAAAAATATTTTGTTTTTGCACTTGGCTGTGATGATGTGCACTTTAAGGGTGCTAGATTCATTTCGAAGCAAAACCCTGTGGCACAGAGATCAAGGGCCCTCGGAGATTAGAAAATAAATCGTTTGGTCAAAAGATTTTTTTCACTTTGCGGTTAAGATGCGCACTTTAAGGGATCTAAAATTCTTCTATTCACTTTAAGCCAGTGTTGTCGAGTCAAGCCAAGTTTCATCCTACTAACACATCTGGACGTAGGCCTACCGTAACTCGCGATCACCGGAATTCCGGACCCCTCCCATCTCCAGCTCCCCCCATAGTGCCCAAATCCGTTCCGGTTCTGTCACTGATGTACTAAGGTAGGACATGTGCTTGTTCTTCCCAGCAAGTTTCATCCCGATCGCTCCACTCTAACGTGTCACAAGATCTCCGGTTCTCCCCTTCGCTCCCACATTCATCGGATCCGGTCCTGACTTGGGAGATCTGAGACACGAGGTCTTTCCAAATATCAGATTTAATTATGACCCGATCACCCGTTCGAAAGTTATATGTACCTCAAGATTTAGGATTCCCCCTCTCTCCACTCCCCCACTATGGTTGGATCGAAAAATTGAATATTTCCAGATAATCTGGTCGCTTCCTGAGATCCCTGCCAAGTGTTATTATTCTAGCCCACCTGAAAGTAACTTGCTCGGGATCACCGTAATTTCGGAACACACCTCCAACTCCTCCCACAATGCACGAATCCGGTCTAGTCAATGATGTACCTAGGGCTTGTTTTGTGCTTGTTCTTCGGTGCCATACATACACTCGAAATAATAAAGAAAAATAAATAAACACGAATAATTCGCAACGATACCAACAAACGCGATGACTGGTCGGCTTGGCTCTCTGACAATTACTGTAAACTTTATTGTCGAAGGAATGCACGGTTATGTAAACTTAGGACCGACTTGTAATTTTACTCAACATTGATACTCATTAAACATGTGAGGTCAAGTGGTCTATTTGTTTGTCTTTCCTTGCAGCAGCTCATGCATACCTTATTAATCAATTCGAAAATTCCTTTTGAATCATTAGTATTCCAGTGATAATCTGGTAACGGTCAGAATTTGCCAAAACAATTATATGGTTAATGAAGATGGTTGGTAATCTGAGTGCTATGGTCATTAAAGATAGTGGCTTCATCAAATCGAATAACAGCATGTTTACCACCGATCCAGGGCTCTGGTGATTTTCTGACATGCAAGGTAAGAGAGACGTCCGGCTTCACTTCGGGGAATTGACACTGAGCTGATGGGACTGTCAAGATACTGGGAGGATACGTTGTGAATAAATCATATTCTTGAGTAGAGTAGACTAAAGCATTGTTTTATGCATCACTGCCAAAATCCAGCTTGAGACATGCACTTTTAGTGTATCCTCCTCCCGGCCTCATCCATCGCATCCATTCGCAATACTGGGGTCCCGTGCCATATCCAGGGGGGGGGGGGGGGGGGGGTTAGGGGGTTGACCCCCTCCCTGAAACATGCAAAAATAATCATTTTTATAGGATTTTCGCTCTGATCTATGTCTTTTTTGAACTTTATGTCCGACCCGCAGGCAACCCCCCCCCCCCCCCCCCCCCCCCCGAAA
Source organism: Branchinecta lynchi (assembly GCA_023053575.1). Classification (NCBI taxonomy): domain Eukaryota; kingdom Metazoa; phylum Arthropoda; class Branchiopoda; order Anostraca; family Branchinectidae; genus Branchinecta; species Branchinecta lynchi. The sequence goes on from JAKZAP010000008.1 coordinate 13,656,682, forward strand.
GGCACCCTCCCCCCGAAATAATTCCTGGACATAGGCCTGCTGGGATCACAAGGACTTCACAATAACATGATGCAGTACTTAGGTATTCCGCAGTCACATTTTTTCCCCTTTCCTCTCCCGCTTGAATCCGGACATCGGGTTTGATCTCTTAGTTTTATTTAGGACAGGTCTGTGCTCGCGTGATTGGTTTGAAGGAAGTTATTGGATTTTTTTTTTCTAACTCAGTTGAGCTAGGAACTTCAAGAGAAGATTTTTCCTTCATAAACATTTTTGTTCCTGCAGAAGTTGGCAACTGGGAATTATTTCTTGAAACTTTCTCTAGAACGCAGGACAATATTTATTTCCAATCCCCGGTTTTATTTATTCGGTGACATAAGGGAGGAGAGTGAATGGTCGGCTGTATTACTGGGCTGTAGGCTGTATAACATGATTTAAATATTTGCTCGAGTTTTCTGGCTAGAATAGGAAAGAATGACCTTTCAGTTCAGAATTAATGCCATTTAAGTTCAAAAACCTAAGTCGCTGAAATAAGCTAGTTTAGGCACAAAATTTAGTCCCAAATGGGCGAACTGGGTAAAGATTTGGGATTTACTCATCCCAAAAAGCGGCGATAAATGAGATACAGGGAGATTACAGAATTAACAGTCAACAAATAGAATGTGAGCTTCATTTCCTTTCCTGATCTTACTAACCGTTTTCTCCATAGTGTCATAGTGATTCATTAGAAATGTTGGTCTAAAAATGGGGGCGAAACCATAGTATTCGAGGTTTTAACTCATGCGAGCTTTCTATTCCTTTTCTAACCTGCTACCCGTTCTCCCTTACTTTAAAGAGAGTCCTCTGAAATGGCGGTCTTCAGTTGGGGGCTGAAGGAACGCGGAATTTCCGCAAGCTTTCTAAATGCCAGCTTTCCTAACTGAAAACTTCCTGTACAAATTGCCCGAAGACAAGGCAAATACCTGTCTGTACTCTAGAATCTAAATTTCCTTTAGTGCGCCTTCATTTGTCTTCCTGCTCAACACGACCAAAGGTTTCGATGGGATCCCAAAAGTCTAACATTTGATTCAAACAATTGGGTCATGTCTTCGCCTTCAGTCTTCGTCAGATTCCTTGAATACTTTTACTGTTAAAGTAACGTTCAAAATGGATTCAGCATGTCTCCTTACCCCAGTACCGAATTTCTAATCGATTTCAGAAACAACTTTGAGCTTCAACCAAATTTCCAGTCTGAGCCGAAGTCGTGATGAACCATTTGTACAGCAAGAAAACTAAGTTCAGATATGGATTCAGCGGATCTGTATAGTAGCGTATATCTTATTAGCTTATAAAACACACATGTTTTTACCGTAAATTCGAAACCCCTCCTGAGATAGGACTAAAGGACCCATTTACGAACTTCACCTGTACTTTACCAGTGAATCCTCATTGAACAAAATCGTCGCCTGAACAACATATTTCCTCGTTTGAACATTATATATCAACCCCTTCGACCTTCGATTACACTAGATATCTCCGACGTCCATAGAATAAACAAATGAATGTCGTCATCCACGCGCAGTTGCGCAGAGCTATACTGGTTTGAGAATAAAAGGGTAGGGACTGCTATAGCCGAAAATTGGTCGACAAATTTTGTGTCCGGTTCCGCCGGATTCCGGGTGAAATGCTTGTCCGGCAAGAAAATAATGTTCATATTTCGATTCAGCATGTCTCCTTGCCCCTAAATCAACTATCTCAATATCTTTAAAAAAATATTTGTTATCGCCCTTTAATTTGAAACCCCCTCCCCCACCCCTAAATGTAGGGCTACAATGCCCATCTACTAACTCGACCTTTCCCTTGACCAAAACGATCCTCCACCAAGTTTCATAACATATCTCGTTCCCTTCGAGAGTTATCGTGCTTACAGACGGACGAACAACTTTTTGCGATGTCATAGGTATCACTCCACTTACGTTTTGGGATCCCAAAAACAGTTAGACATGCAAGTAAGAGATAATGTCCAGTATCTCTCTTGTGAGGTTAGCCTGATGTCGGATCAGGGGACCGTTGTTATAGAAATTATCTAGGGATTAATCTAGGATTTTGTTTGTCTGATCGGGAATCCGGGAATGGAAAAGTAATTGGGTGGTCGTATTTGCGTGGGGAGTCGCTTTATATATAGTGGCATGCCGATAATGAGCTGCAGTTGGGAACTGAAATCGTCCCCTCACTGCGTGATGAGGGGAAGGGTCTTCCAGAAGAGGAAGTAAACGTCGATCCTTTGATCAGCTGTGTTATCAAATGTTGTACCTTGGTATGATCTCGTAATGCCCGTAATACTAGTTTTTGGATGGTCTGTTTTGCAAGGTGTAACGATAGACTGTGGAGTCCTTATCTAAGCGTTATTTTCTTCCGACTTCTCCCAAAAATCACATCACAGGTTCAAAAGTTATGCATGCCACTATTCCGGACTCCCCATCCATCCATTCCCCCCACGATGGTCTGATCGGAGAAACGACTATTCTCAAGTCAATCTGTTCGGTTCCCTGACATACCCGCCAAGTTTATTCGTCCTAGGACATCAGGAAGTATGTCGAACTCGCGAGATCGCTAGAAATCCGGCCCCAACTCCCCCGCAGTGCCCGGATCCGGTCAGGTTACGTCAATGACGTATCTAGGACGTATCTCCGTATCTCCCACCAAAGTTTCATCCCGATCCCTCCACTCTAAGTTTTTTTCGAGATTTCCGGTTCCCTCCTCCAACTCCCCCCAGTGTCATCGGATCCGGCCCGGATTTAAAGTGGGAAGTCTGAGACAGGAGGTCAGTTCGACCTAAAACAGAAAAGAATCCACACTTTGTTTTCCTGGCGAGATTTCTAGTTACAGTTGCATATATTTACCGTAATATTACAACTGTGCCCCCCCCCCCTTCAATATCCAACTGTATATATTGTTGCATTTCTATTTTATCGAGAAATTCACTTGGCAGATCTGACAGTCATCTTTCAGCGGGCTTGGTCTTGCCTTATATTATAGTTCCTTCTGTTGCCAGTCGTCCTTAAATAGAGCTGCTGACCAGGCATCTTACCATTCGGGCTGGATGCATTTGTTGACGTTGCCGAGATACGACTAGTAGGTGCGGTGAACTTGATCTTTTGCTGCCCTCTTTGTTTGGATCCCTCCGGTCGCCACTGTTCGGGAGATAACAGATGATACATGTTAACGCGTCCCTGTTTTAACGTAATGAGAATATATCTGTTATTACCCTCAAGTGTTATGTTTTGAGACAAAACATCTGTTATAACACTTTAAAGTGTAATATTTCGTCAATTACAACATTTGAAAGGCCATAAGTAACAGACATAAGTTGCGTTTTGCATCAAGATTTGTTACCTTTACTCATAATTATCTCGCGAATGTTGACATCTATAGTGGCAACCGAGGGATCCAGACAAAGAGGGTGGCCGAAGATCAGCTTCGGCGCACCTACTCAGTTCTTTCCGTTATTGTTGTTGGCAGTAATGTTCTTTTTTTCAATTCTTTCTTTATTCTTTTTCTTCTTCTTTATTTAATTACTCCGTGTTTTTCGTACGTTTGCGCATAATGTTTTTGGTCACCAGTCACACTGGTCACAGTTTCTTTGTCCTTCAAACTATGACCGTTGAACTTCGTGAGCTAGTTCGAAGTTTGCTTGAAACGTTGAAGAAACGGCGACCTGGCACGGATCGCCGGAGTCGTAAAACACTATTTAAAGGACACCTGAACAATGAAACCATACTTGAACACACCATGGAGTATGCATTTACAGAAATGGCCACGGAGAGCATTCTTCTCCTGAGCGTGACGTTTTCAAAATAGGGATGTTCGTTTCTGAGCCTCGTTTTTGTTGCATGCTGCAGATCCACTTCTCGGCCGATTCCGGACTGATTTTTTCTACATCCTTTTTTTGCTCTGCAGCGCTTCCGAGGAAGACGGCAGCGCTTCTCGAGAATCACGGACTTGCTCCCATACCAAGTCCGTGCTTCCCTGCAAGATGCTGCAGCGCTGCCGCTTCAACCAAGAAGAAAGTGAATCCAAAAACGCATATTATGCACAAGCAGAGAAGTGCTGCAGCAGCGATGCGGCAGCGCTATTGCAACAAAAACGAGGCTCTGGAGGTTTGCACATGCAGACTCAAAGACAAAAAGCGCAATTCATTCAAATCTTGTACAGCGCTGGCCGGATCGTATTGGAATTTCTTCTAGATATACGTTTTTTTTTTTTACTGGTTAAAAAATATTCTCGAAGAAGGGTTGATTGGAGACATTTGTTCATTTCTAAAATTGTTCGGTACTGAAATAAAGGACAGATGCAAAGTGAAGCAAAAATCATAGCTTGGAAACATTATTTCTTATTTGGATTGGGTTTTCTGCCGGCAATGTTAACGGAAGTCATACAGATAGGGATGCTACTTGGTACTCTTCGTTCAGGTGTTCTTTAAGCAAACTGTGGCGTTTGAAGACGGAAAATAAGCAGCAGCCGGCTAAGCCAACGGTGTACAAAAGTTCTATCACAAAAGCAACTATAATCTCATAACGTTTAACACATATATGCGGTGTGTTATCCGTTAGGCCTACCAACTTCTGATAGTGTTATGCTGACGCCGTGGCGCAGGTACAGCGGCGGATCGCGATAACGTGATAAGGGGTTGCAATGTCATCTGGCGAATCTCTTTCATTGTCGTTTGCGGTACTTTGGAAAATAATCAGTCACGATGTTACTCCAATTAAAAGCGTTGTCAAGTGAAGATATCCGCAGTTGCAGTAGTCGTTAGCAAAGGTTGCATCAAGGGGCATCCAAATGAAAATCGCTCTTTGGTACGTAACTCGATTGACCTTTTCCGTTTTACTCCCCTAATCTCTCGGCTTTGATGTTGTATTTTCCGGGCCGTTTATTTGGTTGTCTCTAAGGATCGCTGATGACCCACAGAGCTAAAGGATCCTTGCTCGGCTGGTATATTAGTGCTCCATTCCAGTCACGTTCATTGGCTGCTGTATGGAATAAAGCCTCCATAAGGTTGTTCTTGTATTCAAAGAAATGGTGACAGAATTCAGAAAGGTGTGGAAGTGCTCCTTAGAAAACACATGGGGTTCCACTGACGATTTTTCTTGAAAATTTGTGAGAAAGCGAATGGCAGCGGTTGTATCGCCGCTTGTAATGGCTACTTGAGAGACCTACATTGTCTTGGATATAACATAAGTGACATCGCAAAAGTTGTCCGTCCCTCCGTCCGTCCGTCTGTTAGCACGATAACTCTCGAAGGTGTTGAAATATTTTGTTCAAATTTAGCACGATGACTCTTGGGGTCAAAGTACAGGTCAAGTTCGAAGATGGGCTCTGTAGCCCTATATTTAGGGGTGGGGAAGGGGTTTCAAATTAAGGGACGACACAAAATACTTTTAAAGCTAATGAGATAGTCTGTATAGGGGTAAGAAAACATGTTGAATCCGAATATTCTTGTCGGAAAAGTAGTTCATCCGGAATCCGGCAAAAGCCGGAAATCTTGGGTAAAGTAAAAGTTGTATCTGAAGTTGATTCGATGTTCGATTCAGGGGTAGGAACAAATGCTGAATCCGAATGTGAAAATTATTTACATTTATGATTAGATCTTCTTTTTGGGATCCAAGCTAAAAGTAAGGTCTGTCGATGAAATCACAGATCAGTCCTTTTGTCTGCTTAGTGCTTCACTCGACTTCTTCCGAGTTTCGAGGTTCTTCTTCCCGAATCCAGTCAATTATACCGAATCCCAGTTATTACACCGAATAAGATTCAACCGATAGCATGTTGGACAAGTAGTTGGCGCTGAATCTGGAAATTTAGCAGGAAGTTTGAACATAGTCGTTATAGAGTGAGGAGACATGCTGTTGCAACTTTCGAACACACTAATGATAAACAAAAAAACAGTTTAACTATCTCTAAGTCCCAACCGTTATTTACTGGGTCGAAAAGTTAGATCTATCCGACAACTATCTGGTAACAATTCAACGAAATTTAATGACAAATTCTTGACCATTGACCAGTCCCTACCCTACTCCTTTACCCACAAATGCAAGCTCTGCGCGCGTGGATGACCTCATTTTGTTTAATCTATAGACCCAGGAGGGGGGGGGGGGGTGACTCCGCTCGCGCGTGTACGCGCAAAGTTAATTGAGTTTATTAGAAGACTGTTTAAACCTAGTGTATGTATTTTGGGGTTTTGGATTGTCGGAGTGGGGGGGGGGGGGGGCGAACAAGCTGATATGTGTTAATACATAGATGGCAGTTTACACAAGGGACTTTTACCGTGACCAATAAACCAGAAACAGATTTTTCAAATAAAATTTAGAAGTCTAGGACTCCATTGTGGGAGCCACGTAGACATACCAGGACCCACACGGGATCTCCTGGTGAAAACCAAATAAAACCAAATATGTAATTTTAGTGGGGAAGACGACCTAGAGATGGAAACATTTTATAAGTAGTGAACAAAAATGCTTTGCAGAGGGTCCTGGGTTCAAATCCCGGCTTAGGAGCATTGTTGTCTTTTAGATTATAGTATTTTAGATTAGATTATTTTATTGCTAAATTACATAATAACCCATCATGATAGGTAACCGCCGATGAGGAGACATAAATGCACTGGCACTGGGCGGTTAACTACAACCACAAAGAAAGAAAAAATAAATAAGTAAAGGTAATAAAAAAAGAAATACTAACTTATACCTTCATTCTCTGAATCGTGACGACTCACCCCTCCAACAAAAATTTCTTTACTCTTTGTTCATTTTTGTTTTTCAGTTCACTACTTATGAGCGTGTTCCACCCTACTTACCGTAGTTACTACGCATGACGTCACGAATTCTGGCTTTTTGGTCAAGGTTGGAAAGATTTTCTATTTTCCAGCAGGATCTCCCGCCACGGGCGAATCCGACCAATCACGTTACAGAGATGTGTAGTTACTACGCTTACCACGCTCCCGAGCATGGTAAGCAAATAGTAACTATTAGTTACTATTCCGACAAGGTTGGAACGGTCAGCGCAGTAACTTTTCGTGAGGATGGAACGGAAATAGTAACTATTGTTAGAAGGGTGGAACACGCTCTATAAAACTGATATGTGTTGTTCAAATTCGTAGATTGATTCACTGGCAAAGTACAGGCCAAGTCCGTAGATGGGTCCTTTAGCCCTATATTTAGAGGCAGAGGAAGGGGTTTCGAATTAAGGGTAAAAACAAATGTTTGTTATAAGCTAATGAGATTTTCTTTTAAGGGCAAGGAGGCTCACTGAATCCGTATCTGAACTTAGTTTTCGTTGAGATTAATTCTCTCATTTGTATTTTTTTTTAATTTCTTTAACTGCATTTTCTTTAAACAACTAAATATAGATGTTCTTTCAACCCAAGCTTCGGACCTTCTTGGCAAGGGTCCTCTTCATGCTCAAGCTGGAAAATGAGCTTCCATCCATTCCAGCTTCAGCGGCTTGAGCCTGAAGAGGACCTTGCCAAGAAGGGGCCGAAATATAGCTCGAATAAGATGTAACTGACTTATCCGCTTTGCACCGTCAAATACAACTAAATATAAACTATTGACATTGTTTAAACACTTAAACACCTAAAACATAAAGATCCTCAATTAGACACACCACACCAAGTCATCAACCCCAGCTATTGACGGCTATTTACTGGCACAACACAAGGTCAAAAGATAACACAACCAAACATAAAAATTATTTTTCATTATACATACAAATTTCCATCTTCCGTTCCGGCTGCTCAAATGCACATTCAAACTCTTCAGACTTCTTATATAAGTAGTGAACTGATTGACAAACATGCTCCTCAGTCAATCAGTTCACTACTTAAAAAAAGTTTCCATCTCAAGGGCGTTTTTCCCCATTAAAAATTATATATTTGGTTTTATTTGGTTTTCACCATGAGACCCCGTCTTGTGGGTCTTGGTTTGTCTACGTGGCTTCGACAAGGGAGTCCTAGACTTCTAAATTATATTCGAAAAATTCTTTATGGTATTGGTCACGGTACAAGTCCCTTGTGTAAAGTGCCATCTATATTATCTTCAAACTTAACTACTACTTTGCTAAAAACGGTAAAAAAAGGTAAAAATAAAACGCCCACGACTGCAAGGGGCTGCTTCCATCTTTAACACATTCAACTAAAAAACATCACTAATAAATAAAAATCATTTAACTAACATATTTTAAAAATACACTGATCAGTGTATGAGTCATTTAATTTAAATAAAATTTTAAAATTAGAAAATTTAGTTAGAAAATTATTGTTAACTATGGAAACGGTGGAAACTGTCAGCGTAACCATGGAAACCAATCGCCCAAATCATATAGAACGAAAAAGATGCCGCCGCTCCTAAAACCTAGGAGGCCAGTTAGATGAGCCAATGCTTCTTATGGGAAAACGGCCCGAGTGTCCATTCTTTGTCGGTGTACATATTGCTTGTACGAAACTGTTAGTTTGTTTCATTGTAAAGCATTTATTAAATTAAGCTGTCTGCAGTTAGTTGTTTCTATATCCGTCGTTCAAAAATTTAAATCATAAAAAAACAAAAAATAGTTTATTTCTGACCCACAGTCACCCAATGAAAAAATGGATTAAAATAAATCAATGCTCAAAACAACCACAACTGCTTACTATTTTAAAAGTTAACCGTGTGAGATTGATCTTCATAATTCACTGTTCCGGGGTTTGCGATGTCTGCTGCGCACGTGATGAAGTATCTAATAAAGGTTTCAGCATGTCCACAAAAGACCCAGAACTTTGCAATAATATCGTAAAGAGATGGGGTTAGTTGGTATCTAAGGACTTTCAACGATTGGATCCTGATAGCTACATACATGACAGATTTACGGTTTATTGGTGAGGATTTCGTGTGTAGATATGAGGGAAACATGCGACGGTGTAGTGAGTTGTGGACTATGTGTTTTCTGATTGTGGAATTCCGTTGTATTTATTAGCTAGTCTTAATCGGGACTTTCGGAGGGCCTTCGGTTGTTAAGTTGTCGTGTAGTGGATATCGTTACAGTGATTGTGAGGGGTTTCTTACTGGCGGTTTAGGGGTGTACCCCGGGGTGTACAAAGGGCGAAGACACATAGTGCGAGGAAAGAGGACGTCTTTAAAATGAAAAATGTGCCCGTTGGAGTTTTAGTGATCATACCGAATTTTCCTTCTCGTATTTTATTTTTTTTTCCCTTTTTCCTCGCATTTACGTTGGAAACGGATAGGGGGGGGGGGGGGCTCTTTAATGATTATTGTTTCTAGTGTGGTAGTCTGCCTAACAGTCTACTTCGCCTTATTTTTGTGTATAATACTTTGAGGAACGCACAATCTTCTTGAGATCCGATTACTTTAATTTGGCTTGCTGGAACTTTGTCAGGAATTGAAGGAGAAACTGAATTATTGTCTGTGTTTAATATGAATATAGAGGAGTGAGATTGGCGTTGACTAATTTGATGGATTAAAAACGTCATGTCCTAGAAGCAGGGCCGTATCCGGGGGGGGGGGCTAGGCGCTTGACCACCACCCCCGAAACATACAAAAATAATCATTTTTACAGGCTTATGCCTCTGATCTATGTCTTTTTGTACTTTCTTGTCCGACCCGCAGGCAAAAAAAAAACCCGAAAGGCACCCCCCCCCCCCCGAAATAGATTTCTGGATACGGGCCTGCCTAGAAGTGCAAGATTGCTTCGCGTAGAATTAAAGTGGTTCTCGAATCGTCAGAATCCGGATTGATGGAATTATGTTATACCGAGAGTGAGCTTCTCGTTGCTAGCCTGTGTAGCTCTTGTAAGGGGCCTGTCAATCTGAAAGATTTATAAAGTTATTCGTCGCTACCTCCACAGCTGTTCAACTTTCCAGTAAATTCCCTGCCGGTGGTTCCGACTGCAGGACATCAGAAGCAAAGCAAGTAGTTATTTGCTGGGTTAAGGAAGTTACCATCCCCTCGTTAGTGGGTGGCTGATAACCATAAAGTAGGATATGTCGGTGTTCAGAGGGTTGTATTTTAAGGTGACAGACTGGCAAGGATGTCCGTGGAGTTGAAACAGCTGCCGAAAAAAGGGGACTTGTCCCTAATTGTTTTATTACTTCGAGTTGGGCCCTTTAACCTGACACTTAGTGTATGGATTAAGTTGCTGTCTAATTTCGTCCTTTAACATGTTTTGTGTCGAATAGCCGTCCTCTGTGAAGAACCCTATCCCCGACCTGGGTATGAACACGAGTTGTCACGAGAAGAGACTTTACTATGGCTGTCGTCCCAAAGGGACATGGCTCCGACCGGAGTTTTTATCGCCTAGCCCCGGCCTAACCATTAAATTTAGACCCAACAATGAATATGCGACCATATGAAGTTTTGCTTTTCAGGTATGGCTTGATGTATGCTTAGGCTGTTATCCTTTAGAAGAAATGCAGGCTTAGGGGCTGTTTCTTTCCCAGTGTAATAGCTCTTCTTTTATTCCATTCGCTAAAACATTCCTGTTAAAGGACCCCTATTGCTTATTCTGCCTTTTATAATATACCAAGCTCCTTTCTGGAATTACAAGCTTCTAGAATCCCCACCTTTCTCCATTGTTTCGTTTTCTGCCTACGAATTTTAGCGCTTTTTCGAGCATGCCGAGTTTTGCCCGTCACACAAAGCAAAGCTTGCCGGAGTCTTCAATGTCCGCTGTCCAAACATAAGGATACGAGAATCTTCTGTTTTTCACTTCCTTTATACCCATGGTTTTCCAACTTTTAACCAAGGCGAGTTCAGTTTTCAAACGTTTTGCTCCCACCCGCCTCGTCGGAGAGCAGGAAGGCTGGATAGTGTCGACAAGTGCCAACAAGAAAATCGCTAAGTTCAGGCGGAAAGTAATGGTATTTTTGGAAAACTTTTTTTCTGATCCCTTTCATGGGCAAAATATCATTTCTAGTAAGAGTTGTGCTTTAAGTGCATTTCTGACCTTTGGATTTTGTTCGCCCCAGTGCGAAAACTGAGACAAACTGTTTTTGGGATCTCAAAACGTAAGTGGAGGGATACCTATGACATCGCAAAAGTTGTCGTCCGTCCTCCGTCCGGCTGTAAGCACGATAACTCTCGAAGGGAATGAGATATTTTGATGAAACTTGGTGTGAGGATTTTTTGGGTCAAGAGTAAGGTCGAGTTCGTAGATGGGCTTTGTAGCCCTATATTTAGAGGTGGGGGTTTAAATTAAGGGGCAAGCAAAATATTTTTAAATAGCTAATGAGACAGTCGATTACGGGGTAAGAAGACATGCTGAACACGATGGTGGAAACCATTTTGTCGCCGAACAAGTAGTTCGTCCGAAATCCGGCCAAAAAAGAAAGGTTTGTTAAAAGTAAAAGTTTTTATTTGAAGTTGATTCGATGTTCGATTTAGGGGTAAGAAGACATGCTAAATATGATGGTGAAAACCATTTTTTCGCCGGACAAGTAGTTAGCCCGGAATCCGGCCAAAACCGGAAATTTTTTTTCACGATAACTCTCGAAGGGAATGAGATATTTTGATGAAACTTGGTGTGAGGATTTTTTGGGTCAAGAGTAAGGTCGAGTTCGTAGATGGGCTTTGTAGCCCTATATTTAGAGGTGGGGGTTTAAATTAAGGGGCAAGCAAAATATTTTTAAATAGCTAATGAGACAGTCGATTACGGGGTAAGAAGACATGCTGAACACGATGGTCGAAACCATTTTCTCGCCGAACAAGTAGTTCGTCCGAAATCCGGCCAAAAAAGAAAGGTTTGTTAAAAGTAAAAGTTTTTATTTGAAGTTGATTCGATGTTCCATTTAGGGGTAAGAAGACATGCTAAATATGATGGTGAAAACCATTTTTTTCGCCGGACAAGTAGTTAGCCCGGAATCCGGCCAAAACCGGAAATTTTTTTAAAAGTAAAAGTTTTATTTGAAGTTATTTATATGTTCATTTAGGGGTAGGAAGACATGCTGAACACGAAGGTGAAAATCATTTTCTCGCCGGGCAAGTAGTTCGCCCGGAATCCGACCAAAACCGGAAAATTGTTAAAAGTATCTGTAGTTGATTAGATATCCGATTTAGGGGTAAGAATAGATGCTGAATCCTTGTATGACAGTCATTTTGTACTCGGACATATAGTTCTCCCGGAATCCAGCTGGAATTCTGGATCTGGCGTAGACAAGACCCAATTGTCTGGATCAAATATTGAATTTTTGGGATCCCATCGAAACCTTTGGTCTTGTTCCTTGTATATCGCTATGAAATACACCCAAGAAAATACTCGATATATATATAATCACATCCACTTTTAAAGGCGCACATTTTCTTAAAAATATATACATATATGTTTTCATGTTTGATATGGCCTTGGGCGGAATTAAAGGGTCATCAAAATGACTATGATTTAACACCTGATTACAAGACACGTGTCCTTTGCAAGAACTAAAGGGTCATTAAAATACGTAACCTTAGGCTACGATTTTATACCTGAGTACAAGAAACTGCCGACATTTTTTTTTGTGTCTTGCTCGTCATTCGTCTTCAGTTGTATTGGTCGATTTCCAGTAAATTGCCCGGTTTTCACAGTGAGTGTGTTCCATCCTACTTACCGTAGTTACTACACATGATGTCACGGATTCTGGCTTCTTGGCGTCGAGGCTGGAACACATTTTTCTAAGCAAAACATCGTACCACGGGCTAATCCGACCAATCTTATCAAAGAGATTCGTAGTTACCACGCTTGCTACGCTCCCGAACGTGGTAAGCAAATAGTTACTGTTAGCTAATATTTCGAGAAAGCAGGAACGGTCAGCGCAGTAACTTTCACGAGGCTAGAACTAAAATAGTAACTAATAGTTACTGTTGTTAGAAGGGTGGAACACGCCCAGTAAGTTCCGTATTAATGTTCCTAGATACAAATTACAATGGCTTATTTTCCTATCTATTTCAGGGTATGGATGCCCAAATTGGTGATTTGGGAAGTCCAGCTTTGGTGGCGTCTCTCGGGACACTGAGTGGAGCCATTTTCATTACCATAGCAGCATTTATTGCTTGGAGGTAAGTGAACCCGTTCACCCATCACTCTTCGTTAAGCCACGATTCAACCACCACAACAACGTTAAAGTTAATTAAACGATGGCTATTTCTTTTGCCGTTGTTTTAATAAATATATCCCAATCAGCTTGGGGTCATACAAAGTCAATCCCTGTTCCTATTGACATAAGGTCTCAATATTAATCCTGATGCCTTTGACTCTCTTAATTTTCTTTGTATTTTTCTTTCTTTACTTATTTATGTATTATGATTGATGTTGAATCAAATTCGCACCCGAATTTTGGATGGTTTTCCACCTTTTCTTTCGATCACCACCACGACAACAAGAATTTTCTCTGAAACAGGTCACAAATACGAATAAACGGCGAAGAAGTTAGAAATGCAACCAGATGAAATCATGATCTTTTCTTAACATCAGCCTTAAAGGAGACCTTGCAATATTTGCTGTTTATGCTCCAACATTCAAAATAGTTGAGTACTGTAGAACTAGGCTCTGTTTTAACGAATTATCCATGACTTCGGCTGTATTAAGCCTTTTTCTATGCCCATTGACTTCTAAAAAATACATGAAAAAAATCAGATAGGCTAACCGCTTTTACGCATCGATAGCATTGTCAACAAACCATCGAAAGGAGCACGACACGCAGTGTGAAAATCAGTGAGGTGTAGCTAGCAGGGTAAGGATGAATCGTATGCAATTTGGGTCTCCGTGTTTAAGAATTTCGGTTACGGAAGAAGGTACGTCGGTTCCTTCAATAACTTTACAATGGTCTGGTCACTGGTCACATTGCGTAACAAAACCAAACATTTGCTTAAGCCGGAGCTGTATTTGAACTGTTTTCTGGTGTGAATATGCTACAGTTGAGGCAAATTTCCTAGCCTGATGCTGAATAGTTCCTCGTTTTGTCCTGGTGGACTTCATTCGTTCGATTTAGAGGTTTTCGTTTATGTCTCTTGCCGCATGTGGTCTATTGAGTGCTAAGCACTGTGTATCCCTTCACATGTTGTTGTGTGGTGACAGTTCACGATGGTGCAATAAGTCACTCCACCTTCACATACGCAACAGAACCCACACAGAGTTCCCTTGGAAGGGGTTCTCACTCCCGTGTTTTTTGTACGCCTTCCTCCACTGCAGGTACCGAACGATCAGATTATTTGCGTCTTTGCAGATACCATGGTATGATACCACGGTCAAAAATCATTTTTGCACATACCATGGTATCTGATACCGCGATTTAAAGCAGTTAATGAGTAGGCCTAAACCGTGGTATCTGTAAAAGTCGTGTTACTTTCATCGTCACCAACACAAAAGCCCAGTTTTTTTTTTGCCTGATTCGTGGGAAAGAAGTTTAGCGTCAGTATTTCTTTTGGGATGCCCGAATTCGGCAGTTTGTGGTTTTTGCGAAGCAATGGTATCAGATACAATGGTAACTGCAAAAACGACAAAATGAGTTAAATTTTGTCGTTTAGCTCCACGAAGCAATCAAAAAGATTATTGTTTGTTTTAGGGCTGATTTGCATTGATGAATTTGTCTGTTCCAAGGCCATTTGGCTCATAATACAATTGTATACATTAAATAAAATACTATACTAATTCGACCTCTGAGGCATGCCTCGCGGCGGGTTTGGTTGACCCTTAGGAATATCTTTAAAACTTCTGATCTCGCGAAAACTTTTATTGGGATCCCAAAACGTAAGTGGAGGGATACCTATGACATCGTCTGTCCGTCCATCTTTCCATCCGTCCGTCTGTCCGTCTGTGCTCGCTATAACTCTCGAAGGGAACGAGATATTTTGATGAAATTTCGTGTAAGGGTTCATTGGGTCAATGGTAGGGTCAGGTTCGTAGATGGGATCTGTAGCTCAACATTTAGGGGTGGGGGTTCACATTAAGGGACAAACAAAATATTTTTAAACTGCTAATGTGATAGTCGATTTTGGTGTAAGAAGGCATGCTGGGCACGATAGTGAAAACCATTTTCTTGCCGGACGATTAGTTCGTACGGAATCCGGCAAAAACCGGAAAGTTGGTTAAAAGTAAAAGTTTTATATGAAGTTGATTAAATAGTTTATTTAGGGGTAAGAAGACATGCTGAACACGGTGATGAAAACCATTTTCTCGCCCAACAAGTAGTTCGTCCGGAATCCGGCAAAAACCGGAAAGTTGGTTAAAAGTAAAAGTTTCATTTGAAGTTGATTAAATGTTCGATTTAAGGGTAAAAAGACATGCTGAACACGATGGTGAAAACCATTTTCTCGCCGGACAACTAGTTTCGACCCGAAATCCGGCCAAAACCGGAAAATCTGTTAAAAGCAAAAGTTTGATGAGTCTGTATATCGACAATAATTTTTTATATGATAGTCTGTATATGACAATAATTTTTTATCCGGACATATAATTAGTCCGGAATCCGCTTACAACCAGATTCTTTTTTTTTTAAGTCAAACTTTTATTCAAAGTTGACTAGATGTTCCTTATAGGAATTTGACGCTGGATTTGTTTCTGAATTTTCTTTTTTTGCTGGACTAGTAGTTTGCTCGGAATTCGGTCGAAACCGGAAACTTGGCAGAAGTAAAGCAGGAAGTCTCGGTCAGTATCGTCAAAATAGATATGGCCTATCGAGGTATATCTGAACTTGGTTTTCTCTGATGATTAGCCGGGCGAAGACTGGATCTTGCGAAGACAAGACCCTATTGTCTGAATCAAATATTAGATTTTTGGGATCCCATCGACACCTTTGGTTTTATTTTGCATTAATCCTCTAGTCCATCTATCGCAAACTCACCTACTGGAAACGCTTCCATTACCGGACTTGGCGTTCTTCCGAAATCAGCTGCTAGTAATACAACTAATCGTATTTTTCTGGTTGTCTGTGAGTTTTTAGTAACTTTAAAGTAAGAAAAAGAAGAAAACTTGAACGGTTCAAAGCTGTGACGAAAAATATTGCAAATATAGAAATTAAGTAAGTAAGTGTAGAGAAAAAGGGTTAAAATTATGCGAAAATGATAAATAGAGATGAAGTTTCAGCGTCATATATCTCAGTTAACCTGTTAACTCAGGTCCCTGTTAACCTGTAATTTCCATCTTTACGTAAAGCTCAAACCAGGAAAATGAGAAAGTGAGCTGTTAGATCAGTGACAAAGGCGTGAAAGCGGCATTGTTCTTATTCAAAGTTTTGTTCTTGGAGTACACCTTGCCACCCAGGTTCTGCTCCTTCTCACCCATCCATATCAAATGGATGAAAAGAGGTAATGCGAGTCGGGGGAGAGAAGGTTGTGCATCGTCTTAGAATCGTTAGGCGGTGAACGTCTTCAGTGGGAAATTTACGAGTTGAGCGTATCTAAGTTAATTTGTAGGGTCATTCACGGTTTAATAGCTGGAGATACTAATGTGACGTGATTTGTTGATACTGAGGTTGGTTCTGACAAGATGTTAGCAAGTTCTAGCCACGTCAGCGCCTCGGGAATGTGATTTCCAGGATCCTTGGCTAATTATTGCTTGGAATTTCTCCTGAAACTGTATTTATTACTTCGTCAGTGGCCTAATAGCCGTTAAGACTCCCAGTACATATTCTCATATAGTTTGAGACGAGAAAAGAGTAAATGTTGTAGAGAAATGTTAATTTTATTGATTTGCCGTGTGCCTAGCGAAGAGCCAGAGACGTCACTGGTGGTTGATATAGGATTTGAATCAAGTTCGGGGATTCGTTTGGCTCGTTTTTCCCGAGGTTCACTGGGTATTGTGGACCTGAGTCATATCGAGTATTATCGTCTGCTTCCAGGCTGTGTCTACTCATACCGTGGGGGTTCCGGGGCTCCTCTAAACTCCTCTCTTTTCTTCATTTTCTGGATTGGGGGTACATTCCCAATTATCAGGCCACTGAATAATGGCTTTTCTTTGGAGCATGCCGTGGGATACTCAATCACCGAACCCATGTACAACTGGTGTCGGTGATGGAAGGGTGCCTGGAATGGGTGTACACCGGTTGCCATAAAGTGAGTATCCCCTCGGAGTATGCTGTAAGGAGTGGATAATACAAAAAGATCGTATGCTACTTTAGATTGGAGAAAATGCCCCTGGTTACTTTTCGTTTGATGTCCGATATTAATGGTAATAATTGGCTTCACAGCGATATTAACAACCATAGTTGGGCTCAATGTCACGTTTTCTTAATTACGACTTCAGGACTCTTCTGGTCGCGTCTGAATCAGTGACTTAGACGTCAGAAGCAAGGGAAACCTGATTGTAGTTGTAAATGACGGGTCGGCGTATTCGACAGATAATGCCCTGGACTGTAGAGTCTGTTAAAATCTCTTAATGGCCGACAGACAGTAAGATAGGCCTAAGCCTGATTGCTTGAAAAGTTAAATATGTAATCAGAAATATAAATGAATAAATCAATGAAGCCCATGAGACTTGATTATTTAGCAGAATAATTAAGAAAGATGGTTCCGTCGACTCTCGCCTTCCTATGTGCAGTGTTGCGAGATCGCGTTCCAGAGAAATAAGCCGCGGCCTTTGAGAAGCACGCTAGAAATATTTTTGCCTGCAAATCCCTGCCCCCAAATTGCAAGGATTATCAGTAGGACCAAAGAAATGTTCGGCCTTCGTCTGCATAGCTTTTACCGTTTCACTTCTACCAAATAAACAAGAGTATATGATTAGGTCTACTGCATACTTGTACTCGTGGTCGAACCATTGACGAACGCCGTGAAGATATGCTTGTCCCAGACTTCTTCCTCCTTCCCCTCCTCGTTTTGCAACTTTTGAACATGGTTTGGTTTGCCCCATAGAGGAAATAAGAGTACCATAGTAATGTTTTAAAATTTTAACCGAATAGGGCTGGGATCGAACAGTTTACTTACACATCACTTATTCATTTTAATGGGCCTGAAAACCTGATAAAATTGCGTTACTTCGTTTGTCGGTTATCCACATATAAACGATGTCATCGGACGAAAATTATTTTTTCGGATTTGTGATACCTCTGTACGCTTGAAATGTTCGCACCAACTAGAAATGTAAGCCATTTCCTAAAAAACAAAATACAAATTTCCGACTTCCTGCAAGACATTTCTGTCTTAACATCATTTTCCTACTTTCTACAGGCGTAACTATTCCAAGCTTAGCATCTTTGACCCTAGAAATCTGGAAAATAAGCTGCCTTTTCAGTTAAACTGTAAGATTTAACGACAGTTTGCGAGTATTAGGTAGGTAGATGTTAGGCATTTTCTTAAGATACAAAACTAAACAAAAAGGTAATCAGATTAAATTATCATTGACGATTACATTGAATTCTTCTGAAAAAATATCATGCCAAAAAATGAGCCAGTTAAAACGAAAAATTAAGTTTATGACACACGTCATTTGCAAAATGTTTAGGCGGTCTGCGATAAAATACCCCAGTTTGGCGTAAAATACGCCAGTAATGACAATAGTATTATACCAATATTTCCAAGCGGCTATGGAGCCTAGCGACGTAACTTTTTTATTTTATTTATTTATGGCCCGCTTTTTGCGTAACAGCGGAGTACCTGTGTCGCTCTGAGCTCATTTCTCTATCCAAATAATCAGATGTTGGTTATAACTCTTTCAGTGGTACTTTTCAGATTATCAGGAAGAAGCAGAAGCTTACCCTTTAATACTGATCCCCTTGAAGGACACATCCTACTTATTACAGTAATTCATTCTACTTCCATGTTAATCCATTCCCGTTCCCAATAATAAGTGTATCAGATCTCGTCTATTAGCATCCTGCAGTGAGTATCAGGCTTGTCAAGTTTCTTCTCTTTACCCGGCGTGCCAGGCTCCCAACCATTCTTTCCGACAATCTTATTGGTGCGAAGACTAGTTATACATATTTGCCAAGATTGTTATCCAAGGCAAGAGACATGGAAAGTGGCTATCAACAGCCTTAGCATTGCATAGTTTTCTGTAAGCATAGCTAAGTTATGAAGCGGTAAACTATCTCAGAAAATCTTAGTAGAAACACTATGTAGTACGAATTGTCCTTCGATTCCGATAGCTCCACGCATTGGTTAAGAAAATAGTCCAGACATTGCGTCAGGAATTTTTTTCGGGGGGGGGGGGGGGGTCGCCTTTCGGGGGGGGGGGGGGGGGGGGGGGTTATTGCCTACTGGTCGGACAAAAAGTACAAAAAACACATAGAACAGAGCGAAAAGCCTATACAAATCATTATTTTTGTATGTTTCGGGGGGGGGGGTCAACCCCCTAACCCCCCCTCTGGATACGGCCTTGCATTGCGTACAATTCCCCCTGCCTTATGGGTTTCCCTAGAATACTCGTCTAAGCTCATGGGTCTGGGGATGTGCTTCCGTTGACCTGCTGATCCCGGAGCACCCCCTATGTCCATCAAGCCTACACCGACTTTTGACAGAGGTGTAAATGGCGATAAACAAGGCGGATTCCTCATCCATCAATCATTCTTAATGTCTCGGGCCAGCAAGCTGTAATCCGATCTTCTTGGCTTAGCGGAGAGATTCTAACACATTTCAGAAAAAGATGGAAAGAAAAAGGAATAAGGCGCTTTCGATGCGATTTGCAAAATCGGAATGAAAATGCACCTAGCATCGGACAAATGTATCAGATCACAGATGTCTAACAGATTTCAGAAAAAAGATGGGATTTTTGAGAAAATTAACAAGAAACAAGTGGAATCAAAGTGACATGTCTTTTTGTAATAATTTTATATATTCAAGTTATTTTAACCCGTTAAATGTAATGTTCGACAGAATTAGTGAAATGCACCTGGGATCTTGCAAATGTATCGCAGGCCTATGTATAAATATATAAATGAATCAGTAAACTTGAAATGTTTCGTGATGCTAAACCGATAAGAAGCCGAGATCTTTCACTGATATTTTAGCCCTTCTTGGCTTTTCAGTCTGTATACACATGTCTAACTATGTAGGTTATAATGAATCGACCGTTTCCGTTCTCTGTCAGCTCGGCTGAACAATCTCAAAAGTTGACTATAAATCGGGAAAAAAGAAATTCCAGACAGCGTTTGAACCTTCTTCACCCCTTCAGTGTTACCGTTAGAACCCGTGTGCTGAAAGATTAGAATCGGTAGCCCCTCGGTTCGACGTTTTGCTTTTTCCTTGTTTTGGTGAAAAGAGCTTATCGACACCTCTCCCATCTGAGGAAGAAAATCACAGGATTAAAGCTACCTCTAGTCTTGCTAATCGTGCTGATCTCTCAGTTCGCTGGAAAAGCTTTTTCCAAACTTTTCTAAAGCTCATTTGGAATTTCCGATTTCTTCGGGTCTGTGGTCTGAGATTAGGGAGCAGAGGAGTGGGCTTTTTCTAAGTTGAAGTCACGAGCTTATTGTCCGTTTATCTCGGGTGATTTTTATTGCTGATAATAAAATTGCACGTTTTGGCGAGAGTGCCCTGTTTCCGAGCAAATATCGAAGTGAACTTGTATAGACTTGTTTCTGGATTGTAGAAGTGGGAAGATGAACTACAATAGACATATGCATCTTTGGACGTAATTAAGTTTCAAATCGTGTAATTGTGTCCTCTCGTTGTGACAGACAACTACTGCTGACTTGGAGTAGTCATATTCCACGTTTTTCACCGTTCGGCCAAAAGCACCTCCAAATTTCAGTAACTTCCAAATCCAAATCCCTGTTCCGTGTTCTTCAGTACGAAACACAGACACTAAAACGGTGACCGTGTCCAACACTCTAATTGCTGAAAACGGAACCCCAGTCGGTGTCAAAGTAGCCTACATACTTCGTTTGCCGACGGACCCAGAGACTGGCCGCGCCATGGCTACAGCAGATCCCACTATTAATCGGGAACTCGTTACTAATCAACTTTAGAAAATTATTTTTCTTTTAACAAATTTTCTGGACTTGGTCGGATTCCAGGCGAACTACTGTCTGTCGAAAAAATAATTTTCATATACCCATTTAGCATGTTTCCTCACCCCTACATCGAACCTCTAATGAACTTCAGATAAAACTTTTACATTTGGCAAATCTTCAGGTTTTGCGCAGATTCCAGGCGAAATATTTGTCCGGCGAGCTTGTCCCCGACCACGGGCCACATCTCTCAACTCCTATGGATGTGCCTGGAGTCTTCCTTCCTAGGATTCTGGGAATAATAGGCTCATCCCAGATGTGTTGATGATATGCGATATGTAATATCAAAAGAAAGCCCATAGGCCGTATGAGACAAGAACAACTGTATAAAATCTGTTGTCGCCACAAAAAGACGAACGTGCCAAAAAAAAAAAAAAAAAAAAAAATCGATCTTCCATAGCTATCTTCACGAACCTTGCTAGTCCTCTTATTAAACACCCCCATTATTTTTGAACTGTAAAATCTGTAGATTTTGTGACGCATGATTTGTTTAGGAAGTGAAGTTAAATTTCGGAAGTGTGAATGATTATATGTGTGAATATTACTATCTGTAATGTGTGCTCGAGATCATTTGAACCGCCCATCCGCACCTAAGTAACCAATAAAGCCCGAGGGCAGCAGAGCTAAGGGTCGGCATGAATTTTTTTTTGTTCGGAGGCTATTGTTATTGTATTTTAGTGTATAACACCCAGGAAGCTTGTCAAGTTTGTCAAGTGTCATGACCAATTACGATATTTTGAACAGGTGGTTTTGTTGAAATTCTGTGTATTTTCGGTTAACCGCAAAATTAAATCGTGACTAAGCCTCATAGCGCGTAGCAGGCAGGCGACAGTCATTTAATGTTATAAGTACATCCTTCCGTGATAGGGACTTAAAGGCGAGGGGCTGGTATGGTTCTTTCCCTTTTGTACACCGTCCCTTCTGCTATATATTTTGCAACAGATTCTCTTCCTTTCGGCGCATCAAGATGTCCATTGTTTCGGTCTCGGTTCTAGTTGTTTCGGCTGTGGTAGACTATGGGTGTCTAAGAAAATAGACTGTAATTGAATAACCTTCATATAAAATTAAGTGGTGAACAAGCCAGACGTAATATGCGGCAAACCGTGTCTAAAATAGTTGAAGAACAAGAACCTAAACCATTAATCAATTTACTGTCTTCATATCAAGGGCTATTTCCGCTTCAAAAGTCTAGTTTTATCCATGAGTCCCCTGCCATAATCAATCAGTCAATCAACTTTATTCCACTAAAAAATTACCATATCATAAAGAAAACAGGAAAAAAGAAGAAGACAAAAAAAGAACGAACGCGGCAACAAGTGTAAATATCACATGGACAAAAAAAAGAAAAAAAATGCCTAACCAGGCTCATACAACTTCTGCCAAATTGGCAGAGACAGCCGGTGGGCCCACGACCGCGTACGAGGTTCCGAGATTGGGCTGGAAACCGGGACCAGGCCCGTATCCAAGAATTTGTTCCGGGGGGAGGGGGGGGGGGGATGGCCTGCGGGTCAGACAAAAAAGTACAAAAAGACATAGATCACAGGAAAAAGTCTATACAAATTACCATTTTTGTATGTTCCGGGAGGGAGGGGGGGGGGGGGTCAACCCCCTAACCCCCCCTGGATACGGCCTTGACCGGGACTTCTAAATTCAAAAATAATTTCTGTTTTTTTCTGTCACGGTAAAGTTCCCTTAGGCCAATCTCCACCTAAATATTTATTCCAAGGTCACTGCTGTAAACTATTGCTTCATTCTTCATTTACATTGGGGTTGATTTGGGCTACCCTTCACCAACACCGTAATCGAGTACTGGTACTATCAGTACCATCAATGAAGCGTATTCGGAAGCTTGAAAAGCGTAGGCTCCTTTCACTGACACTGACATGACACATTTACATTTTTACCTCATCCGAAAACGTGTTTCTCGAAAATTTCAAGCAACTTGCCAAGAGAGTTTCTGGTCCCTTGGCCTCAAGCTGCGTTTACTCTCTTGATTGAGAAACTTAAAATTAAGTAATTACGAAGTTAAGCACCGTTGGATGTGATGTTCACCATAAGAGTCAAGTTTCGTTTGGACGTTGGGCTGTATTTCAGTCTTGATTTTAGTCGCGAAAGGTTTTGCCTTTCGGGGGTGGGGGGGTGCCTGCGTGTCGGACAAAAAAGTACAGAAAAGACATAGATCAAAGGGAAAAGCCTATACAAATGATTATTTTTGTATGTTTCGGGGAGGGGGATACGGCCCTGCCCGAAACTATCTCCCTTATAAAATATTTCTCTTTTCTCTTTCTCTCGGGCATGCGATCGCGATCTGGAGGTCGCGGAATGGTCTAGTATTTTCTTTACCATCATCAGTTCCGGACGGAAAATTTGGGACGGTCGAACGTATCTGAATGTGTAAAATATAGTACTAAAAGAAGTCAGTTTATTTTAAGCTAGAATCACAAAAAATGGTTTGGTACTTGGCTTTGAGACCTTAAGGACAAATTTACGAATGCTTCTGGCATTATGCAAATTTGTTTGTTCCTTAGGCCTTACCGTTAACATTTGGTTGGCATTTTGTTCAGCCTTACATTTAAGCCTTTTTGATGAATATGCCGCTGACCTTACGAAGGAGACTATGCTGCTGGATATGCCGTTGACCTTACGAAGGAGACTATACTGCTGGACAATTAGATTAAATAGAATTTTAGTTGTAACCTGTTTAAGTAGAGACGGAGTATGGAAAAAAAAAAAAAAATAGAAAGAAATAACAACCAAAGTAATTAAACTTCAGTAAAGCAAAACATCATGGAGCTCCATGGGTGATTACCGCAGGCGTTTGACTAAGTCCAAAGTCGGGGTAGTAACCGGGTTCGTTGACTGAGTTGGGATTCATCTCATTGAAAAGTTCCGCATAGCTAATCTAGCTATACGAACCTTTTCAATGAGATCGCTATTCCTTGTCCGGGAGGGGGGGGGGATGCATGCTAATATTTGGTAAACCGAAAGAAAATGCAATGAATTTGACGAAGATTTTCGTTAGTGAAGATGGTCCGGAAAGGGGAAAGATACAGACCGTGGGGAAGAGCAGTAACATTGTAGGAGTACGCAGGAATATTTAGGTTAAATTGCGGGCATAAGCTCCAGTGATGCGTTTCAGCAAATGGGGTAAGAGTAACTTTCGAGTGGTTTTAACTGGATCTCCGATCGGCAGTACCAGGTACGTACTACTGACGTCAGACATTTTGTATTTCGTGGTTTTTAGGGCGAAAGCCACATACACACTCGACAAGACAAGACTTTGCCTTGGACACACGATCAGGTTCGGGTGATCCCGGGCTGGAATTCCTGCCCAGATTTTCGTCAGCATCATCACTTCCATATGGAAAAGTTGAAAGTTTTGAACTTATGATGAAAGTGATGGAAATCGAGCCAAGAACTCCTGATCGTGTGTTCGCACTATTGTCAACTTCATGATGAAAATCATCATCTTTCCGCAGGATAATCCGGCTTAACTTTCGACAGTTACTTTACCTTCGATAGGTTTCTGAATGACACCGAACAAAGTCGACAAGTCTGTCACAAATCAGGCCGGGACTATCTTTCTAAGAAGCCACGGTAATCTGTTGAAAAATCCGTAAGGCTTGGTTGTATCGCTCGGCTGAAGAAGCCATACTAAATGATCTATTCAGTATCACCCACATTTCCGGTTCTTTATTATCACCTTTCATTTGTCAATAAAATACGGATGGCGCCCCCGTCCTCCCGCTCCTGCTTTTATTTTGTAAAAACATATATTCGATTTTTTTTTTTTTTTAAACTGTCCGTATAGTCTATTGTTGTTCCCTTAACAGACCCGAGAGGGGCGTTGGCCACCTTAAGAGTGTACATTAGCTTAGGCTGTATGTAGAAATAAAAATAAAAATATCTATTTCGTTGAGTAGTGCATCAGCGTAGGGGGGGGGGGGGGGGCAAATTACGTGTTGGATAAACTGTTGGTCGATGTTTGGTCAAACGTCAGTGAAATAACTAGTAGGCCTACATATGAACGACTGAGTCACGCCGGTCCTATTAATACCGGTATGCAAGATTCCGCCTCTTTTTACCTTCCCTCTTCCTCCCGGTGCAAAAGCAGACAAGTGATTCAAGCTTCCGGAAACATCTTTAAAGTTTAAATGAAAAGGCAGGGATAGGGCAATCTAGTTACCCATAACTTATCCACTTAAATTGGCTTCAGGACCCGCTGAAAATGCGTTACCTGGTTGTTCCGCCATTCACGAATAATCGATTTTCAAATAGTGGAATTTCCGTGTGATTTATGGTACCTCTATTCGCTTGTATTTCTGTTTTTGCCTTACCAGAAAGATTTATGAGTTTTGTATTTGTTCAGGCACGAAGCAGTCTTCACCAAGCTCACCACTGCCCACTGAAAATGCCGCGTTTCTGTTGAGATTAAAATTTCCTTCGTCTTAGTAGAATTTACGTTGTGGGAACGGCCGCAGATATTCTGAACGTCCTAAGTAGAGTAGATAGTGGAAAAAAAAATCCCTTAGCAGAATCCAAATTATTCAGTGTATTCAATGAAATGACACAAGTAAGTTGGCTTTTAGTTAAACTTTAAAACACTCGGCTCGAAGTAAAAAAATAAAAAATAAATAAATCAGCATCCACTGGTGGGTTAAAAAAAAAGGTGACAGGGTCTCTAATTATTTGTTGGTAATTTTATTCTAACTGCTCTCGGGAGAATGCCGTTGACTTTTGGGATGTTAATTAACCAGTCAGCCAGTCAAGTAGGAATTACGCAAGCAAACACTAATCTAGAAAGAGACGCTTACGCTGTCGTCATGTCATGCATTCCAAGATCGGAAGCCAAAACCATGCGATTGGAATTTTGGTACTTGGTATGTTTTCTTGTTTGGAATTGAAGTTGCTTGTTTTCTGGGAAGAAGTTCTACAGTGACTAAACCTTGTTATTGCATCTGCATGTATATGCATTTGTTCATAACGTGTCTACAATGACGAAATAAAAGACGGAGTAAGAAATGAAGGAAGTTAGAACTGAAAAACGCTAGTTCGCATATAAAGTAGCCGTGTAGTGTTTCATGGAGATAGCTTTAAACCTCGGAGAGGGTTGTCTCTGCTTAATTTAGTCGATTCCTCTCCAATTTCTTTGTTAATTAAGCAATGTTAGCATATGCCTATTCAGATAATGATATCTACATTATCACTTCAGACACGAATCCTGTGGTTTGCGTCCCTCCGTGTACTGATGGCGAGTTCTCATATGCGGCTCAGTTTGCCAATTTGCCTTATTCAGCGGTCCAAGTGGACTAGTCGGGACTAGTTTCTGTTAAGGACCATTCAAGCTTACGTTTAAGGCGCAGAATACCTGAATTATACTTGCTATCCGCGAATATCTGTGGTAAAACTTTCATCCCGCCAGGCTAGCTGTGGTAAACATTAATAGGAACGGGTTCTATTCTGTGTGTTAAAAGTTATACGTGACCAATCACAGCTTGCGTTTCCATCACGTGATTGTCAAGGAAGAAAGAGAGAAACGGACAAGGAGAGATATTTGTAATTATAATTGAAACTTACTGAGTTCTTTGAATGGAAAGTCAGTGATACTAAACTGTACAGCTAATTGCGTTTTAACAACTACAAGCTTTTACCTTATCTGAAGTAATTACAGCAATCCTGGTAGGCTCAAAACTGAATGGAGAAATTTACATTGGTCCAACAGACACAGCAACAGATATTATGCTGAATTTGCACACAACCGGTCGAGGCTGATTTAAAATTCCACATTTCAGGATATTCAGTGTCCCTAAAGTCATCAAAGGTTAGGTTCTCTTGGGATCCTTTGTCAGGCTCCAGGCTCAGTGTGGTTAGTTAGCGCATACGTGGGCGTAGAACTTGATTTTGCAAGTTGAACGGGAGAGGAGGATAAGGCTTACAATGCGAAGTATTTTTATTCATGTTACAACACAAGCGTGAACGGTTCTTTAGTCCCCCATTGTCTCACAGTTAACACATGTGTAGACATCGTAGAAAGTCGAATCAATAAGGTAGAGGCTAACTCTCACTTTCCACTACTGAGACAGATGCAAAACCTCCATTTGCAGATTTTCTACTCAACAACCTCTGGACCGATTTTTTACTATGTCTGTCCGAATTGCTGATGGTGAGGCATAAGTTGCGTTTTTTTGTATGTAGTTTCGGCGTCGTTTTGCTTAACAGCGTTTTTTATTGTAAACCGGTTTTGCTTCGTGCCGTTTTATTTCTCCGTTCCATTTGCTGTTGTTTCGAACCTGAAACTACGCAGCTCAAACTACAAACTACCCCGCAAATGGAGTTTGACTAGTAGTTTGAGTTTCGGAAACAAGAACTCAATAAAAAGACAATGCAAGAGCCAAACTACAAACTCTGACGAAACAGAAGTGAATTAAAAAAAAAACGCAAGTATAGGGGGTTCGCAGAAGGTAGTCCGTTTGAAAGCGCTTAACTGGAATATGGCGAAGTCTGCCCTCACAGGGCACCCTACTGTATTGTAAATCCTCCCAAAGTTGCTGTACATATTTTGTTTGTCCAGTTATTTTATTGTGTTTGTTATTTATTGATGTTTGACTCTAGTTGGTCGTACTTTAGATTAAAAATACAAATAAATTTGTAAAAATTGTAAAAATCATAATCATATGTACTAATTCTCCGGAGACAAAGTTGTAGCAAAATTATCTGGGGCGTACCGAAGTGTCGTGTTTTGGGAGGGCCACACCCCCCTTCCCAGAAGGCCAGTGGGAAAACATTGCGGTAAATTTTGGCTGCTGCGGCGAAACGGCGACGGGTAATATTTGTCAAATTCACCTGAACTTGATGATTGTTAGGGAATCTACCGGATTATTTGTCAGGGAACACACCGTGCTACCGAAATCTTGCTCGAGGAATCTAGCGGAACTTGACTCAGGGATTCTGTCGGGACTTGTCTCAGGGAATTTTTTGGAGGTTAGCTCAGGTGATCTGCCGAAATTTGCACCACGGAATCTACCAGAAATCGGCTCAGGGAAGCTACCGGAATTTTGCTGCTTGCCGGATCAGTATAGACTCGCAGCTTAGCGGGATGACCCCGACACACGACTTACCAGAGTGATTCGTGTAGACAGATAACACAGCGTATCAGAACTTTCACCGGGTGACTCCGGTAATGTCGTAGGGTAAGCCATTGCCGAAAAATGAAATAAAATATCATATTCATTGCAAGACATATCCTACAATAATTTTCCTGTTTTTCTACCGGCGTAACTTCTTCGATGTCACATCTTTAGCCCTGGAAATGCAGGCCTTGGTTTAAATTCAAATTTTCCGCCTCTGGATGAACTTGGTTTGTCGTTCAAGCAGCGCAGACTCTGAACGTTATTACTAGAGCCCCGGGTGGAAAAATACAAAAGCCCTCCGATGAGTCAAAATATTTCACTGTATTCAGATATCAGATATAGAAATAAGCTGCTTTTCAGTTAAAATTTGAGCGAGCCTAATTTACGTTTACTGTCGTTTTTTAACACCTAATTGAAGTCCGAACGCAACGATAGGCTATTCTAGAGTTTCTGAAGAGATTCACTTTGTAGAATTTCCGGTACCCCCCCCCCACCCTATCAGGAAGGTGTCACGCCCCTGAACACTATAAGAAGGACAATCTCGCCATGTGCGGAAATTGCCGTGGTTCCAGGCTCCAACTTTTTTGGTTAGCATAGCTCAGTGGAAAACGCTGGAGTGTGAAAATTCACTTACGAGTCCTAATATGTTCAAATAGGTTTAAAAACCCGATGACAGTGCGTCTCCGTCGTTCCGCTATTCCAGAATAAGCTTTTTTCGTACGCGTGGAAAATCTTTCAGGCGCGTAGTTCCTCAGTGTTGAGAGGAACACTTGGCAATAACATCAAAATACCATCTCAGCATCCCTAAGAGATTGCCATCGTGAAAAATCAATAAACCCTCAACAAATATTCAGGTGCAAGCCGTGCAAGATACGTGATATTTATTGTCGTATTTGTTCAAGACAGACTAATAATACGCTACGATTAAATTACAGACTAAATATTCGCTTGGATTTCACTAAAATCAAAATTACAAGTTACACGGAAACACGAAACTAATTAATAATTACATTAACCCTTACCAAACTTGGACTTACTAACCTCATAAAACTTGAATACATTAACAACACAACCTGCTAACTGAAAAATTTTCACCATTTAATTCATTACATGCCTCACCAATATTCAGGTGCAAAAAGCTGTCTTGTCAGTTAGACTTCAAATATGTACAGGAAGGCACGTTTTCAACTCATGTGAGTTGATTTCTAAACAGGATCCTCCAAGAATTTTGGCGAGGAACGTAATTGTGATTCAATGCTTGTTCTGAAGAAGAAAACGCCGTGAAATAATTCCGATAATAGGCCAAATAAATTAAAGATTATGAGGCCCCCGCGACTCTATGTTGGCCTTTTGGAAAAGTCAAATACTTGTTCGAAAATATAGTGAAAGATCAGTCAACTGTACCAAGACAACACCAAAGAAGGTGAGCCTGTTTTTGGCCCCAAGAGGCCACCATACAACTGTACCAATACAACAACAAAGAAGGCGAGCGTAATTTTGACCCAAAAAGGCCACCAAACAACTCTACCAAGACAACAACAAAGAAGGCGAGACTATTTTTCGCCCCGAAAGGCCACCATTGGACTGAGGAAAGTCAGAAAGCGTCAGAAAGCTTGCACCGCACTGTCAAATATTTCAGACGTCGTATGTGGGAAAGACCACAGAACCAAGAAATCGTTTGGTAAGATACACCTGTCATCTGTGAATTTAAGTCAAGGTACAATATGGATCGGAGTATGTCATTGCAAGATACATTGAAGAAGCATTCTGGAATTTTGAAGCACACCTCGTACTATTTATTGTTTGTGTTCCAATATTCAAAACTGTTTGAATACTGTAGAAGTAGGCTCTGGCTGTTTTAAGCCCCTCTGACTTCTAGCAAAAACTCGGCAAAGTTGAGATAACCTGTCTTACGCATCAATAGCATGATACGCGAACACTCATCTCGAGCATAATGTAAACGAAAAATAGTGGATCGGGGAAAGTGCAAAGATTAGAGAGGCGTCGTTAGCAGGTTTAGAATGTAACACACGAAATTTGGGTCTCTGGTTTAAGAATTAATGAATCCAATTCCGGAAGTAGGTTGCATGGCCGGTATAGCCAGTATAGGTACGGCGGGCCCTTTAAGAAGCATGCTGAATCATCATTGAATATTAACAATGTAACATCTTTGCTTTTTAACTATTATTATATACTATAGTTCATCGTTGCGAACATTTCCAGCACATTTTTATTTTGGTTCTTGCTCGAAATCGGTTTCTATGTACAGCAAGAATGTTTCATGAATAGATTTTTTGCTGGTATTCGTGATGGACTATAAGAAAGGCTAGGCTTGTATCAAGCAGAGCTGAAGAAACTATGTGTAGGTTATGATGACTTTCACAGAAGCAGTTGCGCAAATCATACCGTGCAGATCCAAGCAAAACAAGACTAGAGAGTAGCGCCGAAACTTAAGAAAATTAACACAGACTGGAATAGCAGCGACACTAGCACCACTAGCGATAGAGAACATCCCTGCTGAAACTCATTCAGTCGTTCACCAGTGCTGGCTCCGGTAAAAGTCATATTCTTGAACATAACAAAAAAGTGCCACAACCTCCATTGTTTTCTTGGACTATGCACACCGCAATTAGGCTTTGCTAAAAATTTCTAAAGCCGCAAGTTTGTCTCGCTTTAAATGCCGTAAGCGCAGTGGTTGGCGCTACGAGTATAGCCCGTTTGCAAAGCATGGAAAGCATAGGTCTTGGCCCTACTCCATAGTGTTATTTTGCTCTGGTGTAGATGTGGGGAGGGGTATGGGGGACAGTCTCGGTAACTTTTGCAATATTGTTTGGAAGGGTGGACACCAAGAATTCCTTGTACTTTGCTCCGCCCTCCTCGTTAGCGGAAAGCCAGGCTTGCATGCAGAGAAATAGAAGTAGGGTTTCCATTTGAAACTGGAAATAATAACGCTAGGATGGCACGCAACAAATCACTGTCACGCGATCTGTTGTAAATATTTCAAACAAAAAACATATTGCCCCGTTTGGCTACTGAATAATTACCATATGCCAGATCATCAAAGTTGATGGGCTATAAGGGGGTCGGATGGATTAATGTGAAATATCTGCAATCGACGTCGAGTTGGTTTAAAGGACGTCTACTTTGCTAGTAATTATTCTACTTCACAAATGTATCATATCTCTATTAGCAATACACTGATTACCACGCTTGCCGCAATTTCTACTCTTTACGTGACGTATCAGGCGCCCGACCATTGTTGCTGGAGAGCTGTTTCCGTCCGAAAACCGGTTATGCAGAATTTGCCTAGATTGTCATCCAAGACAAGCGTCATGGAATGAGGCTAAGAACAGCCGAAGCTGTATGTTATTTTCCATGAGGATAGTGTAGTTGTTAACGAGTAAACTGTCTCAGAACATCTGATCAGAAACAAAATGCAGTGCGAGGTGTCCTTCAAGGCCGATTCCAGGATGATTCTGAGATTCGCGTTTCTTCGCCGGATTCGCCTTTCGAAAAGCTAAACGGAAATCCGGCGCGCGCTAGAATTCTTGGAAAGCCATTCCGGCCGGCTATACTTCTTTCCGAGAACACTCCACTCTCGTCGTGGGCAGAATCTGGCAAAATTTGCCAAAACTCGGAAATTTGGATTGAAAGGTTCTCCTCTGAATGTCACTAGCTTTTTTGCTCTGCATGCAATTCGCCGGGATGCTGCTAAAATACGAAGAATTTTGTCAAAGTAAAGGACTTTTCGTCGATTAAGTAGTGTGAAGTCGACTAGGACGAGATATTGGAATAAACATACTGGCTGAATCCATATCTGAACTTGGTTTAAATTTCTCATCTGATTAGTTGTTTGGCTGTAACTCTAAAAAAAACCCACCAAAATGGTAACATTATTTTTTTTTGTAAATATCCAAGCGGTGGGTTATGTATAAATAGCAAAATGCTAAAAGGGTCTGGCGAAGACTTGGAAATCTACAAGATTCGATGGTCTGGATCAGAAGTCCAGTAAATATATATTAAATTTTATCGAAACCTTTGGTTTTGTTGGAACAGTCGGGCTATTCCATAATTGGGCAACGGCGCAAAAACAAAAGTTTCTTTTCCTCTCCTTAAAAGTTGTTTTTTGGGAGTTACCTTCTTATGGAATTTCAGTATTGAGTACGGTACACCTATCCGGTGGACTGATCGTTTCCTGGGGTTTCAGCTCAATCTGTCAAGCTTGCATAGGTGATCTCGGCTGGTGGCAGTCTGCAGGATTTGAATGAATAACTCATTAAGGTGTGTGATGCTGTGTTTGAAAATTATTCCATACCGACTTGAAATCATTCAACTTGTCTTCATACCAAACGCAATGAACGTTGATTGATTATGCGTCACGCGTTGGGCGGAAGAATGGGCGGTGTTATGGTTGCCAAATGTGATATTGAAGGTAGTTAAGTCGATGACAGTTACGCTGGCGGTTGTCGGTAGTCATTCCCGTCTTAGACAGCCTCATTAGCTGCATGGTTAGTTTCCACCCAGCAGCAAGGGTTGGCATTTTATAAGTAGTGAACTGATAGACAAAAATGCTCCTCAGCCGGGATTTGAACCCAGGCCCTCTGTTTACAAGACAGACGCTCTACCAACTGAGCTACCGAGGGGCTTGTGAACTCTGTTCAAATCCTGGGTTTAAATCCCGGCTGAGGAGCATTTTTGTCTATCAGTTCATTACTTATAAAATGTTTCCATCTCAAGGGCGTTTTGTCCCATTAAAAATTATATATTTGGTTTTATTTGGTTTTCACCATGAGACCCCGTCTTGTGGGTCCTGGTTTGTCTACGTGGCTCCGACAAGGTAGTCCTAGACTTATAAATTATATTCGAAAAAATTCTTTATGGTATTGGTCACGGTACAAGTCCCTTGTGTAAAGTGCCATCTATATTATTAAGGGTTGGCAAAATCTTCAGACTCTTTGGAAGCAAAGGGCACGTGTCCAAATGTGTACATGTCTTGGCCTACTTTGTAAAACTTGAGGTAACCAACCGACTCCTCATCATTACTGACCCCCTACCATAAGCTTGCCGCACTGTAAGCTTTCAACACCGGAGAATTAAAGTTGACATATCCTAGTGTAGCCTATATATGTCTAGGCCTACTTTGGAAATCCTGAAGTAACAAATAGACGCCTTGCCAGTGCCGGCTCCCAGCCGCCAAGCTGACAAGAAAATATGTATTTCTCGAATGGAATCTGCTTTCGCAGAGGATCCATTTTGTTATTTTATGTGTAATTGAGATCCTGTAAATAAAAATGTTTGGGAAACGGTCTATCAGTCTCCCTCCTATTGTATTGTTTGTCAAGTGTTATGGAGATTTGCATTTGACGCAACACATTTTCATCCTATAAGGTAATTTGCTATTATTCGCGTATGGTGAACTTCTAGTTGAGGTTTTGTTCTGGCTACACATATCTTTCGTAAATCTATCAACTTCGTCTTTTGAGTAATCGATTTAGTATTCAAAAAGTCTTCGCGGAGTATTAATTCAAGAAAAAAATCTATGGTAGGATACTTTTATAGATACTGCTTAGAGACTGCTGATGTTTTAGCCATTGAAAGACTCGATTCCATGTGTGTTGATAAGCAGTGAATAAATGAACAGTTTATAACGCACCGCACAAGGTCGTAAGTGCAGGAAAAAGAATAACGAAATATGAAGTGAAATTAAATTGCATGCTAGCGGCCCATCGTTTTTCTCTGTTCTAGCTTGACTGCAAATAAATTGTTTTATTCTGTATTCTATTATGCCTGGAGCGTAAGTTTTGTGTCTTTGGTATTTGGGATTATGGACTTTCTTTTTATGGTCATTTGTAGGATACCGTTTCCTACGGCAAATGAATGTCAGTTAACCCTCCCTATTAACTAAGTTTTATCTTATGACTGTCCGTGACAAGCGAGCAGCTATAGCCTTGTTGCACTTATGACCTAAAGTGGTGTAATTATCACTAAATGCATATCCACGTTCATTGTTTCGTATCTTATGCACCCCGAGGCTATCATTATCCTCCATCGAAAGAACGCATTCAGTTATGTTTAGACTGCATTTAGCACCTGTTCAAAGTGCCGTGCCTGCTTCAGTGGCGTGACTTAGAACACAAGTTTATGTCATATTTGAGAGCTGTCGGGTCATGATCTTTGGCAGTTTATGCGTCGACTAATGTTGCAAATAGACAACCGGGTTTTCTCGCACTGTAAAAAAACAAACTCCGCCTTGACTTAATTTGCAGTATTTTGAATTCTAGCTTTTTAATCCTCCATCGGCTTTTAACTGTCCGAACTCGGAAAAAAATCTCCGTGTTTGGTGATGCACACTTCCACAAGTCCGATGTAGGAGAGACTTTTTTACAGTGCGGCTGGATTTTTTTCACTTTCATTATGCAGTTGAAAGAAGCTCAGCTTTTCCGTATGGAATTCATGATGGTCCCGAATATCCCGGCATGAAGTAGTCGAGCGCTACTGCCCAAATGGAGAGCCGAACACCTCATTTCCCCATCCTGGCACCGATTTGCATTTGTTTGTTATTTAACCAAGTTAACAAAAAATGCACATATATATAAACATAAAATGTTAAAATTTCGCCTTGAAAGGTGACAAGCCGTCAGTTGTTCATTTGCGTCAATTGCTGCTTGACCGTAATTTCCTTTCAAGATCAGTATTTTATATATTAATCCGTTTTCATGGGACCTTACGAAGAGAGGGGCCCATAGAGGCCCATCCCCAAATGGGTGTCAATTAGAACTAGAAAACCTTATTTTTTTCAACCCGCGTAGCATCATGGAAAACCACCTTTTTAAATCATTTCGTTGGTACGTGCCCCTAATGAAAGGCAATCCTCCTTGCAACGTATTTCGCAGCAAAATGTTTATAATACAAAGATGGTGACATTCATGGACTCGATGCTGTAGCCTTCTTCCCATTCTACGTCCTTGGACTTGGAGAGCTACTTAACGTTTATAGGTGGCTGTAAAACGTTCTTGCTGTCTTATAGCTACCGTTTAGCTGGAACGTTTGTCTTTCCAAGTAGTCTATAAACTCTGATTAGAAAGCTAACATAAATTTGGATTATGCTTTGAATTAACTGGCCACGGGTGGGGGACCTGCGAGCTAATTTTCGCAACGGAGGAGGTGTAAGAAGGCTCTGTAAATTCGGATAATAGCACGATAGCTTTTCGTGGTTGAAGATGTTTATTCGTGTTACATCATCGATCCGTGTGAACTCCTACACTGCCAGAAGTTTGATGACACTTAACGCACGGATCCGCAGCCTTGTGTTCATCAGTGATTTGACGGATTCAGAGAATGTTGTATGTTATGACCCTTTTTTATGGCTCTTGCCCTTTGGCCAAGTGCCATAGAGCGATCTTAGTTTCTGTCCGTCTTTCGTTCTGTCGGTCGGTCCGGGTTTTGCTTGCTTGGTTACTTCCACATAAGCTAGGACGATGGAACTTGGCAGGCGTAGCAAGGAGACCAGGAATTGACAAAGTGATTCGTTTGGTTCCATGTTATCTTGTTACAACAAGACCAAAGATGTCGATGGGATCCCAAAAATCTAAGATTTGATCCAGACAATTCGGTCTTGTCTTCGTCAGGCTAATCGTCAGAGAAAACCGAGTTCAGATATTCTATCTACCTATCTATACCTCTATAAGCCATATCTATTTTGACGATATTGAACGAAACTTCCTGCTTTACTACTGTCAAATTTGCGGTTTCGCCCGAATTCCGAGGGAACTACTAGTCCAGCAAAAAAAAGAAAAATTCAGAAACGAAGCTGGCGTATCTCCTTATCCCTATAAAGAAAGCTAATCAACTTTAAATAAAATTTTGACTTAAAAAAAATGCGGTTACAATCGGATTCCGGACTAATTATATGTCCGGGTAAAAAATGATCATTATATACAGACTCAGCGTCTCTTCTTACCCCTAAATATATCATCTAATAAAGTTCAGATAAAGCCGGATTCTGGGCTAACTACTTGTCCGGCGAAAAAATGGTTTTCATCACCGTGTCCAGCATGTCTTCTTACCCCTAAATCAAACATTTAATCAACTTCAAATGAAACTTTTACTTTTAACCAACTTTCCGGTTTTTGCCGGTTCCGGACGAACTACTCGTCCAGCGAGAAAATGGTTTTCATCACCGTGTCCAGCATGTCTTCTTACCCCTAAATCAAACATTTAATCAACTTCAAATGAAACTTTTACTTTTAACCAACTTTCCGGTTTTTGCCGGATTCCGGACGAACTACTCGTCCAGCGAGAAAATGGTTTTCACCATCGTGCTCAACATGTTTTCTTACCCCTAAATCAAACATTTAATCAACTTCAAATGAAACTTTTACTTTTGACAAACTTTCCGGTTTTTGCCGGATTCCGGACGAACTACTTGTCCGGCGAGAAAATGATTGTCACCATCGTGCTGAGCATGTCTTCTCACCCCATAATCGACTATCACATTAGCTGTTTAAAAATATTTTGTTTGTCCCTTAAATTGAACCCCCTCCCCCACCCCCAAATATAAGGCTACAGAGCCCATCTACGAACTCGACCTTACCCTTGACCCAAACAATCCTCATACCAAGTTTCATCAAAATATCTGATTCCCTTCCAGAGTTATCGTATTTACAGACAGACGGACGGACGGACGGACGGACAACTTTTGTGATGTCATAGGTATCCCTCCACTTACGTTTTGGGATCCCAAAAATAGGGGTAGATAGTCATACATTGACACCAAGTCACAAACGGTCACACATATGCTACAATTCAGATTAAAATACGACAGGAAACATGATTAAAAAATAATATAGTTGATTCGGAATTTAGAACCATTAAAATACTTTATAAAATAGTGAACAAAGGATTTCAGCTAACCCTCCGATGATTTTACATGCGGCTTCGTCTGTTGGAACTTTTGTGACCCAGTGCTACGGTTTGCCTTTACTGACTTGTTTGTAACGGGGGGGGGGGGGGGGTAAAATGAATAGTCCATATCCGATGCCAGACATTTTTTTGCTGTTTTTTTGTAAAAAATCGTGTTTCCCATCAGATAGGGTTTGTATACTCAGTTAATGTCTCCAGGCTGTTTCTGTAGGACTCGTATTTCTATAACCCTGCCAAAACCAAGAAAATTAGTTATTCTTGCCAAAACAAAGGGGAGAGCCCTTGACAATCCCTGACATGTCGCATTGCTAGTCTGGGTCTGTTCGTGTAGCTATGAGCGTGTTCCGTCCTACTTACCGTTATTACGACGCATGACGTCACGAATTATGGTTTTTTGCCGTCAAGGCTGGAACGATTTTTCTATTTTCCAGCAGAATATCATGTCACGGGCGAATCAGACCAATCACGTTACAGAGATCCGTAGTTACTACGCTCCCGAGCGTAGTAAGCAAATAGATACTATTTTTAGATGGTTGGAACGGTTAGCGTAGTAACTTTTGGTGAGGTTGGAACGGAAATGGTAACTAATAGTTAATATTTGTAGAAGGGGGAACACGCTATGATAACTTTCCCTCAGGTTTGCTGCTTACTATGAGCGTGTTCCACCCTTCTAGAAATAGTAACTATTAGTTACTATTTCCGTTCCAACCTCACCAAAAGTTACTACGCTGACCGTTCCAGCCTTCACGAAATAATAAGAAATAGTAACGATTTGCTTACCACGCTCTGGAGCGTAGTAACTACGGATCTCTGTAACGTGATTGGTCGGATTCGCCCGTGGCATGATATTGTGCTGGAAAACAGAAAAAGTGTTTCAGCCTTGACGGCAAAAAGCCAGAATTCGTGACATGCGTAGTAGCTATGGTAAGTAGGATGGAACACGCTCTATCTCTTATACCTTCGTTCTTCCAGGCGATGGCGAAATGTCAAATCTTACGGAAGGAAGCACACTGCTGGACGGTCCCTTAGCTATGAGTGGGACAAGGAAGATGTTTTACCACCACTGCTTATGGACTCTCCTTGGTTGCAGGTAATTTTATTTCGTAATTTTCTCTTTGATACTGTTTAGAAATATGTTCATGAGTAGTTGCCAGGCCCGTATCTAGCAATTTATTTCGGGGGGGAGGGACTTTCGGGGAGGTTTTTTGCCTGCTAGTCGGACAAAAAAGTACAAACAACACATAGATCAGAGGGAAAAGCCTATAAAAATGATTATTTGTGAATGTTTCGTGGGGGGGGGGTAAACCCCCTAACCCCCCCCCCTCCTGGATACGGCCTTGGTAGTTGCGTTTTGATTGAAGTTTGAAGTTACCTTCAAACTCAACGGTCTAGTTAAATACCGTTTTTGGTCGCCGGTCACAGTTTCTTTGTCCTTCAAACTCTGACCGTCGAACTTCGAGAGCTAGCAAGTTCGAAGTTTGCTTAAATCGTCGAAGAAACGTCGACCGGGCAAGGATCGCCGGAGTTGTAAAACACTAATTAAGGAAACGGTGAACTTCGCCGGCGTTCGTAAACGGAAATTAAGCAACCGGCTAATGGTGGGTTTACACACTGCGTAAATTTAAATACAAAACGGACCGATTTCTCTAATACGTCCGTATTGCTAGAAATGTTTTCAAGCTCAAAACGTGCGTAAAATACGCTCGGATTTCAAAATACGCTCGGATTTTACGCAGTGTGTAAATGGACCATAAGCTAACGGCGAACAAAACTTCGGTCAAAAACACAACTGGTTACGACGTTTGATTAGTTCTCCATATTCCAGTTCAGAACCACCGTGCGGTTTACGTCCTATCCCACCAATCACCATCGTCAGCTAATTCTTAGTAAAATAGCGCCTGATCGATTGAACCAACGCATGTGACTCGAGGAGGGGTCTTCTAAATATGCATAGTCATATGGTCACTATTAATATGGCCAGATGTAATAAGGGTGGGAAAAAAAAACTGAACGGATTCATGTAATTCAATTAATAAAACTGTAACATGTTGCACCCGAGAAATTCCCTGATTTGGTTGAATTTGGGCTAGATTGGTGTTTACTAGATACACTGATTCGTAATTATTTCTTTTGTAGGTTTTGCGGTTAGCGGACTGTGGGTTTTAGGGAGGATGTAAACTACTGAAAATAGGTTGTTGTTGGAGTTCACTGTCTCCCTTGTTCTTTGAAGTTATCGGAGATAAGAGCTGAGCTTCAGTTATGGTGGGTTTACATTACGAATACGAACGTTTTTGAAATACGAAACGGACCGATTTCTCTATTTACATCCATATTACTAGAAATCTTTTCAAGCTCAAAACGTGCGTAAAATACGCTCGGATTTCAAAATACGCTCGGATTTTACGCAGTGTGTAAATGGACCAGTAAGGAGAAAAAGTAAGCATAGGCCACACTACCATAGTAACGATATAAAGTTTTGGAAGCTGCTCTTGAAAGCAAATGATACTTGGATCATTTTTTTTTTAAACCTATGTATGGTATTTTCTTTGTTTACTGATTTCGGGACCAGACCTTTCCACTCATCCACCTTCTGACCTCTTCTTCACTCAGTAAAGCCACTATTTATTTCAAATATCTGTTTAGCGTTACACTCTCGAAAAACAAAATTCTAGACTTTTCAAAGATTGTTTACAATATTCCCTTCATTTACCTCATAATTATGTGTTTTGTACAGTATTTTCCTTCGTCACTCCCCACCTTAACTATTAACAACCCAGTTTCAGGTCAATGATAACCTGTAGCCTACGGTCAGCACTCTGTCGTAAGTTTGTCCCCGTCCCTTGGTTTTGAGAGCAAAAACAAAGGTATTACGGGGAGATATCCCAAGAATGTTCTTAGTGCGCTTCAGACCCTCCCACAGCTTGTCTCGCCGGTATTTTGCCATATCGTCGTTGTGACATGGTTTATATTTTTTATGAACCTTTTGGCTAGCTTATTTTGAAAGACCAGAACTTTAAAGCCTGTCGTTTGAACGTCTCCGTCTGTGAGCCGTCATCTGAAACGAGAAAAAATGACAAGTTATGCCACTGGAACGTGACTTGTCACCAGAGACTTAGTGCAGAGGGATTTCCTACTCTCTTGAGCTGTTGTCTGGATCGAGGGATTACATCCTTGATGGTCACCCTGTACAAACCTCCATAGGTGCCGTGGGCACCGGCTGAGCACCGGGCACTTACAGTACAGTCATTTTGGGAGTGAACAATCCCTCGGTCTAGTATCGGTCTTCTAGTTTATTTCAAAGGAGAATACTGTGTTTGGACCTTTACAATTTTCTGTTGTTTTGTACTACTTTACTTCTATTCTCCTTGATTATCTTTGGCTCAGTTGACTATCGGAATTTGTACCGACGGCACTACTTTACTTCTATTCTACTTGATTATTTGCCTTTGTCGCAATATTTCTGTACTTTAGCAGAAAACAACATATATCAACCCCTACTAAGCTTGAACAACACATACCAACCCTTTCGACCTTCGATTACACTAGCTCTCTCCAACATTCATAGATTAGCCATCATCCACGCGCAGCCGAAGGACGCCCACGCGAGGGACTGCTATAGCCGAAAATTATTCGGATTCATCCTGTCTGCTTACCCCTAAATCAACCATCTCAATAGCTTTAAAAAAAATGTGTGCCCCTAATGTGAAATCCCTCCCCCACCCTCAAATATAGGGCTACAGAGCCCATCTTCGAACTTGACCTGTATTTTGACCCAAAGGATCCTGCCACCAAGTTTCATCAGAATATCTCATTCCCTTCGAGAGTTATCATGCTTACAGACGAACGGACAGACGGGCAACTTTTGGGATGTCATGGGTATCCCTCCACTTACGTTTTGGGATCCCAAAAAGCTGTCAGTCGTAAAGCTGTCTCCGGACTACGTTTTTGTCTGTCTATTTGAAATGTGAGTATTTAATCTCGTGGTTGTAAAACGCTGATTTGAAATGGTTCTTTTTTGTTGGCCCCATTCCACTTGTGCAATTCACCAAAGATCGTTTTACTTTTTTTATTTTTATTTCCTTTTGTTTATTGTTATTGCGAGGGTCCTGAATTTTTGTTTGCCTCATTTATTGTCCAGCAATGGATCTTGTCTCTCTCTCCATTCGGAAAACAGGTTCACATTCTGTTCTACTACAGTCTTGTTAGATTTGGATATTTTTGACTTTTTATCCAGCTCTTTCAGTGTGATTTTCACACCCAATACCTATGACATCGCAAAAGTTGTCCGTCCGTCTGTAAGCACGATAACTCTCGAAGGGAATGAGATGTTTTGATAAAACTTGGTGTGAGGATTCGTTGGGTCGTCGGACCAGTCAAGTTCGTAGATGGGCTTTGTAGCCCTACATTTAGGGGTGGGGGTTCAAATTAAGGGGCAAACAAAATATTTTGAAACAGCTAATTTGATGGTCGATTATGGGGTAAGAAGACATGCTGAACACGATGGTGAAAACCATTTTGTCATCGGACAAGTAGTTCGCCCGGAATCCAGCCAAAACCGGAAAGTTCGTTTAAAGTAAAAGTTTTATTTGAAGTTGATTAAATGTTCGTTTTAGGGGTAGGAAGACATGGTGAGGACGATGGTGAAAACCATTTTCTCGACGGACAAGTAGTTCGCCCGGAATCCGGCCCGAACCGGAAAGTTTGTTAAAATTAAAAGTTTTATTTGGAGTTGATTA
This sequence comes from Branchinecta lynchi, assembly GCA_023053575.1. Taxonomy (NCBI): domain Eukaryota; kingdom Metazoa; phylum Arthropoda; class Branchiopoda; order Anostraca; family Branchinectidae; genus Branchinecta; species Branchinecta lynchi. Next base: position 13,698,408 of record JAKZAP010000008.1, read on the forward strand.
GATGTTCGATTTAGGGCAAGAAGACATGCTGAATACTTATGTGAAAATATTTTCTACCTGGACATGTAGTTCCCCCCGAATCCGGCCAAAACCGGAAAATTGTTAGAAGCTTAAGTTTTATTTCTAATTGATTGGATAACCGATTTAAGGGTAAGAGGAGATGCTGAACCCGTGTTTGACAATCATATTTTACCCGGAAATTTGGTTCGACCGGAATCCGGCTGGAGTCGGAAAATTTGTTATAAGTTAAATTTTTATTTGAAGGTGATTAGATGTTCATTACTGGGTAAAGAAGATACCCCGAGTTCGTTTTTGAGCTTTCTTTTTTCTCCGGACAAGTAGTTCTGGAGTTCGGCCGAAACCAGGAAATTGGCAGAAGTGGCAGGAAGTTTTCGTCAAAACAGATATGACTTATAGGGGTAAAAACACATGCTGAATCCATATCTGAACTTGTTTTTCTCAGATGACTAGCTATTTGGCCTTAATCTGTTTCTGAATTTTAATTGTAAAAGTGTTCAAGGAGTCTGGCGATGACTGGATCTGGCTAAGACAAGACCCAGTTGTCTGGATCAGATATTGAATTTTTGGGATCCCATCGAAACCTTTGGTCTTGTTATTAGTATGTAACGAAGTTGCACCTTTGGAAATTTCGTCGTTTCTGCCAAAAATCACGGTCAACTGGGCCCAGCTTTGTGTTCTGGCCAAAGATTGAAAATGGTATTTTATGTGTTTTTGTTTCGTTTTATTTCTATTCTTTTACAAAGTCTGCTTTTGAAAATGGCGGGTTATCCATAAATTACCTACTTACTAGAGGCCGAGAAGGAGGTTAAGTTGTATTCCCAGTTTGTCCAGTCGTATCCGTTGAACCCATGAACCGGAAATACAAATAAGTGTTTGGAAACTAATTTCGCAAAATATATTCAAAAGTGGGTAAAGATGAAGTAGTAGACTAAGAAAAAATAAAGCACCCAGTTGTCATTCGAAAGTCGGAACGGTCAGAGATCCGTACCCAAGGGTGTGTAGCCGAATGTCAGAAGTTTAAGATCCCTGGTGAATGCGTGACATGTTGTCCTCGCGGCTTCACCTTTCCAAAAGAAGTAAAACTGCCGAGTTGAGAAGTTTTTGGACATTTATGTAGGCGTCGAGTCGTGAAATTCCTGGACGGCACCCTGAGGGTGAAGTTCGGTCAAGCGTGGCGGCACTTTTCCTGAATTCTGAAAGCTACCTATCTGATTCGCCGAATCCAGGAGACGTGACGTCTGAACTAGCTTGTGCTTTGAATTATAGAGCAGAATAAAAAATTTAAGGATGAGACTGTTCTTTATAGATGTAAAGCGAAGGATGTCGCTGGACGACCAATTGCTTGGACTTCGAGCTGGACAACAGACTAAAAAATTCAGGGATGATACTGTTCTTTTATGACCTAAAGCGAAGTATGTCATTGGACGAACTTGCTTTTGCTGTAAGTTGGACAACAGACTGACACATTTAAGGATGGGATTGGACATGCTTTAGAAAAGTATATGGAAAAGCAATTCGTGAACAGTCTAAAGCTAAAGGTGATGACCTATTTATGCTGTAGATGTAGTTGGCTATATGAACAACATTTCACGAAATCACGTGTAAGAACTGCCTAGCGAAGAAGATCCCAAAACGTGAGTGACGGGATACTTATGACTTCGTAGTTAATATCTGCCATTCAACCCTAAAATGAAGTAGACCAGTTGAAGACAGGAAAGAAGTACCTCATGGGCAGGCCAGTATCCAGGAATTTATTTTTGGGGATGGGGGTTTGCCTTTCGGGGGGGGGGGGGGGGGGGCCCGCGGGTCGCAGAAAAAAGAAAGAAAACGGGTGTTGAACCCCCCACCTCCCCCCCCCTCCCCTGGATACGGTCCTGCTCATTGGTCTCGTTAAGGCCTTGCTAACCGATAAAATAATATATTTGCAGGATCTGATTACTAAGTCAACAAAAGCACACACTTTTATAAAAAAAAGGTTATCTTTTGATCTTTTTTTGCTCAGTAGCTATTGCAACTTTTTCCCGACAGCTTACGGCGTCCAAACAATTGCAACAGTTTTTCATTATTTTTCATGGCCCTCTGAAGTATCCCAGCGGAAGAAATTCGAAATGGAATTACCGTTTTGAATTTATTTCGTTCTTCATGTCAACGGGAAGCTGAACCACTTGGGTCTCAGCTATAATAAGCTCTTAATTTATTATTTCCATTTGTCTCTTTTTTGAGGCGCGACAAACACGAGGGGTTGCCGATTCCCGGCACCTGCTGTACATTATTTCCCGCCACCAGCCAGCACCGGCCGAAGCCAGTGGTACCGGCACCGATGCCAACGATAAATTAGGCGATTCCCGTTTATAAACATGCGATTAGAATGATGTGCCACGTTGCAATCCGTGCCCGTTGCACCGGGCACATGCTACATACTAAAATCTCGAGTGGGCAACCCCTTGGAAACACAACAAATAGTCGTATAAAATTCAGAGAAGTTTGCAAAAAAGCACACATCTACTGTATAGTATTGTTTATTTTTAGTTCCGTGTCTTCTAGCTTATCTTTTGTTTAACTTAAGTGGCCATCAGTTGATGATTATAATGTAATTAATATCGCTTTGCTCAACATGTGGTATCCGACATGTCTTGCCAGATCATTTCAGCCTCATCATCTGACACACGTCAAAGTTTTGACATCAGGTATGATGTTTCGATTGGGAGAGCGACTCCTATGTAATTTTCAGATCCGTGTTAGATGATTTATCTCTATTTGACCAAAATGAATTGCCCGTATGCAGAGCATGCGTGCTTCCGGATATGCAGTGTCTGTTATTAAGTTATGCCGGTAGTTAGCTCAGTGCGTGTCCTAAAGAATTTTGGCAGGGAATTGGAGTCGATCAGAATGGAACATCTTATTTCAGTTTGCCTTGAAAACGATGCTCGTGGAAAAACAGCAAATTAGATCATAGTTGTTTGGGGCGGTTCCTGGAAAATACGCTATTTGGTTGAAGTTTTCGTTAGAAGATTTCGAAAAAGAATTTGGCAGTAATTGTGATAGGTGGAAGAACTGTTCGCGTGATAGATAAATAGTGTTTTTGTTTTGTGAATTGTTTATGACGGCCAGAAGACGAATTTGCAGTTACTGTCAACCAAGGCTGTATCCAGGGGGCGGGGGTCAAACCCCATCCGAAACATAAAATAATTGTTAACTTCTGGTCTGTGTTCTGTTAGGTATGGATTAGGTTCGACCCGCCAGCAACACCCCCCCCCCCCCCCCCCCCCCGAAATAAATGCCTGGATACGGCCCTGCTGTCAACGTAAAATTTTAGCTCAATATTTACGTCAGTATTTTGAGCAGTATAAAACACGTAGTCTTTCGCTAAGATACGAACAACCATCGCTAACAATCAAACAATAAAATTGTGTCTCGTTAAAAGATTCCGGAGACTTGGGGGGTGGGGTGGAGGGGTGTTTCCCGGAATTTGATGTCAGTTTTGGGGATTTTCGCGACGAAACTTGGGAGGCATATCAGGGATCCGATCAAACTGACTTGTAAACATAAATTTACTCGATCGGAAAATTCATGGGGAGGGGAGTGGGGGGAGGGGCAATCTGGAATATTGAGTCATGAGTAACTTTGGAACGGGTGATCGGGTTTGAGTGAAAGTCAGAATTCCGGTCATCACGAGTTAACGCACGTCCAGATGTGCTAGGACGATGCAACTTGGTTTGACTCGACAAGATTGGCTTTCCAATTTCCAAATCCGACTATTCCTTAACAAAACCGTAACCGTTTCTGCCTCCGAATAGAGCTCTTACCTACTACATACAGTTGCAAGTGCCATATGAGCTTACAGATCTTGTTTTGGTAAAATATAGCAAATGTCACTCTTTCTGATCATTTCTAGTTTGCTCATCTGAGTTTCGTTCCAAATCGCATGTGTCCGGTCGTCGTTCGTGACGGTCTTGTGTGGGGGGAGGGATGCTGGTTTTGTACAAGTTGAGACAATTTATGGACGTGACCTTGTTTCTTGGAATGGATGACTATCGTGTAGACGGACACAGTTTTCCGATATGTTTTATGATCGCGTTAATTGTACCCAGGATTCAACTAACGGTAGGGATTGTCCACTCCCGATTTTGGTGTACACCAAGTATCGAAAAGTGGGCAATCCCTCGCTGACGATATATTCACTCAAAGGCGCGAAAATACCCCGAGTTTGGTGAAAATACCTGAGTGTGCTAAAGAATCATGCGTACAGACAGATGGAAGTATTTACACGTCATAGGTATCCCGTCACTTACGCTTTTGGATTTTAAAAAGAACAAGACCAAAGGTTTTGATGGGATCCCAAAAATTAAATATTTGATCCAGACAATTTGGTCTTGTAGATATGGTCTTCGCCAGACTCCTTGAACATGTTTAGGCTACTATTAAGTTTAGAAACAGAAAAAGGTCAATAGTTAATCACCTGAGAAAACCAAGTTCAGTTATGGATTAACTATGTGTCTATTTACCCCTTGGCTATACGTCATATCTACTTTGACAAAACTGATCAAATCTTCCTGCTTTACGTCTGCCAAATCCGGTTTCGACCGGATTCCGGCGAACTACTTGTCAGGCAAAAACTAAAGCTCAGAAACGAATTCAGCGTATCACCTTACACCTATATCGAACATCTAATCAATTTCAGATAAAACTTTAACTATTTGTCCGGGTAGAAAATGATTGTCAAAAGCGGATTCAGCATTTCTTCTTACCCCTAAATCGAACATCCGATCAACTTGAGATAAAACTTTTACTTTTAACAAATTTTCCAGTTTCGGACAGACTCCGGGCGAACTACTTGTCCGACAAGAAAAAGATTTTCATATAAACGTTCTTAACCCTCAATCGAACATCTAATCAGCTTTATGTAAAGCTTTTACTTTTAACAAACTTTCCGGTTTTGGCCGGATTCCAGGCGAACTACTTGTCCGGCGATAAAAATGGTTTTCATATTCATGTTCAGCATGTCTTCTTACCCTTAAATCGACTACCTCATTAGCTGTTTGAAAAAAAAAATTGTTCGCCCCTGAATCTGAACCCCTCCCCCACCCTAAATGTTGAGCCAAATAACCCATCTATGAACTCGACCTTTCCCTTGACCCAAAGAGTCCTCACACCAAGTTTCATCAAAAATGTCTCGTTTCCTTCGAGAGTTATCGTGCTTACAGACGGACAGACGGACAACTTTTGCGATGTCATAGATATCCTTCCACTTACGTTTTGGAAAACATACTTGAGTCCTACCCCAGTTTTCGGTGCTATTGCTCTCACTGTGTGGCTAGAAATATTCACCCTTCGAGCGCCTATGCGAGAAAAATCGGTAGCAACACGTCTTGGGACAAAGTGCAAATCAGTGAGAGCAAGCTGAGAGGCTCTTCCTCGCCAACCCCCGTTTCATTCATCCCAGCGCTACCCCTTTCATCAAGTGAAAATTAGACAATTTTTGTGTTTAAAGTTCTAGTACTGCTATCCCAAAATTTGGGACTTCAATAATAAATCTATTCCATTCTATCCTATCAGATAATAAAACATTGTGTAGCTTGTCAGCATTCAACAACACATTGTTTACGATCATTACGCTGTTCCTTTGCGCTTGCTACCATCTTACATCGTCCAATCACAAACCCTGCCAGTACTTCTAGAAATTATTACTGTGAAATGTAAAGCACTCAGTGGCGAGACTGGAGGGGGGGGGGGGCGTGAGGGGACAGCTGCCCCCCCCCCCCCCCCCCCCCGACGAAAAATCCTGTCGGTAAATCGGGAGTGTTTGTCGGTAGAAAAGGAAACTTCCTGTTTGGAAATAGGCAGCGTTTGTCGGTACGGCACGCTTTAGTATTCCGTTTCTGGTACCGACTAAAGCTCTGTCTGGGACCGATTTGGTCCCTAAGCGTTTAAAAAAAATGTCCAGGACCCACCCTAATCCCCCCACAGCACTACCATAATGGCAAGAAGAGGTTCGGACACATAAATGGGCCAATGGCGTATATCTTGCATCCGCGTCTACAGTGCATCAACCATCACTCGAACGGACCATTTCCGAAAATTTTCAGTGGGCCTACCGATCTGGTACCCCTCAGCCCCACCTTGATCCAACGGACCTCAGATTCGGTTTGGGCCTCAAATTACGTGTCAAGGTCCCATGAGTTTTGTACCTTTCAAGTTTTATCCCAATCACTCTATCGGTTCAGCCCCTACTCGTAATACAATATTTCCGAGACCTCCTTGCGATACTGTTCTCGGACGCGGATAAATTGAACATTTTGGGAAGTTTCAGTCGAATCCGAGCACATCTTTGGTTTTTGAGGCGTATTACAAATTTACTCTGACCCATAACTTCCACTCAGTTGTCGGATTTCGTTCGGACACAGAAGCAGCAAATTCAGGGCATCTGCTCCAATCAGTCATCAAGTTTCCGTAAAACTGGATTGCCCGTTCACTTCACCTGTACTTTGATCCAACGTATTCTCATACCAAATTCCAACAAGATATCTCAACCATTTCGAGAGTTATCAGGGTAACAGATGGACAGACAAACTTTACGAACTCGTAGGTGCTAACCTTTTGAACCCCCCAAAAGCCGCTTAGTTTATAAGCGAAAAAGACAGCCTCGTAAATCTTCATAGTGAAGTAATATGTTGCAGTGTCTATCACTACTTTTCTGGCTTGCAATACTATTGACTGGTTCTATGTGATGTTCCTGGTTCTATGTGATAACCATTGGTGCCAGGAAGTTAATGGCGAATTCATTAATTTTCATTAGAAAACCATCTCAATTCATATGTTACAGCTTATTATTTCAACGGTTGGAAGATTTGTTCAAGGACAGCGTCCGCCGTTGCCGCGTGGCGCTTTTTGTCGGTAAATCATCAGATCTTGTCGGTCAAATCTGGGCTTGCCCCCCCCCCCCCAAGAAAATGGGCTAGTTTCGCCACTGAAAGCACTCCAAGGAGTGCTTTTTTTTTAATCAAATATGTATCAGAGCACACATAAGCTTGAACGACCGCAATTGATCTCTAAAACGAAAATATTATTTTGTGGTAAGCGACCATTCTGTTCCAGCTTATTTGTGACAGCGATTGCCATTCCCTCCCGAACTTATTGAATTACACAAGATGTGGGGGAACAAAAACCACAGGAGGGACAAAAATCATAGGACATGAAAACTGTCCTCATGAGACCCTATGTGACTGGTGTACCAAGCACGGTCTCAGAGGACCCATCATTCTCCTAGCGTAGTAATTGCTTAAGCTGTCACCTTTTTATGTGTCCAACCTTCTTCCCCTTATCCATGTCCCTTTGTGACCTAGCGAGGGGAGTAAGACGTTTGACAAAGATTGAGGCGAAGTAATGTCAAAAGCTGTTCGGCGGAATTCTTGTACAGAAGGGATGGGAGCGGGGGTGGGGAAGAGAAAAGTGTACAACCTCAGATGTGTTTTGTTGCTGCATCGCTCCTGTCCTCATATTGCTAGTTCTTTCTTGTTGCGGACTTGCGTCGATCTCATTTAAATGAATGCGGAATTCCATACAAGCGTGATGTAGATTACATTAGTGATGTAGAGTACTGCAGTAATATAGTAATATAATTAACCTAAACAAATATGAGATCGTGAATAACGTCACGTTAATAGTTTAGTATACGGTATTTGACGACAATGTCTGCTATTTCGTACAGTATGAAACAAAATCGTGTGACAACGGATAGGAAATAAATGTCATGCTTTGGTTTTCCGTCCGTCCACCTAGTGGCTATATGTTCCTCCCACCGCCCTCAACTATAGTTAAAAGCATGAAAGAAAATCTTCTCGCAATTGGCACGCTTTAGGAATAGAGTAGTTATTCGTAATTTTGCTGTTCCAGATATTTCGGAGAAATTAGTAATGCTACACAGGAAGCTGTCGGGTTCAGCCTACTCTTGATTTTCACCATACCACCCCCTTACCCCCCTGTGTATGTGCTAGTATGTATGTATATTTATTTAGTATTTTCTTCCTTTCTATTTCTTTATTATACTCCACTTGTTTTTCCTCTGGAATTTGTGGGTAAGAACTATTATTATTTATTATTATTATCCATCCATAGGCTACTCCCATCACTTTCAGTGTGTCAACGATCTAGAATCACTCACCACCGCCAACAAGACTCGCACTAGCGGTTTTGTCTGCTTCGCAGGAAGCGTTATTGACAAAATACTACCTTGTTGCTATGGAACCTTTGGAATCTTCAACCCCACAAGAACGGCTCCTTAGAATTCAGCATCTCTCAGACCGGTTTTTGGACCCCGGATTCCCCCTTTCCGGTAATTGACTATATCTCTGTGGGAATTTTCTCGATCTGGGCTAAATGGGTTGATTTCTTCCAGGAGAGGGGAAGCCGAGGCTCTGGAAGGAGCTTGAAGACGACTCGTTCTGCTCGAGATTCTCAGCGAAGCAGACATGCATCTGAAAAATCGGGAGAAACGTCTCTGTCAGATGGCATTTATTCAGAAATTCCTTCAGGTAAGAGATTGTTTTCTTATGGAATTGATGCCACTTGTAAAAATAAAAGGATGATATGGATGTAGATGGGACCGAGACTTGGAATGGTTCTCAGGCATGCACGGAAGGACTTGTCTTGGGGCGAAAAAGAAGGGTTTTACAGAACGAATGGTCTTAACAGTGAGACAAGGGAATGTTCCCCTAGGTGAATGTTCGGTAGGCACGGGAGTACAAATGAGAAAATTAATAAAAAGCCGACACACCAGAAAGTGATCTTAAACTATGTTGAATATCATTTTCGTTACAAATTTCTAGAAGAATAAATGTCGTAATCATGTACAGAAACCTACCTTTTGTGTCTGGATTTTTTCCAATTTGTTTTTACGGATCAACTGAGAAAATTAATAAAAAGCCGACACACCAGAAAGCGATTTTAAACTATCATGTTGAATATCATTTTCGTTACAAATTTCTAGAAGAATACATGTCGTAATCATGTACAGCTACCTTTTGTGTCCGGATTTTTTCCAATTTGTTTTTACGGATCAAATGAGAAAATTAATAAAAAGCCGACACACCAGAAAGTGATCTTAAACTATGTTGAATATCATTTTCGTTACAAATTTCTAGAAGAATACATGTCGTAATCATGTACAGAAACCTACCTTTTGTGTCCGGATTTTTTCCAATTTGTTTTTACGGATCAAACGAGAAAATTAATAAAAAGCCGACACACCAGAAAGCGATTTTAAACTATCATGTTGAATATCATTTTCCTTACAAATTTCTAGAAGAATACATGTCGTAATCATGTACAGAAACCTACCGTTTGTGTCCGGATTTTTTCCAATTTGTTTTTACGGATCAAATGAGAAAATTAATAAAACGCCAACACACCAGAAAGTGATCTTAAACTATCATGTTGAATATCATTTTCGTTACAAATTTCTAGAAGAATAAATGTCGTAATCATGTACAGAAACCTACCTTTTGTGTCCGGATTTTTTCCAATTTGTTTTCTCAAGTCTTTGGTGAGGATCAGGCTATATATGCGGACAGGATGTGTGTTCGGAAGGGGCATCTGCTGTAGGCTACACTCCCAGGCATCTGTTGTAGGCTAAACCGTTTCTCGGCACCGGCCAGGAACCACTGCAAAACTAAAATCAAGACTGGGTGACCCCTCGTGATTGTGCCGGTACAAAAATGTGAACCCTCTAATATTGTTCACCTTGAAAGTGTAAAGCCATTCTTTGCTTAATGGTTTACTGAAAATACCACAAATTTTGGCAAATTACGAATAATGACAATAATTGCCTGCTGGTCAAACTATTAGACAATTGTGACAACTTTTGCCAGGGGCTGTTGTAGTTTTCATAGATAGCGTGCAACAGAAATAGAGATGTTTACTGTTAAACGTCTGGTACGAAACTCAGCACCTACACTGAATCAGGAACAAATAACCCAATAGAACCTGTCTCTTCGCCGCTGCGCGTACAAGATGAAAAACTGTAAGTTGCGTGCAGGGTTGCAGAACACGTCCTGCAGCTAGTTTGACGTCAGGTCACAATTGTCGACAGCCAATCAGCTGTAAATGATGACTTAGAATGTGTTCCATCCTACTTACCGTAGACTACGCATGACGTCAAAGATTCTTCCTTTTTGTCGTCAAGGCTGGAACGATTTTTGTATTTTTCTGCAGAATATCATGCCACGGGCGAATCCGACCAATCACGTGACAGAGATCCGTACTTACTACGCTCCAGAGCGTGGTAAGCAAATAGTTACTATTTCGAGAAGGCTGGAACGGTCAGCGTAGTAACTTTTCCTGAGGTTGGAACGGATTTAGTAACCAATAGTTACTATTGGTACGAGGTTGGAACACGCTGTTAGATGGCGATCTTCTGCGGGGTTCTACTGCGATGTAGCTGTTTGTAGAGGTGACAAATTATGATTTTCTGCGTAGCTGCTCCTCACTCGTTTGTATCGGCTAGGGTATCAGAATATATGCGACTCCGTGTGGTCGTATTACAGAGATAGGGAGACGGAGGTTCTTGTGGTTGTTCTTGACTGACTGAATGGACAAGATTGCGGTGAGTAGACGCCGGTTCAGTTGCTTTACAGGAAAAGATATAAAACCCATCACAACGAGAGAAACAATAAGTTGTTACACTGTAAAAAGTTTATCCTTATAAGGATGCAGTATTTGCTACTGGGATTAATCTTATCTCTATTATGATAAAATTAATCCGAATTAGGGATAATCTTATCTCAATAAAGATAAGATTAATCCCAGTAGCAAGTACTGCAAGATTTGTTTTACAGTGTAGCTTCGACAACAAGACCAAAGGTGTCGATGGGATCCCAAAAATTTAATGTTTGATTCAGACAATCTTGTATTGTCTTCGCCAGATCCAGTCTTTGCCAGGCTAATCATCAGAGAAAACCAAGTTCAGATATACCTCTATAAGCCATATCTATTTTGACGATACTGACCGAGACTTCATGCTTTACTTCTGCCAAGTTCCGGGTTTCGCCCGAAAGTCCAGCAAAAAAGAAAATTCAGAAAGAAATCCAGCGTATCCCCTTATCCCTGTAAAGAACATTTAATCAACTTTGAACAAAATTTTGATTTAAAAATTCCGGTTACAACCGGATTCCAGACTAATTATATGTCCGGGTAAATATGTCTGTCATGTACAGACTCAGCCTCTCTTCTTATCCCTCAATCTGTCATCTAATCGAACTTTCCGGACGAACTACTTATCTGGCGAGGAAAGGGTTTTCACTATCGTGCTCAGCATGTCTTCTTACCCCATAACCGACTATCACATTAGCTGTTTACAAATATTTTGTATGTCCCTTAGTTTGAACCCCCTCCCCCACCCCTAAATGTAGAGCTACATAGCCCATCTACGAACTTGACCTTACCCTTGACCCAATGAATCCTCACACCAAGTTTCATCAAAATATCTTATTCCCTTCGAGAGTTATCGTGCTCACAGACAGACGGACATTTTTGCCTTGTCATAGGTATCCCTCCACTGACGTTTTTGGATCCCAAAAACGGGAAGCAACAGTTGCCTAACGCTAGGTAACACGGCGCGATGACACATAGTAGATGGTGCTTTCTGCGGTTTGCTTTGGCCAGATAGAAAATAGGTCTGGTCTAGTAAAACGCGTAGACTTACATGATAGGTACTTTAATGCCCTTCGTTCACAAAAATGCCCTTTAGTTTCATACCAGGCAATGAACAAAATTGGTATTCCACCCCAAAAACATCTCTCCTTCAATCTTTTATTACTTCGAGAATATTCATAAAGTTCTGGGTATTTTCTTTGCGCCTGTTCTCACATCAGACAGGAAAAAGACCATCCGCTACCCTAACTTAACCTGGATATCATCTTTCTAACAACAAGCGATCCTCGCTCGACAATGTAGCGTCTCTCGATTCTTGTTTCCTACATTCCTATTGTTTTCAGCATGATTAAACCTGGTTCTGTTATTTAATAAGGACAAGTTTTCGTCCTACCTTTCCAACTCAAGTCTGTGGGATAAAGTGATCTCGATGGAATAATGAAACTGGTAATCGATATTGTTAGTGAAGCGGAATAGACTGTTGAAAGATCCTTGCTATATTAAGAAAGACGGGGAGGGGAATACGACGGTTTCCGAGAAGTGTATTGTGTCCATGTGCATGTATATTTTGGTGGAGAGGATTCATTTTTCCCGCCATGTTCCTATTAGTTCTAAAAGTCTCCTTGAATTTGACGAGTTGGTTCAGCTCGAGCTGACTGGGAATCATATATGGAAAGTGGGAATAGAAAAGTCAGCTAGGATCTTCAGCGATATTTCTGTCCTTTTTGGCAACAAAATACCCATGACGTTTTGCTAATGCCAATGCCAAATGCCAAAACATTTGTTTATAGTACATATACGTCATTGAATGGATCAGTTGTTTTGGGCATAGTTTTGTTTTACACATTATGTTTTGTACTCCTCAGTTCGGAGCGAAATAAATAATTAAATAAGCTAATAATATTCTGACTCTGAAGAATCTGTTTCCGTTTTTCGCTAAAAAGCTAATAGTTCAGTAAGTACAGTGCTTTGTTTAATGTACGTCAATTGTTATTTATTGTTATGAAAGTTTTTTGTAACAGTGTTTTTTAAATTTATTTTAGTACTCCTCATTATATATTCTTTGAGGGAATTAAATAAATAATAAATAAATAGATTGCTGGAAACTGTTACTACTAAATAAACAAGAACTATTTTCTTTTCTTCAGAGCGTTTAAAAACAAAACAAAATATTAGCCAACATGTGCGTATTTTTGCCACCAATAGAAAAGGTTCTCCCAAAGAAAAGCTGATGAATACTCTTTTTTGTAGGATAAAGGTCTCAAATGACAAGTTGTGTGTTACTTTCCATTTTATGGAACATTGGTTACTTCCTTGTCTGGGCTGGTTTCGTAATTTGGTTCGAGTGCTACTTGCTAAAGCAGCAGGGGTTAAGAATAGCATAAGAATTATGTGATGGTGGGGAGTTGAGGTAGCATTAATCAAGAATTAGTCATTTAGAGGTTCGAAACAGAATAAATACTGCCAAGCTGACTTGAGCCCAATACTCCTTGAGCCAAACCTGTTTTCTTCCGTTACCCAACGTTGTCTCTGACGTTCGAAAGCCTTACGAGGACCCTTGCCAAGAAGGGCTGAAATACCGTATGTAGCTGACGTTTCCGCTTTTATCCTTGTATGAATATAGGAGACAAAATAAAGATAAAGGATTCTGGAGCACAGAAAAGAAATTCTGAAAGCTCTATTATACAACACAAACAACAATAGTATTACGTGCACGCAAATAACTGAGCCAAGATGGAATTATCCAAACATTTGGGGGATAGGACACCGGGAATCTTATAGACCACCCTGGAGGCAACCCTTTAGCAGATATTAGTCACAGGCATGGGGCTATGAGGTTTGATCGATTGAGTCAAACAAGACAGTTTTTACGTTTGTACGGTAGTCGGTTTGAGTTTCGAATTAGGGAAGACACTACATCTTTATATTTTCCTGGTTTTCGTGCCTGCCGGATCGAAATTTGGCTGGAATCCGGTGAAAACCGGAAATACAGTAGTCAAGTCAAGTCGTCCGGGTGTTGGCAGCAGGGTAAGCAGCCATTTGACCTCGGTCTATGGACTATGCTTTTCTGCTTGGTCGATACTACGGACAGATTCTGGCAAAAACCAGAAAAGCGGGAGGCGTCGGCTCATGGCTTTGCCAGTTATCGGAGGCTCGAAGAAACAAGAAATAGAAAACTGTGATTTTCGGGGTATTTTTCTTGATCAGCTACTTATCCCTCTAAGATGATGTGCGAGGGATAAATATAATTTCGGATGTTTCGGTTGCACTTCCGGCAAACCGTCCTCAGACATGGAAGTGAATGTCGGCTCACTGCCACAACTCGTCCTTCTGTAAAGATTTCATGTCTGCCGGACCTATTTTCGGCCGGAATCCGGTGAAAACCGGATTTCAGTTTTCCAAATATTTTTCGGTCAGTGGTCTAGGGTGTCGGTAATGGGATAAGTAGAGATTTGACTCTGTCAAATCTCTAGTGTCGGCTCACTCCCACAACTCGTCCTTCTGTAAAGATTTCCTGCCTGCCGGACCTATGTTCGGCCGGAATCCGGTGAAAACCGGATTTCAGTTTTCCAGATATTTTTCATTCGTGGTTTAGTGTGTCGGTAATGGGATAAGTAGAGATTTGACCTCTATTTATAGGCTTTGTTTTTCCTTCTCGGCTGATACCAGTGACGGTATTCGGTGAAAACCGGAAATTCGGCGAGCATCTTGTCATGGCTTTAGGCCTACAGGGTGATAAGACGTGCGATATGGAGGTGAACGTCAAGTCATCCATCCGTAAAGAATTCGTTTTATACTCCCTTGTGAGATTTTGCTGAAGTCTTGTTATTAATAGCATCGATTGATCATCTTATGAGGGTTTTATGGCTTCATGAATAAAAGACCAACAGAGGAAAGGCGTGAACGGGAAAACCTAGGCCCATAAAAAGCTTATGGTATCCCATAGCGCTTCGTTTCATTGTTTTATTGGGGTTATAATTGGTGGGATGTCGTTAGGCTGCTGGAGTCTACAACTTTCTACCCCTTTTGGTTTCGTTTTAGAAAACCGGAGCACAACGCGTAATCGACGAAGTTCATAGTCACAGCCAGGACCGTATCCAGGAATTTATTTCGGGGGGTTGCCCGCGGGTCGGACAAAAAAGACGTGGATCAGATTTTAAAGCTTACACAAAACATTACTTTTGTGAGGTTCCCCCCCCCCCCGGACACGGTTCTGGTCACAGTCCAAGTGTTTTTGTTCGTGCTGGACATTCTTTCTTCGTGATATTTGAAACAATTACCTCCCTCGCAAGTCTTATGAATAGATCCCTATCATTAAGAAACAAAACAGAAACGAAGCTCGCAGTGATCGTAGTATTCTAAACACCAAAAACACACCACTACATCTCCGCTCTTAACCACAGAAAACCATAGCCGACTTGAGAAACCTCCCGAACCGATGAATGTCCCCAAACAAATTTTATTTCTTTAGAAATCCTCCTCGTCATTGCCTCTCCCCCTCCCTTCTCAGTTCTTGTAACTCCACGCAAGACCCCCCAACGAAAAATACCCTACCTTGTAAACCGCACATACGGCAAACTTAAGGACCAGAAGCAACTTACCTTTACTTGCCACCTAAATATCATACATACCCATTGTCCCATTCATGTTTAAGACAGTTCGCATTACATACCAGTTATCAGCATCCATCACACCTAGGTGTTTCATTGGATCAATAAGTTAATGAACATAAAAGAGAAGCTGTCACTTTAAATTGTAAAATTCTTATAATCAGGGCGGTTCGTACCCTTTTCTGTTGAAAGAATACAGATTAAATGCATTTTCTAGCAGAGTTATAGTTAAAATTTGATGAAGGTGACGATCTTTGGGGAACTAAACTGCATTGTGGCTCTGAAGTAGAACAGGGAGAATTCAGACCTGAGCTACTCCCTCGGTCTTCTAGACGGGAGATTTCTTTTAGATGGACCATTCGTTATTTATCTCTTGATTTGATGATCCTTCAACTTTTTTGCCGTTGCAACATTCCCTTTTCTCCCAAATATCATACAGATAGTTAATATGGAAGTGTAAGATTTGTTTGATTATTAGTCTTTATTTTCTTTTGTGAAGTTGCCAGCATCACTCCTCGAAAGCTTTCTGTTACACAGGTGAAGAACATGCCAAAAACTCATTAAGGATGGTTCTAGTGTTGATTGCGTACCGTTACGAATTGGGTGATTGCAGCTTTGTAAAAACGGTTCGAAATGAACAACGTAGTTGATAAGCTATGTCTTCCGTTGCACCTTTGTATGAAAACAACACGATTCCATTGTGCAGTTCTTAATCCAGTCATTATTCAGAGAGAGGTTTTTCACAGAGGTTCTCGTATAGGGACGTTGAGAATATGGAAATTCAGAGCGTGTTCCACCCTTCCAAAAATAGTAATTATTAGTTACTATTTTCGTTCCAACCTCGTCAAAAGTTACTACCCTGACCGTTCCAACGTTCTCGAAATAGTAACTATTTGCTTACCATGCTCGGGATCGTAGTAAGCGTGGTGACTACGAATCTGTGTAACGTGATTGGTCCGATCAGCCCGTGGCATGATATTTTACCAGTATTTGAAAAAGAAAAAGGCGTTCCAGCCTTGACGCCAAGAAGCCAAAAATCGTGACTTCATGCGTAGTAACTATGGTAAGTAGGGTGGAACACGCTCTCAATGACAGCATCCGGACAAGACTGAAGTCACAGTGAGGCCGCGCAATTTGAATTTCTTCGAGGACGTAGAATTTTGTAGAATTGTGGACCACGAAAAATCAAAGATGTTCTACATGCAGAAATTACGGGGATGGAGACATTACGCTATATATGCGGGGTGCAAAATAAGTTCAAAAGAGAGTCCCAGAAGCCAGTTTGATTTTTTGGCAGCCTAGGAAGTTTGTTCATTAATAGGAGTATATTTGGAGCAGTTGTTGATACTAACTATTTGAAATTAGGTAGAGCTAACGCAAGTTTGAAAGATTTTTCCCACAAATAAAATCGTTATTCGGGAATAGCGGAGCTTCAGACAGCGCATTTTTCATCGCGTTTTCACGTCTGTTTCAGTGAGTAAGTGACTCTTCAACTATATTTTCGTTTTTCAGCCCTATTGCGGTGAACCTTTAAAGAACATGCTTTCTTTCAGATTTGACTCCAAAGCTGTTCACATGAATAATTCTTTGTCTCCATGGTAATGGGGATGCATGACCTTTTGACTAGAGATCTTTCCTGAGGAAGCTGTCCAGGGATCCTTGTCATCTAAACAGCACAGGATTTGATAGTTTGGCTAGCTAATCCTATTTCTGTATCATAGTAGCCTAGACAGTTCGAGACACAAAGTCGTTGGGACGAAATAGATGCTCAGGAAAGAGCCCAGTTCAGTCCTAAGTTTGAGGGGGAGCTTGTTGTGGTTTAGAGTCCAAGAACTTGTTGCAACACTCAAAAATACCTTTGACAGAGCGAATTTTCTTCATCATTTTTTCTTCAATCCTGTGGATCGGCTATGTTTTGGGGGTCCCAAATGTAGTGGCGGAGACCCTTTTATCGTTAACCATGCTCACCCACTTTCATTACTTCCCTATATTTCTTGACACGACAAAAAGGCATGGTCCTTCACTTCAAGTGTATCGTGTAGCGATCGCACTCAGCCTTGATGCCTGATCAAACAAACAAGTTCGTCAGTTTCAGCTGTCCTGTCGAGCTAGTTCAGATTCCTCCCTTCAGTTCTTAACGCCTGATTAAACATGTCGTTTGAAGGAATCAAGCTGTTTAGGATTGTCCGACAATCGCTATTGTTAAATTCTGCCGGCAGCGCGTGGCACATCAAGGAACGGCGGGTGGGACGTTCATGGTGTTAAGGAATTCGTTATTCCCCTGAATAGAAAACCCTGGGGTCAATGTAACCCAAAAATAACCCAATGCAATGTAACTCAAAGTAACCCAATGTAGCCAAAAGTAACCCTGGGTAACCCAAAGTATCCTGAAATAACTCTTGGTCACCAACCCTGGGCGAGCTTTGTGATTCCGTGGTACTTCATTTTCATCGTGTGACGCGATGATGACAAACGATTACAGAGGGCGTTTTTTTGTCACATGAATATCTGGAAATATAATTTTGCTATACTAAAAAACTAATTAAACGTGATGGTAGAAACTAACCTGGCTCGCGCCGGTCTTCCACGAAAGGAGAGAGTATTCGTTTCGTAATTTCAACCATCTTCATATAACAGTGGGGTCTATTTAACCGTAGTAACAGATATAATATAAAAATAAGTTTACACCTTCCGAATCTAAACTAATCGGTCTATAGGAAGTTCAGTGCTTTCTGCACACCGTTTCGAAACTTCCACGATAAAGTTGGGGTTCGTCGGTTTCATTGTACCGGGAAGCAAAACCAAACCACCACAAACAAATCTGTTTCAGATATGCAAAGCATCTGATACTAGAGTTGCGAAGGAAGTCTATATAAAAGTTGTGTTTTTGCGGATACCATGGTAACTGGATCTGCAATTAGTGATTTTTGCAGTTATGGTGGTATCTGATATACGGTTGCTCTGCAAAAACGACAATTGCCGAAATTGCGCTTTTCGAAGTCATCCCAAAAGAAAAACTGATATTCAGTCACAACTTCTTTCCCACCAATTTGACAAAAATTGACGAAAGTGAGAAGACTTGTTCAGATACCACGATCAGTTACTACGGTCGGACCGTGGTATCTGAACATCAGGTATCAACAATAACTGGCCAGACACCACGATAACTGCAAAAACACCTTTTGGACCCTGGTATCAGATAACACGATAACTGCAAAACGACTTTAGACCGTGGTATCAGATACCATGGTATCTGCAAAAACGCAGCTAATATCTAGCCATGTACATGCATGGAAGCCTTCTTATTCTCATTTATTGCCTTTCCTGTGTACATAAGCCAAAATCAGGATGAGACTTTGCCACTTAAAAAATGAATAGCATGGCACCATATTCAGTTCAACTATCAGCATTGATATTGATAAAATGCATGGGGTTGATCCAAACTATCTTACTATAAATTTACTTAGGAACTATTTATGAATAAAACTGTTGACAGTTCCCAGTTACTGCAAGATAGAGTTTAACAAATACGGTTAGATGAGAGACACTCCTTCAGCCCAAGCTGACTGCGAATCATACTTGACAATACTGTAACAAGTTTTTTCGCATAAAGATTAAAGTTAACTGCATTATTTTTGCAGCTAAGTTTAAAACTGCATTGTCAAATATGGTTAAATGAGTCTAAATTATGTTCTTTGTTCGAGTCTAATACAGTAATTGTTAATGAATTCAGTTTGAAAAACCTGCTAACAGTCACACAAAGAAAGAAAACAAACTTAAAAGTCAGTTCCCAACCGGTTCTGCTCATTTTCATTTATTAGTTTGTATTCGTTCAGTGAAATAGAGCTCATTATTATTCATGAATATTTATGGCTAAGTTGTGTTGGTGATGTCTGTCGGAAGATGTGGTATTTTGCATGTGAGGGCGTAGTTTTGTGTTTTTTGTTTTTTCTGCTAATTTATTCACCGGTCTCGGCGGAAAAAATGTTTTCCAGCGAATTCGAATAGCATATGGTGCTATTTCGAGCTGGCGTCTTTTCGCTAAAGAAAACCCAGTTACGACTGCAGGAAATGACGGAATGCAGCCTTTTCCTTCTTTTCTCCAATAAAGAGGTCCGATACGTAAAGAAGTTTTTGTTAGTCCGGATGAGTTGTAATGTCAGCAAAACCTGATGCTCAAACCTTATTTAGCCGTTATCACGGGAGCGTGATGATTACTTTGCTCCCATGTCAACTAGCACTAAGAGAGGTGAACGTTCTGTATAACCGCACGTGAGGGGTGAATAGATCACACTTTTTGACAAGTATTAAAATATACGCCATTTATTAGTAGAACAAGACCAAAGGTTTCGATGGGATCCCAAAAATCTAATATTTGATCCAGACAATTGCGAACGAACTACCACACTTGTCCAGAAAAAAAAAGGTCAGAAACGAATTCAGCGTATCACCTTATCCGTATAAAGAACATCTAATCAACTTCAAGTAAAAGTTCAACTTACAAAAAAAAATCCGGTTTCAACCGGATTCCAAACGAACTATATGTCCAGGTGAAAAAAAAGATTGTCATATACAGATTCAGCTTGTTTTCTTACCCCTAAATCTGTCATCTAATCAACTTCAAATAAAACTTTTGCTTTTAACAAATTTTCCGGTTTGGCCTGATTCCAGCCGAACAAGTTGTCCTGGTAGAAAATACTGTTCCCATAAGGGTTCAGCATGTCTTCTTACCCCTTAATCGAACATCTAATCAACTTAAAACAAAACTTTTACTTTCAACAAACTTTCCGGTTTTGGCCGAATTCTGGGCGAACTACTTGCCCGGCGAGAAAATGGTTTTCACCATCGTGTTCAGCACGTCTTCTTATCACTAAATCGAACATCTAATCAACTTCAAATAAATTTTTACTTTTAACAGACTTTCCGGTTTTGGCCGGATTCTGGGCGAACTACTTGCCCGGCGAGAAAATGGTTTTGACCATCGTGTTCAGCACGTCTTCTTATCCCTAAGTCGAACATCTAATCAACTTCAAATAAATTTTTACTTTTAACAGACTTTCCGGTTTTGGCCGGATTCCGGGCTAACTACTTGTCCGGCGAACAAATGTGTTTCACCATCATGTTCAGCATGTCTTCTTATCCCTAAATCGAACATCTAATCAACTTCAAATAAAACTTTTACTTTTAACAAACTTTCCGGTTCCGGTTTCCGGGCGAACTACTTGTCCGATGACAAAATGGTTTTCACAATCGTGTTCAGCATGTCTTTTTACCCCATAATCGACTATCACATTATATGTTTAAAAATATTTCTTAAATTAAACCCCCTCCCCCCCCCCCTAAATGTAGGGCTACAGAGCCCATCTACGAACTTGACCTTACTCTTGACCCAAAACAATCCTCACACCAAGTTTCATCAAAATATCTCATTCCCTTCGAGAGTTATAGTGCTTACAGACGGACGGACGGACGGACAGACAGACGACAACTTTTGTGATGTCATAGGTATCCCTCCACTTACGTTTTGGGATCCCAAAAAGCCAAGCCGAACTGCCAAGAAGTCAGAAACTATATAGGGTATTTGGGGTAGTTAAACGTATTTCAGCAAAGAGTCACATAGGGCCCGGGAAGCATGCCAGTTTGCCTCTTCCTAAACAGCTAACATGTTATAGTCAGAAACAAGTGGCTCACGTCATAATTAATTTCCTGGGCTTTTCCTGGGGATTTAGAATGGAACACGTATTTCAGTAGTGCAATCAACTGTTTCCATCTAATAACTTCGTGGCACAAAGATTTATATGTTTTATATGTTTAAAAGTGCGTTTATCTTTGAATCTGTGAGCGAACATTCCCCGACAAGTTAGTCTCAGACCCCTCAGCTGTGACATGTCTAATCAAGTGGGCTGCTTTGTGTTCATTCGCAGATTCCATACAGTAGCCTAACTGGGTGTTTTCATTTCAGATGCCATGACAGCGCTTTTATAATGAGCTTCCTGTAGGCCTAAAAAGGAAATCTTTTATTTCCTTGTCTTTTCAAAGAAAAATAAAGCAAACCAAAAAACTGAAAATGTGACAAAGGAAATGAAACAGAGCAAAAAAGAACGAACATTAAGTACATTGCATTCAAGGCGTTGATTAATTATTGATTTTTTTTAATAGCCTGTGGGTAGCCTGTGAAGGAAAATAAAGCTACTTGGACTGATGATCCAATTTGGGTGTTGAAACCAATGTGTTGGTGCAAACGTTAACTGCTTCCTATGCAAGGCGACTATACTATTGGGAAAGGAAAATTACAGCAAAAACAGATAATGAAAAACAAATAATAACCGCGTCTCATTCAGTTTCAGTTTATTTCAAAACACCAACATAAATCGTGACATGGGGCCAAATGGCGTGTCGACTGATACATTCATGTCAGTCAAACATCAGAGAATAATTCAGAGCGAAAATGGTCTAACACAAAGTCACAAAAGTAAAACACACACACGTAAGAAACTCATGGTTGAAAACGTGTTCAAATTTAGGGATACAACCGTAACGTTACCGCTCCGTACGGTAGAAACGGGGTTACAGCTTGGGTACTTGCTCTGCAAACACAAGGCGCCAATTCGTAACTGATTTTATTTTCCATAATATAGTCCTAAGGGTAACCTTTTATAAAACAAGAAAAGGACACTCAAAAATAGTTTCAGTAAGCGATCGGCTACTGTACAAAGCAGTTTTGTGTTGGAGATTCGTGTTTCTTCCTCATTTATCTTCTTCCACTCCATCAGAGGTGTCTTTCCAATTAATCTTCCCCTCTAGAAGGACAGATCGTTTCGAACAGGATAGGACTCGGCCAAAGACGCTGCTACATTAACACACTTTGCCACCGTGTTCCCTTTGTTTATTTTCTTGTCTTGAAAAACTCGATATGTCACTCCCTCCTATTTATAGAGTTTCCGTGTCATTTGTTTACCAGGTCTAGATCGTTCGATGGCATTTATTAGTCCCATATCAGGGTGTATCTCTCTTGATTGCAAAGGATGGACCTTTACAACATTGTAAATGTCTCAGGCTTTTCTTTGTTTCGTGAGATTTCCCCGTAAGACGGCGGATTCTAAAAGAGAAATAAATGATACTTAACGACTTCGACGGCCGGACCTTTTGTGAGGTCTAATCCGCTGTCCTACGTAATCAATTTCGAGGCAATAATTTACTCAACTATACTACCCTACGGTTGCTTGATCCATCCGAACTGTATTCGACTGATTTTTGCTTCACCACTACCGACTCCTTTCCGAGACCCCGTGAGTCTCCTGAGGCGACGAGGTTTGGCCTGATCTCACGACTGTTTTCGCACTGTCCGGTTGATTTCACACAGTGACGACGAGCTATATGTGAGGTCTGTAGGCTGTACCTCAACCTCCAAAGTGCTCCTTTCATCAGAGTAGAGGTGTCATATTGTTTGGACTCGAAAGGTTTTATCTTCTTGGTGAAAGACAAGGTGTAGAGGATAGCCAAAGGGGTGGGACGGGCTTTGCTGGTTAAAGGAATAAAT
The DNA here is from genome assembly GCA_023053575.1 of Branchinecta lynchi. Lineage (NCBI taxonomy): Eukaryota > Metazoa > Arthropoda > Branchiopoda > Anostraca > Branchinectidae > Branchinecta > Branchinecta lynchi. The sequence goes on from JAKZAP010000008.1 coordinate 13,721,226, forward strand.
ATGAAATGCTGGACGCGGCTACTGCTCTCTGTGTGAGTTTGGCAGAACTGTCAGTTAAATGACTACGACGATTTGATGTCGTATTCCCGAACATAAGCGGTGGTACATATGGGGGTTGTAAAATCTGAGAGTTGCATAGTTGCCAACCGGTTCTATTTGTTGGTTCCCGGTAAACTTTCGGTGGGTTTTCGGCCTTGTTCAACCCTTCGCTATGCTATATCATCCAAAACGGGTTTTGTTTTCATTGTGTAGATCGAATGCTGTTTTTTTTCTTATTCCTCGGTGAAAACAATCTGACTTTGCATCATTTATTTATACTATCTTCGTTTCTGCTGATTTCTTTTTCAGTTTGGTGCGGAAAAACTGACTTTCAAGAAACCCGTTGCGTCGGTTATTTTCCAAAAAGCGATTTACGTGCCTGACACCTTGTTTTGGAAAATGATGGATCGCTTCAAAAATTGGAATTTAATTACCTTATTGATCATTCCTGTAATGATGTCAGGTTTTGGTTGGAGGAAAGATAGCGTGAAAGCAAAGCGTGATTTTCTTTGTCGGAGAAACATTTTAGGAAACACAGCTGGTACCCTTTTATAGTCTGAACCAACAAAGAAATTCTCTTCATGAGACTATCTCAGTAGAAAGTCCAGATAATAATTTGTAGTTTTACCCGTTTGCAAAGATAGTATTTCAAAGAGCGTAACGATGGAATATTTCACAAGGGGCTTTTACTGTGGCGGATCTTTGCAATTTTTTTTTCCAATCCCTTGACATGGGAATGTGACTGGTAAAGCGTTGGCGATGAAAGACGAAGGTTGTGTGTTCAAATCCCGCCGGAGGAGAATTTTTCTTTTAGTTCACTCGATATGACGCTTTGTTTCAAAAGACGGCCGGATCCAGCCAGTATGGTATAAAACGCAGCAAAATCAAAAATAAATAAAAAGGCTGTACTTTTACTTGTTTCGTTGTGTTCTAACGTTTTCACTCATGTTCTTCTGTTACAGATTGCGGAAGAGGGGTCTCTCCCTATCAGCCGACGACGTACCAAGTCAGGCACAACCGACGACCTTATACCTACCAGCTTGCTCCTACCGACTCCCCGATCAGGCAAATACCCGCCTGCAGCCCAAGAAATGTACACTATCACCCAGTGCCTGTTCATATTAAGCATGTGCACTGTAACTGCCACCCCTCGGAAAACCCTTACGAATCGCCGTACAGTTACGCAAGAAGCTGCGGTGAGAGTATAAGAGCATTAAAGCCAGATTACGAATGTCATTATTCGCAGTATAGTGGTGCTAGTCGGATTTATAGAGGGCGGTGCCCCCCGGAGCCCCCTCCACGTTTTGTGGAGTCGATTGCGGTGCCAGATGATTCTAGAATGCGGACTCTAGATAGACCAACCAGAACAGTGGTGGACTCGATTGCGGTTCTAGGTGATTCTAGAGTTCGGACCCTGGATAGACCAACTAGGACAGTGGTGTTGAACAATTTAAGGAGTGAAATTCTGGACGATTCCGGAAATAAGTCAGAGTCTTGTGATGAAAGTGATGGGAATGAGTCTCTATAGTTAGGAGTGACGTGTTGTTGAGCCGGGGGCCCCCTGTTACCGCAATGTGCGAGTCATTAGCGTAAAGGGGGATGTGTCCAATGTTTCTAAGCCGCGGTAAGTGTAAGTTGGAGGAAATGAGAAGCTGAAGAACATATTTGGTATTCTATCCGCACCAGATCGGGATGGGTTGTAGATTATTAAGCCGCTTTCGCACTGACGCGCTGAACCTTTCACACTGAGCTATGCAACCTTTGCGTCGCGTTTGCGGCGAACGCGACGCAAACGTAGAGCTTTTTGACATTGACATTTGACATTTTTTTTAATTTCATCAAAAAAACATATAAACTCAACATGTAAACTAAATTTACCATTAACGGCCACTTAACAAAAGAATCCTGACTGTGGCCGCAATTCTACCCACTATGAATCCACTATATCATTCCTTCATTACCCCATTATTCCTTCATTACTTAATGTTAAAAAATAATATTAAATAAATACCCTTTCCTCTTTTCACACTTCTTTCCTTTTCAAAGAATGGGGTTAAACCATTCTCTTGAATGATGTCAAGTACTTACGCAGACAAATAAAACGCAACGCAAGAATAGAACTTGCTTCTACTCTGCGTCGACGTCCTATTTTTCAGTGAAAATATAGGTTTTTGAAGAAAAACTGGAGGAAAAACCTACGAATGATGAAAGAAACGAAAATTTAGCAGAAGAAACCGAGAAAGGAAAACGTAAATACGCATGCAGCATGAAAGCTTCTCCTGCAAGTGTGAAAGATACCTTACCCAACCTGTACGCAACGCAAGATAAACGCACACGCAAGGACGCGTCAATGTGAAAGCTGCTTTAAGCTTGGTGCCCAGAGAAGGCGAATCTTCTCCGCTTACGCATTGTTATGCGACGAGAGTAACATTCGACTTGGAGTTGAAACGAAGCGACGCGAATTCTGTGGCCAGGCCACGCGGATTTTTTCCGGTTGCGATGCTGAATTCTTCTTCTGTGGGCACCTAGCTTTATGGGGTATATCACAACCAGAGCAAAATAACTCTAGGGAGTATGGACAAGCTGTATGCTTCCCATGTATTGAAAACGGGTCATAGTCACAGCTCCTCCCATTACGCTCAAGGCTTCGAGGCGTTCAAACTTCAGCGAGCTGTCTTTTCGTGTAGGGGCGGGCTGAGAAAATTGTAGCACCGCTAACATGCAGTGTGGACAACGAGGAGACAGGGGAGGTTTTTCTTTTGGGTTGCGACAATGGAAGTTATTCAGGAAGCGTGATAACGATAAGTGCGTTATATATAATACCTTGTGTTACCTATAAGAGCATTAGGAACAAATTTATTACGCCACAGACTTGATAGCAAAAACGAAACCTTTAAACATTTCCGGAAGTATCGCTCAACAGCGAAAAGTAGCAGTGGATAAATAACTATTTACAGATATAAAACCCTTGTGATACCTATGAGAGCCTTAAAAATTGATTGCGTTAGGAACAATTTGATGCCGCCACGGATTTAATAGCGGAAAACACTACTTTGAAATTTGTCGAAGAAAACTAAACACCTGAAGACGGAACATCTTGAAGATAGGAATAGCTTGAAGACGTCAAAAGACAAGCTAGATAATTTCAAACTCAAACTGAAGAAAGACTATTTACAGCTAAAATCAGACCGTTTCATATGGTATCTTATGTAGTCTCACACGTGGAGCAGCCTTTGAATAAACAACTGTTTCCCATTTTATTATGGGTAAGGCCTACAACTATAACTTCACTTCTTTACAAATTTTGCTGCCTCAAGGCTCAATCTATCACGACGTGATAAGCTCACCACGTCACCACGAGCTCCGAACGGAGCCAGCGTCGGTGAAAGACTAAAGGAGTTTCATTAGGACCGGTCTTCTGCTACTTGTGGCGCTACAATTCGACTCTGTGTCACTCTATAAAAGTTGTGTCCATACTCCCTAGAGTTATTTTGCTCTGATCCCAACCCATGACGTATAGTTGCCGAAATCTGCTGTAGTTTCTCTCAAACTGTATGATGGGATGTCCAGATTGGAACGACGGTGGCAGCTTTAAGGAACTATCGGTGAGGAGTTCAAACACGTCCACAGAAAGACAAAGGGTAACAATTTGTGTCAGTTCCAAATTTGGCATTTTCTCATTTTCTGTCAGTTTGCTGTCGCCTTGATTTTGTAACTACCGTTTCCGCTTGATTATATTTTTGCTTGGCCTCCATTTTTTTTTCATTTTTGACGGAGTGCGCAAAGATAAGTCAGCGGCAAACGCGGTAAAGGCAACGGTCGAGTTTTTGTCGTCTTTTAATAAGCTTTTTCTTGGTGGCGGCCGATGCTGATGACCAGACGACAAGGAAAAAGATAATTATGCACGAAACGCGGCAGTTATGAAGCCTAACGAAGAACAAAAAGATCGTATCCTGCCTTACGTGCTAGTTGTGATCGGGCCTGCACTAAACACTGTTCGATTCTTCATAATCCGAATGAGAGCCATCATGTGGGTTAGTTCCTATTAGTCCCCCCATGACCGGCACCACCATTAACTTTTTTTCTAAAACTCTGCTAGGATATTTGTTTAATCATATTCCTGCAGCAACTTCCTGGTGATGAGCTTTGGCACTTACCTTCTGTTTAAAAAATTTAATGCCCTATTCTGTTCATTCACATATGGATCTGTTGTGTTGTGATACCTCTGTGTGATGGATCCTGATAATAAGGCGAGTGGGGACAAACAGCGACTAATCCCCTTGGGCTCTGAAATAGTGTATGTCCAGTTGGCGAATCTTCTGTAGATGCGGCTTTACTGTGTCAGCAGCTTTTGTACTTTTCTACTAGCTCCTCAACTGGTGCGTCGGTTCCACTGCTCAAGTTTTTTTTAATTCAGGCTAGAAAAAGTATACACCGGGGGCGGGGAGGATTCGCCCTTATCTAATTCAGAGCTCCCAGCGCGTAAAAGCACGACTGAAAACACTTGCAAGCTGACGCGTAAAAATCATCACCAAAACAAGATTTAAAACTCGAAAATTTATTCAGTCTAGATATTCGGTTATAAAAAGCTAAAGAAAAAAAATGGAAAGCTATCAGTAGTAATCAGTATCAGAATCAGAACTCTAGCTTTGGTGAAGAGTCTCAGGCGTCTGTTGGGAGTATCGTTTCCGGTCGTACTAATCCCGCTAGGTGTGCTCGATTGGAAAATCACAAATTTGTATGACAGACCGAACGATCAGGCCACATATTGGAGAAATCTAGACAGTGAGGACGAGGCTTACCAGTTCTGTCAGGGAACACTCGTTATCCCTACTCCGGTGCACAAATACTACCGTCTGTTGTAGGCCAATCACGACGCAGCCGATACAACGAAAGTAAAGTATCAAACTGGTGAATTTTGAATATGCGTCGTATTTTTGCAGTGGAAAAGGAGCAATTATGTTGCGTGATTCGCAGTATAGGGCGGCACTTTATTATACAAGTGGTAACTTCCCCTTGTTTTTCATGTCTCCTTGGACGAGCTGATTGCCCTCTCGATGTGATGTATGGGTTTAGTAATTGGTGCGTAAATGGTTAATTATTGTTTAGTAATTATCGCAACGGTTCTACTTCGCTCATGTGGTTAACTACAAGCCGCAGATCTCTACCGTTGAAGTGATACTTTGTTTTTATTTGTTTCTCATACTGACCAGTGACTGTAATAAGAGGAGGGGGAGATCTTGAGCTCTTCTTTAAGTAGGGAGTTGCTAGGGTATTTAGGAGCTGTCAGTGCTCATCTGAAATTCTTACGTCGTTTGTAGTTCGTGTACTGTTTAAGCTTCCGAGCCTATGTCCTGTATTTTGCCGAGGGTCCGTAGCATTTTCTCCGTTCGCTTTTCGGTTCGTTCGTTTCATAAGGGCATATCACGGTCATCTGAGTAAAAATTGGTGCTTACTCTATATACATATTTTTTTTTCAGTCACTACTCAGTGCCTAAAGTTGTTAACGCCTAGCAGTCATTTGGCGAGAATAGCTGCGTTCCTTGTCACGGGAGTTCTCCTCGGTTATTCTTATAAGGCGTTTTCGCATCCACCGGCGACTACTCACCAGTCTTGTGACCCGTTTTTGAACTAACCGGTGTACAGTTTTATCTAACCGGTGCGGAGTAGCCAGAACCTGCTCGGGAGTCCGGCTTTACCGAGAAGCTAGCAACTTTTCTTCAATTGACGGGGTTTCGCGCAAAACTCAGAATTTAGGCCTTTTTTGCACTCACCGGTGGCTACCCACCGGTGAACCAGAAAACGCGTTACAAGAGACGAACCGGACGCCGCTCTGCCCGGAGTGCAACGAACGCAGCTACTAGTGAATTTTGTTTGCGTATTAGCAGAGGCCATTTTAACTGAACGAACGCACTGCTGTGTGTCCCTGATTTCACTGATGGTCTGAGGAGACTTATACGAATCGCAGCAGGGTAGAACGGTAGTCGTGGTCGCAGGTTAGCAATACATTAAGCTTAATTGAACATAATTTGTTGAACGTTTTAATCGAGAAAATAGATGATTTAAATTCGAGTTCAGTGTGTTATGTGGGGTTTCAACTGGCAATCGTGAAGCCGTGCTCGTCCAGACCCGGCGTGCTCTTATCGGCCGAAAATTTTGGAAAAGGTGGTTTCAACACGTTATGATGGATTGCTAGTGGAGGAGACGCCGTTTTAAATTGGGTATGAGGTTGATTAGCAAATCAGAGTCAAATAACTCGTAAGTCAAACTTGTGAATGTCCGTTCGGTAGCAGGCCTGAACAGGCCTTCGTAATTTGATTACCATGAGTCGGTATCACCGTCCTCACGATTCTAACGCCGTATTCGGACACAAAGCGCAACAATCAATCTTGTATTTAGCGCCTGAGTCGCGCTCAAGCAAACGCGCCCCACTCGCTCACCTACTGAGTCCCTGAAGTGGCGGTGTCGGTCTTTATAGTAACGATAATAACAATATAATGCAAATATAGCTGTCCAGGAAACGCGTAGAGGTACGCGCGTTTGTGAAAACGCCTTTGACACGTTGGATAAAAATTGCCTGGGGCACATTGGATTCAGGACGCTGACGGTGCAACTGCATTTGAAGGAATACGAAGGGAGGGGGTAGCTTAAAAACTTCGTAAAGCCAGTAGCGTTCTAACTGCAAATCATGTTTGGTGTTGGCTGCGAACAAAGCTGAGAATTGGGGCCATATTTCGAATTGGTCCTTCGTATCAAAACTTGGATCTTTTACCATTCGGGGTTGTCGATCCGGAAAAGAAAACAATCCATGTTCGTTTCCCGGCCCGGACTGGAAGTCCACTACGCGTTTTCTGAATGTGAAGCATAGGAAGTCTCTGACTGACAGCATGCTATCAAAGCGCCTTTTAGATCTCGAGATTTAAAGCCCCTCCTAATGTAGTAGCATCTTTTCTATATCAACTGCTTTCTTTCAGTTCCGCAGATGACTCCAGTAGAGCCAACATCTTTTCGTGTCTGAGTGAGGCGCGCACAATGGTTTGAGAGCCTTGGTTCTGGTTTTCACCGGGTGTAGGCCCGAGTCTGACCCTCGCTGAGAATCTTTGTACTGCGATTGAATCAGTGACGTGATTTTGTGAGGCTCTCGCCAGGAGGTCTTTGGGCTAGGACTTCCATGAGCGCAGCCAAAAATCAACTACCAGTTCAGTCGTCAGTTAAGTCCTGGCTCCTAGTATATTAATGATTACAACGCCTAAACCACAGCCTTGTCGCAAGGCCAGGGTACATGGCCGGATCCAGGATTTATTTCGGGGGATGATCTCCCCGCGGGTCGGACCTAATCCGTAAGTAAAACAAGAATTTATCGTTTCGGGGGAGGCGGATTGAATCTCCTAATCCGCGTGGATACGGGCTTGCCAGGGTACCTCGAGAAATCTTCGGGAAGAGCCAGGGAGTGTTATTTGCCTGACCCCCAATCACGCACGAGATTCTTGGCGAAGGCGATAAAAACAGGAGATCGACATTTGACATATGCGCCTGATAGGCCAACGGATTCAAAACCTTCTGTTATAAGCACGGCTGATTGACTGATTGTTGTATAGTGTGCTGTCAAATCTATTCATGACCGACGCTGTGAGTGCTGTCATATACGCTATTGTGGAGTGACAACTTACGGTATACTTCATTTTTGAGTCGCCGCTATTCAGATGAATAACGATTTCACTTCACGGCTCAGCAAAGCGGCGCCTTAATAAGTACGGCTCATCTTTAAGAGGATCCTAACACCTCGCAATCAGAAACTGATAAAAGCTTCGCGACGACAGGTGTCACAGTGGCTTTAAGCTGAAAAAAAGAATATCTGCTCTTTAGGAATTCGCATCTGCTCGACTGCATCTACTTCATCTTGAACCAACTGAGCCATAACTTTTTAGGATCCCAAAACGTAAGTGAACGGATACCTATGACATCGCAAAATTTGTACTGTGAGCACGATAACTCTCGAAGGGAATGAGATATTTTGATGAAACTTGGTGTGAGGATTCTTTGGGTCAAGAGTAAGGTCCAGTTCGTAGATGGGCTTTTTAGCCCTATATTTAGGGGTGGGGGAGGGGGTTTCAAATGAAGGGGCAAACAAAAATATGTTTTAAAAGTTATTGAGATAGTTGATTTAGGGGTAAGGAGACATGCTGAGTCCGAATATGGAATATATTTGATGGTGCAAAACGGATAAGTCAGCTACATTTTATTAGAGCTATATTTCGGCCCTTCTTGGCAAGGGTCATCTTCAGGCTCAAGCTGGAAAATTAACTTGCCAAGAAGGAACGAAATATTTTTTTTTTTCTCACCGAATATGAAAGTTATTTTCTTGCCGGACAAGTAGTCCAACATGACAACATGACACAAAATTTGTCGACCAATTTTCGTCTATAGCAGTCCCTACCCTTTATTTTCAGACCAGTAGAGCTCTGCGTGTGGATGACGACATTCATTTGTTTATTCTATGGGCATCAGAGAGATCTAATGTCATCGAAGGTCCAAGGGGTTGATATACAATGTTCAAACGGCGAAATATGTTGTTTAAGCGAGGGTTTTGTTCAATGAGGATTCACTGGTAAAGAACAGGTCAAGTTCGTAGATGGGTCCTTTAGTCCCATCTTTAGAGGCAAGGAGGGGTTTCGAATTTACGGTAACAACATGAATGTTTTATAAGCTAATAAGATATTCAGTGATGAGGTAAGGAGGTCCGCTGAATCCATATCTGAACTTAGTTTTCTTGCTGGACAAATGGTTCATCATGAATTCGGCTGAAACTGGAAATTTGGTTGAAGCTCAAAATTGTTTCTGAAATCGATTAGAGATTCGGTATCGGGGCAAGGAGACATGCTGAATCCATTTTTTGAACTTTATTTTAACAGTAAAAATATTCAAGGAATCTGACGAAGACTGAATGGCGAAGACATGACCCAATTGTTTGAATCAAGCGTTAGATTTTTGGGATCCCATCGAAACCTTCGGTCTTGTTGTTTTTACAACTGCAATGGAGTAACTGTTTTTTTTTTTTTAATTAATACCCGTAGCCATAATTTAACTTATTTTTATATTACGTAAAAAAAAAGAAAAAAATCTTCTTTCGTACTTTTTGTGGCTACTCCTCCTTCCCTCAGTGACGTTAATTTAGTCTATTTTTACCCATTTTTAACTATTTACGTAACTTAACTTTTGAAAATAAGCCCGTATTGTATTTACTATTCTTCCCCCCTAAGACATCTTCTTTTTATTTTTGTCTATCCTACAAACCTCAACCATAAATTGAAATTTTACTCCCAACCAAACTATTGTAAATTACGAAAAATAAAAAAAAAGTGAGTAACTGGAGTAACTGTTAAGGCAGATGTTGTATTGTAAACTGCAATATAAATCCCACCTTTCAAATTTACGTCTACTGATAAACAAGGATGACTGCCAAGGCCGTATCCAGCCCCCCCCCCCCCCGAAACATACACAAACAATCATTTGTATAGGCTTTTCCCTCTGATCTATGTGTTTTTCGTACTTTTTTTGTTTCGACCAGCAGGCAACCCCCCTTGCGACGCCGTAATCCCTCCCTCGGTTTGACCGAAAAGGGTTAAGAAACGTTGATTTTTATTTTTGTTATCTTCTATAGCAACATTCACGTTCCAGTCTCTTCCTCTTTTCCTCCCACGCTGTTACGCCTGTCACTGGACGTACATCACAATAATCCGGATCTAACCCAGGCAGTGTACACAATACACCTCTCGAAGCAGGGCATAATTGGTCGACCTAGCGCTACCCGCGGTTTGCCTGGACGGACATCTCACGTCAACCATCTGAAACTAGCTCTCCAGAGGATAATATAAAACTGACCCTTAAACCACCACCCAGTCCCTCCCTTGCCTCAATGTCAGCATCCATTAGACATACCCAAGTGATGATGATATTTTGCTTATGAATTAATGCACACGAAAAGGGAAATAGCGCAGTACATAGAAACTGGAAATAACAGAGAATCTATCACCTTTGAAATTGAAGAATAATAGTTGCGTGTTTGCTGATACCATAGTATCTGATACCACGGTCTATAGTCGTTTTTGCAGTTATTGTGGTATCTGATACCACGGTCAAAAGGCGTTTTTGCAGTTGTCATGGTATCAGATATTCAGATACTACGGTTCGACCGTGGTATCTGAGAAGTCATCTCACTTTCGTCAAATTTGGTCAGATTGGTGAGAAAGAAGTTTAGCACTTAGTGGTGTAACTGGATATCTGTTTTTGGGATCCCAAAACGTAAGTTGAGGGATACCTATGACATCTCAAAAGTTGTCCGTCTGTCCGTCCGTCTGTGCACACAATAACTCTCGAAGGGAATGAGATATTTTGATGAAACTTGGTGTGATTTAGGGGATTTAGGGGTAAGACGACACGCTGAATCTGTATATGACAATCTTTTTTTTTTACCGGGATATATAGTTCGTTCGGAATCCGGTTGAAACCGGATTTTTGTATAAATTAAAGTTTTACTTGAAGTTGATTAGATGTTCTTTATACGGGTAAGGAGATACGCTGAATTCGTTTCTGAACTTTCTTTTTTTTTTCTGGACAAGTATGGTAGTTTGTTCGCAATTGTTTCGGCAATTTCGGCAATAGTGGTTTTTGCAGAGCACCGTATATCAGATACCACGATAACTAATTAATTAATTTATTTATTTTTTAACCCGCTAAATGAACAAAAGCGGAGTATAAACAAAAAAAGAAAAAATACAACAAAAATGACTAAATACACAGCAAAAACACTTGATTATTTAAGGAGGCGGACAAACCCATGATGAGCTGGGAGAGCCTTCACTGTCTGGGGAAGTTTATCAGCAAGCTCAACTAGCTTCCTAGTTATATCTGGAAGCCCGAAAACTGAAATAAGGTGCAAACACGACTAATTGCAGATCCAGTTACCGTGGTAATAGATACCTTGGTATCAGCAAAAACGCAACTATTAGCAAACTCACATCGTCGAGAGGTTTGCACCTTCTTTCTTCTGCAAGAATATAGCCAAAGACGTTCCCTAGCAGTGTTTTAATTAAACGTTGATGATGGTGGTGCTCGCCGGGGGACTAAACCACATTGTGGCTTTGAACTAGAATATGGAGAATCGGAGAATTCTCCAGGATTTAGAGCGTTTTCCACCCTTCTAACCTATTAGTTACTATTTCCGGCCCGACTTCGTGAAAAGTTACTACGCTGACCGTTCCAACCTTCTCGAAATAGTAACTAATAGAATAGTAACTATTTGCTTATTACGTTCGGGAGAGTAGTGAGCTTGGAAACTACGATCTCTGTGACGCGATTGGCCCGATTAGCCCATAGCAAGATATTTTACTGAAAAAAACAGCATTCCAGCCTTAAACCAAGAAGCCAGAATCCGTGACGTCATGCGTAGTAACTAAGGTAAGTAGGGCCGAACACGCTCTTTGACACTGGCAAAGAAAAATCAATGTGTCCTCGACATTTGTTTCCAGCTGTTGACGCACCTTTAGTAATCGGACCCAGGCCTTTCCCATCTCCCCCCCCCCATCCTTTTTTTTTGTCCTGAAAACTGTTCCTATATCCTGCCACATTTGGACGGAATGGGTGCTGATTACAGTGCAGGTGCTGAGGGTATCATTTCACAGAAGTAAATTGACAAAAAAAGCAATTTCAACTGAAATTCAAGCCGAGCTGTCGGGAAATGTTAAATATGAACCGGAGAACACAATTCATGAAAGTTATACACTTGCTCCCGGGTCGATTCGACGAAGTTGCTTTTATTTTTGTTATTTTCGTGGCATCCGGGAGACATTGCACGAGTGCAAGAACGGATAATGATAAGAACTCGTTCCATTCCGAAGAGCAAAAGTCCCGATCGAGTTCCGTAAATACTAGGGTTCTTATGCCCGAAACCTTACATATCCGATCTATCCTGCTGGTGTAGCCTACTAAACGCTGCAGAGACGTGAGAATGAAGAAGTTCTGGTACGGTGATCAGTGTTGCCACTTATACCGCATTTCGCGGAATAATACCGCGATTCTGAGGTAAATACCGCACACAATTTTGATAATACCGCAAAATGGGGAGAAGGAAATAACGGAAAAGATCCGTTTTCACCAAGATATAGCTGTTCTAAACTTTATTGCGATTGTTCAAAGCTTAGGCTAATAAAAAAAACCAGGTGCCACAAATGCCGTAGCTAGCACGTGTTTATCGCATTTAAGGCAGATTTTACCGTATTAAAATTGAAGGACTCCACAAAACCTGCCGCTTCAGAAACGTCAAGTCAAGTTCAAGTTCAACTGGTTTATTAACAAATGCAAAATAAATCACACATAACCAAAACACTCAGTCCATTTCTGGACGCCGAGAACCACAATCTTTACATTTTAGACATATTACGCAGTGGTTCCTACTATCAGATACAACCTTGCCTCTCAAAAAACAAAAATACTAACCAATTACCTTCCTGCACCTTACCCCAGGGAAGCCACCCCTTCATATAAAAAAATTTTATTATTATTTTATTCTCAAGTATATTTAAAAAAAAAAAAAAACTTCATTAGACCTTATTTAACTATTCTTCTGTAATGCTAATAAATGATTTTTTACCTTTTTTTAAATGACGACGTCAAATCATTTCAATTAATATTTTTGACACACCCCAGGGAAGCCACCCCATTATATAAAAAAAGTTATTATTATTTTATTCTCAAGTATATTTAAAAAAAAAAAAAACTTCATTAGACCTTATTTAACTATTCTTCTGTAATGCTAATAAATGATTTTTTACCTTTTTTTTAAATGACGACTCAAATCATTTCAATTAATATTTTTGACACCTACTCTCCCAGAAATACAAAATTCGCGCTTTCGGGTCATTTCAGGTCTGGACCGGATGCGACCAGAAACTATGTAGACGTAATACAACTCAAGTGACTTTACCGTGACAAATCAGCTGGTTTATTTGTCACAGGACAAGTCCCACGTTTGAAATTCCATCTACTATCTAATCCCGTGGCATGGGTATGTAAAGTGCTTAGATAGACTTGTCTTCGGCGGGACCACTGTTCCTTTGGCCTGCTTCTTCGGGACCATGGTAGTGGTTTACGAACTAAGTGGTAGAGCAGTGGCCTTGAAAGCCGAAGGTGCTAGGTTCAAATCCCGGCTGTCTAGGACCCATGACCGTATTCGCGCTGCACGCAGGTCATACGGTCCCAGATTCCCCTCCCTCCACCCACACACGTATGGGATCCGGAAAAGAAGGTTTCGTTGAGTACCAGTCTGGTCCTTTATAGTCCTTCAATCTCTTAACTTCTATAGAAATTCAAGGACTAGCAAAATTGGACATACGGTGTATTCTCCCCGTTCTCCGAGTACTCCTTTTGAAGAGTCCCTGCGTTTTTCTTTGTCCCAGGAGCCCAATCCCCGTATTCTCGCGAGTCTCCACGGACAGGGAAGCTCCAATTATCATCACCGTCATCAAAAAGGACTCCCTTTCAGATTCGGAGGGGAGTCAAGTTTTGCCGGTCTTGGTGCAATGTGAAATTAATTAAAGACAATCAGAATAAACAAAACCAAAAATAAAGTGAATCCAGACTAATTTTGTTAAATGCATATTTTTTTTCGAGCAAAATCCATCTTGTAAGCGTTCCCCGGGTTCTCGTTGTTTTCCGTACGCGTAGAGGGACTCCTTGTAATCTCGCCCTTCCTCTCGGGGAACGGCGAGAATACGCCTCTAGCTTGTCCGGAAGGGTCTGAACTAAAATTGAACAGATTGACGAACCGACAGACAGCACGAACGCTATTTGGCACTTTGTTGAAGGGTTTGGAGCCAACATACAATTTTTGGTAGAATTGTCATTCTTGCACTTCCGCCACAATTTCTGTTCGTGCACTTGCTGATGAGCAATAACCGAACAACAACCTTGAGCCTACGGAAGATAAATCTCAATAGAAACCTAATCTGATACATATGACCTAAAAAGATACGGTGTCAGAATTTTACCGGCGGTCCGCCTCCACCGGCCCTAACGGCGGCGCGCCGCCGACTTTCGGCGCGACTTCGAGGACTAGCTGTAATAAGGTGTATAAGGAGAATAGCAGCGGGTTCTACTTTGGCTTATGCAGAGCAAATCATATTGCTTGGTTGGTTGGCCAGGGTTGCCATTTGAAGGGCCAAAGTTCTACTTTGTTAGACGTTGAAGTAAAAACTTTTCTTCAAAAAAAACCGTTTTGTCCTGTTACGACTGCTTATTTTTAATTCAACGACCAGTATGTTCATCCGTTAGTTTAGTAGTTTCTTGCAATATAATTGGCTTCAAATTGTGATCGTGTACGTGTACTCGTGTTGTGGACTAAGAAACACTTTTTCGGATCTTTAGAAGTTCGAAAAATTTGTACCAGTGTGGCAACACCGAACGCTGCATTAATAACAACCTTTTACTTTCAGTTTGAACAAGGGTGTGTATTAATAAGTAAACAGCACGTTTAGGGCCAAGCAGTACACCTATTTGAACTTGAGCCTACGACAGATCGAATCCCGGCAAACCCGCCGGCTTTATTTCTTCCAGGTCCCAGTCTCACTTGGACGACAGCGTGTGTGTTTATCCCTGTATGTCATATATACTTTGACGAATTTTTTTTGAGAAAAGAATTTTCCGCTTCTGCCGGATTCTGGGCAAACTACTTGTCCGTTAAAAAAAACAAAAACGAACTAGCATATCGCCTTACCTCTATATCGAACCTCTAACCAGCTTCAGATAAAACTTTAACTTAGAACAAATTTTCCGGTTTCAGCCAAATTCTGGGCAAACTATATGTCCGGATGGAAAGTGATTGTCATATAAGAATTCAGCATGTCTTCTTACCCCTTTAATCGGAGGTTTGATTACATGATTACAATTTTTCTGCTTCCTCCTTCTTCCCCCCCCCAGATGGTCGGATCGGGGAAATGACCAGTTCCTATTTAATCTGGTCGGGTCTCTGTCTTGCCTGCCAATTTTCATCGTCCTAGCACATCAGGAAACTCCAAACTCGCGGGATCCCTAGAAATCCCCCCCCAACTTCCCCAAAGTGAGCGGATCCGTTCCGGTTATGTCAGTCACGTATCTAGGACTTGTGCTTGTTCTTTCTACCAAGTTTCATCCGGATCTCTCCACTCGCGTTTTCCAAGATTTTCGGTTTCCCCCTCCAGCTCCCCCAGTGTCACCAGATCCGGTCTGGATTTAAATGGAACGTCCAAGATACGAGGTCCTTCCATATATCAAGTTTCATTAAGATCCGATCACCCATTCGTAAGCTAATAATATCTCATTTTTTCCGGGTTCCCCCTCCCTCCACTCCCTTCCAGATGGTCGGGCCGAGGAAGCGACTATTTCTAATTTAATCTGGTCCGGTCCCCGATATGCCTGCCAAGTTTCATCGTCCTAGCTTATCTGGAAGTGCCCGAACTAGCCAAACCGGGACCGACAGACCGACTGACGGACATAAATTACAATCGCTATATGGCACTTGGCCGAAGGGCAAGTGCCATAAAAATAGCTTCCCTCGCTTGAGAAGCGATCAATACTGTGACAAACTTGTCACGCCACGCAATGTTCTCTTCCGGCTATGACTTGGTCACGTCAGGGAGGCTCGAACCGACTACCAACATATTGACTTGGGATAGGGATGAGGATATGAAAGCTTATCCCATCATTTCCGTGATCTACGCAGCCAACTTGTGTCCGCATTCGCTGAGCTGCCAAACAATATGTCAAATGTCCAAATGTTTGTTGCGTGTAATATCATTTGCACACGACCTTTATAAGACCTTTATTGTGTCAAATGTATGTTTGTCACTTCGCCATTGGTTTTATTGCTTTGGCTCAGGTAGGATTACAGCATAAGTCTAATGACATGTCAATAGAAGGAGAACAGAAACATGTGCACCATATCTTTGGTGGACATAATGGTAGAAGGATCATAGGGGATAGAGCATATACCAAGTATCCTTTAGCTTTAGATCATACTGACTGTGAATTCTGTTTCATGCGGCTAAACCGATTACTGACATGAAATTCTGAATCGGACCATGGAAATGAAAAGTGGATGCTTTGTCACTGGCAATCCACCAGCTAATTCGAAACCTGGCACTTGGAGCGTGTTCCCCCTTCAAACAATAATAACTATTAGTTACTATTTTCGTTCCAACCTCACGAAAAGTTACTACGCTGGCCGTATCAACCTTCTCGAAATAGTAACTATTTGCTTACTCAGGAGCGTATTAAGCGTGATAACTACGATTATCTGTAGCGTGATTGGTCAGATCAGCCCGTGGCACGATATTTTGCGGAAATAATTCGTGACGTCATGCGTAGTAACTACGGTAAGAAGTGTGGAATTCAGCACCATATTACATCCCCGAAGTGTCAATATGAGTAAGTAATGGCGAGATAGCAACCTATCGACGCAAGCAGAGATCGAGGAAGAGATTTCTACACTATCACTGAAAGGAGAAACAAGACCAAAGGTTTCGATGGGAGCCCAAAAATTCAATATTTGATCCAGACAATTGGGTCTTGTCTTCGCCAGATCCAGTCTTCGCCAGACTCCTTGAACATTTTTACTATTAAAATTCAAAAACAGATTAATCATCGGATTGAATCAGTTCAGGTATTGAATCAGCATGTGTGTTTACCCCTATAAGTCATCTCTGTTTTGACGAAAACTTCCTGCCACTTCTGCCAATTTCCCGGTTTCGGTCGAATTCCGGAACTACTTTTCCGGCGAAAAAAGAAAGCTCAGAAACGAACTCAGCGTATCTTCTTTCCCCAATATTGAACATCTAATCAACTTCAAACAAAAATTCAACTTATAACAAATTTTCAGGCTCTAGCCGGATTCCCGTCGAACTATATGTCCGGGTAAAAAATGATTGTCATACACGGATTCACCATCTCTTTAACCGTAAATCGAATATCTAATCAACTACAAATAAAACGCTAACTTTTAACAATTTTCAGTTTTGGCCGGATTCCTGCGAACTACTTGTCTGGGTGAAAAATATTGTTTTCACATAAGTGGCATGTCTTCTTACCCCTAAATCGAACATCTAATCAACTCAAAATAAAACTTTTACTTTTAACAAACTTTCCGGTTTTGGCCGGATTCCGGGCGAACTACTTGTTCGGCGAGAAAATGGTTTTCACCACTGTGTTCAGCATGGCTTTCTACCCCTAAATCGAACAGCTAATCAACTTCAAATAAGACTTTTACTTTTAACAGACTTTCCGGTGTTGGCCGGATTCCTGGCTAATTACTTGTCCGGCGAAAAAACGGTTTTCACCATCGTGTTTAGCATGTCTTCTTACTCTGTAATCAAACATCTAATCAGCTTCAAATAAAACTTTTACTTTTAACAAACTTTCCGGTTTTGGCCGGATTCCGGGCGAACTACTTTTCCGATGACAAAATGGTTTTCACCACCGTGTTCAACATGTCTTCTTACCCCATAATCGAATATCACATTATCTGTTTAAAAATATTTCATTTGCCCCTTAATTTAAAACCCCTCCTTCACCCCTAAATGTAGGGCTACATAGCCCATCTACGAACTTGATCTTACTCTTGATCCAAAGAATCGTCACACCAAGTTTCATCCAAATATCTCATTCCCTTCGAGAGTTATACTGGGCACAGACGGACGGACGGACAAACAAACAACTATTGCGATGTCATAGGTATCCCGCCACTTTTATCATGAATGTTTTCCGGAAAAAAAAATAAGGCGACACTCCTCCGACAGGCCTTATACTACGAAGGCCGTTAAAGACCTAATTTTGGAAAAACTGCGGCTTTTTCGAGCTGGCAAGAATGACCAAGCAAAACGATTAAAAAACAAAATTCGTAAAATTACGAGGAATGCCGCGGCCAACCACTATACCAAAAGGACAGAACACCTACTCAAGTCGAATCCCAGAAAATGGTATAGTGATGTAAAACAAATGATGGGAAAGTCTCAGAAAGGTGTTGACTTCAACCTGGATGAAAGTGAACTTGAAACAGCAAACAAATTAAATGCTCATTTAGCTTCTATAGTTCAGACTCTCCCTCCCCTTCCCCGGGACGAAATTCCAAATGCCGCACCTGATTTCGATTTCCCCCAAATTAGTGAAGATGATGTAGTTAAAAAACTGAAAACACTTAAGCGAACTAGTATAACACCAGTAGATATACCCATAGAGATTATTAAAGCATTTCCAGAAAAAATAAGTGGTCCACTTTCTCAAATTTTTAACGAAATAACGAAATCTGGTGATTATCCCGCAGTCTGGAAGACCGGATATGTTACACCTATTCCGAAAAAGGATTCCCCTAATGATTTTACGGGGGTACGCCCCATAACTATGACCCCTATTTTCAGTAAAGTTTATGAGAAGTTCCTTTCATCCTGGTTGAAAGAAAACATCCTTAAACATGTTGACCCTAAGCAGTTTGGTAACCTGCCAAAAACGTCAACAGCACATTATCTAGTTAGTTTATTAGATCGGATATTAAAGAATTTGGATAACCCTAATACTTGGATAAACTTAATAGCGATAGATCTAAAGAAAGCATTTGACCTAATTAACCATAGCAAGCTCATTGACAAACTTTTAATTAAATTCAAAATTCAACCGTTCCTAGTTCGACTGGTTGCTCAGTTTCTGTCTAATCGAACACAAAAAACTAAGTATAAAACAGTTTTCTCTGATAGTTTACCAATTTTTTGTGGGGTTCCGCAAGGTACCCTGTTGGGACCGCTCCTTTTTTTTAGTTATGGTCAACGAGCTTGCTCTGTCTTTCACAGATAGATGGAAATACGTGGATGATCTGTCGCTCCTGGAAGTTTGCCGAAAGAACATTAAGAGCAGTGCAAAAGTCATCATTGACGACATCTGTGAGGAGGCTGTTGTGGATGACATGGTAGTCAACATGGACAAATCTGTCGTCCTAACTATAAATTTTTTAAAAACCGAACCACAGTTTTTCCCATCCCTTCCTAAATCCCAACAGGTTGATGATATCAAGCTGCTTGGAATACACATCACCCATGATCTAAAATGGAATAAGCAAGTTGACAGCATGCTTAAAAAAGGTAACATGGCAATCCGGTCACTTAAACTCCTGGCCCGTTCTGGAGTACCCACTGACCATCTGTTGGTAATTTTTGTGACTTTTGTTCGTCCAACCCTGGAATACTGTTGCCAGGTTTGGCATTTCGGGTTGACCCGGGATCAGGCGGATATACTCGAACGGGTGCAGTATAGAGCCCTCCTTGTGGCCTCGAAGTCCCCTAAAGTCCCATATTTCGAATTGTTGAAAAGATTTAATTTAGAATTGTTAGCACAGCGCCGAAAAAAGTTGTGTTTCAGTTTTGGTCTAAAAACGTTGGAGAGCCCTGGCCTACGAGAAATTCTTCCCCCTGCATATCTACCTATTAGGCCAAGACCGGCACGAGCTGCTGCCCAGCCTGTTCCAAAGTTGCAGCCAGTACCCTGTTCCCATGACCGATACAGAAAAAGTTTTGTTCCTTCGTTCACTGACCTTTTTAACGGGCATTCCGAACCACCTCCATAATTTAATCGTATTTTTGTGTGTGTTGTTATTGAATTGTAAATATAATAATTTTTGATATTATCTAGTTTTTAGTTTGGGGTGAATTTGACCGAATTATGAGTTTTGTTTATAGATGTTTTGATAAGTTGACATGTTACGTATGATTGAAGGTTTTACTTAGAGTTTTATTGTGAGATACATGTACATTGACCGAATGAATAACATTAGTTATAGTTGTTTTAACATTAGTTAATTGTTAAGTTATACATGACGGAAGAAATTCAATGTTCGGCTTCGTCCGTGAGCGAATTTTTGAAAATAAATTGAATTGAATTGAACTTACGTTTTGGGAACCCCAAAAACAAATAATTTAACATTGTGAGTTATAAGGTTCCAAAAGTTACATGAACATTTTCTTTTCGAAGGGTTCAAACTCTTAGTTGGTCGAATTCACGAAACATCCTAGTAGTCTATGGATGATTTTTCCGGAGTGGCCATGGATACCTCGCGTCAAGGATGTTGTATGAAAGCACCCATGACATTGTTTTTTTTTTTAGCTGATTTAGGCACTCAGCATATGAAAGCAAATAGTTCATAGAACATAAATTTCTCAGTTAACTAGTAAACCTGAAAACTGTGGCCAATGGCCATGGTTACCACGCAGGACTGAAGTATCAGTGTCCGGTAATTATTACCGAGTTATAAGTTTTTGGCAACGTTTTCCCTATCCTTTCTTGATCCTTTAATCGCGGTCTTGACGCAGGCTTTGATCGGAAGCGATATCTTTAAGGCTTCACACTTCCCCACGAGTCTGGCATCCTATTGGTCCCATCCGTTTTTGTGGGGTACGGTGTACTCCCTCTACTATATAAAATAAACAGTCTAATGAGTACTTTCGAAATAAACGATTAAATCTGATATAAGCGTATAATTTGAAGAATAAACATGCCGGGACGAACAGACGTACGAAATTACCGAACAGCGGCGAGTGTTTTCGTCACACGTCACTCAGCACCTGATTGTTACTTTCATACCCCTGAAGTGTGAAATGTGGGCAATTTTTCTCTCCCTAAATAGTTTTTCTATCGCTCTAGCACCTCACGTTTACCACGAGATCTGGCTCATCACACCGTTTATTGGTTACGGACTGGATATTTTTATTTCCGAAAACTGCGATTTCCCCACAGAGCACGTTCCGGACAGTAACTTTTAATTCTTGCACTAAGATATTAAACGAGTCCTTGCCTTTATTCTCTAATTAAAAATCTTTTGGTGTTCGTGAACTGAATGTGAAATCCGAGATGGCTGGTCGCCCTGTTAAAATCACTTTCGAAACAATGTGTTGTGCATTTCCCAGCGGGTGGTAAAGTCTGATCTGATTTGCCGGTTATTTGCATATGCCAATACCCATTTGGTGAACTAGTAATTTTAAAAAAGAGAAGTTAGAGGGGCTAGTAGCTCTTTTGGCACTAGCCTGATGACAAATTTGTAGCATGTGTAGTTGTATAATATTGTACGAAAAAGTTGCACGTATTGATATGTAATAGTACAGAATACTATGATTTAATCGAGATTTAATGTGCCTCAGACTGGGTCAGTCTTAAGCAGTAGTATCCAGTAGCATCCTGTCTCTATAGTAGCACCCAGTCTTGCCACTAGCAGCATGCAGTGGTAGCAGTTACTGTATGCAATTAAATCTTACAACTCAGTATAACTAATTCCTTGAAAAATTTCACCGGGAAGGCAAGGCTCTCGTAGTAAACTCTACCAAAACGCGCCAGTGAACCTTGGGAAGAACGAGAAACGTCGCCTGAACGATGACTCAAATCCTATGTCAACCAATCAACGGTGTTCGTTGGGACAGCTGTGGTGACGCTTCCGGCTCTTCGCTAGGCACAAGACGATTCTTCGTTGGCACGAAGAGTTAGTATTTGGCGAAGTTTGTCTGCGATATAATTCTCAGTGAACCGGGAAGTAATTCGTAGGTGTGTGTGGTGGGGGGGGGGGGGGGGAGGGACAATGTTCATATTTGGAAATAATTTTCACATCATCCATTTCGTGAGAAAAATGAAAGTGGGAAGATACCAATGGTCACCTTTGCAAAAAAGTAGGACATTGGGTCACCGTATCTGTAAAATTTCTAGATTGGTGTCACAAAGACTCGAAGTGTGGATCTATCTGATTTACTGGTAAATGATCTTTTTTTTACACTTTTTGTCAGGTGAGGTTTTCGAAAGGGGAAGGATAAATCTGTTTCGTCGATAGTGTCATTTGTCCCTTCAGGTCCGAGCTTTACCTGCATTTTCTTGTTGACAATACTTTGGCTTGTTCAGTGACGCAATAAGGGGCGGGGGCTAGATGTCCCCTAGATTTCTGAGGGGTTCATAAGTAAGCTTTACAAATAAAAATGCAAAGTGATGGTGTTACTTGAAAGGTATACGTCTTACTATTTACTGTTTCTGTGCCAGTATTGAAATTACCTGAATACTGTAAAACTAGGCTCTACTTTTAACAAACTATTCACGGACTTTGCTGTTTTAAGCCTTTTCCCAGGCCCATGGACTTCTAGCAAAAACTTGGCAAAAATCAGATAACCCGTTTTACGCATCAATACGCGAACACTCATCGGTAGCATAATGCTCCTGGAAAATAGTGAGTGAGTCGTGGCAAGTTCAAAGATATGGTTAGAGGGCTCAGAATGTAACATGTGAAATTGGGGTCTCCAGGCTTAAGAATTAATGATCGCAGTTACGGAAGTGGGTTTATATTGACGTAGTAGGTACGACGGCGGGTCCTTTAAGGTAAATTTGAAGAATACTTAAGATTTACCGTAAAGAGCAATCAAATCATGAGTCTATAAACCTGGGATGGGGGCTCAAAGTAACCTTCGACCCCCCCCCCCCCCCCCCCCCGCAAGATTTTTCTGAAATGGTGCCTCTGTTCTTGTCGGATTTTTTTTTACAGAAAATATTTGTTTTCTCTAGGAGTTTAGAACCCCTGAAGGCTTCGATTAGTTATGCGTTCTCTACGTTCTGAATTCGTTCATAGCCTGGTAACATAATCGTATTCTTGTCTTAGTATAATCTGACGGGACCTCCACGATCGTGAGACACTTTTAGACCCTCTAAGCTTAAATGGATAGAATACTTTAAGAGGAGATCAAAGCATCGCGGAATCGGAGAAGTTAGAAGTGATTATGTACTGGCATTAGGTAAATTATTCTGAAAGATTCTGGGGGAAACGTAAAATGGAATACTCAATGCGTAAATGAAAACTTTACGGATATAGCTTTTGAAGCCTTAAATTTGAATCGGATTCTGCACGCAAAATTGTTTGATCGCCCTCCCATCGAGTCCCTGAGGAATTAACAACTAAAACAGGCTTTCGGCTTGTCAGAAAGTGTTCACCACTCACCACTCAAAGTTCAAGATGCAAGTGTTACGCTTTTGGATCTTTCCTCATCGCTTTAAAAAATCATGGACAACAGGGCCCAACCAGCGCACGACGTCGTCCACTGCTTCCTGACCGAAGATTAAAAATTAAGTGTCTTTTTCTGTGTGTTTATGTGTTTTGTTTATTTTCTTTATTTTCTTCATTTACTCCGCCTTTTCAAATGGCGGGTCATAAATAAATTACTTACCTACTAAATTAGTTGCACCATTCAGTAAACCTTTTGGGTGGGAGGGCCAAGATCAATTTTGGGACCCCGCCCCAATACCAGGTTTTTTACACAAATTAAAATTTTATTTTCTGTTTTTGATGCAAATTTACTGTAGTTCCCGAATTCATATTAAAGGACCCCTCTTACTTATTCTGCCTTTCATATTATCCCCAGCTCCCTTGTGGGAGTTGTGAGATTATGAGATTCTGAAATTCCCGCCTTTCGCCATTGTTTCGTTTTGTACTTGCAACTTTTTAACTCTTTTGGGCCTAGCCAAGTATTGAAAGTCACACAACGCAAACTTTGCCGAAAGCTTCAAGGTCCGTCAACAACTATTTGAAAATAAGGACATGCGAAGCTTCAAAGTATTATCTTTCATTTTGGAAGTCACGTAAGACCACTTTCTGTTTTGGACTTCTTTTGTTTTTGCTTGGGTTCCCCACTTTTTAACCAAGGTGCGTTCATTTTTAAATATTTTGCGTCTAGCCGCCGCGTCGGAGAGAGTGAGGCTTGATAGAGTATAATCGCGAACAAGAAAATCGCTCATTTCTTGCGGAAAGTAATGGTATTTTTGAAAACACTGAGCCATTTCATCTTGAAAATATCATTGCTAGTAAGCGTTGTGCCCTAAAGTAAAGTGATTTCCTATTAAGCCCAATATGGTCGATCAATTAAAGTCCTTAAAACAAATAGCCTGGTCACACTGGGTTCAAACCATTTGTAGAGCCATGCCTAGCTTGTTCACCCAGTAAACCCACGAATGTAGTATTTGTGACGGAGGTTCATACAAAATGCTTGACTTCGACTGCGGTGATTGGCCGAGTTTCTGTCTCACAGTTAATCTCGCAAGTTTGTTTATATTAATTTCTGCATGAATTACCACAAGACAGGTGGAAGGAGCTTTGGAACAAAGAACCAGAAGTAGTTTGCCAGCTTTTTCGGAACACGAATCAATTGTGTACACAAGCCGTAAGACTTATAAAGATACTGGAAACGCATAGAAATAAGCCATAGGAACCGTTATGGACCTCGCTCCGCTCGGCTATTTCTTAAACTGTTTGATTAGAAACTTGTTGAAACGTAATTACTTGAGAAAATTCAAGATCGTTGCGCAGACGTGATATAACAACGCTACTATGTTAAAAGCTCGTTTCAACCAACCTTCTAGTAGTGTTGCTAAGAAATTGGTAAAGTCCTCACAAAGACAATGACAGAATTTGAACTAGGCCTAATCTTTGCTCGTCAGCGTTGCGTCCTTGTCACTGCAACGTGTGTTCAACCGTATCTCATTTGAGAAATATTTTTCCTCAAACCGTTTGACACCGAAGGTCGCAAGATCAAGTCCAGTGGATCTGTTTTTTTCCCGAGAGAACACTCATGTGATCGCTGGCAATACGCAACAGCTGCTAAGACAGCAGGTTAAGATTTACGGACTTGGGGGTCATGCTTATGTTTCTCCGGAAAATGTGAATGCACTTTATTGCTCACAATTGGCTTAGAAAGGGGGGAGGTGAGATCTGTTTTGACAAGCTAACATACAACTCTGTCAAATTGGTTGAAATGATTGTCCACGCTCTCTATTGCCCAAACTAATTCCAATATTTATTCAGCCGAAAGGCCATACAACATAAATGACGTATATCATAAAACCAAATTAAACCGTTACACCTTAACCAAACTGAGCTAAACTCCTAAACACTTGTGTTTGGGGGCTCGTAGACTCTAAGGTACCGGGACAAAGCCAACGCACACCCAACAAATTTGACCCTCTGCGAAAGCTCGGTGACACTCTAGGAGAAAGTGTTTGGGGTTCGATGCTGTCAGTCATAGAGATTCGTCCCCCCCCCCCCAGTCTTTTATGCTCCTGGTTTCTCGCGGAAGGTAAAAGCGATGAAATGACACGAGGGGTTGCTCTCTCTCCACCACCGGTGCGGCAACGCCGCACTCGCCATTTGGTGTACATCGTTTTGGGAAGTTAGCAACCCCTCGAAATTACATAGAAGACTTGTTTCCACCCATTTAAATGCTCAAAAGCTGTAACTTTTTATCGCTGATTTGAAGTGTTAATAGTAGGCTATTCCGTATGACCATGAGACCAAGGCCGTATCCAGGGGGGGGGGGGGCGGGGGGTAGGGGGTTGACTCCCCCCCCCCCCCGAAACATTCAAAAATAATGATTTGTATAGGCTTTTCCCTCTGATTTATGTGTGTTTGTACTTTTTTGTCCGACCAGCAGGCACCCCCCCCCCCCCCCGAAATAAATTCCTGGATACGGGACTGCTAGAGACTATACTGGTAATCATGAAACACGTACAAACAATAACTGTGATCGTTTCATAGGGTGAAAACGCCACTGTCTCCATTTGGGCTAACACTCGTAATGAACACGGCTCAAACTGTCTACGACTCTAAATGCCCACGGCTTAAAATGCCCGCACGGTTCAGAATGCCCCCCCCCCCCCCCCGTGCTTACCGTAGTTACTACGCATACGTCACGAATACTCCATATGACTAAAGGCGTATTCTCGCCGTTCCCAGAGGACTACACTTGAGGAGTCCCCGCGTTTTTGTTTGTCCCGGGGACTCACTCCCCGTATTCTCGCGAGTCCCCACCGACGGGGAGTGCTCCGATTATAATCACCATCATAGAAAAGAACTCTCTTTCAGATTCGGAGGGGGACCCACCCACAACGCGGGGACTCCACTTGAGGAGTCCCCGCGTTTTTGTTTGTCCCGGGGACTCACTCCCCGTATTCTCGCGAGTCCCCACCGACGGGGAGTGCTCCGATTATCATCACCATCATAGAAAAGAACTCCCTTTCAGATTTGGAGGGGATCAATTTTTGCTGGTGTTGGTGCAATGTAAAATTAATTAAAAACAATCAGAATAACAAAACCAAAAATAAAGTGGATCCAGGCTAATTTTCCAGTTTCGAAGCATTCCCCTGTTCTCGCTGTTTTTGTACGCGGAGTCCCCGTGGAGTGACTCCCTCTATTCTGGCCGCTCCCTTCGATTCTCCGAGGAGTCCTCGGGGAACGGCGAGAATACGCCTTAAGTCCAAAACACGCCAGTGACCCGCGGGAATAACGAGAAAAAGTAGCACTAACGGCTCAAATTCAACAACTCAATCCTGTGTTAACCAATGACGGCGATGTCTGGAGCAGCTGTGATACCGCTTCCGGCTCTTCCGCTAGGTACAGGGCGATTTTCATCGACCAGAAGAGTTAGTCATCAAGAGTATTCTGGCTTTTAGCTTTCAACGATTTTTCTATTTTCCAGCAGAATATCATGCCACGGGCGAATCCGACCAATCATGTGACAGAGAGCGCAGTAAGCGTTACCAAGCTTACTATGCACCCCAGCATGGTAAACAAATAGTTACCATTAGTTACTATTTCTAGAAGGTTGGAACGGTCGGCGTAGTAACATTTTAAGAGGTTGGAACGAAAATAGTAGCTTAATGCATTGTTCAAATAGGTGTTATAAGGTGTATTACGACGTCTAAGGTTTATAACAGATTCCTGTTTTCCTCGGGGCTCGCTGTACTAACGCGGATAAGGACAATAGACTTGGGTTCTATTTTCTCTTATGCAGAGCCAATCAGATAGCTTGGTTGCTTCCGCCAGCGGGCCGAGAAAAGGAGCAGCGTGGTCAGGGTTGCCACGGGAAGCACTAAAGTTCTGAGCCTCGTTTTTGTTGCAATAGCGCTGCCGCATCGCTGCTGCAGCACTTTTTTTCTTTTGCACAATATGCGTTTTTGGATTCACTTTCTTCTTGGTTGAAGCGGCAGCGCTGCAGCATCTTGCAGGGAAGCACGGACTTGGTCGGTGAGGAAGTCCACTATTCTCGAGAAGCGCTGCCTTCTTCCTCGGAAGCGCTGCAGTGCAAAAACGGATGTAGAAAGAATTAGTCCGGAATCGGCCGAGAAGTGGACCTGCAGCGTCCAACAAAAACGAGGCGCTGCTTTGTTGGAAGTTGAAGAAACAACTTTTCTTCAAAAGAACACGCTTTGTTCTGTTACGATTGCTTATTGTTAGTTCTAGGATCATTGGTGTCCATCCGTTAATTTAACAGCTTTTTACAATAATGGGTATCACATTTTACTGGTGTACTGTAACCGTGAAACACGCTCCGAGACATCGTGCGTAGTAACTACGGGAAGTAGCCTGGAACACAATCTCTGTCAGATGTCGCTAGATACAGAGCGTGTTCCACCCTTTTAACAATAGTTACTATTAGTTACTAATTCCGTTCCATCCTCACGAAAAGTTACTACGCTGACCGTTCCAACCTTGTCGGAATAGTAACTAATAGTTACTATTTGCTTACCATGCTCGGGAGCGTAGTAAGCGTAGTAACTACGCCTCTCTGTAACGTGATTGGTCGGATTCACCCCTAGCGTGAAATCCTGCTGGAAAATAGAAAAATCGTTCCAGCCTTGACGGCAAAAAGCCAGAATTCGTGACGTCATCCGTAGTAACTACGGTAAGTAGGGTGGATCACGCTCACAGAAGCATATGGGCAAAATGCGTTCAGTGAATTTCCCTTGAGGCATGAGTATCGAAGGATGGAATACTTAGGCCTGCCGTTCAGATTATCCTGCTGTGCTACGTTCACTTGTTGAACTGCTGAAAAGCTACTGAGCAATATCTAACAAAAGATGACCAGATCAAGCAACTGAGAATCTAAAAGAATTGTGTGAAAAAAGGTGACATCATTGACATTATTATTGTAGGCTAACTTAAAATTTAAAAACAATGCTTACGTTCTTCTAATTTCATAAATTTGTCAAGCATTTTGTATAGCCCTAGCATAGTCTATGCTTGATCTTGGATACCCTATGCAGACCCTATGTATGATTTTCAGAAAACTGTCTCAACTGATTTTCGGAAAACCAGACTATTTTTAAGAAAATATCTACTGTTTTGCTGAAAAATAAAAATGTTCGGAAAAATGGCTCATTTCATGAAAAACTTAAGCATTTCCTGAAAAAATTGATTGTTTTAACGAACAAGAGCTACGAGCTCATATGGCACTTGTTACGAGTAGTGGTACAAGAAAGTAGACGAGAACGTCACAAAATACACCTGCCATACAAAAATGCAGTTCGGAAATACAAATAGGATATTTAGTTTCACTCAATTCTGAGCTGTTCCGGCATTGTCTCACATTATCTGTAGCAAATGCGCATGACTGTTCAAACTTCCAAGTTCAGGCCAATAAATCCACTTGTTTGATCCCTAGACGTGCTACACGATTTCCGATACTCCCTCCATCTCCCCCTACTGTGGCCGAATCTGGTTCGGACCAAAAAATGGATCACTAAAGCATCTTCTTTTATACCATCTGTCAAGTTTCACTCGAATCAGAGCATTTTTGGACAATTCCAGTACCCCTCCCCCCCAAACACTGTTGCCGGATCCGGTTTGACCCTAAAATATGGCATCTACGTTGTAAGCTATCTCTACATTCAAAGTTTCATTTAAATTGATGCACTCGTATGACCTCTATGCGAGCCTCAAAGTTTACGGCAATCTCCCTCCACCTCCTCCCACTGTGGCAGAAGAGGACTTGGAGACATAAACGTTGTATCTCTTAATCCCCTCTTCCCGTCCATCAAGTCTTACTGAAATCGGAGCATAGCCTATCCGCAAATTTCTGGTAAACCCCCACCCCCACCTTGGTCGAATCCGGCAAAGACGCCAAATAAAAAAACTAGGCCGCATAAACTCGGCACTGTCCATCTTGCATCTCATTCAGTCTATCTGTTTGTTTTTTGTGCATGTCAAAAGTTTCCACCACTCCCTCCCCTCCCAATTCCCCCAGCCGTGGTCGCATGTAGTTTGAACGCATGTTTTCCATGTCTAGGTCATCAATTCATCTCATCCATTAAGTTTCACTCAAATCAGACCACTCGTTCGCGATTTGCAGAAGTCAATTTCCATATTTCCCTTCCTTCGCTCCACCAAAACTGCTCGGATCTAGGAACGGAAGTTTCCGGGGGTATATTGTGTCAGGTTCTTAAGTCAATTAAATCGGGTCACTAATATGCCTGCAAAGTTTCGTTGTCTTAGTACATCTGGAGCTAATCTAACTCGCGACTACAGGAATTCCAGGAAACCCCTCCAACTCCCCTCACAGAGCCCTGAAACCATTGACTCCGTCAGTCGTATCTAGACTAATGCTTGTTCTCTCCATTAAGTTCCGTTCCAATCCCTCTGCTTTAAGCGTTTCTTGAGTTTTCCGATCCCCCCCCCATCCCCCACAGGTCAAACCGGCCCGGACTTGAGGACACATCTGAGGCGATAGCTCTTTCCACACTGCAAGTTTCATTCAAATCAGGTCACCCGTTCAAAAGTTATGCATGCAACTAGATTCCGGTCTCCCCGTCCTTCCACTCCCCCCACGATAGTCGGATCGAGGAAACGACTATTCTCAAGTCAATCTGTTCGGATCCCTGACATATCTGCCAAGTTTCATCGTCCTAGCACATCTAGGAAGTATGCCGAACTCGCGGGATCACTAGAAATCCGGACCTCCCCCCAAGTCCCCCACAGTGCCTGGATCCGGTACGGTTTTGTCAATGACGTATCTAGGACTTGTGCTTGTTCTTCCCACCAAGTTGCATCCCGATCCCTCCACTCTAAGCGTTTCTCAAGGTTTCCGGTTCCCTCCTCCAACTCCCCCCAGTGTCATCAGATCTGTCCCGGATTTATAGTACGACGTCTCAGACACGAGATCATCCTAAATATCAACTTTCATCAAGATCCAATCAGTTAAAATCAAGTTAAAAATACCTACAATTTTGGCTTCCCCCTCCCTCCACTCTCCCCCCCCCCCCCTCCCAGATGGTCGGATCGGGGAAGTGACTATATCCTATTTAATCTGGTCGGGTCCCTGACATGCCTGCAAGTTATCGTTGTCCTAGCACATCAGGAAGCACCGAACTCGAGGGATCACTAGAAATTCGGACCTCTCCCTCTCCAAACTCCCCCAAAGTGAGCGGATCCGTTACGGTTATGTCAGTCATGTATCTAGGACTTATGCTTGTTCTTTCCACCAAGTTTCATCCGGATCTCTCGACTCTCAGCGTTTTCCAAGATTTCCGGTTTCCCCCTCCAAATCCCCCCCCCCCATGTCACCGGATCCGGTCTGGATTTAAAATGGAACGTCTGAGATACGAGGTCCTTCCATTTACCAAGTTTCCTTAAGATCTGATTACCCTTTTGTAAGCTAAAAGTATCTTATTTTTCCAGATTCCCCCGTCCCTCCATTCCCCTACAAATGGTCGGATCAGGGAAGTGACTATTTCTAATTTAATATCGTCCAGTCCATGATACGCCTGCCAAGTTTCATCATTCTAGCATATCTGGAAGTGCCCGAACTAGCAAAACCGGGACCGAAAGACCGACTGACTGACGCTCTTCGGCCAAGTACAATAAAAACCCAACTGTGTATTGTAACAAGACCAAATGTTTCGATGGGATCCCAAAAATCTAATACTTGATCCAGACAATTGCGAACGAACTACCATTCTTGTCCAGAAAATAAAAGAAAGTTTAGAAGTGAATTCAGCGTATCTCCTTATCCGTATTTTTTTTTTTTTTTTTTTTTTTTTTTTTTTTTTTTTTTTTTTTTTTTTTTTTTTTTTATTTTTATTCCCGCGTAGCTTCTTTTTCATTTTTTCTTGCTTTCGATCGAACTAAAACAAGTGGCTACGTCTCCACCTCCAACTCAGTGACGTTAATACAAAATTTGCCTAACAGTTTACCCTACTTTAACGTCACTTACACTTTCGTGGGCTCAAGGATTATTTACTTACACTTTCGTCTTTTTTTCTTCTTTTTTTAAATCATCTACTCTTTCTATAACAAAAAAAAAACTATAAATTTATACTTCAAAACTATAATCTTTATTTCAATCATTAAACTGTTTTATAAATTTTCAATTACAAATCCACATTTTATCTTTTAATCATTTCTCCTATAGTGTTTACTAAATCTTATTTTCTTTAATATTGTTTATACTTTTATTTCTTATCTACAGACGCGTAATCCATTACCACTATACATATAAACTCCAACTGTACTCAGTTGCTACAAACTATCTCCAACAAACACGCAACCACGATATCTAAAAACAACCTACTTTTCAAAATTTAAACTCCAAACTTCAGAATTTGAATTATGAACTATATTATACATTATAATTTAATTATTTTTAACTTCCTGAATTTTATTTTTATTTTTGAGCAATTAACTTTAAAATTCATGGGCCAAACCGGGAACAACAACCTTAAAACTTTTCAAATCAACATTTGCACTTCCTGTTTCGAGGATCCCTTCCTCCATAGGGCTCCTTTCCATCAGTGGCATAAAACTCAACATAATTACTTTAAAAAAAATTCCCCTCTTCGGCCCATAAAAACCAACAAAACAACCTCACTTAATTTTTAAATAAACAACGAAAATTCACTTTATCATTCTTTCACAAACATTTAAGATTGATTAAGTGAATATTCACAATTAAAATGGATGTTTCTCATCTCTCAAAATAAACTAAAATTGCTCAAAAATCTTTCAAAAAAACAAACAAAAAAATAAACCAAAAATTTAAAACTTTTCCATTTTTACATATATTACTAAAACTTAAAATAATTAAACAATTCTCTATTCTTTTCAAAACTCAAAAATAACATTAATTAATTCAAATTCAACATTAACTAAATTTATTTTTATTTTCTATCTTCTTTTTATACAATTTTTTTTTACAATCAATCTTTGATTTTATTTAACACTACAAAATCTCATCTATTTCAAATTCTACATCTAGTCTCTCATTCACCTTTCTATGTGTATTGTTCCTAATCCTACTCCATGCGATGTCTACCTTAATCATTGCTTCCTCTTCTTCCTGTTCTCTTTCTTTCCATGAGTAATAGCAGTATAGCGATATCAGGTGTGCTATAGTTCTATCAGCTTTCGTGGCTCGGTCTTTTATTATTCCGTTCAGGTGTATTTGCTTTTCGATTGTCGATCCTTCTTCGTGTTCTTTTAATGATTTTGTTATCTTTTCCAGCATATCGATATTTTTGTCCGCGTTTCTGCATCTTAGTAGGAAGTGGTCGATGTCTCCGATCGCGCTACATTTGGTACAGATGCCTGTATTTTTGTCCGGGTTAATCCTGTGTTTTCTTTCTTCAGTTGGGAGGAGGTTGTGGATTTGGAGAAACATATGTTCCTTAACGCTTGGAGATAGTAGGGACGTATGTAATAATTCAAAAATTCTCAGTGATTCTTCTTCGGTAATTTTCTTATCGTAGACTAATTTGATATCTGGCAGGGTCACACTCTCCTCGAAAAATCTTTTTATTTCTGTTTTATTAGTCTCTTTCTTCTGGAAGTCTATTGCTCCTTGTTGTGCCAGTTCTTTGATCTCCTTGAAACCACATTCGAGTTGACGAGGACATCCTGACTTACCTTCTTCCCGCAGCTTAATCCATGAATTAAGAACTGAGTTTTCTCTTTCTATCATATCTTCAGCCAAAGTTCGCACAAATAGCTCCTTGGTCTTTGTTTCCGTGTTAATTATTTGTAGGCCACCTTGTTTCTTCTTGACGTACATGTCTGACATTTTTAATTTTGGTGGTTCTTTACCATTCCATAAGAATCTGTATATTATTCTTTCTATTGTTTTTAGAGTTTGCTTTGATGGTTCTGATACGTTAGCCAGGTACCAGATAATTGGGAGACAGTAAATGTTGACATAGTCTGCCTTCTGGAAGATGGTTAGACGCCTCCCCTTCCCATAACTTATAGCTGCGATGAATTTTCCCACTGTATCTTGCCAGTTTACCTTCTCTGTAACATACCATGTCTTTGTGATCCTCAGTCCTAAAATTTTAATTTCAGGTTTTACTGGGATTCCTAGGACGGTAGTGGCATCTAGCTCATCGGTTCCTAAATTCAGAATCTCGCATTTGTTTTTGTTTAGTTCCAGTTTGACAAGATGACAGTATTCTTCTGCACATTGAATCGCTGTTCTGTTATCTTCATCATCACAGGTTATAGTAGTGACGTCGTCGACGAATCCTTTAACGTTCAGAATCTCATCCATGATTTGTACCCCTCGAATTTTATCTTCAAGATATTTTAAAAGGGGGTCAAAATATATTTCGAATAGTAGTAAACTCAGAGGGCATCCCTGCCGTACTCCGGTCTCTGCCGTAAAAGATTCTGACACGATATCGCCAAGGATCACGACTTGTTCCG
Source organism: Branchinecta lynchi (assembly GCA_023053575.1). Taxonomy (NCBI): domain Eukaryota; kingdom Metazoa; phylum Arthropoda; class Branchiopoda; order Anostraca; family Branchinectidae; genus Branchinecta; species Branchinecta lynchi. The sequence goes on from JAKZAP010000008.1 coordinate 13,754,815, forward strand.
TCTTCGTATATATTTTTCTAATCCATCCTATAAATTCACTATCAAATCCGTAATGCTCCATTATTATATACAAAAAAATCCTCCTTAATCTGTCAAATGCTTTTCTAATATCAAGTCCCATTATTCGGATCTGCGACCTTTTTTTCTTCGTTAGCTTATTTAAGCTCAGTAGTAGGTTTCGGATTGTCGTTAGGACGTCGGAAGTCTTTCTTTTGTTGATTCCCCCGTGTTGGTTTTTGCTTAGTGCCGATGGTAGTACCCTTTTGAGTCTGCTTGCTAATACTTTTGATAATATTCTGTAGTCGCATTGGGTAAGGGTGACTGGTCTCCAGTTGTTGAGGTCTTCTAGGTTCCCTTTCTTTGGGATTAGTTTTACAAGACCTTTTGTCTCGATATTTGAGTCCGGTCCTCCGCGCAGCACTTCATTGAATAACCTACTAAAAATTTCAGAAAATTCGGTTTTGTTTTCCTTGTAGAATTCGTATGGAATGCCGTCCAGCCCAGGTGATTTGTTGTTGCTTACTTTCTTAATTGCTTGTAACACCTCCTCTTGCCCTATTGCTTGGCATAGCATTTCGTTATTTTCCTTGCTGATAGGTTTTATTTTCTGGGACCTGAGAAAGAGTTTCAAATGCTCGACCTCTTCGGGAGTTTCTTCTTTGCCTTTACTGAAGACTTTTTGATAGTACTTTTTAACTTCATCCATAATTTCTTGTTTTTCACTGATCAATTTACCTTCACTTGTACAAATTTGTTCGATGTTTTCTTTTTTTATCTTTTTCTTTTGACGGCAAATAAGAGTCGTTGTCAGGTGTTCGTCTTGTATCTGTTCGTCTATTTTATTTCTTATTTTTATTCCCTCTGCTATATTTTGTTCAATTCTCTTTATTTCATCCCGTGTTTCAAAATACTCATTAGTCACCAGTAGCCCTCTGTTTATCTCTAGCTTGAGGAGGTACAAAACTTGGTAGAGGTGCTTAAGATGTTGCTGTTGTGATCCGTGTAGATCTTTCGATATTTCCTTGGCTGCCGTTGTTATTACAGGTTTTGCTGTATTTTCCCAATGTTTCGCGAGTTGCCCTTCGGGTGCTCTTCTCATTTCTTCAACAACATTCCGAATAATCCGTTTAAAATCTGGGTCGTTAATTATGTTAGTATTCATTTTCCAAGGAAGGGTTTTCTTGGTTTTATTCGTTTTATCTTTTTGCTCGCCTATTTCCATTATTACTGCATAATGATCTGATAATGCTGTATATACGTGCTCAATATCATTAACATTGTCTAGTATGCCTTGGGACACGTATATTCTGTCTAGCCTAGATCCTCCTCCATGTTTCCCTTTCCAGTTTATTCTTGTATAATCGACGACTTTCCTTAATTCATCCCACACGTCTTTTAACTCAAGACCTCCAATAACATTCCTCAAAGAATTAGAAATCATGTCGCATTTAAGATTGGCGTCTTTCTTGTTTGTGATGCAATTAAAGTCTCCAAGAATAATGAGTTGGGACTTGTTCGTGGGTATGAAAGGTGCAATTTCTTCTTGAAAAAAACATTCTCTCTCTCTTTTCTTGTTACTTCCTGAAGGAGCATAGACGTTCAGTATCACCACGTTCCCAATTTTACAACTGATGATTCTTCCTTTTTCGTCGGTCCGGACGTCGTCGATACTCACGCCCTGTTTGTATATGATCGCGACACTAACATGCCCGTTATGCGTGTTGGTTTTATATTCGTATTCAGGTTTGAAAATCTCAAGATCGTCTGTATCGTTTTCTTGTACGAAGGCGATGTCAACACCTTGCGTGCTAATGAAGTTTTTTAATTGTTCTTGCCTTTTTCTCTGTATCAACCCGTTCAGATTTAAGGTCATTACTTTTTTGCGTGATTGTTCTGCATTCCATTGTCTTTTTCTTTTTCTCGATCTTCATTTTCCTCTTCTTCCTTTTCTCCTTCTTGTTCTTCGTTATTTTCTTTCTGTGGTGATTTTGATGTTTTCGTCTTCTTCGTCTGTAGATCTTGCGACATGCCAGATGAATCAAGATCAAAGAGGTCTTCGATGGCCTCGTTTTCTGGCTCGATTCCTTCTTTACTTGTGTCGTAAATCTGGGATATCCCGTCCAACATGATTTCCATGCTCTCTATTCTTTCAATCACGCTTGGTCCTCTTTCTCGTTGTTCAGGTGTCGCTTCTTGTTCTTTGGCTTTTCGCTGACTGTTTCTTTTCCGTCCGCGGGTCATGACCCCGGATGGTGAAGCGTAAACATCTTCATCTATATTTTCAGCTTCCTTTGATTGCGACGGGTTCTCAAAGGAGTTCTTTTTCTTTTCGCGCTCTCTATCTCGCAGTTCTCTCGATCCTTTTTCGCTATCTTTTCCTTTTGGTGCCGTTCGTTTGGCATTTTCCGTTCCCATGATTTGCTCTTTCATCTTCGTGATTTCAGCATCTATTCGCTTCTCCAGGTCTTTGTCGTTCTCTAGTAAATGTTCACCACTGTAGGGCAATGTAGGATACTCCAGTAAATCATCCCTGTTCGGTGGTTTTGCGCTTACCTCGCCTCTTGTAGAGTTTGGTCTCGCCGTTACACTGATAGTGCGCCATCGGCTTGCAACAGTTGGTGGTAAAGAGCAATCTTTGGCCATGTGTGACGGTTCGTTGCACCTTCCGCATGTCTTAATCTGTCCTTCGTACCATACTCGCATGCGCATTCCGTCGATTATAACGAAAGACGGAATGGTACTAACGATATGCATACTTACCGAAACTCTTGTTTTCGACACCTCCAGATAACCTTCGCCCTGGTATTCCTCTCGTCGGCATTGAACTACCTTACCGTACGACTCAAACCCTTCCTTTATTACTGTCAAGTCCATTTCAAACGGTACTTTATCAACCTTGACATACGTGGGTTTCTTTTCGCAGTTTTCTACTTTAACCATCCACGATTTCGCTTCGGTCCTAAATCGAATTCTCCCATCTTCTGACTGATCAAGGAATTTCTCAAGTTCAGTGTTGTTTTTGAACTTCACATAAAGACTACGCCTGTACCGAAGGTTTGACGAGTCTATCCCTGTAACATTTTCTTTCGAAAGGCCGAGCTTTTTCAGCCATCGATGGATGTCCAACTCAGTTGGCAATTCTTCATCAGAAAAATCGTCGAAGCTCAGAAATGCTGTTCCCTTTCTTTGGTATTTGAAAGGTGGCTTATGTGACCCTTCCATCTACTACTTTTACAAACAATCAAAAAATAACAATCAAACTTTTTCTTTTTTCTTTTTTTTGGCGCCTGTAACCAGCAAACAAAAACTATTCTCTGGCAACACTGCACTCTTTAAAAAAAAAATTAGACTCCACTACACATAATAGAAACCACCGATTTAAAACAACAAAACAAACACAATTGATAATATAAATATTTACTTCAAAATACTCAGTGAAAAAACCTTACTTTCCAGCTTCATCCAATCAAAAACTACTAAACAAAATCTATCTCAAAATGGCGTTACTTCCACCAGTGTTGCCACCGTATAAAGAACGTCTAATCAACTTCAAGTAAAACTTCTTATAAAAAATTCCGGTTTCAACCTGATTCGGAACAAGCTATATGTCCCGGTAAAAAAAAGATTGTCATATACAGATTCAGCGCGTCTTCTTACCCCTAAATATGTCATCTAATCAACTTCAAATAAAACTTTCGATTTTAACGCATTTTCCGGTTTCGGCCTGATTCCGGGCGAACAAGTTGTCCGGGTAGAAAATACTTTCAAATAAGTGTTCAGCATGTCTTCTTACCCCTAAATCGAACATCTAATCAACTTCAGACAAAACTTATACTTTTAACAAACTTTCTGGTTTTGGCCCAATTCCGGGCGAACTTCTTGCCCTGCGAGAAAATGGTTTTCACCATCGTTTTCAGCATGTCGTTCTACCCCTTAATGGAACATCTAATCAACTTCAAATAAAACTTTTACTTTTAAAAGACTTTCCGCTTTTGGCTGGATTCCGGGCTAACTACTTGTCCGGCGAAAAAAATGGTTTTCACCGTCGTGTTCAGCATGTCTTCTTACCCCTAAATCGAACATCTAATAACTTCAAATAAAACTTACTTTTAAAAGACTTTCCGGTCTCGGCCGGATTCTGGGCTAACTACTTGTCCGGCGAAAAAATGGTTTTCACCACCGTGTTCAGCATGTCTTCTTACCCCATAATCGACTATCACATCATCTGTTTAAAAATATTTCATTTGCCCCTTAATTTAAACCCCCTCCCCAACCCCTAAATGTTTAGCTACAGAGCCCATCTACGGACTCGACCTTACTCTTGACCCAAAGAGTCCTCACACCAAGTTTTATCAAAATATCTCATTCCCTTCGAGAGTTATAGTGCGCACAGACGGACAGACGGACAACTTTTGCGATGTCATAGGTATCCCTCCACTTACGTTTTGGGATCCCAAAAACAGCAGTGCAGTTATTTTTTACCGACTGGCTGATGACATTGGGGGACATGAGGCCCCTGCGAACAGGCACAAATAAACTGGATTAATGATAAACATGAAATTTTATTTATTGCGTAGGTAATTTGTAACAAGGGATGAGAACGAGTAGAGCTGACGCGTGGTACTTAATGCTGGAAATAGCTTAGGTAAATCTGAATGCCCTGTTGAATAGGTTGGTTTATGGAGTTGTTCGGGAAGGAGGTCTTCGAATCTTATTTTTCATACCAAAGTCAATTTTTAAATGTGTCTGTTCTTTAACAGTTTGAGTTGGAGAGTTTTAAGCGCTTGTTCATAATTGGTGTAATTGTGTGAAAGAATGATCTTAATCACCCGCTTCTGGATTGATTCAAATGGCACTGTCTAGGGAACCGGGAGTCGTACTTTATGTCCTACGGGCTACGGAACCGGTAGTTCTCACGGAAACCAAACCATATGAGCTGCGATTCCGGGATCTGACGTCATTAACTAACGGAAACTTGTATGTGCTGGCTCCCGTTCCGGTAGTAATTGGAAATAGCTCACGGAAACTTCATCGCACCGGCTTCTCGTCCGGTAGCCTCACGGAATTGTGTACTCAGAAGCTAGGGACCCGGTAGTTGATACCGGAAACTGTATAATTGGAGCTTCTGATCCGGTAGTGTCTACGTGGAATATAGAACTCATGGAATAGTTTGGATGAGAGCTAGGATGCCGAGATTTTCACTGACTTAGAGAAAATAACATGGGAAAAAATCCACTACCGGAACCCATATATTGAGAGCTAAGGTACCGGTAGCAACGACTATTTGCTTAAAAAATGACCAGCTCACGGACACAGATGGCTATGGGCTAGGGTTCCGGTAGTGACGAACAAAAAAAATTGAACTCACGTACCCATGTCAGTGCAGACTAGGAAACCGGAAGCAAATATTTTTAACTAACGGAACTCAGCTTCTGTGGGCTGGGGTTCCGGTAGGGCAAAACAAAAAAAAAGATTTTGAACTGGATTCAGTGAGCTGTACCGTACTCAAAGTCCATATTGACACGCTTCCGTGAGTTTGTAATTTTAATTTTTGGCACTACCGGAACCCCAGCCAGCAGGAGCTGGGTTCCGCGAGTCAAACACATTCACTTCCGGTTTCCTAGTCTACACTGACATGGGTCCGTGAGTTCAATTTGTCTTTATTTTCTTCACTACCGGAACCCTAGCCCATCGTTACCTGTGTCCGTGAACTGGTCATTTTCAAGCAAATAGTAGTTGCTACCGGTACCTTAGCTCTCAATGTATGGGTTCCGGTAGTGAATTTTTTCCCATGTTATTTTCTCTAAGTCGGTGAAAATCCCGGCATCCTAGCTCTAATCCAAACTATTCCGTGAGTTTTATATTCCATGTGGGTACTACCGGAACAGAAGCTCCAATTATACAGTTTCCGGTATCAACTACCGGCTCCCTAGCTTCTGAGTACACAATTCCGTGAGGCTACCGGACGAGAAGCTGGGGCTATGAAGTTTCCGTGAGCTATTTCCAATTACTACCGGAACGGGAGCCAGCACATACAAGTTTCCGTTAGTTAATGACGTCAGATCCCGGAATCGCAGCTCATATGGTTTGGTTTCCGTGAGAACTACCGGTTCCGTAGCCCGTAGGACATAAAGTACGACTCCCGGTTCCCTAGACAGTGCCGATTCAAATAGGATATCCAAAGATCAGGGATTTGTAGTAGACGGAGGCTGGGTGGTAATCAAGAGGTAATTGGCTTGTAGCATAATGCCTATCACAAGCCAAGAGTTGGTTTGGGATGACCACTTGACACATGATTTGTGTTAGCTTCCTGCTTTAACTTGTCAACATGTCTCTGGCTGGTCAAGCCCAGGTTTGTCCCAGGTCAGGAGACACCAGTCCTCAAGTTCTCTTAGAATAGAATTTTATTTTTCAAAAGTGTCTGTCACAGCCTTACCGCCGAATTTGACCTTTTCGTCATACAAAATGAGGAATCACATAACACTTTGTCACGAAGGTAAAAAAAACACTAAAAAGGACTAACTTATCGGTTATTGTACAACTCAACAAATGCTTCCTGCCAGCTTGCCATAGTATTGAGTATTGAGTATCTGTTGGGTTATGGCATAGTCAGAACCAACTTGTGTCATCATATCTTGCTTTTGTTTTTGCCAACAGACAGCTGTTTTGCCTTTGGGCTTTTGTTTAAAGATATTTTATTCTGTATTCTTTAGCTCTTTGACCTTTTTGTTATAAGACAGAACTTGGACAGCACCTAAGAAATCAACTAGGAGTTTTTTGTTGGTATCTGGCTAAAGAAGTTTTCTTCTTTGTCTTCTAACAAGATATATCCAACACAGGCACGGGAAACAGGGAACATGTTAGAACCAGTCTAGTACACTAGCCCCTTTTCAGGCACGGTGCTCAAACGTCTAGCACCATGCCTGGGTGCTAGACGTTCAAGCACTGTACCTTGGATTTCATGTATGGTGCATGGATTTCAGTATACAGTGCATACATCAAAAACACAGTTTCTTTCATAACAACTGAGCACCAGCTCGGACAGGGCTGAAATTACTACCATGAATTAGAGAAATCAAAGACAACCCTTTATATATTTTTCACAACAAAAACAAAAGGGCTCGGCTGATGACAGATGTGAAAAACCTCATTTCATTTTCTACATAGTCAAGGGTCTTGCATGCAAAGTGCCCTGTGCCTCAGCTTTTTCTACCTAACAGCCAACCAGAATATTGGCTCTTGGGGAATAGATAGGGAAAATACATGGAAAATAGATAGGGTGCTGTTAGGTTTTTCATCTCCATCATCATTAGAACCCTTTTGTTATTATTATTTTGCTATTATTTCTGCAGTGGTAGTATCAATGGTCCCCAGTTCTACAGAAAATAATTCTTACAAAACCTGTTAATGCATATGATCTGGTTAAAACTAACTCAAAACATAATTTCGTTTTTTTCCTCCCAGGGTTTGTGGAAAACAAAGGATCTGGAATTACCCGGCATTTCTGGTGAACTTACGGAATTGGAGGACCTGACAGAGAGTTCGTCTGCTACGTCTACTTCTTGCAGTAGGAGACTGAACTACAGCTTTTGTTCAGGCTCAAGAACCAGAGGTTCAAAAGCTTTTCACATGACGTTGGCTTGAAAGATAGAGAGAGGTTCGTACATCCAGTTTTTTTTCTATTATTTTCTTCCGTTATTAGCCTTGCCTATGACATCCTATTGCAGGACAGTCACACTAATTTAAGACATTTAAGGTTTGAAGATACACCACATGTCCTGATTTTGCTAAGAGAATGACAATCTTTACCCAGGGTAATGTCAGTATTTGCATTAGTAGATTACACACCAAAACCCTCACTACTTGTCTTAACACACATTACGGGTTTTAATTTGTCTTCATTTTTTCTCCACATTAAGCTTTAATTGGGCCTATTATTACTAATAATTTATTTCCATGCAAGATAGAATTACAGTAAGAACAAAAAGAAACAACAAAAACTAGTTAAAATACACAGAGATTGAATAGCTTACTAGATTAGAATTCCAAAGATTATTGAGCTTTATGAGAGTAAGAATTTACCCAGCCAGATGCACGGATGGCCCGCATTGTGGCTTGCTTTTCTGTTGTATCACACCTTATATTCAGATACAGAATTCGAAAGCCAGTTGTGATGTCAGAACTCAAATGCCATGTTGGTAATTCTAGCATTATTTTGCTACTTTTTAGGTATTTGAGATCTTTTTTTATTAGTGCATTGATCAGAAAGTGCGAAAGTACCAATGCCTATTTTGAGTACGGTATACCTCTAGCGCATCTGACTGGAATCATATTTGACAGTGTAAAGCGGATACGTCAGCTGAATTTTATTAGAGCTATATTTCGGCCCTTCTTGGAAAGGGTTCTCTTCGGGCTCAAGCCGCTCAAACTGGAAAATGGACTTGCGGAGAAAGTTTTTTGTTCTTCCACAAATGAACTTGGAAAGCAGAGCTAAGTCATGGTTTATAGGATAAATCATGGGTGAAGCTGGAATACTTAGGATCTGCGAAACCAACACGAAAGTGCTCTTATACCTGCCAATTCTTATAAAACTTGTGCCAGGAATGAACTGCTTGATTTAGAAATGTCCATATTAGTTGCGTTCTTGATCCGAATTCTCCACTACGAATTCTCGCTTCTGAATTCTCGATTCGCGTACAAATTACCGTTTTACTCCTCTGACTTCTCCATTCTCGCTTTTGACAAAACCACTAATTTTGCAACTCGTCGCAACCCGGTATACGTGTATATGCATATTAAACACCCAAACTCTGTTGACCAATCAGGGAGGAGGAGAATCGACAATTCACCATCGGAGCAAATTCTCGATTCTGCAGAATCGCAAGAAAAGGAGAATTCACTTCATCTGAATAGTCCGAAAACGCGAAATAGGAGATTTCAGAGGAGAATCGTGAGGAGAATTCGGATCAAAAACGCAACTATTGTCAGGCAAAAGAAATGTAATTAGCTTTTAGATCCAGTGTTTATGTGATGTTACCCATGAGTTTGGGATTGTCTTTTCCAACCAAAGTGTGACTAAATTTTTAATCTAGGTATGGAATGTAACAAGTCGCATTAACATTGGCATAGAGTCTAACTGTCACAAGATGGATAAAACTGACCAGACGCTTCCTGATCAGGCATTTGGTATTCGTGGACAGTTTGGTGTTTGTGACCAGTGTCTAGTATCATTTGATGTAAGCGACGGCCACATAGTTCACTTGCAAACCTGTCCTGCCAAGTCTGTATCGTCTTACAGAAAGTACTTGATCGACAACCTCAGATCTGGTGAAGTATTTGATTGTAAAGCTTGCAGCTATGAGCGCCGACAAGACTTGGAACTTTGGGACAAATATGAGGGCAAGTTTAGATGTGTTCAGTGTGCAGGACACCTAAAAAAAGACATAACACTCCACGTTCATTCTGCTCGTGGTGGAAGTGTGATGTGTGGCTTCTGTACCCAGGAAGTTCCTCCTGAAAAGATGCAAGACCACATCATGAAGCACTACAAACTTCTCTCCATCCTATTTAGGATATGTAGCAAGGAGTGCTTAGAACGCCAGTTTGACGGTGCAAATTCTTTCAAAAGTATTAAGAACAGATTCACATGCTGTGTCTGTATGACTGTCATACGCCACCAGTCGAGTTGGAAACGTCATTTGTCTAATCATGGCATATATAATAATACAAAGCCTACCTTTGCCTGCCCACTCTGTTCATGGAATGGCAAGAGGAGGTTATTTGGCAGTCATCTAAAAAGTGTGCATGGGGCTCCTAATATGCCGCCAAGGCTGTTTGGGGAAGGAGTCACTTGTGGCCACTGCTTCTTATTATTTAAGAACAAGGACGAACTGGCTGCTCATATTGGGATAGTATATATGGGACTTGGGGATACAAGTCCTGCTCCTTCCAGTAGCCTTAGGCACGGATGGGAGAGTGCGGGTGACATTCCTGCTATAGCCGATGTGGACGGAAGCTCGATGGTTCTTCAGTCCAAACCTGGACTTAATGACCTGAAAAATCAGTGTGTTACATGTGCTCATTGCGCCAGACCATTTGGTGACCTTGAAAAACTTTCTAGTCACATTTTCACTGAGCATCTTGACAGGGATACCGTTAGCAAACGAAAAGCGATAAAACTCGTTAAATGCTGTATCTGTTGTCTTCGTATGACAAAGTCGTATTTTTTCCAGCACCTTCGTGAAATACATGGATACTACTGTCGTACGTATCCGAGTTCTTTGAAAAGCAAAAGGTCTCTTCACCATTACATATCATTAGCAGACTTCCGGCGTAAGCTCACGGAAGATTTTACCCCGGGAAAGATCTTCGGCTGCAAGTGCTGCCACCTACCTCGCCTGTTAGAGCTTGAAGGCAGGTCCTTCAGTGAAGATCGAACAGTAGACTGTGCCAATTGCAGAACGTCTTTCACTGCTGACTTGTCTTGTCATTTACATAAAAAGGGTGAAGCGATTGTCTGTGGGTTCTGTTCCGAACAAGGAGTACTGAATCCCGAAGACGTGGCTAGCCATCTCTCCGGCCACCAGCGGGAACTTTCGTATCTTATAAACATTTGTTCTTCTCAGTGCCTTGTCTCTGTACAAAATACCTGGCCGAAAGAGTGGGAGGATTGCCGAGATCTCTACAAATGCATGACGTGCTTCAAAGGCTTCAGAGCTTGGTGGGAGTTGCAAATCCATACAAACTCACATAAGCCAAAGTGTGAGTGGGTGGCTTGCGCACACTGCAATCTGCTACTTGCTGGTCCCAGACAACTGCGACGGCACATCTCTGTCAGGCATAGCGTTAGCTATAGTTGTCCGCTCTGCCCAACCAATTGCAACCGTCTCTGCCAGTTTAGATCCCATCTGGGGTGGCGTCATCATGGTGCTACACTTCAGTGCCTTGAGTGTTCCGACGTCTATTCAAGTGTCAGTGAATATTTAGAGCATTTGCAAATCCACGCCAGTACAGTTCACGCCTGCTCGGTTTGCAATGAGAAGCTAACTAGTACCTTTGCTTTGAGGCAACATGAAAAACTTCACGCAAAGATGGAATGCTGTGACGTCTGTCTTCAAGATTTCCCGGACAAAATGAGCCTTACAACTCATCGAACTTTCTGCCGACCAATGTACAAGTGCGCTCACTGCTTTGCCGGGTATCGATCTTTATATGAACTGAGTCAACATATAATCAACCATCACTTTGTTCTGCAGTATTACCTTGATAACCCGCACCAATGCAAAGAGTGTCCCAAGACATTTTATACCTCTGTTGCTTTATTTCGACACAAATATAAGTTTCATACAGTGCATCAGGAGCAAATATGCCCTACCTGCGGTGAAGTGAAACCTACTCGGAAGGATTTGTACCAGCATGTGCATTACTATCACAAACCAAAGGTGCACCAGTGTGTCTCTTGCGACAAAGCATTCAGACTGAAGCATCAACTCAACCAACATGTTTTCTACAACCACACGATTGATTTTCCATATGAGTGTTCCAAGTGTGGGAACAGGTTTAGAAGGGCAGCTAACCTCAAAGAACATGAAGCTAAAACGTGCACGATTTCAAAGAAAAGCAAAAAATAGGCTAGTTGAAGATGGTAGTTGCGTTTTAATCTGAATTCTGAGTTCTCGCTTCTCAGTTCTCGATTCTCGTACAGATTACCGTTTTTGTTCTTCTCGCTTCTCCATTCTCGCTTTTGACTAAAACACTAATTGAGCCACTCGTTAAAACCTGCCTGTACGGGTTGAATACCCGCCCTTTATTGACCAATCAGGAAGGAGAATCGAGGATGGACTGACAACAACTTCTCGGTTCTGAAGGATCGCGAAGCTTTCCTGTTCTCGATTCTGACAAAAATACAAAATAAAGGATGATTGGCTTCATCTCAATAGTCATAAAACGCGTAATAGGAGAATTGAGATAACAAAAAAAGTGTAACTAATATTGCACTGCTTGCACAAATCTTTGACTATTATTTCCAAACCCACGTGATTTCTTTCCGTGTGTGTTTTTATTTAGGCTTACCTTACAAGTATTTCATCAGTAAGAAAGGAGAGGTCCAGAAAGGATCAAAGAGCACGACCGTTAAGGTTGCGCCCGTGCTTCATTTTGTGGCAGCAATGCCATTGGCCAGTCGGCAAAATTTGAAACAGTGTCGACGCGTAGTAACTCGAAGCGGTTGATTCATCACAGTGAAAAGCGAGACTACTAGCAGAACTTTAAATTTCTTTTTATTGTGTTATTTTAATTTTTCTAGGTTCAAGTAATTACATATGCGACCTGTCAGGTTTCGATAAAAATTTAAATCAGTGTTCTCGCTATTAGTTGAGCTGCCTTTTCTGTTTCCATCTGCTATGCTGCTGCTGCTGAAAGCAGTTGCACTGGTCCTTAACCCGACTGAAGAGGAGCCAGAGGTTCAAATTTGGGTCTTTTAAGCAGTTTTTTTTGCCGCATATTTTTTCCACATATTCGTTGCGTTTTTGCAGATACCATGGTACCTGATACCACGGTCGTTTCAGCCGTTACCGTGGTATCTCGGCACCACGGTCAAATGGCGTTTTTGCAGTTACCGTGGTATCTGGCAAGGTACTATGAATTGCGTTTTTGCAGATACCATGGTATCTGTTACCACGGTACCTTGTCAGATACCACAGTAACTGCATAGAACGCCTTTTCACCGTGGTATCAGATACCAGGGTAACTGTCAAAATGACTTTTGACCGTGGCAGGGGCGTAGCTAAGGCGTGGGGCTACCCCCCCCCCCTCCCTCGAAGAAAGAAAAAAAGCTAAAACGGGCGCTCGCAGAGCGCCCGACCACGAAAATTCAGCTCATCTGGGCGCTCACCCAGAAAAGGTAAATGGGGGGTGCGCCCGGAAAAGTCATTAAGGCTAGTTATTAAGGCGTCGGGTGTTCTGGGTTCTCGTGCGTCTGAAACTTTAGGAATTGCATTCTCAGTCGCATGTTTCGAGAGGCAGGCTATTTCTAGTCGTTCAGATACGAAGAGGTTTCTTAATCATATTTTGTCAGAATGAGAAGGATGATTGTTAGATCTAAGCTTCCATGACCGACAGAAGACAAATCTTGAAATTCGTCCTGCAGCACACACTTTTAACCTAAGTTTTACCACGATCTGTTGTCTACTAGTATCTCTCGATTCAAGTAAAAATCAGGCTGATTTTGCTTGTGGCGTACCTTTCCAGTAATGTATTAGTTTCATTTAAAGATCCTTTGTATTTTAGTAGAAAAGCATTTAATAATAAGAATTTTTCTCCAGTCCGACGTTAAAAAATAAATCGGCTTCGTGAGCAATGAGAGAAGACTGAATGACGGGTCTGATTATTGCAACACGTCATTCGATATTAATTTTGTGTTTGAAATCTAAATTCAGAACAAGTCACTCCATTTCAGTTTTTTTTTCTGGATGATCAGTACTTCTTTTTTGGAAAGGCTCGAACTCAAGCACATTATCCAACTTCCAGTGTCACACATTTTTCTGGAATCGTCGTGAACAAAGACAGACGGGCAGTTCCTGCTAAGTGGCCCTTACCTTCAAAAGGCGGTCTGATCATACAGGATTCCACAGAATTAGCCTGCGGCGCCTTTCATAGTAGGCTCTATTTACTGGAAAGTCGTGTCATTTCATTCGGATTTTAGGCTTGGAATTTCGGTTTGGGCCGCATTAAAAGCTATACAGATTTGTTGCGGGGTAGTAGAGTTTGCCCGAAAAAAGTCATGGCCTACTTAAAAAATTTCGCCGGCGGCGCTCATTTTCGTTCTGTCTCCTATACAGTTTTGCGGATATATTACTCTGTTTCTTGGCTATTGCTTCTAACTGGTATGACTCTTGGGCCTTCCGGACATCTGCCAGTCGTATATTTTAAGTTACTCACCTCCCACGCCCAATTCTTTAAACCGCTTCTGAGCTCGGAGATATAACTATGCTTCTAGTCTTCAACGCTAGCAGTTATCCTGGACCGTGGTATTAGATACCATGGTAGCTGCAAAAACATTCTTGAAAAAATTAAAGGTTATAGTAAAGGATTGGCACTACCACTTCCTTTTGTCGTTATTCGATTCGATGTCTCCAGTCAAATACGTGTGATATTGAATTTTGACATGTAGTTTGATACTTATATTTCAACAATGCATAAAACGAATACGTCTGCTACGATGCTTTGGCAGTGATGAATGGCCCTTCTTGCCAAGGTTCCTCGTCAGCCTATCGAACTTCAGGGACAACGTTGGGGGAAGGAACAAACCTGCAATTGATTGTTACAATTGCAAATGATCGTAACCGACATATCCGTCTTATGCATTGTTTGTTTCCCAGTCAGCTTGGGTTCAAGGAGCATTTAGCTTAAGATGACTAACTCTTCGTGCCGATGAAGAATTGCCGTGTGCCTAGCGATGAGCCAGAAACATCACCACACCTAACGATGTTGATTGGCCAACATTTGATTTGAATCGACTTTGAAGATTTGTTTGGGTGACGAGCTATCGTTCAACCGCCTTCGTGCCCAATGCGCCAGCTAATGCAGTAAATTTATTGTTCTTTTCGTATTTTCATTGTGCATTTCTTGTTTGCGTTTACTGTCGCTGTAGATTTTGTGTACCCCCGTTCATTTACCTTTTTTCTGTATGTACTGTGAAAATGCCTTATTACTAGGTTGCACGTAATAAATTCATTCATTCATTCTATAGGCTTTTTTCCGCGACACACTTCTGGGTGTTTGTCGCGGAAACACGATTGTGTGCCACACAGTCGAGCCACGAGTTGAAACTCGCGGAAACGCCGTTTTGTCTATTTTTTTGTCGGTAACTTCAGATATCTGAAAATAAAATTGAAAGTCATGTAAAATCATCATAAATAGAACTCCAGGATTGTTCTTACCATTATGTACAACAGGGATCCTCAGTTTTAAGTCTATATGCTTGAAAAAGTAGTTAATTTCATTGTTTAGACACTATTTTGCTGCTTTATTTGAATTTCCCGCCAGAATCGAACCACAAAATCGACAATCACCTCGCCAGTTGTTTGTCGAATTTGAGCCACAAATCGAGCCACGAAAATCTTGTTGGTCGCGGAAACACAGTTGTGGCCCACACAAAACACCGCGGAAACACTCTTTTCGAGCCACAATCGACCCACAAACTGTTTGTGGGAGCACGGAAAAACGCCTTGTGTGACTAAGTGCAAAACACGCCAATGAACCTCGGGAAGAACGTGAAACGTCTCCCGAACGATAACTTAAATCCTATGTCAACCAATCAACGGTGTTCATTGAGAACAGGTGTAGTGACGCTTCCCAGTCTTCGCTAGGCTCACTGCGATTCTTCATCGGCACGAAGAGTTACGTCATCAAGAGTATTGTCGTCAACTTAAAGGCACAGAAAACTTGACTACGCAACTTTCGGCCATCAAACCGACCTGGGGGGCTTAGATAAAGATACAGGGACTTATTGTCGACAGGGCCCCCCTTCTTTGTTATCTCGAACCCCCTCCTTAGTGTTCCCAAAGCTAGCTGGCAGGCCCTTGCCCTTGCACTGTAATTATGCACTGTAAAAGGTCGCCTTTGGCCCTGTTTCGGCCACAGTATCGGGGTAGTAGTCAAGAGGTCGTGCGTTCGATTCCTACTCCCGGCACACAAACCTTTTGCTTCTTTTTCTACTAGCTCAAAAGTCGAATTCTCGGAAACTGCCCGGAAACTGCAATGGTCGTAAGGAGAATTTTTCTTACTCTCAATATCGACTCAGGGTACATTCTTGATATGTCAGCTAGCTCCCCGAGTCAAGGTTGAGTCAAGTTTTCTGTTCCTTTAAGGTGCATTTTTTTTTTATGTAGTTTCGGTGTAGTTTGACGTACTTTTGTTTCAGTTATGAAAGTACAGTACGTGTACCGTTTGTCTATTACACATACTGTGCTTTCATAACTGAAACAAAGTACGCCAAAATACAGTGAAACTACAACGAAGCCACATTAAAAAAAACGCACCTTAACGCCCATATGAGCTTTGCTGTCTGCGGCATCTTGTAGTCATTTTAGGAACGGATAGGTTTTGCGTCAGTCCTACAAGATGGCGTTGTAATCTCTTCAGCAATGGCCGCCGCTCGTAATCCGTATATGTGAGAGCAGGGGAGAGGAATAGACTAAGATTGTGGCGCGCATAAAATAATGTACGCTTTATTATTTTATGCGTTGATTAGAGGTTCGATGTAAGGACAGGAAACATACTGAATCCTAATATGAAAACTATTTTCTCGCCGGACAAGTTGATCGCCCGGAATCCGGCCAAAACCGGAAAATGTGTTATTTCAGGACTAGTTTTTACAGTATAGTGGTATTGAAGATAGTTTAGTTTAATAAGATATTTATAGTCGGTAGAAGCTTCAGTTATTTATTACAGGTTTGTTTCCTTCCCCGAAGTTGAACCAGAGGATTGACAGCCTGACGAGGACCCTTGCCAAGAAGGGCCGAAATATCGCTGATGAAGAATCATAGCTGGCGTATCCGTTGTAAACATTGTTTGAATAAATTGCGCTTTTTGTCTTGGAGTCTGCATATGGAAACCTCCGGAAACAATCATCCCTATTTTGAAAACGTCACGCTCAGGAGAAGAATGCTCTCCGTGTCCATGTCTGTAAATGCATTCTCCATCGTGTGTTCAAGTATGGTTTCATTGTTCAGGTGTCCTTTAAAGTACCAATCTTGACCGCACAGTAAAAAACAAATACTTTTAAGCAATATATGCATTTTCATGATGCCCATCAGCACATTATCATTTTTGCCTCAAGGGTTTTGCTTATAAATGAAGTTCTAGCTCCCTTAGAGTACGCATCTCAACCGCAAAGTCGAAACTTACTTTTGATCAATCAAAACATCTTAACCAATGCAAGTGCCATATGAGCTTACAGCTCTTGTTTGTTTTGTTTCTGCTTTGCTGCTAAATAATCGTAGCTGACGTATCCTTTTTATGCATTATTTGAATTTAAGTTTTGTTTCTACCTCACAGTCGTTGGCACGAATTGAGATGTTTATGCAGGGAAATAAAATTAGTAAACTCAGGAAGTTGTACGGTGACACAATTTTTTTTTTTAAGTTATAAACTCAGTCACACGACTTTAATTCAGGTTACTTTAATTCTAGGCTAGTGGTACTAATAGATATATTAAGATATATTAGATATATTCTGGCATCACCCCCACTTTTGAATTAATTGAGTTAGCCTATAAAATGGTCTGTGTGCAGAAATATCTGTAAGCTAAGAATGGTTGGGCTTTGAAATTATATTTAAGCCGGATCCGACCGGATAGAACCGATTCCTCCTTGAGTGGGGATGCCACAATTTAAAGAGGATGTAGCACCAGAATTTCGTGTCTGGTGGCCAGTGACGAATACGTCGGCGGCGCTCGGAAGCTTTTTCGGGGGCGATTCGTTGGATTACTTTTGGCGCATCACGGGACTATCCAGGACCAAGAACTACTATTTATTAGAATACCCCCCTCTGTCCTCGCAACGGGTCCTAGCTCCGATCAGCCAATTTTTGACCCGAATAAGCTCTTAATTTTTAGTTCTTATGCCGCAGTGAAGTCTGACCGAAATCTCTTCTGGCCGATATGTCGCAACGAACCCCTTCAGACTTGTCTAAACGTAATATTGCGGAATTTCTGTTTTCTTCGGAATTGTCCATCGCTTCCATCTAATGCAACTCACTGTTCTTTTCTCAAACATCCACGTTCCTCTGGACAAACGCAAACACAGGAAGCATATCAGTTATCCCTCACCAGGCCATTTTGGGATCCAAAAACGTAAGTGGAGGGATATCTATTACATCGCAAAAGTTGTCCGTCTGTACGTCCGTCTGTCCGCACGATAACTCTCGAAGGGAATGAGATATTTTTTTTTTATCAAACTTGGTGTTAGGATTCTTCGAGTCAAGGGAAAGGTCGAGTAAGTAGATGGGCCCAATAGCTGTATGTTTAGGGAGTGGGAGGGGTTTCAAATTAAGGGGTGAAAAAAACATTTTTTAAAAGCTAATGAGTCAGTCTATTTGAACGACATGCTGCTGGACACGAATATGACAACTATTTTCTCGCTTGATAAGTAGTTCACCCGGAACCTGGCCAAAACCGGAAATTTTGTTAAAAGTAAAAGTTTTATCTCAAGTTGATTAGATGTCCGATTTCGGGGTAAGGAGACATGCTGAATCCGAATATAAAAATGATTTTCTCGTCAGACAAGTAAATCGCCCGGAATACGGCCGAAACCGGAAAAATTTGTCAAAAATAAAAGTTTAATAGCAAGTTGGTTAGAGGTTCGATGTAAAGACAGGAAACATGCTGAATCCTAATATGAAAACTATTTTCTCGCCGGACAAGTTGATCGCCCGGAATCCGGCCAAAACCGGAAAATGTGTTAAAAGTAAAAGTTTTATATGAATTTCATTAGGTGTTCGATTTACGGGTAAGAAGACATGCTGAATTCGTGTATGACAATCATTTTATACCTGGGCACATAGTTCGCCACGAGTCCGGCTGAAATCGGAAAATTTGTTAAAAGTTGAAGTTTTATCTGAAGTTGATTTGAGGTTCCACATAGGGGTAAGGAGTTCTAATAGTTCGCCCGGAATCCGGCTGAAACTGGAAATTTTGCAGAAGTAAGGCAGAAACTTTCGTCAAAGTAGATATGACGCAGGCTATAGGGGTAAACACACATGCTGAATCCATATTTGAACTTAGTCTTCTCAGATGATTACCATTTGCCTTACTCTGTTTCTAGATTTTGTTAGTAAAGTGCTCAAGGAGTCTGGCGAAGACTGGACCTCTATAAGACCCGATTGTCTGGATCAGGTCTGGACCAGATATTAAATTTAAGATTCCATCAAAACCTTTGGTCTTGTTTCCGTCCCCAAGAATCTTTTTGTCTCAGTCACTCCTCGCTTGTTTTAAATGTTGTTTGTAACGATTTCGCGTGCTCTAGCGTTGGTTCGGGGTTAAAACCCCCGGCAGCGGGTCGCTGGACTGCTTGAATCAGCCTACACGACACGCTTTTAAGGGAGTTTTCTGTTTTTCACACTGCTAAGGAATGTGTACAGTGCATCTGAGGTAATGCACCCGCTTAGTACTAACGGAGCGCGATTGCAGGTTTATCCACTGCGCAGTCTGTTCCTTCTAGGAGTAAACCCTGCAGCCCACTTTTTGCCTTCCTTTTCTGCGCTAGATTTCGCGTTTATCGACAGTTGTCGGTTTCCGCTGCGATTATCGCATCTTGAGCCGCGCAGCTTTCTCAAAAGGTGGTTTTGGGAGGTTAGTGGAAGTTTCCGCGAAAAGTTGAAAGTTTCGGGAAAGAAAGCAAAATGTGTAAACTAATAAGTACTCGTTCAGGCGAAACTGAAAGCGAATCATAAGTGGTGGCGTGACACCGATAAGTCTGTTGTGGTGCAAAGCAAAATGACGCTAGCGAACAGTGCAAAGGCTTGAAAAAGTGACACACACTCTAATTGCAGCGGAATTAGCACCCCTAGCGATATAGAACGTCCCTACCGAAACTCAATCAGTCGTGCAACAACGCTGGCTTCATATTCTAAGTACAGCAAAAAATACCCCCCCCCCCCCCTCCTGTTTCTTGTTGTGTGCTAGGCCGCATCTTAGCTTCACAATGAATTTGTAAACCCGCAAGTTTGTCTCGATTTAAATATCCGAAGCGTACTGGGCAGCGCTACGATACGGTCAGATTGCGAAGCATGGAAAGCATATAAATAATACTAGCTCACTAGTATTATTTGACTCTGCTGTGATGACAACGCCTTGACATCAGCAAGAGACGCCGGCTACGCTGGTACTGGCACGTCCAATGCCGCTCACCCGAAGCACTCACCAAGAAGGCCCTCCACTACCAGCCGCTTCCTGGGTGGAAGAAACGCCAAGAAGGACAGCGCAAAGCTTGCCTCGCCTGCGTCAAGGCCGATCTCGAGCCCAAGGGAATATTCCGCCATTTGGAAGAAGATGGACAAACACTGGCATGAACTAACACCGGAATGGACCCGCGACCGCCACGGATGGTACTCTACAGTGGAACAACTCTTGGGAGAGGAAGGGAGTGCTTGGCTAAAAGGCCATACTGATAGCGCTGCTCACTGCGCTTGCGACATCAAAGCAAGACAAACTTGCGGGTTTAGAGATTTCTAGTAAGTCATAAATGTGGTCCGCACACATCAAGGAACCAGTGGAGGCTTTATCTTTGTTTTGCTGCGTTCAGAATATGAAGTTATTGGAGCCAGCGCTGGTGGAGACAGTATGGACGACCACTATCGCTATTGGTGCTAGTATCGCTGCTGTTTGAGTGTGTGTCATCTCCAACTCTTGGTGCTACTCCCTAGCGTTATTTTACTCTGGCTAGAAGGGTGCATGTTCGCTTCTTTTAGCGCAGCATGGCGGTCCAGTGGCTGAAGTATCGCTGGAACAAATCTCGGTTCATGAGTAGAAAATGCAATAGTTGCGTTTTTGTTTGACTTTTGCCTTTCCCTTTTCGGCTTTAGCTTTTTTGAACATTTTCGCGTTTTTGTAAGTCGCCGAATTTTCGCATTTCTTGGTTAAAAATGCAGTTTTAAGAACTGCCATTCTACTTGTATTTTACTTGTACTGCAAATTTTTCATCTTTAAATACTGATTATCACCGTGCCTCAAATCCATCTTCTATTGGATTTTGGTTCGCGAGACAAAAGCCAAAAAAGAGCGCTGCTTGGTCATCTGCCAAGTTTTCCTTTTTGCAAAAAGGCGAGGGGAAAGGCGAAATCGGCGTTTGCCTTTTTGACAAAAACGGGAAACTGTCAAACAGTGCTTAGGGCCATTTTACGAAAACGCAAAACAAGTAAAAAGCCAAACGGCGAGGAAAAAGGCGAACAAGTCACAGCTTATTCCTTCAAGTTCAAATGACTTCCTTTACTCTACACTCCTTAACTTGAATCGTGAAAATATTTTACTCAGCTAAAATCGCGTCTTCCAGAGTTTTCAACTCTTTCTAAAACCTATCATCAAATTACAATACAGGCAAAGTAAGGCACACTTGGTTTGCCGATATGACTATAACTAATTACAACCAAGGGCCCATGAGTGTGTGTGCATAGTTAAGCTATGGCCTAAGGATATTTAAGCTATGAACATCTTATTATGGGCCCTTGAAACAAATCAGATTACGAACAGACTAGCAATATAAAAGACTAGAAAAACAACATAAATATCAAAGGAAATTAAAGACTGAATGTGAAAAAAGGGGGGAGAGGAACATCTTTCTCCTTCACACAACTTTTGTCTCCTTTCTCCTCTTGCTCTGACACTTTGGTAAACGCCATCTCTTGCTTTCCGGAATCCGGATGGTTGAAAAGTGGATACGTGTATGAGCTGGATCCGCTGGTAAATGGATAAGATGTTGGAATAATGTTGACGTCATATGAGCTAGGGTAGTGCCAGTTTTGTTCGCCAGATGGCTGGTGGTGGTAGCTCAGGCTGCCTAGGTTGTTGAATGTATTTGCCATACCGGATAGAACAGCTGCGGGGAAAAAGTAGAGTGTGAGAGGACTGTACGCCGTAGAAAACCGGATCGAGCAAATTAGCAGCAATATTCTACAGAACGGGATTCGATCAGATGTTACCCGATAAGAAAATTATCTGTCAGGCTAATTGCTAATCCCATTCTTTAGTGTTCAACAATTTTGTTTGATGTTGCTTTCTCTAGACACGAAAAATCCTAGTCCGTGAGTCCTCTGAGCGCAACCTCTATTTCCTGTTTTAACCATTTCCAAGCTTGTTAATTTTGACCGATTAATTTAGGCCTATGTAGAAAAAACAATAATGTCTCCTCTAAAAGTGGAAACGACCACCTTAACAAGGAGAAAATATTTAAAATCAAATGTTACTAACAATATTCTGTTATCATTACAAGCTGAACAGACAACTTTCTTCACAAACCATTCTATCTATAACCCTCCTCCCTTAAACAAACTATTACTCACTAATTCAAATACCCCTAACCCCCTCCCAAGAAAAACAAATAGCTTGTATAAGCTTCGTAATAACAATAACAAGACCAAAAGTTTCGATGGAATCCCAAAACTCAAATATTTTTAAACTTCGTGATACTGACAATCAACGGGACAGGTCTCCAGAATCAGTAAACTTGCAATGTAAACTTACAGATCCCTTACTCAGAGGTAATATTTTTCACCGAAAAGAATATCTGATAATTAGGTTCGTTCGTAAACTTCTGGTGATTATTGTAGCCAAACTGTCCGTCCAAGGCAGGAAAAAGACGTTTTCCGATTCATCGTATCGATTTCCAGGGGCGTCACTATGTCTGGCGTCAAGGTCCTGAGAAAGTAATTTCGTCGGGTGAAGCCCGGCGAAAGTTCACTTGTTTGTCGGCGCGAATCGCCGGCAAATACAGAAAAAATAAAATTTGGTATGCTTTCGGCACATCGGGTGCTTTTATATGCGAGAAATAAAATCCTGCAAACATTTGTCGGGCAGAACACTGAAGAAATCGAATTCTGCATGCTTTTGTCGTGTTTTTCGGGTGTTACATCGGGTTTTTCGGTGTTACATCGCGTTCTTTTTATACAGAAGAAATACAAAAAAATCAAGTTTTGTTGGGCGTCGCTCGACTTGTCGGCACATCGGGTTCTTTTTATACGCAAGAAATGAAATCCTGCAAACATTTGTCAGGCAAAGCACTGGAGAAATCGAATTCTGCATGCTTTTGGCGTGCCTCGGTTCGTCGGCACATCGGGTTCTTTTTATACATAAGAAATCCAGATGAAATAGTTTTTTTTTATGCTTTTGTCGGGCGTCGGTCGACTCGTCGGCACATCGGGTTCTACTTATACGTAAGAAATATTTTGCAAACTTTGTCGGGCGCACCCAGGAAGTTTAAGTTTCATTGGCACAAGGGGTTATTTTTACACGTATGAATCAAGTTCTGACAGTCTAGTCGAGCAAAACACAGAACAAATTAAATGCTCAATGGTTTTGTCGGGCGTCGGTATTCTCGTCGTCTCGTTGGTACATCGGCTTCTATTTACGCGTAAAAAATAAAGTTATTTACAATCGTGTCGGGCAAAACACAGACGAAATCGAAGTCTGAATGCTTTTGTCGGGCGTCGGTATTCTTGTCCGCACACCGGGTCTTTTATATGTAAGAAATTAAATTCTGCAAACATTTGTGGGTCGCAAATTTTTCCGGAAAAATACAGATTTAAAAAAAATTCGCCGGCGTTGCTTATTTCAACTTGTTCTGGGTACAGTCGTTGGAAGCTTCGCTTCTTAGCAAAAGTTGAAACGAAAAGCCGAATATGTGGAATTAAATATATGAATTTACATCAAAGGAACAATGTCAACTGATGCATTACAGTAAGTTTTTACACAAAATTTCGCCTGCGGCGCATTTTGTAGTATTCCCTATTTGGAAGAATGGTGTATCATTTAGTTTTCCTTTTAGGATAGAAATTCTTGGGGTTTGAAATACTTTAAAAGCCGGAAATTGTATGGTACTATAGCTGAATTTTCCGAAACAGATTAAAAAAAATTCGCCTGCGGCGCTTGGTTTAACTTGCCTTGGTACAGTCGTTGGAAGCTTCGCTTTCCAACGAAAGTTACCGAATATGTGAAATTATACCAAAGGAATAACCTCAATAGAAGCGTTGTTACAGTTAGTTGACACAAAAGTTCGCCTGCGGCGCATTTTGTAGTATTCTTTATTTAGAAGAACAGTGTTTCATTTAGCTTGGCGTTTTAGGATTGAAATTCGCTGAAACACGTTAAAAGCTAGAGCTTGTATGGTAGGTATAGCTTAATTTTTCCGAAAAAAAGGCAGATTTACAAAATTTCGCCTGCGGCGCTTAGTTTATCTTGTACTTGGTACAGTCGTTGGAAGGTTCTCTTTTTAGTGAATGCTAAAATGAAAAGCCAAATATGTGAACTTAAAATACGAAAGTACATCAAAGGAATAATCTCAACTGATGCCTTACAGTTAGTTTTACCCCGGTTCTATTCTGTGCTGGCGGGGTTCGCGGCAACGGCGTGTTTTGTCGGCACATTTTTTTAGTCCGTCGGCACAAACCGGACGTCCCCCCCCAAAGGGAAAAGTCTAGTGACGCCCCTGTCGATTTCCAGTTTAACAGCCTTCCACCAAGTTTGACTAATGAACTTTATGTCCCTGTATTTCTAAGATCTCCTTCTCCCCAACTATGGCAAGAAGAGTGAACCATTGAGACAAATACAAACTGATATTGATTCAGCAAGCGTTCGTACCCCCGAACCAATACTCCAATGAACATGAGAATTAAAACTCCAGTTCAACCAACTTTTTGCCAGATTCCGGGCAAGTTACTTGACGAGCGAGAAAATATTTTTCGTCTCTTCCTGGCAATGCTTGTTATGCTTAACATTTCATGCATAACGTTTGTCGTGACAACAGATTCCTTGTGTTATGACAACAAATCCTTGTGTTATGAAACTTCTGACAGTGTGTAAGCCGTTTGCTTCTGATCCCTTAGAAGTTCAGTTTTCAGGACTTACATGGATTATGGTGGTGGGCGAGGTATCCAGTCTTCCGTGGTGGTTCACGTTTGCGCCATTTTGCTCTTCTGTTTTGGAACCACACCTAAAAGTTGATTGGTCAAATTAGTAGCTCAGTCTTTCAGTGGTGGACTGTTCGATTTGTAAAAGCTATGGGTCCGATATATATCTGGTATACAATTGGCAGGACTCTTCAGAAGTTTGTAAAACGACTTATTCGGTAGCTGAGAACTGAGAACGCTATAAGTCAGGTTCAGGTTTTCTCAGCACATTTGCCGCTGCGGAACGTATCTGCGGGAAAAACTGAAACTCCAACAGCAAAATCGAGCAAGAGAAAAGCTAGGATTTGGAAATCCGGTCGAATTTTGCGCCAGTGAAACCACACATTCGTCATTAGCCAGCGGTTAATTAGTTGTCGACAAACGCCGTCTTTAGATAAAGGCGAATCCTACTTCTGCAGAATGAGTCCAGCACACCCGTTATATCTCACACACTACTGCATTGTTCAAATAGGTGTAATAAGGTGTTATACGGCGTATCTTTTCCTCGGGGAGCGCTGTAATAAGGTGTATAAGGAGAATAGACCCGGGTTCTATTTTGGCTTATGCAGAGCCAATCATATCGTTTGGTTCGTTCCGCCAGCGGGCCTAGGAAAAGAGCAGTGTCGTCAGAGTTGCACGGGAAGCACTAAAGTTCTAATTTGTTGAAGTAACAACTTTTCTTTAAAAGAACACGTTTTGTTTTATTGCCATCGGTTAATTTTGTAGTTTTTGGGATCCCAAAACCTAAGTGGAGGGGTACCTATGACATCGCAAAAGTTGTCCGTCTGTCCGCAAGATAACTCTCGAGGGGATTGAGATATTTTGATGAAACTTTGTGGGAGGATCCCTTGGGTCAAAGTACAGGTGAAGTTCGAAGATGGGCTCTGTAGCCCTATATTTGGGGGTGGTGGATTGGTTTCAAATTAAGGGGCAAACATAAATGTTTTTTTTAAAGCTATAGAGATAGTTGATTTAGGGGTAGGGAGACATGCTGAATCCGAATATGAAAGTTATTTTCTCTCCGGACAAGTAGTTTACCTGGAACCCGGAAAAAAAGGACACAAAATTTGTCGACCAATTTTCGGTTATAGCAGTCCTTCCCCTCTCTTCACTTTAGCAGAGCTCTGCGCGTGGATGATGACCCAATCTAGGAATGTTGGAGAGAGCTAGTGTAATCGAAGGTCGAAGGGGCTGGTATATGTTGTTCAAGCTTTGTTTCAGGAATCATTGGCAAAGTACAGGTCAAGTTCGTAGGTGGGTCCTTTAGTCCTATATTTAGAGGCAGAGGAGGGGTTTCGAATTTACGGTTACAACATGTATGTGTCTTTAAGCTAATAAGATATTCATTGAAGGGGTAAGGAGATCCGCTGAATCCATATCTGAACTTCTTGCTGGACAAATGGTTCTTCACTAATCCGGCTGAAACTGGAAATTCGGTTGAAGCCCAAAGTTGTTTCTGAAATCGATAAGAGATTCGGTATCGGGGCAAGGAGACATGCTGAATCCATTTTTGAACTTTATTTTAACAGTAAAAATATTCAAGGAATCTGAAGAAGAGCGAATGGCGAAGACATGACCTAATTGTTTGAATTAAATCTTAGATTTGTGGGATCCCATCGAAACCTTTGGTCTTGTTTACAATATAGTGGGTGTCAAACTGTAGGCCTACTCATGTACTTCAGGTGGTACTAAGAACACATTTTCTGATGTTAGAATCTCGAAAATTTGTATCAGTTTGGCAACACCCAATGTTGCATTAATAAGAACCTTTTATTTTCAGCTTGAACAAGGGTGTGTATTAAGACGTAAACACCACTTATAGCGCAATGCAGCTTGTTACACCTATCAGAACAATGCTCAATCCCCCTGAGATAGCAAAAAGTTTGAATCCTTGCGGTTAATGCTGAATCGATCAATAGTTTTAAGTGCATTGTTGGTGAGATTTTTAACTCTGATCAGTTCGACTACTCAAAATTTCTTAGAGTTATTTAGAGGCGAAAGCCTTTTCTCTTGCTTTGTATTATTATTATTATTATTATGAATTTTACCTGCACGCGGGATTCGCTAAGGTTCAACCGCAGAGCTAGCTCCTCCCTTCCAAAGACGTCTGGATAAGGCGCTCGTTCAAAAGCTCTCTCGAGCTCTTCAAGCTGGTAGGGGGTGAAGGTCGTCCTGCAATTAGACGTTGTTTTATGGAAGCGTAGATTCTTGCTGGTCTTAAGAAAGCCGACTCCCCCCCTTCTTCTCTCAACGGGATCATGCCTGATAGACCGAAACCACCCATTTTACTGAGCGCGGAACTAAATTCACAAAGTAGCAAAATTTAAGAGCAACTGATTTCCAGAAAATAGTTTTGATTCAGCTGGCTGATCGGATTTAAGCTTTTGGGATCTGGAAGGAAAGTTCGTTGTTCTCATCAACTCTACTTGCATACAGGTTTGCCACACCGATTTGCCATGCTACTAACGATCGGAAAAAGCGTTCTTTTCCTGGAATTTTTTTTTTTTAATAAAGAGTTCAATTTGATGATCATCACGTACGAAGTGATCCAAAATCAACGTATGGGGCGCATTGTTCCTCTAACTAACGAAAACTAGTGGTACAGATCAAAGCGTGCAGAGTAAAACTTTTTATCAACTCGTGACAACCGTGCTTGCTCAGTGATTACTTTGATGGGCGCATGAAGCTACTGATTAGGGACCTATTCTCCTAACAGGATTCTTTTGTTCTTAAGAATGCCATAGGCTGTTTCATGTCCTTCAGTTTGATTGAGCGGTTCCCGCAGGACACTTTCGCACTCTTTACCAGTTTTCACTTTCGGGTTTTGATAGGAGAGAAGTTTCTTGTCAGTACTCTTGGTTTATATCTCTCCCTGCCGAATGCAGATCTCCTGGTACCTGCGGAAGGAAGGAAGAAACGGTGTCAAAGCTGCGCTGATTCTGCTGACTCAGGATTTGAGTCGTCGTGTTTGAGTCGTTACGGACACGTTTACTCCTTCTTCTTGAGAATCACTGGCGTGTTTTGGACTTAGTCAAATAGAGTATTTTGATCTTACCTTGTTTTTTTCTTCTTCCCGTTGCAGTCTGTTTTCTTCGCCTTTCCGTCTCCCTTTTTCGTTCCTCCTATCGGTGAAGACGATCGTTCTGTTAGAGGATAATGAGTAAGTTGTAGTTGAAATTCATAGTTGGATAGATATGTGATTATTTAAACTAGTCAACGCCGAATTGGCACTGAATAAATATATTTATACACTGAAAGGATTGATTCGTGATATTAGTTATTTTCTTATTAGCGCATGCCGATTGGCTGGGCGTCGGGCAAAATTACTTGTTTTTTCTCGCAAAAATAGTGAAACAAATGAGCTCAGTGGTTAAAAGACAAGGACCCCTCGCACTATTCACTCTTCAACTTACAGTATTTTAAAATATTTTAATACTTTAAAGCTAGGCTGTGCTTTCATCAAATAACCCACGGTTTCGGCTTTTTTAAGCCTTTTCAGAGCGAAAACAGGGAAAAATTTACACAACCGGTTTTTCTGATGGAAAAACTTCTCGAAGACAACCGTCGATAGCGTTATACACATCGAAGTTAGCAAAACACGGTAAGTGTGAAAATCAGCGTCGTGTTGTTAGAGGCGTTAGAATGTACAGTGCGAAATTGGGGTCTCCAGGTTTAGAAATGTATGGAGTGTATTAGGTTGCATTAGTATTACAGGTAAGACAGTTACTTTAAATGATGACAAATCATAAGCGCATCGGTGCGAAATCAGAGAGAAATCAGGAACGCCTGTTCGTTTATGCCTCAAGAGAAAAACAAAGGTTATTGTCTGGCAACCCTGGAGAGTCTCGAAATCACTGGAAATCGCATTCAGAAGCATTTCATAAAGATGCAGACTTCAGAGGTCAGCAGAACACGCACGTCGTCACTGGGGGTGTCTAAATACTTAATAGCGATAGGGGTCCTTTAAAGGACAACTCTTACCAGAAATGATCTTTCCGTGATGAAATAGCTGAGAAATATTGTTTTTCGAAAACACCATTTCTTTCTACGTAAAATTACCGAAATCCTTCTTATCGCTTGTCGACTGTATTCTTCCTTCCTGCTCTCCGACGTGGCAGGTGGAGGCAAAACATTTAAAAACTGACTGCGCCGCGGTTGAGAAATGGGAAAACCAAACAAAAAGAAAACATTTCAAAACAGAAGATAGACTTGATGGCCTACCCTCTCTTTCAAAATGAACAAGACCAAAGGTTCCGATGGGATCCCAAAAATTCAATATCTGATCCAGACAACTGGGTCTTGTCTTCGCCAGATCTAGTCATCGCCTCGCCAGACTCCTTGAACATTTTTACAATTAATATTCAGAAAAAGATTAATGCCAAATAGCTAATCATCTGAGAAAACCAAGTTCAGATTTGGATTCAGTCATATCTGTTTTGACGAAAACTTCCTGCCACTTCTGCCAATTTCCCGGTTTCGGCCGAACTCCAAAACTACTTGTCCGGCGAAAAAAAGAAAGCTCAAAACCGAACTCAGGGTATCTTCTTTCCCCAATGATGAACATCTAATCAACTTCAGATAAAAATTTACCTTATAACAAATTTTCCGACTCAACAAAACACAGAATAAGCAAGGTATAGACTCATAATGCCCATGACTCAAAATAACCACAGCACAAAATTCCTACGGTTCAAAATGTCCACGACTCGAAATGCCTACGGTTCGGAATGCCCACGATTGAATTATTGGAGGTGCATAGTCCGTACCCTAGTAAACTAGAATTAGCGATGCGTGAGAAACGAAAAGAGTAAACTGAGTATCAGAATGGCGATAATCGTATCTTGAACTGGTATAAACTCAATTATAATACAAGACCAAAGGTGTCGATGGGATCCCAAAAATCTAAGATTTGATCCAGACAATTCGGTCTTGTCCTCGCCAGGCTAATCATCAGAGAAAACCGAGTTCAGATATTCTATCTACCTATCTATACCTCTATAAGCCATATCTATTTTGACGATATTGACCGAAACTTCCTGCTTTACTACTGCCAAATTTGCGGTTTCGCCCGAATTCCGAGCGAACTACTAGTCCAGCAAAAAAAGAAAAATTCAGAAACGAAGCCGGCGTATCACCTTATCCCTATAAAGAAATCTAATCAACTTTAAATAAAATTTTGACTTAAAAAAAATGCGGGTACAACCGGATTCTGGACTAATTATATGTCCGGGTAAAAAATAATCATTATATACAGACTCAGCGTCTCTTCTTACCCCTAGATATATCATCTAATCAACTTCAGATAAAGCTTTTAAGTTTAACATATTTTCCGGTTTTGGCCGGATTACAGGCGAACTAGTTGTCCGGCGAGAAAATGGTTTTCACCATCGGGTTCAGCATGTCTTCTTACCCATAAATTAAACATTTAATCAACTTCAAATGAAACTGTTACTTTTAACCAACTTTCCGGACGAACTGCTTGTCCGGCGAAAAAATGATTTTCACCATCATGCTCAACATGTCTTCTTACCCCTAAATCAAACATTTAATCAACTTCAACTACTCGTCCAGCGAGAAAACGGTTTTTGGGATCCCAAAACGTAAGTGGAGGGATACCTATGACATCGCAAAAGTTGTCCGTCTGTCCGTCCGTCCGTCCGTCTGTCCGTCCGTCCGTCCGTCTGTCCGTCCGTCCGTCCGTCTGTAAGCACGATAACTCTCGAAGGGAATGAGATATTTTGATGAAACTTGGTGTGAGGGTTCGTTGGGTCGTCGGACCAGTCAAGTTCGTAGATGGGCTTTGTAGCTCTACATTTAGGGGTGGGGGAGGGGATTCAAATTAAGGGACAAACAAAATATTTTGAAACAGCTAATGTGATAGTCGATTATGGGGTAAGAAGACATGCTGAACACGATGGTGAAAACCATTTTGTCATCGGACAAGTAGTTCGTCCGGAATCCGGCCAAAACCGGAAAGTTTGTTGAAAGTAAAAGTTTTATTTGAAGTTGATTAGATGTTCGATTTAGTGGTAGGAAGACATGCTGAAGACGATGGTGAAAATTATTTTCTCTACGGACAAGTATTTCGCCCGGAATCCGGCCCAAACCGGAAAGTTTGTTGAAAGTAAAAGTTTTATTTGAAATTGATTAGATGTTCGATTTAGGGGTAGGAAGACATGCTGAAGACGATGGTGAAAACTATTTTCTCGATGGACAAGTATTTCCCCCGGAATCCGGCCCAAACCGGAAAGTTTGTTGAAAGTAAAAGTTTTATTTGAAGTTGATAAAATGTTCGATTTAGAGGTAGGGAGACATGCTGAAGACGATGGTGAAAACTATTTTCTCGACGGACAAGTATTTCGACCGGAATCCGGACCAAACCGGAAAGTTTGTCAAAATTAAAAGTTTTATTTGGAGTTGATTAGATGTTCGATTTAGGGCAAGAAGACATGCTGAACACTTATGTGAAAACAAGTTTCTACCCGGACATGTAGTTCGTCCGGAATCCGGCCAAAACCGGAAAACAGTTGGAAGTCAAAGTTTTATTTCTAGTTGATTAGACAAGCGATTTAGGGGTAAGAAGAGATGCTGAGTCCCTGTGTGACAATCGTATTTTACCCGGACATATAGTTCGACCGGAATCCGGCTGGAATCGGAAAATTTGTTATAAGCTAAATTTCTATCTGAAGTTGATTAGATGTTCATTACTGGGGAAAGAAGATACCCTGATTTCGTCTTTGAGCTTTCTTTTTTCGCCGGACAAGTAGTTCTGGAGTTCGGCCGGAACCCGGAAATTGGCAGAAGTGGCAGGAAGTTTTCGTCAGAACAGATATGACTTATAGGGGTAAACACACATGCTGAATCCAAATCTGAACTTGGTTTTCTCAGGTGATTAGCTATTTGGCCTTAATCTGTTTCTGAATTTTAATTGTAAAAATGTTCAAGGAGTCTGGCGAAGACTGGATCTGGCTAAGACAAGACCCAGTTGTCTGGATCAGATATTTAATTTTTGGGATCCCATCGAAACCTTTGGTCTTGTTACCATCGTGCTCAGCATGTCTTCTTACCCCTAAATCAAATATTTAATCGACTTCGAATGAAACTTTTACTTTTAACAAACTTTCCGGTTTTGCCGGATTCCGGACGAACTACTTGTCCGGCGAGAAAATGATTGTCACCATCGTGCTCAGCATGTCTTCTTACCCCATAATCGACTATCACATTAGCTGTTTAAAAATATTTTGTTTGTCCCTTAAATTGAACCCCCTCCCCAACCCCCAAATATAGGGCTACAGAGCCCATCTACGAACTCGACATTACCCTTGACCCGAAAAATCGTCATACCAAGTTTCATCAAAATATATCATTCCCTTCGAGAGTTATCGTGCTTACAGACGGACGGACAGACGGACGGACGGACAACTTTTGCGATGTCATAGGTATCCCTCCATTTACGTTTTGGGATCCCAGTAATGAGCTCCAAATAGCGATCTTAAAATTGTTGTTTTTAATTTAAGAACAATTCCTGCCTTCATGGTGGAAGATTTGGATCGCCTAATAGTTTCGCTTTCTGTGTTCGATCATATTATATGTGACAGTTCATCAGTACTTTCACTCAAATAATTCTGATCTGATCAAAAACAATAAAGCAAATCCTTTCAAAACCTTTTTCGTGGTAATCCTGTCTCTTGGAATTTCGTTGTCCATTGTCCCACACTGTAAAAAAAAGTTCTTCCAGTATTTGCTACTGGGATTAATCTTGTCTCTTAAAAGATAATCTTATGTCTAATTCGAATTAATCTTTTCTCCGTAGAGACAAGATTAATCCGCTTTAATCCTTACTCTTTTACATAGCATGACGTTTTGGCCTCCCATGATCAGTTTGAGTCGTCGGCATTTTGAACCAAAAAGGGTTTAGCCTCCCCTGAGGGTATTTTAAACTATCGCATTTTGAGCCGTAGACATTCTGGTCGATTTCGGGGTCGTCGACTTCATTTCTGGGCATTTTGAGTCGTGGGCATTTTGAACCGTGGTCATTTCGAGCCGTCGGCATTTTGATCATGGACATTTCGAACCATGGACATTTTGACCGTCGGCATTCTGAGCGTGGACATTGCGATTTGTGAGAGTAGGCAGATAGATTGTGGTCAGTTTGGGAACCACCCTAAGCAAGAGGGGTCCTTGAAGGTTGACGTCTGGCCAGCAGGCACGGATACAACAGAATTATGCAGATTTTGACTTGGAATGATTTTGACTTGTTCTTGTTTATTGATGTAGTTTATTTATGAACTTGTTCCTTATTTAGCATTTGCTACGAGCTACGGTATGTAATTTTGACCTGTTTTTTTTTTATTGATGTAGTTTATTTATAAACTTGATTATTGTATTTAAAAACTTTACTGTTATCAGATAACTAATATTGATCTGTCGAGTTGATTTCTAGTGCTTGAAGTTGATTCCTAGAAGTTGAAGTTGATTCCTGAAGTTTGATTCCTAGTGCTTGAAGTGTCTTTATTTCAATTTACTTATCCAAAGCTATTTTTTATGTATTTAAAGATATTACAAGTTAAATCACCATTTATTTATATTGCGGTAGACTACTTTCTAGCGTTACAAATGCTTAGTTCTTCCTACCTCGTTCCATGCTGTGAGTGTCAGCAAAGCAGTAACCATGGTTTGGCACCGTTGATTGTTGGTATAGTTGATGTGGCATTGGAGCCGTGCCAATTATTGTTGTTGGTTCGGGGGCAAAACAGTCGTTAGGCATGGATCCGCCGAAACTAGTGGGTATATTCCCGACGTTGATGTCAGCATGTTGGAAGCCGAGCATGACCTGCAAGCAAAAGGAGTAGATCAGATACGGCCTGTTCACATGGTGCTGAAAGCACGGCCGATTCTCGGTCAGCGGCTGATTTACGCGCTTAATTAGCGGTGAAAAAAAATTAAAAAAACAGCCGCCGATCTTCCAAATCCGTTGTTTTTTCATCGCGGTCTCCGGTCAGGATAAATAAATATTTTGGAATGTGACCTTTTGTGACTCTGGAGACAGTAAACGAATTTTAGTTTGGGGAATTATGTCAAACTTGACGAGTTTTGGATCATTCCAGTTCAGATTTTGTCAGACCAATGTGAAAATAGCATGATTTTTGCATTAAGCATCCCAGGATTACTTACTAAATGATTTCGGAATAAAGTAGAATAGTTTTATAATTTCAACTCTGTATGGTGTATTTATGTCTGATATTTGTTTAGTTATTTTTCTTTGAAATAAGTAATAATTTAAATAATTTATACATTTAACCATCACCGAAAAGTGACTGAACAACACTGAATGATTGCACTCTGTTCTCGTATTAATTGTATTTAATATTCGTTATTTTTTTGTGTTCTCATTTGAAGACAAAACTATTGGAAATGATTTTTTTGCTTTTTCAATTCAAATTGCCGAGTTGCCTGATATCTTTAACTATTCAGTTTGTGCCATTTTTCTAGTTTAAAGACTACAAGACAACTACGTTTGGCTTTGACACACTCACATTTAATTTTATATACCTTGTTCCATCAAAAAAGAATATTCGGAATTACGTTTTTCTTTTTAGTTTTCCCGTCGACCCCAAACAGTTGATCAGTCGTCTGAACAGATCAGCCTCTGTATACGCGCCTATTTCGGTCCCGTGTGAACAAGCTATAACATTTGTTTCGCTCCCCTTCCATTCGCTTAGAATATTTCTAACCTAATGTCACTTTTACTTCCACACATCAAATGCTTTGGGTTGCTAAGTCCTCCTACGACCGATACATGGAAAGAGGTGGCGGCTAAACGTCTCTCATAAAATCCACTGACTGATTGCCGCCAGATGCGCTAGAGGAACAGTAACAATCACACGTGACATCTTGGTATAGCCTAATGCCCGGGCCCCACTATAGTCACACCTAGTAATAACGCCGGTAATAAGGTCGTCTTACGGTCGAAATTGGGAAGAAAAGACGCTGAAAACGTTAGATTGTCGAGATGGAAAAATCCATCTCCGCCATCTTGAAACGTATCTTTGGAGTGTTTCGACCAATCACAGACCAGAGTCGCTGATTTTAGCCAGTTTTGTTTACGTTTGAGTGATGATGGTGGTAATATATCTTGAATTTGTTCGTTCCAGGTGTGACCAAGATGAAACGTAAGAGTGGGTAATATGCCACAGGTTGTTAGCACAAGGTCACTATTTTCACTACGTCATGCTGGGCCGATTGTATGGAATATATTGCCAGAATCGTTAAGAAGGTCAGAGAATTTGTGTGAGTTCCGTCGAGATCTTAAAACCCTTTGTCTTCACCAATATGAGTTTTAAATTGTTTTATGTTGATTTGAGTCGTTCTCAGGTTGGCCAGATTCCGTTATGTTTATTTAATCATTTATTCTTTATTTATTTATTTGGTTTTGTTTGTTTTTGGAGACGGGATTTTGGAGTGTATAGATTTTTTGTTTGTTGGGTGTTCGACCAGGAACCGAGTAAGTGTTTTGTTTATTTTTTTCTTTTCTCTTCTTTTCTTTTTCTTATTTCTTTATTTATTATAGTGTTATGTAGGTTAATCTCTCAAAGGGGGTTTGTTAAACCTCTTAACAAGTGTAAACTTCTAGAGGGTTTTGTAGTTCTTAGTATTTTTTTCCAATAAACCCCATATATAATCTAATCTAATCTAACTAACTTAACGAACCAAATTACGTACAGATGTGACTGAATGTGGCCAGGGCATAAGGTATTTGAAGGGGAATAAGCGATTAGGCTTTCGGTTCATACCGAGTCGCGCATTAGCCCTGTGGAAAAGTCAACACTGAAGTCGGAAGCCAGAATTTACGAATATGATGAAGTTCGACAGAGTACACTTAGAGGCAGAGGCATTTTAAACAGTTTTAAACATAGCTGGGCCTAAAGGAAATGGAAATAGCCAAACAACCTGGTTCGACATACACCAAGAAGTAGCGTGTCATTGTTTAATTTATGTTAGTGTATCTAGCGGCAAACAAAATATCTTATTTGGAAGGGATTTTATGAAGATCGTATGAGAGGGACGAGGGGTCTGTAGCCCTGCCCAAACGTGACAAAGGGTCTTAGAGAGAAGCGTCGAGGTGTCCATTATTTAGGGTCTAATGGGACGAACCTAAGCCCTTTCCGGATAAGAAAGAAGAAGGAAGTTAATGTGTAAAAACAGGGGTCTATGATCTGATGTGAACACCCAATTTGTAGCTTTGGACACAACAAACTGGACTTTCAGCGTAAAATACTTAGTTTTATCTTGCCAAAATAAATGAATGCAACAACTTTTATACCACACCCTCAGAGATGGTTGCACGGATTCCGACAAAAAAAAGGATATCCTCCCCCCCCCCCTCCCCCCACACACACACCTGGTGAAAACCTCGATACCAAACCTCCCCCTCACGGAGAAAAAACCGGGTACCAAACCCCCCTGACGACCCCCTGGATACCAGCCACCCCCCCCCCAAAAAAAAAAAAAAAAAAAAATATCATTTCTCATGGAAAGTGTTATATTTTTGAAAACGATATTTCTGACCCATTTCAACTTGAAAAGGTCATTTCTAGTAAGAGGTGTGCTTTAAGTGCTCGTCGTCCAAACTGCAGTTTTTAATGAGATTTTCTTTATATTTGCATTCGAGGGGGGGGGGGTTATGTCCGTGGGGGGAGGGGGGCCTAGACCCGGCTGCGCCTCACAGCCACGGTTTGAGTGAAGTCACGCAGTATTCTAGCATCTGAACTTATTTCCTTCTTGTCGAGGATCTGGAAGGCTCTGAATATTATTATTATTTTTAAATCGTTCAAAACTAAAGAGCAAGTATAATATACACATTATGTAGCTGTAAACGTATTACGCTTCAGTCAATTCGCATACACTTACTTTAATATACAACATGATTCTATATATTACATACGAACAAGATTTTAGCATCACAAAGTATTTTCCGAATTTCAAGCTTTGTGACGGTAACGAATTGAGAGTAATGGAACGGTAACGAATTGAGAGTAAGTTGGTACCTGGATTGAATGGAAGTTCCCGCGGCTTTCCGTCTGAGCTTTCGCACTCACGACAGTACTGGAATTGAAAGCTCCCCCTTGACAGGATCCACTGCTTCCTTGGTGGGTTTGTGGCATAGATCGATGCATTCCTTACCCTGTAACAAAATAAGTATCAGATTCTTGGAATGTCTGCTGACCTCGTCCACCGTTTACTGATAAAGAGGTTTCGGAAATGCGTAACGAGATTTTCGGACATGTCCTTGTGCTTTCTGGTATTGGAAGGTCCTAAGTGCACTTCTGCCCAATCCATAGAGCCCAAGGAGTTAGACAGATGTTTGTGAATTACTGTTTGTGACATTTATGTGTTGTAAACACGCCCAACCCCATTATCGGGTTGGACGTGTATATTTTGGGTTTTATTTTTTAATACAATTGTTATCATTATTATTGTTATTTACAGATAGTTATTAATGAACTCGATTAAGTTTCTAGTGACCTTGAACCAGTAACGGTTATCTGCGTTTCAGTAAAAGCTAGAACCCGAACGCAATGGAAGAGATTCTAATGCACATTTTAAAGATCTTGATTTTAAATCGTTTTACTTTGTTAAGAAAAGACAGAATGAGAAATGATTAAAAACAAGACCAAAGGTTTCGATGGGATCCCAAAAATTCAAAATCTGATCCAGACAACTGGGTCTTGTCTTAGCCAGATCCAGTCTTCGCCAGACTCCTTGAACATTTTTACAATTAAAATTCAGAAACAGATTAAGGCCAAATAGCTAATCACCTGAGAAAACCAAGTTCAGATTTGGATTCAGCATGTTTTTATACCCCTATAAGTCATATCTGTTTTGACGAAAACTTCCTGCCACTTCTGCCAATTTCCCGGTTCCGGCCGAACTCCAGAACTACTTGTCCGGCGAAAAAAGAAAGCTCAAAGACGAAATCAGGGTATCTTCTTTCCCCAGTAATGAACATCTAATCAACTTCAAATAGAAATTTAGCTTATAAAAAATTTTCCGATTCCAGCCGGATTCCGGTCGAACTATATGTCCGGGTAAAATACGATTGCCACACAGGGACTCAGCATCTCTTCTTACCCCTAAATCGCTTATCTAATCAACTAGAAATAGAACTTTGACTTCCAACAGTTTTCCGGTTTTGGCCGGATTCCGGTCGAACTACATGTCCGGGTAGAAACTTGTTTTCACATAAGTGTTCAGCATGTCTTCTTGCCCTAAATCGAACATCCAATCAACTCCAAATTAAACTTTTAATTTTGACAAACTTTCCGGTTTGGGCCGGATTCCGGTCGAAATACTTGTCCGTCGAGAAAATAGTTTTCACCATCGTCTTCAGCATGTCTCCCTACCTCTAAATCGAACATTTAATCAACTTCAAATAAAACTTTTACTTTCAACAAACTTTCCGGTTTGGGCCGGATTCCGGGCGAAATACTTGTCCATCGAGAAAATAGTTTTCACCATCGTCTTCAGCATGTCTTCCTACCCCTAAATCGAACATCTAATCAATTTCAAATAAAACTTTTACTTTCAACAAACTTTCCGGTTTGGGCCGGATTCCGGGCGAAATACTTGTCCGTCGAGAAAATAATTTTCACCATCGTCTTCAGCATGTCTTCCTACCCCTAAATCGAACATCTAATCAACTTCAAATAAAACTTTTACTTTCAACAAACTTTCCGGTTTTGGCCGGATTCCGGGCGAACTACATGTCCGATGACAAAATGGTTTTCACCATCGTGTTCAGCATGTCTTCTTACCCCATAATCGACTATCACATTAGCTGTTTCAAAATATTTTGTTTGTCCCTTAATTTCAATCCCCTCCCCCACCCCTAAATGTAGAGCTACAAAGCCCATCTACGAACTTGACTGGTCCGACGACCCAACGAACCTTCTCACCAAGTTTCATCAAAATATCTCATTCCCTTCGAGAGTTATCGTGCTTACAGACGGACGGACGGACGGACGGACGGACGGACGGACGGACGGACGGACAGACGGACAACTTTTGCGATGTCATAGGTATCCCTCCACTTACGTTTTGGGATCCCAAAAACAGTTTGGGAAAAAGACAGTTATAGACATCTGTCAAATATTCAAGTATATCATCTCATTTCAGCCATATATTTAAAGAATGGACAGAACGATGTGTCAGCTAGGATTCCTTGGCAGCGCTATTTCGGCCCTTCTTCGCGAGGGTGCTCGTCAGCCTGTCGAACTTCAGGAACAACGTAGGAGAATGGAAGAAATTAACCTGCGAAGGTTCATTTCAGTTACTTTATCGGTGCGCATAGCTTCAGTTGCGAACTAAAATCTGTATCAGTACCTCAACGTAATCTTACTTCAATCTTTTCTTCTGGTTGATACAAGGTTCAAGGTTTAAGGTTTTAATTTCGCTTCTGTATAAAAATCATAATAAATAGAGGGTCAAGCCGGTGACACAAGCAAGGCCGTATCCAGGGGGGGGGGATTAGGGGCTTGACCCCCCCCCCCGAAACATACAAAAATAATAATTTTATAGGCTTTTCCCTCTGATCTGTGTATTTTTTGTACTTTTTTGTCTGACCCGTAGGCAAAAACCCCCCACCCTAAATAAATTCCTGGATATGGGCCTGGACACAAGTTCGATCGACAAAAACCCGACTCTCAACCCTCTACCATACCCTCCCTTTTGTGTCACCGTGAATACCAGCCAAAATCTCAGGTATGGCACATTCTCTCCTACATAGCAACACGTTCCGAGCAAGAAGAGAAGACATTCACAATATTCGTAAAGATGAATTTATTAATTGCTGACATTTAAGTTTTCAGATCATGATATTGCTAAGCATTCAGCAAGGAGTAATTATGCGCATGGAAGGAATTTAAGAATCCGATCTCCAACTGTATTCAGGGGGTGAGCAAAGGGGCTAGACACTTGCAAATAGTAACGTGAAGGAGGCGAACGTTTATGTAGTTGTATCAGTACTTATGGTATATCGTGGAAGAAAAAGGTTGTAGAAGTCGCGAAATGCAAAGAGTTTGTTTTTTAATCAGAAAAAGGGTATTTTAAGGCCCCCTTGTATTTTACTTTCTTCACGGGGCTCAAGCCTTATGGTGGTAAATTTTATAACCCCATACATTTTTAATTAAGTTTTAGGTGCCCTGTTGGACCTACGAGCGTAGCAGTTGTTACATTAAATGAATTCACTGAAATTAAGCCATCGCCGCAAGCTTACCTTCCGTGTTTAAGCTCCGGAATATCCTGATTCAATCACTTAAAGCCATCATACTAAACTGGGATAATCAGTCCTTAATCCATTTATACAACAATCGTCCTATGGTCCCTATTGGTCCTCCCCTTTTCAAGCTTTATGCCAATGGGGAACTGGGAAACTTTCTCGTTCTGGAGTGTGGACTAAATGAGTGGCTTTGATGCCGAAGGAGCACTAAAAGACAAGAAAGAAGGCACATGTACGGTAACAGACTAATGATAAATTGAAATTAATTGACTGGACGGTAAAGTTCTCCGTTGCATTGGTAGCCTACGTAGAACAAGGCAAAAGATTTCGAAGGGGTTCCAAAAGGGGAATAAAAAAGGACATTCGGGCTAAGCATAGGCTTGGTATTTGACGAATCTTTAAATATTTGATATAATCCTAATAGACCCCTAAATCAGGCCCATTCAACACTTTACAGCAACAGGGATATCAGACAATCAAGTTCATTCGGAAACATCCGATTCATCGCGTCTTTTTCGGGTGATGTAACCTACCTTAAATTTGTGTGCCAGTAGCCTACATTTCTAGGACCCTTCCTCTCCCGAAATTCAAAAGTATTTCTTACTTGCGTTTGAAAGCACGACTCAACTTCACTTTTCCAACATTTCTGTTTTTTGCCGGATTCCGATTGAAATATTTATCCAAAGCGAAAATGACGTTCATATATGAATTCAGCGTATATTCTTACCTCATTCTAGATGCTCCGAGTTTGTACTTCTTCCAAATTTTCGGTTGTGGTTGAATTCCGGTCAAACTACTTTTCTGGCAAGAAAGTAAAGTACAGATATTTATTTAGGTTTTAGTGTCATTCCGAGCAACGTCTTAAACAGATTTACGTCTACCAGATTTCTGGTTTTTGCCGGATTTCGGTCGAAATACTTATCGTCTTATCCGGCGAGAAAACTCGTATTCGGTTATGGTATACTGAAGTTCTGTTTTTTCCATTGTTCCGTTTCCCAAGTTTTCCAGATTCCAGGTGAACTACTCGTCACGTGAGAAAATGAAGTTCAGATCTGGATTAACCATGCATTCTGACCCCTAAGTTATATCGATGCTCTGATCTACTTCCAAAACAATTTTACTTCTACCAAATTTCAGGTTTTGGCCAGATTCCGGATGAGCTACTTACCTGGTGAGAATAAGAAATTCAGATTGGATTCAGCGTGTCTCTTTACCCTACAATCAACGGTCATAGTATCTAGAAAATAATATTTATTCATCCCTTGATCTGGACCCTCCCCCCTCTGAAAATAGGGCTACGTTTCTGCGAATTAACCTGTACGTGACCCAACGGATCCCCACATTTTTCGTCAAAAAAGTTGATTTTTTTTCAGGAAAACAGTGGTTTTTTTTTAAATTAGTCGATTTTTCGTCAAAATAGTCTTTTGCTTTTACTCACCCATATGGTTGGTAATTTTTCTGTTACTCTGCGCTGCGCTTGCTTTTGTTGATCCACGTGGGCCGGGATACGGAGGAAGGCTTTCCGCATTTGTAAAATACCGGCTTCGACAAATCCCGTAAAGATAGTCTAGGCTGCACAAATCCCAAACTCCTCTTTTCTGAAACCGTTATCCAGGAGGTGGCAGCGCTAGGCATGCCTGAAGGGGTTGGCTTTTTGCCCCAAAGTTGATCCAGTAATTCAACGTTCGGGCACTACGCGAGCATCATGCCACAAATTCTGAAGCCGAGAGATTGATTGATTATTTTTATTCAGCTTTCCAGTACTAGAAGAAAATAAACTACTTGGATGTGATTCCGAAGTGCCCATACACAAGAAAATCCCTTGGTAACTTAAATACTAGCGTTGGT
This sequence comes from Branchinecta lynchi, assembly GCA_023053575.1. Lineage (NCBI taxonomy): Eukaryota > Metazoa > Arthropoda > Branchiopoda > Anostraca > Branchinectidae > Branchinecta > Branchinecta lynchi. The sequence continues at coordinate 13,796,597 of JAKZAP010000008.1, forward strand.
AGCTTGTTCCCTCTATTTGCAATCATTCGGGAGTTTTTAACATTCGTCGAAAAGAACTAAATACTTTATGAGAACTCCCATGTTGATTTAAACTTTTTACCGGTCACCGGTTGGTTGGCCGGAGCGCCGGTAAACACAGAAGAATTATATATTTTATATGCTTTTGTCGGGCGTCGGCACATCAGGTTCTTTTGACACGCAAGAAATCAAATTCTGTATGCTTTTGTCAGGCCTCGGGTGTCTACATCGGAACATCGAGTTCTTTTTGGAACGGATACCTTTTTGGATTCTTTTTGGATGGATACCGTGGAGATACCTATGACTTCGTTAAAGTTTTCTGTCTGTCTGTATGTCCGTCCGTCCGTCCGTCTATCTGTAAGCCCGATAATGAGATATTTTAATGAAACTTGGTGTGACGACTGTTTGGAGCAAGGGCAGGTCGAGTTCTTAGATGGGCTCTGGAGCTCAACATTTAGGGGTGGGGGTTTAAATTAAGGGGCGAACAAATTTGTATTTTTAACAGCTAATTTGACATGCGGAAAAATACACGCGGAACACGAATATGAAAACCATTTTCTCGTCGGAAAAGTAGTTAGCCCGGAATCCGGCCAAAACCGGAAAGTTTGTTAAAAGTAAAAGTTTTATATAAAGTTGATAAGCTGTTCGATTTAGGGGTAAGAAAACATGCTGAATCCGCTTTTGACAATCATTTTCGACCCGCATATATAGTTCACCAGGAATCCGGCTGAAACCGGAAAATTTGTTAAAAATTAAAGTCTTATCTGAAGTTGATGAGATGTTCGATAAAAGGGTAATGTTGTACGCTGAATTCGTTTTTGAGCTTTAGTTTTGCCGGACAAGTAGTTCGCCCGGAATCCGGTAGAAAACAGAGATTTGGCCGAAGAAAGGCAGGAATATTTGATCAATTTCGTCAAAGTAGATATGAGGTACAGTCTAGGGGTAAATATACACATTTTGGTTTTGTTATGCATAAGAAATACATAGGAAATACAATTTTATATCGAAAATCGAATACAATCTGCACCAATTTGCAGTAGTTCTAGCCCCTCCTGAACCGATTCTTACTTACAAGTCCCTCTCCCGTGATAGACATCAAGTTCACCGGATAGAAATAATGGGTACACCAGCTAGCAGAAGTTGCAAACCCCTCATCCCTGCACATGATTATAGCATAAGAGCCGATTATTACTTACAAGTCCCTTGCATATCTTACCATTGGGAACCAAATTGTTCTTACCATCGAATACACAGGAAACAAATAACAGGTAAACCAACTAGCAAAAGCTGCCTACATGTCTCACAACTGGTACCGGCTATTTTTGGTGTCAGTGTGTACCTTACCAGTGAAGTTGTCAACCCCTTAAAATTTTCAAACCGGTGTATCTCATGAAGGAATTTTTTGTATACCAAAACATGGATGACATATTCTTTGATCAGCTCATCAATGGCTAGCGGTTGCCATCGAACAAAAAATTCTACCTGTCTTAGTTCAAAAGTTGATTTTTTTGCCGTAGGCCAACTTTCTAACGTCACCACTTAGAAAGGATCAAAGGATAAGCTCTAGTTTCTTTAGCAATGAGATAACTTTTTAAAGTTTAAGAGGCACATCTGATACCATTTCTCTACCGCAAACCCAAGTGCAAAAAAACGAATGATAAACTCGGCTGAAATCGCGAACAGACATGGATAGAAACAATAGATGGCAGCGCTTTCGGACCCATGGGAAAAAGCCACTTTTTTGTTTCTACAGATTTTTCCATTTATCACTCAAAGAAGATGTGTTGGCTGTGGGGAAGGGTAACTGCCGCATATATTTAACACTTATAGATTTTAGTCCTTCTTCAATTTGAAACTGGTGCCGCCGGCAAACATAGAAGAAATTAAATTTTGAATGTTTTGCCAGGCGTCGGTCGACTCGTCGGCACATCGGGTTCTTTTTATACGCAAGAAATGAAATCTTGCAAAAATTTGTCGGGCCAAACACTAAAGAAATCGAATGCTGCATGCTTTTGTCGTGCCTCAGTATTCTCGTCGGCACATTGGGTTATTTTTATACATAAGGAATCTAGAAGAATTAAATTCTGTAGACATAAGGAATCCAGAAAAAATATTTTTTTTATGTTTTTGTCGGGCGTCGGTTGACTCGTCGGCTCATCGGTTTTTTTTATACGCAAAAATGAAATCCTGCAAATGTTTGTCGGGCAAAACACCGAAGACGGAGCTTTCCACTCGAAAGCAGAAACATGGTTTGATGAAACGAAAGGTTCACTACACAACTTCAGATAGTCCTCTCCGACGTACGCTGTATAACTCCACTTCACTTCGCACACCGTAGGCTCTGGCTCGAGGACAAGCAACAACCATCCTTATTAGCCCCAGGCAAGGCCGTATCCAGGGGGGGGGGGGGGGGGGGGTAGGGGGTTGACTCCCCCCTCCCCGAAACACACAAAATTAATGATTTTTATAGGCTTTTCCCTCTGATCTATGTGTTTTTTGTACTGTTTTCTCCGACCAGCAGGCAACCCGAAAGGCAACCCCCCCCCGAAATAAATTCCTGGATACGGCCCTGGCCCTAGGCAAGAGCTCTATGGAGCTTTCCAAAAATGTAATGTCATATTCATCAATCCGGTCTAAGGTACACACTTTCCGTAAAAACCGCACAGGTTAGACCCTTACCAGTTACCAGGAGTAAAATGAAATCGGCGGCATAGAAAAAAAAAAAAAAAAAAGACAAAAGACAAAACCAAAGTGTTGCTCTCGCAATACAAATAGTGTTTCCAAGCTATGATTTTTGCTCCATTTTGCATCTGTCCTTATTTCAGTACCGAATAATTTTAGAAATGAACAAATGTCTCCAATCCACCCATCTTTTGGAATATTTTTTAACCAGATAAGCCCAAACGTATATGTCGAAGAAATTCCAATACGATCCGGCCAGCGCTGTACAAGATTTGAATGAATTGCGCTTTTTGTCTTGGAGTCTGCATGTGCAAACCTCCAGAAACGAAGATCCCTATTTTGAAAACGTCACGTTCAGGAGAAGAATGCTCTCCATGGCCATGCCTGTAAATGCATTCTTCATGGTGTGTTCAAGTATGGTTTCATTGTCCAGGTGTCCTTTAAAGGAATAATTTCAACGATGCATTACGATTCGTTTGACACCGGTTCTATTCTGTTGCTGGCGAAGAGTGGAAGGCGTTGCCGCGTAGCGTCAACGGCATGTTTCGTCGGAAAATCAGTCGGTCCGTCGGCACATACTGGACGTCCCCCCCCCCCCCAAGGGCTAGTGACGCCCCTGTCTGTTTTCCTGGTCCTTCACTTCTCTGGCCACTTGTCAGTTAGGAAAGAGATTTCTTAGGCCGACTAGTCGCTCTGATTTTTTAATTTTCATGAGCTTGCACATTTCATCACATTATTGAAAACTCAGTGTAAACTTCTGTTTTCGTTTTTCCTCACTGTAATATTTTCCTTTCGTTGTTTCAGTAAAGTTCATCTTCATCATCATATCCAACCTCACGGCGGTATTTTTACGAAAGGGACTAAGTTCCATACTGGATAACGCGGTCGTAAAATCCTTCTGGTGGCTTCGAAGACTCCCGCAGACACAAACCATTGCTGGAAATTAATCCAATCATCTAGACCGGATATATCTTGTTAGAAACAATTGACCGAAATTACATGAACTGATGAAGATTTCCGGCAGTGACGGAGTGTCGGAGACGAAGAAAGAGCAGTTCCTTTTGACACTCCTCGCAATTATTCTTGCGCATCTTCGTTCTTTTTATTCCGTAAATCTTTATGTCGTTCTTTTTTTTTTTAAACGTTTGGAGTAAGAGTAGGACTAAGTGCCATTAAAAAGAAGAAATGTTTGGCGTTTGAGATCGGCTAGTCTAGTCTATCCTGACGATTGACCGCTGTAGCCCTTATTCTTCCGGATTGAGCCTCTAAAAGTCCCCCTGTGCTTCATTATCAGCACTTGTGACAGACATAGTAAAATAGATCCATGGGTGATGAGTAGAAAATCTGCAATTTGCTTCCCAGGTAATGGAGGTTTTGAAGTGCCTCTGGAGTAGAAAGTGGAAGCTACCATGTTCTGCTAACTACCTTATGAATCCATGATAAGAGAAGATAAGATGTAATTACAATAAAAAACAAAATGAACAAAAACAAGTAACAAACTGGAACAAATCATACTTCATTAATAACCTACTATTGGGATAATTTTCGGTGTTGCAAAGCGACCCGGAGTAGCTATCGCTGTTTTTACTATCTCTGTCACAAGTGCTGACCTCGGTGCTGACAATGAGAGAATATAGGATTTCGTCAACTAGTCCACTTGGATCGCTGAACTGGGATAAGGTTAATGAAAGTGAACGTGCTTATTCGAAAATTCGCCATGTTACAACTGTATTTAGATGACTTGAAGTCTTGAAGCAAGACCCTCCTCACCAGAATGTCTGGATGAATCGGGATCTGTTCATTTTTGAACATATCTGGTTTTTATGGCACTTGCCCTTCGGCCAAGTGCCATATAGCGATTCTAATTTCTGTCCGTCAGTCGGTCTGTGGGTCCCGGTTTTGCTAGTTCGGTAAACTAGGATGATGAAACTTGGCAGGCGTATCAGGGACAAGATCAGATTAAATTAGAAATAGTCGTTTTCCCGACCCGACCATCTGGAGAGGAGTGGAGGGAGGGGGAATCCGGAAAAAGTAAGAAAAAATAGATATTTTTAGTTTACGAACGGGTGATTGGATCTTAATGAAACTTGATATGTAGAAGGAACTCGTGTCTCAGATATTCCATTTTAAATCCAGACCGAATCCGGTGACACTGGGGGGAATTGGAGGGGAAAACCGGAAATCTTGAGAAACGCTTAGAGTGGAGGGATCGCGATGAAACTTGGTGGGAGGAACAAGAAGAAGGCCTAGATACGTCATTGACATAACCGGAACGTATCCGCTCACTTTGGGGCAGTTGGGGGGGGGGAGTCCGAATTTCTAGTGGTCTTGCGAGTTAGGTGCTTCCTGATGTGCTATGACGGTGAAAATTGGCAGGCGTGTCAAGGACCCGGCCAGATTAAATAGGAAATAGTCACCTTCCCGATCCGACCATCTAGGGGGGAGTGGGGGGAGGGGGAAACCAAAAATTGATTTATTTTTAACTCGCGAGCGGGTGATCAGATCTTGATGAAAGCTGATATTTAGGATGACATAGCGTCTCAGACGTCCCACTTTAAATCCGGACCGGATCCGATGACCCTGGGGGGAGCTGGAGGAGGGAACCGGAAATCTTGAGAAACACTTCGAGTGGGGGATCGGGATGAAACTTGGTGGAATGAACAAGCACAAGTCCTAGATACGTCATTGACATAACCGGACTGGATCTGGGCACTATGGGGGAGTTTGGGGGGGTCCGGATTTCTAGCGATCCCACAGTTCGGCATACTTCCTGATGTGCTAGGACGATGAAACTTGGTAGGTATGCCAGGGATCCGAACAGATTGACTTGACAATAGTCGTCTCCTCAATCCGACCATCTTGGGGGGAGTGGATGGATGGGGAGTCCGGAATCTAGTGGCATGCTTAACTTTTGAACGGGTGATCGGATTTGAATGAAACTTGTCAGGTGGAAAGAGCTATTGCCCCAGATGTTCAGTGTTAAGTCCGGGTCGGGTCCAATACCTGTGGGGGATGGGGGGGGGGGTGCCGGGAAACTCAAGAAACGCTTAACGCAGAGGGATTGCAGACTATCCGGAACTACTCAGAGTTGAGTGAAACTAAATATCCTATTTCTCTTTCCGAACCGCATTTTTGGATGGCGGGTGTATTTTGTGACGTTCCCATCCACTTTCTTGTACCGCCTACTCGTAACAAGTGCCATATGAGCTCGTAGCTCTTGTTGAACTACGACTACTAAATTACTATTTCAATACATACAACCACTCATTTTCCTTGCATCGTAAAAGCAGGACACCAGTTGAGCAATCGGACGTGGGAATAGCGAATGATGATGGGGGAAAGATCGAGGCGTGCGCGGAACATTGAATCACTCCGGGGGGTAATTGTCTATCGTAGGGGCCACACGTGACCCACACTCCACTTCACTGCCCTCTATTGTCACTGCTGATTTATTGCGGTTGAGTCACTAGAAATTAGTCGCATCAATTTTACGGTTCGATTGAGTTCCATTCAACTATAAATATGACGCCGGTAAAGAGTTGAATCAGCTGCAAAGTTTTCATTATTGTATTGTCAAAATTTGAACAAGCTTTACCGACTGGAAAAACTGAGATAGAAGCGGGTGAAGGTGCTTATCAAGTAACGGAAGGGGCTGTCACTGAGACTTTCTTTGTTTGTTTTAATACAACCCTGTTTGAAGTCGTCCTTTTCATGTTGTAGTCTAACCTTTCCCAGCTGGAATACAATATTCATTCATTTGCAAGCCTTTACTAGAGCAGGGGCGGATCCAGCCTTCCGTTCTAGGGGGGGGGGGGGGCGATTTTTACCGAAAAGAGTGGGGGTAGTGTCCTTTTTGTCGGCCACAAGGCTGATTTTTTGCGCGTTTTAAGTGTGCCTGTCGGTCTCTTATTTAACGATCAAATTCATTTATATTCGTATTCATCTACATTTTACTTGATCAACTGACAACTGTTTACAAGAAAAATTCAAGCTCCTGGCTCCACTTGTAAAAAGATTTTAGAGTCTAGTTACAGTAGTTAGAACATGCGTTAATGCAGACTTCCGTAAGTGCAGTAAAACAAAACAAAATTTACAGCCAGTCTAGGGGGGGGGATCGCCCCCCTCGCCCCCCCCCCTCTGGATCTGCCCCTGTACTAGAGACAGCGGAGTACCACAGAATAAGAACAACAATTCAAGAATGAAAACACCAAACAGAGCAAAATAACTAAACATTTTTACATTCTTTAAAACGACTCTGAGCGATTAAATTACGGGAGACAGACGGACGAAAATTTACGAGATCACAGGTATCCGTCATTTCGGTTATAAATAGCTGTTAGGCATTTGTATATTTTTTTTGCCTCTTTTATTGTATTCGTTCCTCGTTTCTAGACGTCCTAAAAAAAAGTTGCCCTATTCCAGTTCAGCGCTCTAAGCAATTACACGAATGCTTGAAGTGCACCCATTGTCGCAGTTACAACACATGTGACAAAAAGCTTGTAAGTATAAGATAAGGTAGAAAATAATAGCTGTCGCCTGTCGCTTTCTACCCCCAAAGACAGTGCAAAGTTTCCATTGCTCGGGAAGTAGATGATGGCAGATTTTCTACTCGGTAAACTTATTAATCTATTTGTCTATATCTGTGGAAAGTATTGCTGATACTCGTTTAAAGCGACATTTTGAGAATTTCTATCAGCCCCTCAACTGTCATCACCGTCATTAACGTTTCCCTAATACTCTCCCAGGAAACGTGTTTAATTACATTCCTTCAGAAAAAATAGGTTGCGACCCCCCCCCCCCCCCACAACTGATGGGGAGACTTTTTCCCTACCATTTTGTGTAAAAAGTTACAGCTTCTCCGTCATGTTCTTTAACTTATTGATCTATTATACTAACTATTTGTATGGAGGCTGATAACGAGGTCGGAGAGGGGGGCAGATATCTACATGTTTTGAGCGCAGAAAAAGTATAAGGCCATCTTCCTCGAAAAATCTTGTGTGGTACTCGTTTACATTTGTACTTTGTCACACACTGTAAAAAAAAATTAAAAAAAATTGCGGTATTTGCTACTGGTAATAGTCTTGTCTCTTACAAGACAATCTTATCTCTAATTCGGATTAATTTGTCTCAGTAGAGATAAGATTAATCCGAGTAGCAAATACTGCAGTTAACTTTAATCCTTACTCGGAGAAACTTTTTACGGTGTATATTCGAACATGTCTGTATTGACGTGGGAACCACTAGCCACTTGACGGCTTCCACGTGCCCTAGTCTCTCAAATTTAAAATCCCTTTGTCCTTTCCGCTAAGTTTCCCACAAAAATAAGAGCTATTGTAATTCATTGTCAAGGGCGGCTGGTTGCCCCCTGCAAGAGAAGGTAATCGAAAATAGTAAGCGATGGCAAATAAGATAATCGGGAATCTATTATGGGCACGAGACAGCGCGATTCATGTCATTTCTTTTCCTTGCGCTGGCGCTGTGGGGAGTAGACAGTCACTAATTTAGTCCCAATGTCAGAAATTTGATAACATTAGCTTTAGTTAAGCGCTTCCAAGCGGACTAGTTTCAGTAAATCCCCCTATACTAGTGTTGGGCAATGTTTGGATTTTTCGACACATCGATATTTTTTCTTTCGATAATCGATATTTTGCTATAGCATACGTCTCATTTCGCCAAAATTTAAGAGCAAAATTGTCGTAAGAAAGCATCTGCATGAACTTCTAATACATATGAAAGTAAATTGCGAAGAACATATTGCTCCGGTTTCGGATATAGAAATGTAACCTATGCCGGGCTATTTGCAATAAGTATAAATGAAAAAATGTCGTTTTCGATATCAGTATTTACCTTTTGATATCCGATATCGATATTTGGTCCGATATATCCAAATATCGATATTTGGTCTGATATATCGCTATCGATATCAAATATCGTCCAACACTACCGATACCTCACCATCAGCACTTGTATAAGACATAGTACAGAGGTTGCTGAGCAGAAAGTCTGCAATCTGCATCCCAGGTAATGGAGGACTAACTTCTGGCTCCGACTTTTTACCATGTCTACAGGAGTGTTGATTGTGAAGGCAATCGGGGATTAAAGGAATTATATCATAAGCATTCTAGTTCTCGCACACCTTCTCGGCCCACATGAATCAAAGACTGTAACAATGCAAGTCCAGACATAGAGATCCATGGTATAAGTAAGAACAGGGTCCTCTCGTTTTTGCGGCGGCTTCCGCATGCCTACTTAGATTTATAAAATAGACAAGTACCCTGTTTGTTTTTGGGATCCCAAAACGTAAGTGGCGGGATACCTATGACATCGCAAAAGTTGTCCGTCTGTCCGTCCGTCCGTCTGTCCGTCTGTGCGCTCTATAACTCTCGAAGGGAATGAAATATTTTGATGAAACTTGGTGTGAGGATTCTTTTGGTCAAGAGTAAGTTCAAGTTCGTAGATGGGCTCTGTAGCCCTACATTTAGGGGTGGGGGAGGGGGTTTAAATTAAGGGGCAAATGAAATATTTTTAAACATATACTGTGATAGTCTATTATGGGGTAAGAATTCATGCTGAACACGATGGTGAAAACCATTTTGTTATCGGCCAAGTAGTTCGCCCGGAATCTGGCCGAAACCGGAAAGTTTGTTAAAAGTTAAAGTTTTATTTGAAGTTGATTGTATGTTCGGTTTAGAGGTAAGAAGACATGCTGAAAACGATGGTGAAAACCATTTTCTCGCCGGACAATTAGTTCGCCCGGAATCCGGCCAAAACCGGAAAGTTTGTTAAAAGTAAAAGTTTTATTTGGAGTAAGTAAGTAATTAAGTAAGTAAGTAATTTATTTATAACCCGCCGTTTTTAGAAAGCGGAGTAAATGAAGAAAATAAATAAAACACATAAACATAGACAAAAAGACACTTAATTTCAATCGTCGGCCAGGAAGCAGTGTAGAAGGTCGTGCGCTGGTTGGGTTCTGTTGTCGATGATTTTTGATAGCGACGAAGAAACATCCAAAAGGGGAATACTTGCATCTTGAATTTTGAACTTCTCCGTCAAAGTATGGTTATGGCATAATTTCGACAAGTGGAGCAGGTGCTTTGCATATTTAAAATAACATGATCTCATCTTTTTATCTCCTTCTTTCGCAGAACATGAGTGACACCAGAACGAAATAGCATAGAAGGAGCGCAGAAGGTGCTGTACAATTTTCCCAAAGCTTTACGATTATAGCGCCCCCGGTTGGGGACGATTTGACAACGACGATTTGAATGTTATGCCAAGCCATCGTAGAGATTCTGTTGATCTGACGACGAACGATCCAAGAGAGATAGAAGAATTAGCATTCAAACGATTTGACGAAGGGTTGAAATGCAGGTACTCACATTTTGAGAGGTTAACTTCAAGACCGATTTTGAGAAGTTCCGACGACAGCTTACAGACATTTTTGGTGAGTGTGGATCGGGTACGGCTTACTAAGAGCAAGTCGTCCGCGTAAGCTATGTAGCTGAAGGCATGGTCTTTATAAAAGTAAGCAGGGTATAAAGAACTGAGACAAGAAGATATGGCCGATTTGAAAATGTAGGGAGATAAGACTCCCCCTTGGCGAACACCAGTTCGGACAGGAATAATCTCTGACAAGCTACCTTGCCATTTAAACCTTACTGAGGAATGACCATACCAAAATTTTAACAGACTGACAACAGACAGATTCACGCCAGAAGTAATGAGAGAGAAGAGGGCCTGAGAATGCGTTATATTGTCAAAAGCACCAGCTATATCTATAGAACATATATGAATAGCAGACTTCTCGCGGGTAGCCTGCTTCATCATTTTTGTTAATATGTGATGAGCGTGCGCAGAACTGGCGCTCGAACGGAATCCAAGTTGCATTGAACCAAAACGACATTTTTCAATTAATTCTGGAAGAAGGACGTATTCCAGGATTTTGCTTATGGTACAAGAAACTGTAATTGGTCGATAGCTTTTGCAAAGGTCTGTGTCTTTCCCTCGCTTAATCACCGATGTTACAGTACCCGAGAGGAAACTATTCGGAACCAAACCCTGGCATAAACAAATTTGAAACAGAAGTTGGAGGTGTTGTGTTAAACCTGGACACTCAGTTTTGAAAAAATCGGCACTAAGGCCATCAGAATCTGTGGAACCAGTTCTTCTTAATTTTTGGAAAGCAATTTCGATGGAAGAACAAGTCACGGGAAGAACAGAGGGTTGAAATATCTTCCTTGGTAGGTATTTAAGAAGTAAATTTTCATAGTGCTGCTGAATTTGTTTTTTGCAACCACTGAATAGCCCACTGTAGTGGCTGGTCCAGTCAGCCGTAGTTAGTACGGAAGGAGGTACAGCTGAACCTTTATCTGTCCGAAGGACCTTTTGCCACGCTTTTTTGTCAGTGGGAGCATCTAAGCCATTCAAACGAGCATTTTCAAGTGAAGATTTGTATTCACGCTTCGTTTTAGCTTTCAGATTAAAAACAGTACCATTCCCTGGGCGTCCACAAGCAATCCAAATTTTTAGCCAAAATTTTGCCGTATTCTTCGCCTTTTTAACTTCAGGACTGACTTTCCAAATAGGCTTCCTTGTTCCAACTCGAATTTTCTCAGTCGGTACAGCAATATCGGCTGCCACTTTCAAGCAATGGACAAGCTCACTATAATAGCAATTAATATCGACGGATGAAGTAGTAGCTGCTATACCAGTCTGAAGAAGGTGAAAAGGAACTTTTAAAAGCGAGAGAAGATTAGTTAACGTAGAAATGTAGAGCACAACATCTATACGATTCCAGTTACGCTTTTGGATCCAGGCCTTCTTGGGATTTGGACAACTGATTCCAAAAACTGGGACAACCAAACAGAAAGACAGAGGCAGATGGTCGTCCTCAATCTTCTCCTCATCAACCTCAACAATACCGTCAATGAGACATGGTTCAGAAACAATCAAATGATCAAGGTTGGAAACATTAGCGCCACGATTATGTATGTATGAAAAGGGCAGAGACTTCTCAATGAGACTGTGAGTTACAGGTAAAGAATCGAAAAACAAGTCAGTCCGTGTAGAAGAAGTTAGAAGATCAGCGTTGACATCCCCAACAAGAGCCCATTTCATTCCTTTTCGTGAAATGTCCGATATAAGTGTTCTGATTTTCTGACAAGCCTTGGCAAATGAACTATGTGATGCAATGTTCCGCCGGTCACAAGGTAAATATACGTTAACAAGAACATTATTGTTCAACTGAACGGCAAGAGCATATCGCCCAGACTGGAACAGTCTTGGTGGTGCTGAACACTCGCTGGCCCGAACAAAAATGGCTAACCCACCGGAAGGACGGCCTCTAGTTTTCATTGCCGGCTGTATGAACACAAATCACATCACATAGTTCATTTGCCAAGGCTTGTCAGAAAATCAGAACACTTATATCGGACATTTCACGAAAAGGAATGAAATGGGCTCTTGTTGGGGATGTCAACGATCGGTGCAAGCTTTCGCTGCTAGGTGTTGACAGAAGATGCTCTTGAAGGCAAAGTATGTCCGAATTACTGAGCAAATCATCAAATAATAGATCTTTGTCCTTTGTGCCATTTACATTTAGGGAAATACAGCGGAGTTCAGACAATTCATTATTTACCCATACCCACTGCTTTCCTCATTACACTGCATCTGAGACTGAAGGAAACGTGAGGAAGGGAGCAAGGCGAGTCTTTGTTATAACTGTGACAACCAGCACAACGCGCGCATTTTGGCGAGTCAGACGGATGCGGGCATTGGGCTATGCCATGATTTGGTGACTGACAGCGAGTTGATTAGATGTTCGATTTAGGGGTAAGAAGACATGCTGGACACTTGTGTGAAAACAATTTTCTACCCGGGCAAGTACTTCGCCCGGAATCCGGCCAAAACCGGAAAAAGTTAAAGTTATATTTGTAGTTGATTAGATATCCGATTTAGGGGTAAGAAGAGATGCTGAATCTGCAGTGAATCTGTGTATGAAAATCATTTTTTACCCGGACATATAGTTCGACATATAGTTCGATCGGACATAGAGTTAGATTTGTTATAAGTTAAATTTTTTTTGGAAGTTGATTAGATGTTCAATATTGGGGATACGCTGAGTTCGTTTTTGAGCTTTCTTTTTTCGCCGGACAAGTAGTTCCGGAATTCGGCTGAAACCGGGAAATTGTCAGAAGTGGCAGGAAGTTTTCGTCAAAACAGATATGACTTATAGGGGTAAACACACATGCTGAATCCATAACTGAACTTGGTTTTCTCAGATGATTAGCTATTTGGCCTTATCTGTTGCTGAATTTTAATATTAATACTGTTCAAGGAGTCTGGCAAAGACAAGACCCAATTGTCTGGATAAAATATTGACTTTTTGGGATCCCGTCGGAACCTTTGGTCTTGTTTTACAAGTTGTAACTACTTCTTCGGCTTTGGCCGAACTCCTTTATGCCCGGGCAGTCACACCTAGTAATAACGCTGGTAATAAGGCCATCTTAGGGTCCAAATTGGGAAGAAAAGACGCTGAGAACGTAAGGATGTCGAGACGGAAAAATCCATCTCCGCCATTTTGAAACGTATCTTTCGAGTGTTTGGACCAATCACAGACCATAGTCGCTGATTTTAGCCAGTTTTGTTTACGTTTGAGTGATGATGGTGGTAATATATCTTGAATTTCTTCGTTCCGGGTGTGACTAGGATGAAACGTCAAGAGTGGGTAATAACCAAATTAACGGACCAAATTACGTACAGGTGTGACTGAATTTGGCCCGGGTATTACTCCTTCCGAGGTTGGCGCGCTTATGGTGGGTTTACACACTGCGTAAAATCCGAGCGTATTTTGAAATCCGAGCGTATTTTACGCACGTTTTGAGCTTGAAAAGATTTCTAGTAATACGGACGTAAATAGAGAAATCGGTCCGTTTTGTATTCAAAAACGTTCGTATCGATATTTCCGCTTTCGATATTCAACAATCGATATATCGATATTTTCACTTTCGTTATTCGATAATCGATATATCGATATTGATATTTGCTTACCATGCTTCGTTTCGCCAAAATCTAAGAACCAAATTTTCATTAAATAGCATCTTGGATCATTTCAAACTCAGAATAAATGAGAAATGAATTAGGGAAAACATATTGTCCAATTTCGGATATATAAGTGTAGGTTAGTTCGGATTATTTACAATATTTACGATGAACAAATATCGTTTTCGATAGCGATATTTACGTTTCGATATCGATATTTGGTGCGATATATCGATCGATCGATATCCGATATATCGCATACTGGATCATCTCGAACTCCGGATAAATAAGAAAGGAATTGCGGAATACACATTGCTCCAATTTCGTATATATAAGTGTGGGTTATGTTGGATTAATTGCAATCTTTACGAATGAACAAATATCGTTATCGATATCGATATTTACTTTCGATATCGATATTTTGTCCGATACATGGATATATCGTTATCGGTATCGAATATCGCCCAAAACTTGAGTCAGCTTCAGTATATTTTGCTTCTGGTGAAGGTAATTCAGTGGTGACCAATCTTTTTTTTATATTTGTAGAGTGTGCTAAGAATGATACTTGGCAGGCATATTTAACTTGGAAAAAGTCAATTTCCCCATCAGACACTCTGGGAGTGCAATAGAGGTATGCTTATTTGAACGTTCGTGCTTCGAACTTTGCCATTTTCATGCACTTGCTGTGGCTAAATATATGTACCAGTTAGCCTAAGTAGGTAGTCAAGGAAGGAAAAGATTGGTTCATAAATTCTTTTATAGAGCCAACCACATTCCTTAAAGTACTCATCATAACCACAAAGTACAGAAAATACTTTGGAGCAAAACATATATTTTCATGATCCCCATGAGCCCATGATTATTTGTGAAACAAGGGTTTTGCTTCAAAATGAATTTCCAGCTCCCTTAAAGGACCCCTCGCACTAATCACTCTTCAACTTACAGTATTTTAAAGTATTTGAATACTTTAACTATGCTGTGCTTTCAATAAATAACTAACTATTTTGGCTGTTTTAAGCCTTTTCCGAGACCCGTTGACTTCTAGCGAAACAGGGAAACAATTTGCATAACCGATTTTCCTGATGGAAAAAATTCTCGCAGACAACCGTCGCGCAACCGTCTCGAACCGTCGACAGCGTGATACACATCGAAGGTAGCAAAACACGGCAAGTGAGAAAATCAGCGAGGTTTTGTTAGAGGGGTTAGAATGTACCGCACGAAACGTGGGTCTCCGGGTTTAGAAATATATGTAATGATTACGGAAGTAGGTTGCATTAGTATTATAGGTTGCATTAGTTTGACCAAAATATACAACTACGTGATCCCCATGAGCCCATAGTCACTTTTGCCTAAAGGGTTTTGCTTTCATATGAATTTCTAGTGCCCTTAAAGTGCAAAAATAAAATACTTTTCACCAGATCATTCTCTTGATTTCCAAGGGCCCACAATCATTCTTATTTCAAGGGTATGGCTTATAATTAAACACAAGAAACCCAAGAATTTACAAATTCCTAAATTTCATCCTCTGACCCAGCCTTGCAAGTACCATATGAGCTGCTAGCTCTTGTATTCAACACACATTGCCGACTTCATTCTCGGCCAATATCTGATGAAATTTGTTTACATGTACATCAGAAATCGTGCTTTATCACAATACTGTAATTTGAAGTAAAAAAAACCTCGGCACCGGCTTGGCACCGGCACGGCACCGCGGCACCGGCACGGCACCGGCACGGCACCGCGGCACCGGCACGGCACCGGCTCGGCACCGGCTCGGCACCGGCACGGCACCGCGGCACCGGCTCGGCACCGGCACGGCACCGACACGGAACCGCGGCACCGCGGCACGCGCCACTTGGTGTACATCGTTTTTGGGAGTGAGCAACCCCTCGTATCTACCTTCACGGTGAATAAGACCAAGGTTTCGATGCGACCCCAGTACCTGAATATTTAAAAACTTCCTGACACTGACAATAATCGGGTCTGGCAGGTTTCCAGAGTTCATAAAATTGCAACTTAAACCTCCAGTTCCCTTACTTAGAGGTAATACTATAATCGGATATAATCGTAAAGCTTTAGGGAAATTGTACAGCACCTTCTGCGTTCCTTCTGTACTATTTCGTTCTGGGTGTCACTCATGTTCTGCGAAAGAAGGAGATTAAAAAGATGAGATCATGTTATTTTAAATATTCAAAGCACCTGCTCCATTTGTCGAAGTTATGCCGCAACCACTCATTGACGAAGAAGTTCAAAATTCAAGATGCAAGTGTTACCCTTTTGGATGTTTCTTCGTCGCTATAAACAAGACCAAAGCTTTCGATGGGATCCCAAAAATTCAATATCTAATCCAGACAACTGGGTCTTGTCTTAGCCAGATTCAGTCATCGCCAGACTCCTTGAACATTTTTACAATTAAAATTCAGAAACAGATTAAGGCCAAATAGCTAATAATCTGAGAAAACCAAGTTCAGATATGGATTCAGCATGTGTGTTTACCCCTATAAGTCGCATCTGTTTTGACGAAAACTTCCTGCCGCTTCTGCTAATATCCCGGTTTCGGCCGAACTCCAGAACTACTTGTCCGGCGAAAAAAGAAAGCTGAAAAACGAACTCAGGGTACCTTCTTTCTCCAATATTGAACATCTAATCAACTTCAAATAAAAACTTAACTTCTAACAAATTTTCCGACTCCAGCCGGATTCCGGTCGAACTATATGTCCGTGTAAAATATGATTGTCACACACGGGTTCAGCATCTCTCCTTACCCCTAAATCGGTTATCTAATCAACTAGAAATAAAACTATAACGTCTAATAATTTTCCGGTTTTGCCCGGATTCCGGGCGAAGTACATGTCCTGGTCGAAAATTGTTTTCACATAAGTGTTCAGCATGTCTTCTTGCTCTAAATCGAACATTCTAGTCAACTCGAAATAAAACTTTTAATTTTAACAAAATTTCCGGTTTCGGCCGGATTCCGGGCGAACTACTTGTCCGATGACAAAATGATTTTCACCATCGTGCTCAGCATGTCTTCTTACCCCATAATCACCTATCTCATTACCTGTTTCAAAATATTTTGTTTGCCCCTTAATTTGAACCCCCTCCCGCACCCCTAAATCTAGGGCTACAAAGCCCATCTACGAACTCGACTGGTCCAGCGACCCAACGAATCCTCACACCAAGTTTCATGAAAATATCTTATTCCCTTCGAGAGTTATCGTGCTTACAGACGGACGGACGGACGGACAGACGGACAACTTTTGCGATGTCATAGGTATCCCTCCACTTAAATTTTGGGATCCCAAAAATCATTGACAACAGAGCCCAACCTGCGCACGACCTTCTCCACTGCTTCCTGGCCGAAGATTGAAAGTTAGTGTCTTTTTCCGTGTCTTTATGTCTTTTATTTACTCCGCTTTTTCGAAATGGTCGGGTTATAAATAAATTACTTACTTACTTAGATTTCACCGAAGTGAATATCATATAGTTAGGTTCATTCGTAAACTTTCCTCCGATGATTATAACCAAACGGTACATCCAAGGCGCGAACAAAACGTTTTCAGATTCTTCGTATCCATTTCCCCTTGTAACAGCCTTCCACCAAGTTTGACGTCCTTGTATCTTTGCCCCAACTATGGCAAACAGAGGGAACCGTTGTGAAAAATAAATACAGATATGGATTCAGCATGCATTCTTACCCCCGAACCAAAACTTTGATAAACATTAGAATTAAACTCCAGTTTTACCAAATCTTTGACGGATTTTGGATTCCGGGCTAATCCAGCGAGAAAATAAACTTCAGATACGAGCTCAGCACATATTTTATTCCTTGCCCATTTTTTTTATAATATAAAAAAATGGACTCAGTGTATATCCTAACCCAATATCAAACCTCTAATCAACTTCAGACAAAACTTTCACTTTTACCACTTTCCAGTTTTGACCGGTTTCCGGACGAACTATTTTTCGGGCGAGAACATGATCTATAGATCTGGACTCAGCTTGTCTCTTTACCTTAATATCGAACCTCTTACCTACTCGAGATTTTGTTTTATATATTCTTTTTAGATTATGGTATTAAAGGTTAATTGAGTGAGTGTTCTTGTCCTTTTTTTTCTTTTTTTGTATGAAATTTGTTATTGGTTGAGAGTCAGAGGATTGCAGGCGTCCATCATCAGGCTTTTTGAACCTTCCCCGGGCGGTTGTGTGTATGTATAGTTTATTGTGTAACTAGTAGCAAATTAAGCAAGTCAAGTCAAGTCCAAATTTCCGGTTTTGGGCGGATTCGGGGCAAACTATTCGTCCGACGGGAAAATAAATTACAGATGTGAGGCGTATTCTGGCCGTTCCCGAGGACTCCTCGGGTAACCAAGGGAAACGGCGAGAATAGAGGGAATCACTCTACGCGGACTCCGCGTACGGTGAACAACGAGAACACGTCGAATGCTTCCAAAATGGATTATGCTAACCAAAAAAAAATATGTAGTTGACGAAATGAGCCTGGATCCATTTTGTTCTGATTATTTTTTTTTCATTAATTCACCACCACCAGCAAAAATTGATTCTCGTCCGAATTTGAAAGGAAGTCCTTTTTGATGATGCTGATGACAATCGAAGCAGTCCCCATTCGTGGAGACACGGGAAGTGAGTCCCTGGGACAAACAACAACGCAGGGACTCCTTAAAAGGAGCCCTCGGGGAACGGCGAGAAGACGCCTATGGATTTAGCGGGTCTCCTTACCTCGAAATTGACCATTTATCCAAAAATATTCTTTGTCGCCCATTAGTCTAAATCCCCTCCCCGACCCCTAAATATAGGGCTACAAAGCCCATTTAGGAAATTGACGTATACTCTGGTCCAAAGAGTCCCACTACCAAGTCTGAACAAAATATCTCAACTCCTTCGAGAGTTGTCGTGCTAACAGACTGACGGACTGACGCAGATACGGACAACTTTATGAAGTCATAGGTATCATCCACTTACGTTTTGTGATCCCAGAAATACCGATTGCCATTCCGGGTAGATCAGAAGTTTTAACGAAAAAGAGAATTTAGTTACTGAACGCGAGTGGAGACAAGTAACAAGACCAAAGGTTTCGATGGGATCCCAAAGATTCAATATTTGATCGAGGCAATTGGGTCTTGTCTTCGCCAGATCCAGTCTTCGCCAGACTCATTGAACATTATTACTATTAAAATTAAAAAACAGGTTAATCATCTGAGAAAAACAAATTCATGTATTGAATCAGCATGTGTGTTTACCCCTATAAGCCATCTCTGTTTTGATGAAAACTTCCTGCCACTTCTGCCAATTTCCCAGTTTTGTTCGAATTCCGGAACTACTTTTCCGGAGAAAAAAGAAAGCTCAAAAACAAACTCAGCGTATCTTCTTTCCCCAGTATTGAACATCTAATCAACTTCAAATAAAAATTCAACCTATAAAACATTTTCGGCTCCAGCTGGATTCCCGTCGAACTATATGCTCGGGTAAAAAATGATTGTCATACACGGATTCACCATCTCTTTACCCCTAAATCGAATATCTAATCAACTACAAATAACACTCTAACTTTTAACAATTTTCGGTTTTGGCCGGATTCCGGGCGAACTACTTGTCTGGGTAGAAAATTGTTTTCACATAAGTGTTCAGCATGTCTTCTTACCCCTAAATCGAACATCTAATTAACTCCAAATAAAACTTTTTCTTTTAACAAACTTTCCGGTTTTGGCCGGATTCCGGGCGAACTACTTGTTCGGCGAGAAAATGGCTTTCACCATTGTGTTCCGCATGGCTTTCTACCCCTAAATCGAACATTTAATCAACTTCAAATAAGACTTTTACTTTTAACAGACTTTCCGGTTTTGGCCAGATTCTGGGCTAACTACTTGTCCGGCGATAAAACGGTTTTCACCATCGTGTTTAGCATTGTCTTCTTACCCTTAAATCGCACATCTAATGAACTTCAAACTTCTACTTTTAACAAACTTTCCGGTTTTGGCCGAATTCCGGGCGAACTACTTTTCCGATGACAAAATGGTTTTCACTATCGTGTTCATCATGTCTTCTTACCCCATAATCGACTATCACATTATCTGTTTAAAAATTTTTAATTTGACCCTTAATCAAAACCCCTCCCCCACCCCTAAATGTTGGGCTACATAGCCCATCTACGAACTTCACCTTACTCTTGACTAAAAAAATCCTCACACCAAGTTTCATCAAAATATCTCATTCCCTTCGAGAGTTACAGTGCGCACAGACGGACGGACGGACAGACGGACAACTTTTGCGATGTCATAGGTATCCCTCCACTTACGTTTTGGGATCCCATAAATAGACATAGTTACTGGCAGGGACGCTTTAGGATTGTCACCCCTCGTCAAGATGGCAATATTTGATTTTGAGAAGACGAAATGTTTTGGCGGGATCCCAAACTGGTGTATACTTTTTTTTTGGGATCCTAAAACGTAAGTGGCGGGATACCTATGACATCGCAAAAGTTGTCCGTCTGTCCGTCCGTCCGTCTGTGCGCATTATAACTCTCGAAGGAAATGAGATATTTTGATGAAACTTGGTGTGAGGATTCTTTGAATCAAGAGTAAAGTCAAGTTCATAGATGGGCTATGTATCCCTACATTTAGGGGTGGAAGAGGGGTTTTAAATTAAGGGGCAAATGAAATATTTTTAAACAGTGAAAATCATTTTGTCATTGGAAAAGTAGTTATCCCGGAATCCGGCTAAAACCGGAAAGTTTGTTAAAAGTAAACGTTTTATTTGAAACTGATTAGATGTTTGATTTAGGGGTAAGAACACATGCTAAACACGATGGTGAAAACCGTTTTTTTGACGGACAAGTAATTAGCCCGGAATCCGGCCAAAACTGGAAAGTCTGTTAAAAGTAAAAGTCTTATTTGAAGTTGATTAGTTGTTCGATTTAGGGGTAGAAAGCCATGCTGAACACAGTGTGAAAACCATTTTCTCACCGAACAAGTAGTTCGCCCGGAATCCGGCCAAAACCGGAAAGTTTGTTAAAAGTAAAAGTTTTATCTGGAGTTGATTAGATGTTCGATTTAGGGGTAAGAAGACATGCTGAACACTTGTGTGAAAAATTTTTCTACCCAGACAAGTAGTTCGCCGGAACCCGACCAAAACCGAAAATTGTTAAAAGTTAGAATTTATTTGTAGTTCATTAGATATTCGATTTAGGGGTAAAGAGATGGTGAATCCGTGTATGACAATCATTTTTTACCCGAGCATATAGTTCGACGGGAATCCAGCTGGAGCCGAAAATGTTTTATAGGTTGAATTTTTATTTGAAGTTGATTAGATGTTCAATACTGGGGAAAGAAGATACGCTGAGTTTGTTTTTGAGCTTTCTTTTTTCTCCGGAAAAGTAGTTCCGGAATTCGAACAAAACTGGGAAATTGGCAGAAGTGGCAGGAAGTTTTCATCAAAACAGAGATGGCTTATAGGGGTAAACACACATGCTGATTCAATACATGAATTTGTTTTTCTCAGATGATTAACCTGTTTTTTAATTTTAATAGTAATAATGTTCAATGAGTCTGGCGAAGACTGGATCTGGCGAAGACAAGACCCAATTGCCTCGATCAAATATTGAATCTTTGGGATCCCATCGAAACCTTTGGTCTTGTTACTTGTCTCCACTCGCGTTCAGTAACTATATTCTCTTTTTCGTTAAAATTTCTGATCTACCCGGAATGGCAATCGGTATTTCTGGGATCACAAAACGTAAGTGGATGATACCTATGACTTCATAAAGTTGTCCGTATGTGCGTCAGTCCGTCGGTCTGTTAGCACGACAACTCTCGAAGGAGTTGAGATATTTTGTTCAAACTTGGTAGTGGGACGCGGAAACGCCTTTTTGTCTATATTTTTGGCGGTAACATACCATTTTGTACAAAAAGCATCCTCAGTTTTAGGTCTATATATATCTATATGCTTGAAAAAATAGTTAACTTTTTTGTTTAGACACTATTTTGCTGCTTAATTCGAATTTCCCGCCAGAATCAAGCCACAAAATCGACAATCACCTCGCCAGTGGTTTGTCGAATTTGAGCCACAAAGCGAGCCACGAAAATCTTGTTGGTCGCGGAAACACACTTATGGGCCGCACGAAAGACCGCGGAAACACTTTTTTCGAGCCACAGTTGACCAACAAACTGTTTGTGGGAGCACGGAAAAACGCCTTTAAAGGTCTTTTTCCGCGACACAATTGTGGGCCACACACTTCTGGGTGTTTGTCGTGGAAACGTGATTGTGTGCCACACAGTCGACCCACGAGTTGAAACTCGCGGAAACGCCGTTTCGTCTATTTTTTTGGCGGAAATTTCAAATATCTGAAAATAAAAATAAAATTCATGTAAAATCTCAATAAATAGAACTCCATGCTTATTTTATTACCATTATTTGCAAAAGGGATCCTCAGTTTTAAGTCTATATGCTTGAAAAAGTAGTTAACTTTATTGTTTAGACACTATTTTGCTGCTTTATTTGAATTTCCCGCCAGAATCGAGCCACAAAATCGACAATCACCTCGCCAGTTGTTGGTCGAATTTGAGCCACAAAGCGAGCCACGAAAGTCTTGTTGGTCGCGGAAACACAGTTGTGGCCACACAAAAAAACGCGGAACCACTCTTTTCGAGCCACAATCGACCCACAAAATGTTTGTGGGAGCACGGAAAAACGCCTTTAGTAAGCTAGTCCACTTTTTTCAGCGACGTGGCTGGGATGTTGGTGCAGTTAGCTTTTTAGCGAGGCTGTTTGTTGTCCTAATTGAGGTTTTGCTTTTGTCAAAGCTTGCAGAAGGACAAGGTGAGTTCTATAGGAAACGCCATTTAAGCTATGTTCGGGGAGATTCCAGGGTTTCCAACTGTGACCTGTTTTTGTCAGGCTGATGCCCTGGTGATGCCACAATATTTTTTCTCTGGAAATTGACACCTTTTCTAGCAAATGATACTTTTTAGGTCAGAAAAAGCAGCTTTTCATTTACTGAACAAAAGTTACAGATTACTGCCCCAAAATACATGTAGCCTACAACATTATGGTCCAGTACACTGAGCTTAAACAATTTGAAGCCTAATAAAGCTCATTTCTGATTAGAATTTGTTACGAAAGTGTGACCAAACAACAAAGTAATGTTCTGAATGTTCTTACAAATTCAGAATAGATACCAATTATTCGCAAAAAACAACCCTTTTCAGGAATTTTTACACATTAATTAGAGTCAAACCAGAGTCAAGCTAGGTAGTCAAGCACAAACTAGTGTTTCCACCTTGATAGATTTTTCCCATCAAAAATGAATTTCTTTGGTCCTTGATGGATGAGAATTTGATCCGTCAGATTTCTTATGAATATCTGAAGATCTTGAGTGAAATCCTATTTTGTTTTCTGAATCTTCCATTATTTGTCTAAAAGTTAATTTCCTGAACATTTTATCATCAAAATATTTACATACTTAAACTTACTTGAAGTTGTTCAGCACCATCCAGCAGTTAGCCTGCCTGTTCGATGCTCTCTGTTGTTTTTATGAATTTGTAGTTGGTTGATGTTGTAGCTATTTTGACCATTCTGCCAATGTGTTGAATTTGTTGTTGTTTTCTTCCCAGAGCTTGATTTTGAAGCTGTTTATATTTGGTGCCTGGATGGCATATTCAGGCAGGTTATTGCAAGTGTCGACTAATCTTTCCTGATCTAGGTTAGTTGTCTCATTATTCAGATATTGTGCTAATTTGCACACCAACTTACTGAACCAATTAGATAGCAAATTTCACAGTTTGAACGTAACTAGTTTTGTGCAAATCTCTGTATTTTAGAAGAAAACAGATTTTTCAGTTTATTGCCCTGGTGCAGAGTTTCCCAGTATTTTCGCCTAAAGGAGTTTCACCTTAACAGATTTCCTGTAGAGTAGTGTCTGATGATTGCGATGCGGTTTTCTTCTTATTTTTGTCCTGTAAAAATTAAAACACATCTGTTTATTCTGGATTACCCTTTTTCAAATTTACAGTCTTAACCACCTCTACTTTTTTTTTGTGGTCAAGTGAAGCACTGCAATCTATTAACTTCCTGCAAATTATCTTAATTTCTTAAAAAGTAGTTGTAGTCACAGACAGACCTATGATATAATGTAGACCTTGCTTTCACCTGGATTCCTAAAAAGACGCTCTGATCTCAGATGTTTCCAGAAATGTTGAATGAGGTGCCTTTCGCAGTAGCCTGTTCTCCACTTAGTGGAATGGCACTTTTAGGCTTGGATTTTGTTTTGACTTCCAATGAAAAAAAAATTGTCTGTTGTTTCTAACTGGTGCTAACTGAAGACAGATCACACTTTTCTGCATGTATCAACTTTCATGTAGCACTACTTAACAGAATTTTTGTAGCTGTTCTGGACCACACGAATTGAAAACCTTCCATCATGAAGTGGAAACACTGTCACAAACTTTTTTCTTGTTATTTTATGGCTCACCCTGCCATGACTTTACCTTAAAAAATTTGCTTAGGCTACCAAGTCGACCAAGTCACTTGGTTGCCTAGCCCTAAGTCACTTTGATAGCCTAAGCCTTAAGGAATTAGGGACCCATCAGTATAACACTTAGTACTGGCACTTTCACAAAAAACACCCTGATTAGTTGGTCTATTTTGAACTTAGTTTTTTCCGTTGTGTTTCATTGTAGATTTAGTAGGCTAATTTATCTTCAATGGTGATCTGTTTATTAGTATGTAAGTGTGTGTGAGTTTGATTGACATGCTGTTGTTCCTTTATACACGCTACTCTTCAGTTTGAAGGATTCAAATAAATAATAATAATGATAATATACTGTCCTGTACACTGTACAAAAAAATCTTGCACTATTTGCTACTGGGATTAATCTTATCTTTATTGAGATAAGTTTAATCCCAGTAGCAAATACTGCGTCCTTGTTCGGAGAAACTGTAACCAAAAGGCTCGAAATCTAGTTTCAAACCTGCTTCTTAGCCTAAATATTCCTTTCCTTGAACTTTGCTAAAAAATCTGACACATTAAAAAGTACGTTTTGTTCAAAGATCGGTTTTGACAATACTCCACAGGATATCTGCTTTGATCATCATCGTCAAACAGGAGAATTAAGAGAAAAATCCTGAACTTAAAATTCGATCAGGCTCCAAGTTCTGCTGAAGGGTGCATACTGCATTTAGACAAAGTTTGAAAAAAAGGGAAGGGCTAGTTATTCGAAGGCTAGTTATTCTAACTATCAGATATGGATACCAACTTAACTTAAAAATAGAATTTTTGGTTTAACAAAAAGACATATTTACATTTTACGACCAGATTTTGAAAGTCAATTGAAATTATTGCCTGTCCGCCATTGTTATGCTCTGTATATTGAGTACAATATATACTTCCAATAATTATTAACAGTATTATTTTATTAAGTAGGTTGTTTAAGTCTGAGATTGATGCCTTGCAGGAAAGAGTATTTTAGTTGGTTCTTAATGTGGAAGGTAGGCTATTTCTTTCACATTAAATGCTCTGACATTCCAGACCTTTTCGGTACCACTTTCCTGATGGCTCACAATTTAGCTGGAATGTTTTTCCTCTTAATTGGTGATTAAGTAATCAGATTTTGATTCATATTGCAACTAATTAACATTTCAACCATCCTAAGTTAGAACCATTAACTGTTGGTGAATTTATGTTGCTCATTGCTGGTCCTGGTTTTTGTACAGGCTAGGCCAAACACCATATACTAATCTAAGCTGTGCATATCCCACTGTTTGCCAAAGTCTATACAAAAATAAATCAGGGATTTGTGACAGACTGCTCAGAACTCGATGGCTCAGCAGTTTGCCATACCGTTTCAGCTTTAAGAAAACAAGTCTGATCAAATAAAATGGTAAATGAAAAACCAAGAAACTGACCGTACACCATCACCAGGTACCAGGAAAAACAAAAATTAGTTTGACGTGTTTGGCATTAAAAAGTGCATTTTCTGGGAATAAAGTAAACAAAAAACTGATGTCAACTTTTCCCTGGTGCACTCTTCAGCAAACTACTTTCACTTTCATCTCGCTCAGCTTGTCATCAGTAACTGGGTTGCACTGTTTTGGCCTAGTAATTGGCAAGAAAAGAAAAATACCGATGAGCATTCTACTAAAATAAAAGTCAGCTAACCCCTTGTATTTTGTTGTAATGGCTTTGAGCAATTCCTAATATTCATAGAGCAAGAGAGAAAAACAGATGACTGTTAAGTCACTTTGAGTAGTGTCATGAATTTTAGTGAACTAATGAGTAAATGGACTTTTACTAATGTTGTTTGACAAGGTGAGATGTATCATATCCCATCATTCCAATCTGTTGGTGAAACGGACATTAGCTAGCGTGAGAGAATCAAACTTATTTGGAAATATTATGAACTTTACTTGTAAACATGGTTCTTCATCCCTTCTGGGTCCTGTCTGCCTGTCATATATACTTGGAAAAGATAGACCCTCGCCTGTTATAATCCTGCCTTTTCCTGTTATTATTCTGAGCAAATCAATTTTAGGTTGCTGAAATGCTGCCGCTGACACAAAAAGATGTCAATCGGAGGGGCATCTTAGCATCTGCCAAGGAATGGATACGACTAGCCGTATCTGATCCGAATTCAAGGAACCTAATCGGTTTCCTTCTGCTCAACTTCTCATTTGCGTTTGTTGAGCTTATCTATGGAGTATGGAGCAACAGCCTCGGACTCATTTCCGATTCCTTCCACATGTTCTTCGACTGCACTGGTCTTGTTGCCGGTCTTGTAGCAACTATCATTACAAAGTGGAAAGCAAATGATAAATACTCCTACGGCTATGTCCGAGCAGAAGTCATGGCTGGATTCGTCAATGGTCTTTTCCTGCTTTTCATCTCATTCTTCATTTTCTCTGAGGCTGTGGAGAGAGCAATTGAGCCACCCGAAGTGAAGCACGAACGACTGTTTGTTGTTAGTGTACTTGGCCTTCTTGTGAACATGGTCGGTATCTTTGTATTCCAGCATGGGGGACATGGCCATAGCCACGGAGGTGGCTCAAGCCACTCCCACGGAGGTGGTTCAAGCCACTCCGACGATACGAAATCAAATGACTACGGACAATCGTCGCTTTTGCTGCAGAATGGAAATGCCAAATTTGATAACCCCTTTATTGCTGTTGGAGGGCTTGAACAGGCTAACAATCATTCACAAGGGGGCCATGGCCATAGTCACGATCATGGTCACTCGCATGATCACCACGGACATTCGCACGATCACGGACATTCACATGAAATCAAAGGAAGCAATTCCGTTATTATGAAGGGTGTTTTCCTGCATATCCTAGCCGATGCTTTGGGCAGTGTTGGAGTGATCATTTCGGCTATATTAATGCAACTGTTTGGATGGATGATTGCCGACCCGATCTGCTCCATGTTCATCGCCACCATGATTGCACTGAGTGTCTTCTCCCTTATTAAAGAATCAATGATGATCCTGATGCAGCGACAGCCAAGAGAGTTGGATCACCTTCTACCGGGGGTCTATTCGAAAGTGGCACAAATACCAGGAGTAATCAGTGTTCAAGAGCCCCATTTCTGGACCCTGTGCAGTGATGCTTATATCGGAGCTATTAAGCTGGAAGTAGCCGCAAATGCTGACCCCCGATACGTCACACGACAAACCCATTCTATGTTCAGTACATTAGGGGTGAAGAAATTGACTGTACAGCTAGATTACTTGAATTAAGACCCTAAAGACATTCCAAATCGTAAATTATTCCGACGATTGTTGCTTTTAACAGTGCACCTTTATTTTCGTTAACAGTTAATGGTGTAAGGAAGTTTCCAGTGGTAAAACCGATAAGCTCACTTCCTGTAATTCTTTTGCTTTCAAGCATTGGACCGGAATCATGTACTTAAGCCGCGTTTTGTTTGATTTTAGACTGTTCCTCTTTGACAATTCTGTTTTGATGTTGCTAAGTATTAACCGGACAGGACTGAAAACTTGCTTTTCAGTGAAGTTCGGATTTTTCGAGTTCTGTTCAACAATAGGGAGAGTCCGTTCCGGAAGTTGCGTGAATAAAACTCTTAAGCTAACAAGATTGACAACTACAAGGACGTTAGCGAAACATTTGTGTCATAACTTCATTAAATAAAACGCGGCTTTGAATAGAAGTGAGTGGTGGGGCGTGAAGATAGGCTGAAGAATTAATCATTTCGCAATGGGATGAGCGGGTTTTCGAAATCGTACACAGATGTTTCGACGAGGGTGGTCTGTTCAGTCGAGGTTGGGCTTTCCCGTTAAAGGACACCTGAACAATGAAATCATACTTGAACACTCCATGGAGAATGCATTTACATACATGGCCACGGAGAGCATTCTTCTCCTGAGCGTGACGTTTTCAAAATAGGGATGTTCGTTTCAGGAGGTTTGCACATGCAGACTCCAAGACAAAAAGCGCAATTCATTCAAATCTTGTACAGCGCTGGTCGGATCGGATTGGAATTTCTTCTAGATATACGTTTGGGCTTAACTGGTTACAAGATATTCCAGAAGAAGGGTTGATTGGAGACATGTGTTCATTTCTAAAATTGTTCGGTACTGAAATAAGGACAAATGCAAAATGGAGCAAAAATCATAGCTTGGAAACACTATTATGTATTTCGATTGGGTTTTCTGCAGGCGATGTTAACGGAAGTCATACAGATAGGGATGATACTTGGTACTCTTCATTCAGGTGTCCTTTAAACTGTAACGTTGGGCAAGGAAAGATTATAGAGCTGGGCACAAGGCCCCGGATTTTGAACCCCGGCTGATTTTACTTTCATCATTTTCGGTGTAGAAAGTCCGCGCGAATAGTAAACTGCGATCGAAAATCACCAGGTTTAAAAATTTACACCACCGGACTGAAATCGACCAGGCTTTTTTTTATCGTAAGTGTAATTTATGCCCGATACGCCGTAACCTTTACCGGACGTGGGAAACGCTGCATAACCCGTAGGTCAGGTAACTGTGAGATTATGGGAAACGATACTTTTTGGAACAAATTTTATATTTGGACGTGCATTTTGATGGTGGATTGCTTTGATGTCGGAAAATTATCGAAAATCGACATGACTGCGCGGAAACATGCAGATATTTCTGTGCTTAGGCTACTTCTTATGAACAGTCGCTCTTTTAAGGATTTGGGTTGTTTAATAGGTAAAGTTGAACAGATGAAATGATTCCAGCAATGATGGTTTGTTTAAGTTTTGATTCTGGGGTGGGGCTGTTGAATCTTGAGGTTAAGAGCGTGTTCCACCCTACTTACTGTAGCTACTACGCATGACCTCACGAATTTTGGCTTCTTGGCGTCAAGGCTAGATCACATTTCTCTATTTTCGTCGAAATATCGTGCCACGGGCTGATCGGGCCAAGCACTTTACAGAGATTCGTAGTTACCATGCATGCTACGCTCACGAGCATTGTAAGGAAATAGTTACCAGTTCGAGTAGGTTGGAACGGTCAGCGTAGTCACTTTTTACGAGGTTGGAACGAAGATAGTAACTAATAGTTACTATTGTTGGAAGGGTGGAACACGCTCTAAGGCACGCCTGTTTATCTAGTATCTCGTAGTTAATAGCCTGAGCAGTATGGACCTTCGCTAATCCGGTCGCCCTGTCACGCAAAAGATGCCATCGGTTTATCCACCAACAGAGCCCGCCGCCTGAGGCGTCTTTCGTGGTGGGGTCCGGTGCGTCCTGTCCACTCGTTAGGGCTAAAAAAAGGCTAGATCCAGTGTGTGTTTTGGACCTTAAAACAAAGGGGGCAATTAAGTCTTCATCCTGTAATGGTGTCACCTTTCGAAGATGCAGGTCTCGTGCTTCTGAGAGCTGGTAATGTTGTATTTTGTCCACAAGCCATTACTATCTCGATGGCACCCGCTTCCGTTGGACCTGCATACTTGAATAAGTGCTCAGACCGGTCTAACTAAACATGTTTTTGTATCCTTATTTATTCGCGGAAGTCTAGCTGGTAAGCTGTACTTTTTCAAGAAGTATTTACTTATTTTTCTATGGTAATAGTTGTGCAATTTGGGAAACAAAGGGTTCTAATAAGTTGGATGTTTCTTTAGCGAACTTAAATAAAACATCCAGCAGTCTTAGATTTATTTTTCTTTTGAGCAAATGCGGATTTCACGTAAACAACTAAATCTGTGTCCTTGGTGCTCATGTTGGTATTCTTGGTATGCCTATTCTTAGGCGTATGGGCTCCTATACGTTTCTCCGACGGGACTTCATCTTCAATTCACCTTTGATTCGTCTGACATTCTATCATCCTTAAAGTCCACTTGTGTACATCGGCCAGAAGGAGCTGAGAGCTCCTGTAGGGGTGTTGATAGGGATCAGGATCGGGTGGTCGGGGACTGGATTTCTTCCATGATAAATTCCGTACGGAAAAGTTGAGATTTTTTTAAACTTCATGATGAAAGCGTAGGAAATCCTGCCAAGAAAACAAGCTCGTCTGTTCGCACCGTAAGGGTTATAGCACTCTAACGTCCTCTAGATTCCAAATGTGCGAACCAGAAGGAGTAGGTACACTTTTGTTTGCTATTTATTGACGTATATACTAAATGCTGTGGACGATCAGGTTTTCGCGGCCGGATTTCTTATACTTTAATTACGTACGGCAGTACGTAATTTTGCGGACAGACGACCAGGTCCCAGCCAGATTTTCTGCACTTTCATCAAAACTATTAAAAAATCTCAACGTTTCCGTGTGGCATTGATGATGCAGCTGAAAATCATGCAGAAATTCCTGTCCCGGTCGCCCAACCTTGATCATCAATCTAAACTTTTTCGCACGGAGCTGATGATGGTGCCGAATATCCTAGGTAGGAATTTCATTCCACGACCGTCCGACCCTGGTCGCCTGTCCAAACCAGAACCTAGGTGTAGAGGGCACACTACCCTGCTGATTACCGGGAGAGGTGCAAACATGTTGCCCCGAATCGCGCTGAAGATATGCGCATCTTGAAAACTGCACGCCTGGTCATTTCGGTTGAGATGGGAACCGGTCACCTCTGCCGTACCCACTACTCGGTCCTTACTTTATCCATGTATGACTATCTCTGCTTCAAAGGGAAAGGGTTCCGTTGCCGCTCTCCCTCGTTAGGTCGTTCCTCTGGAAGTGTACAGAAAAGTGAGCTAACCTCGTCGGACCAGAATTAGAAGATCCCTTGCAATATAAGTGAGTCCTCCACTGGTAATCGGTAGCCCCTCGTAACCGTGCTCATCCAGACCCAGCGTGCTATCATTGGCTGAAAAACGTAAAAGTTGACGCTTACGCACGATGATCACTATAATTGCGCCGACAATTGCGTCGATTCCGGGATTCGGTTTGAAATTATGACAAGCTTAAGCTCACTCCTTTGTACTCTTCCAGGTCGGTTTGCGGGTCCATGATGTTCAGTGAAACCTTCGATAGGCTTCGGTCAATTGCCAAAGAAATATCGGTACTGAGCCTGGCTAATGAAGAACGAGATATCTTCTTCAACCAATTCAACTCATTATGGAAATTAGAACAGTGCAGTACTGACGCCCTTTTCGCAGTGAACTTCGAAATCCAAAGGGGACGCGAGAACGGCTCTGAGGGATTCGTCCTAAAAATTGGGGTGAAGAATCAGACTAGTGTGGTTTTCAACAAGAACTCCATGCGTCTGCTGTGTAGTTTTCGCCAGGATCACAGATTTTCCACGACGTACCCCATTAGCAGCGACTGGAGGCCCAAACAGTGCCTTACGGTCTACCAGTTTGTGAATTTCTTTAGTGGAAATATCCGCTGTGAGATGTCACTAGTCGCAGTTGTCCCTAAGTCGATTCAGATCCCATTGTTGGACGGCAGAGCACTATTAGCGTTCAGTGTTGGGAGTTTCTCTTTCAGCCCCGCCGATTTTTTGAGGATCTGCACTGAGCCCTCAAATAATCAAGCGCTCACGTCAGCTGTGAAACCCGCGACGAAGCAAAGTCGAATAATGAGAAAGATTAACGTAAGAAAGGAGACGCTCGAAAGTTTAGATAGGCATTACCGGATAAACGCAAGCTCATGCTTTACCGTTGGCAACCGTATTACGCAAATGAACGTCGAAGACAAGCAGGATGTCATAGTGTATCAGTTTGAGGGTACGGACTGGGATTTGGCGCAAGGGTTGTATTCCTCCCTAATCAAGATGTCATTGAGGTGCTCGAAAGAAGACGTTGATATTTCTAGCACTCTCCTTGCCAAACTTAAGGTATGGTTCTCTTCTTTTTATGCGACCAAAATCGGTGGAGCTATGGCCAGTACTCCGGACGCCTATTTACTTAAGATACCTTGCCTGATTCGTAATTGCTGACTGATTCGCCAGGCACTGGTGGCGCAAAAATTGTTTAAAGCTGCGGACCAGGTTTTAGGACCGGACCAGATTTTCCCCGCCGAATCTTTGCACTTACATTAGTTGCGTGTATCGAAGTTTTGTTCGCCGTTCGCTTAGCCGGTTGCTTAATTTCCGTTTTTGAACGCCGTCGAAGTTCACGTTTGCTTAATTAGTTTTTACGACTCCGGCCATCCTTGCCAGGTCGACGTTTCTTCGACGATTCAAGCAAACTTCGAACTTGTGCTCGAAGTTCTTGAAGGACGAAGGAACTGTGACCGGCGACGAAAAACGGTATTTAAGCAGAGACCTTTGAGGTTGAAAGTAACTTCAAACTTCGATCAAAAACGGAACTGTTATGTAGTTAAAAATGTGAACTTTTCCGCATTGGATGATGACGGTGTAGAAAATCTTGTCAGAAATTTCAGTCCGGATGGTCAGTTAGCACCATAAGCCTAGAGGACGTTTACGTATGGACGGTCGTTTTCGCTTGGTAAGCCTAATGGGCGAAGCCCCCTATGCCTGCCTGAACATCATCACTTGTGCCAGGCATAGTAAAATAGATCAACAGGTTGATGGGTAGAAAAGCTGCAATCTGCTTCCCAGGTTTTGGGGGTTTTGCCCATGTATCAGTAGAAGAAAGGGAAAATTACCCACCCTTATGGATCTTACTTTTTACTATGTCTACACTAGTGTTGGTTATGAGACAACAGAAACTAGTCCGTTGAACGCTGAACTGGGATAAGGCGAAAAGCTCAGGGCAAAACGTGCGACCTTCCTCTAATCGTTCAATAAAGGTCAAGGAGCGTCGTTTGATGGATAGCTGGATGGTGACGTCGCCCGTCGATAACGTCGATACAAAAACACCCATCATGATAATGGGACGCAACATTCAACGGAGCCATCCACGCGATAATGTGTCCTAGCACTGTTGAAGGAAACAACATCTTCCATAGAGCTCTAGAAAATCTTCGTGAAGGTGGCATTATCCATACGTCTTTCATAAAATCCTATTACAAATTACCGCCAGACGCGCTAGAGGGCAATAACAATCACACGTGAGATCTGGGGATAAGTTATCCGACGGGTGAATGAGGGATTAGGCTTTCGCTTCATATCGAGTCGCGCATTAGCCCCGTGCTAAAGACAGCCAGCACTGAAGTCGGAAGCCAGAAATGACAAACTTGATGACGCTTGACAGAACAGAGTTGGGTAAAGCAAAAAGAGGGGAAGAGGCCTTTTAAATAGTTTTAAACATGGTTAGGCCTAAGAGGAATTGACAATAGCAAAACAAACCTGGATAAACGTACACAAAGAAGTAAGCTGTCATTGTTTCTTTACGATAGCGCGCCTAGCGGCCAAAAAAGAACTGCTCTGAGAGGAATTTTATGAGGGGCGTATAGACATTGTGCTGTGAATGGGACCTTCCTTCGCATCCACGCGAAAACGTCTCTCTCACAGCTAGTTCTTACGATTACAGTAGAGGTAAATTTCTTGGGGTCGTTATTTGTACTCCGAACACTGCCACTTTCACCAACTTGCTGGGGCTGAAAGTCCGCTGTTTTAGTGTGTCGCCCTGGAAAATTAACGTGTAAAAATGTATTCTTGCCGTTCCCCAAGGAGAATAAAAGGAGTCACTCCTCCACGTGGACTCCGCGTACGGAAAACAGCAAGAACAAGGGGAATGCTTCCAAAATTGATTTTGTTCGAAAAAAAAATATGCAGTTGATGAAATTAGTCTGGATCCACTTTATTTTGGGTTTTGTTTATTCTGATCACTTTTAATTAATTTTACACTGCACAACACACTCGATCACCCTCCGAATCTGAAAGGGAGTCCTTTCTCATGATGGTGATGATAATCGGAGCATTCCCCGTCCGTGGGGACACGCGTTAGTCCCTGGGGCAAACAGAAACGTAGGGACTCTTCGAAATGAGTCTTCGGGTAACGGCTAGAATACGCCTTAAGTGAATGTTTTGTTCTGTCGTACCAGTCAGTAAGCCAGGAACTGCATTGTTGAAAGTTAAATAACATCCAAAGTAACATACATCTACTACATAAAAGCTTGACCCAGTTACCCAGTACTAATTGCTGGCTCCGTAAACTCTCTTATATTGGTAAGCCATAGCAGATGAAGGGCAAGGCCCTTTGATGTTAGAGCGAACATTTGGAATCGGGTGAAAGTTAGCTGAAAATGTTTTTGTCAACAGCAACCAGGAAGTGCATTCCGAAACTTGGAATGTCAACCACCTTTTTTTTTTTATTTATTTTCGTATTTCGTATGGAGCATACAGGTCCGGCGCAGACCGGAAGGAAAAATCTGAGGGTTGAACTTGTTTTCCTATCCTTGATCGGGTTTCGTTCTTTTAAAAAAGCTCTTCGTTTCAGATGCTTCGCTTGCAGTACTTAAAAGCAGTCGAAAAAGAGTTTGTCGAAGATGTTGGTGATATTGTACCCTTCGTCAGTCAATTCCGTAGTTCAGTAGATGCGGCGGTTCTTCTCTAATACCAGTGAACTTTAAATTCGAGTCTGAGACATCGTCTATGAACAAGAAACGATAATGATAAGAATTTTTGTTACTTTCAGCCAATGCGCCATGCATAAATATGCTAACTTGTTTGGAACTATTGGACGGCTGCTTAGCCGAAAGCTGGTATACCATCGGTACTGCAAAGCACCGTTAGGCCCCGCATTGAATTTTTCGGAGACAAGACGTTGCAGAAGTTGCGGGTACAGACATGACAGGCAGTGGGATAAGGAACAGCGAGGACAGAAAAACGGATTTTCTTCAGGACAGCACTAGGGTATTGTGACTTGTGAGTGCTGGTAGGCATTAAGAGCTTGGAAATGTGCACTAGTAAGAACAACTTGCATAAAATCCCGATATGAAAAGGCTATATCTTCTCCACTAATGAACGAGAATCTTCTATGGAAACGATGAATTCTGCTTCAGTTCTACTCTTGCGTGCGTGGCCCGTAATGAACAGAGAGGACAATTATTGGCGACCGGCGGCTTGTTTAAGACCGGTAGAAGTGAATCGAAGGAACACCCGACATGGTCATAACGTTTTCGAAATTGTACTTCGTATTTATTTTGTCACATTTATCAGCATAAACTATAAAGTTCAGTCTGAGTTATGCAGAAAAGCGTTGCATTTTTATCGTCACAGCGTATTCTTAACTTCAGTGAGAGAAAGCCGGTAAATCGGTCAAGCACATGAGGCAGGGATGGGAGTCGGCTTAACGGTTAATCTGCATTCTATTGACTCCAATACTTATAAGATTGGCCCCAGAAATACCGTAGCAGGAGACCACAGAGCAGTTTGCAATATGTATTTTCAGCGTTTAGTAATTTTTCGGGTAGAATTTGACGGATTGATCCTACATCCGGGTTGCCTCTAGTTGCTCTTGTTGTCTGTTTTTCTTTTGGTGGAGTTTTCGAATAGTTGTAGGGGCGAGATTCTGTATCAACAGTTTTGTTTCTTGACCTTAGTGTAGCCTAGGCTAGACGCCTTAGCCTAGCAAACATGACGACAGTGAATGGAATAAGTCATGATTTCAAAGTTGATGTTGTACTGGGTGCACAATGGGGGGATGAGGGCAAAGGCAAAATTGTTGATCTTTTAGCAGAATCTGTGGACCTTTGCTGCCGTTGTCAGGTAGGTCTAGCCTGGATTTCTTTTTTTTTTCTGAAATGAAGAAGCTAGAAAGAAGCTTCATTAAATCGGATGTTTGCATTTACTTGAGATTCCTTTTTTTAGCTTTACATTGACGCCTATTTTTGACTTACAGTAGAGGTAGGTATGCTTATATGAACACTTTTTTAACTGTTCCACTACCTTGGCTTTCTTACTTGCATATAAAAAAGTAAAATGGAAAACAAAAATCACAAACTTGATACAGTCTAGTACACTAGCCCTTTTTCAGTCATGGTGCTCTAACGTCTAGCACCATGCCTGAGTGCTAGACTTTTGAGCTCTGTACTTTGAAATTCATGCATGGTGCATGCATTTCAGCATACACTGCACACATGAAAAAGCACTTTCTATCGTTACAGACTGAATACCGGATCGACAGGACTTTAATAGTACCATCAATTAGAGAAATCAAAGACAATCCTTTAGGTATTTTTCTAAACACAAACAAAGTGGCGTGGCGAGCTGATGATCAAAATGAAAAAAACAATGCCAGAGCACTATCTTTTTCCTAGACGAGCGCCGCGAGAGCCAGTATCCCGCAAGGCTGCTAGGCAGCGCGATAGCTGGTGGCTGTGTAAACAGGAAACAATGGTAGTTCACTTGATGATTCATTACTTATTCCTCTCGCGGCGCTCGCATAGGAAAAATATAGAGTGCTCTGGCTTTGTTGTTTTCATCTCGATCATCAGCTCGCCACGCCGCTTTGTTTGTGTTTAGAAAACTACCTAAAGGATTGTCTTTGATTTCTCTAATTGATGGTAGTATTACAGGCCTGTCGAGCCGGTATTTAGTGTATAATGATAGAAATTGTGCTTTTTCATGTGCGCGCTGTATGCTGAAATCCATGCACCATGCATGAATTTCAAGGTACAGTGCTTAAACGTCTAGCACTCAGGCATGGTGCTAGACGTTTGTGCACCGTTACTGAAAAAGGGCTTGTGTACTAGACTGACTTGATATCAGCCAACAGCCAACTATTTCAGGGTTATCCTGGCACAAACTTGAAGCAGAAATTCAATTAACTTTCTTTGATTTCGAATTTATTAAAAAGGTCCTTCCTCTTTTGAAGGCATCTGACGGTTCGGACCGCCATCTTCTCCATTGAAGGTGCGTTCCTCGCGGCAAACTTTTCAAATTATAAAAAGCAAACCAGGTGTCAGCTGAGTCACTTTCATAGATGAATTAGCAAAATATTCAGAAAGCGACAATAGCCTGAGTGATTATTACTAGTGTTTTTAGGATCTGCTGTTTCATTCATCATTCCTGAAACGACGAACTAAGGGAAAGTCAGTTTCAATATTTTGGTTCTGCAATTAAGCGCTAAATTTCAATATTCTCTAAAACAATTTTAACTTGTTAACCAAGTATAATTTTTAGCGAACATTGAGAGGTAGGACGTTCAGGAAGTAGGATAGTTACCCTATATACTAAGGGGAATTTGCTCCTATTTATTTTTTCTATTTCTTGCCTTTAAAAATGCTTCCAAAAATATTTGAAATACACCATTGTATTCAGAACTGAAGTATCTATTTGACAAGGCCCTAAGTGGAAATGTCCAAAAATTTTCTTTTATTTACCATCACATGTGAATCAAGGTATATTAAAAACTAACTGGACTTGCCTAGAAAAAATTGTTGATACCAAGGACCGATTAGCCATCATTAAATCATTAATCATACCAGTAAATCCTCTGTTCTTAGGACTTAAGCAATATTTATAATTTCTCATAATACATTTTCAGCTACAGTAGAGGTATGCTTATTTGAACATTTGTTGACTTCAGACTTTCAAAATTTTTAAAAGATTCAACTGTGACGTAGCCAAAGGAGGGATTATGGGCCTCCAAAAACACCTGAATAGGTATTTTGAATCTTCATTCAACCATGTAGCCCAAAACTGCACTGTTCACATTCAAGTAACTGTTCAAATAAACATACCTCTACTGTACAAAAAGTGCAAAAAAACAACACCTAATTTCAATAAAAATCACAAAGAGAAATGGGGTTGGCCATTCATTTGCATTACGATCCGTGACAAAGTCATGATTTCTCGGAAATTTTGACATGGCAAAATTGCCTATGATTTAAACACATGTCATGATGGTGTCATCCCATAGGAATTAGTGTTTTTCTGTCAAGAATTCAGATAGTTAGAGAGGTAATACTGAACTCAAACAAAAGCTGAAGTTCAGGAGGACCATATTCCAAGCCTCATAAATTTGAAGTTACTTATTTAGTATCATACCTACTCAGATGTTAGGGCACCACACACTGGGGCAAAGGCACAGTACCACAATAAATTCTGAAATTCAATTTGTTTTTTAAACAGATTTTTTTATGAGTGTACTGCATCCTTGCTCCAGGCCATATTGCCCCAACATATGAAATTATGCTATGAATTTTGAGGATCCTGATAAAAAGTTGAGGATTTATGTATGACCAGACTGCTAGTTACTGCAGAAGCTAGGAAGACTGTTGGGTAGGAGCTACTCTAATATGATATTGCAAAAGATTTAACACTTTACTTTAAGAATCTCATTCTACAATTTTCAGGCTGCAAATTTGGCCTAAGTTAAGCCGCGTTCGATTTAGCCTTGTCCCGGTCCTATCTCAATCCTGTCAGCCAAATGCCGTTTTATTTAGCTGCCTTTTCCGCTTAACGCCGTTTTATTTGTCCTGTCAGCTGACAATCGTCAGTGCCCTGTCAGACAGGACGCCGTGAATGATGACATGCTCTCGGAGCAAGTTTTGGTCCTGTCTCGGGTAGCGTTTTATTTGCGATGCGTGTCCGCTGAGTCGTTCACCTGACAGGGCTAAATAAAACGGGTTTAAACCGTGACAAGGCAGTAGCAAGAAGACAGGACCGAGACAAGGAGGACTCGAATCGAACACGGCTTTAGGCTACCGTAACAGCCAATAATAACCAAAAAGTGG
Organism: Branchinecta lynchi; assembly: GCA_023053575.1. Classification (NCBI taxonomy): domain Eukaryota; kingdom Metazoa; phylum Arthropoda; class Branchiopoda; order Anostraca; family Branchinectidae; genus Branchinecta; species Branchinecta lynchi. The sequence goes on from JAKZAP010000008.1 coordinate 13,835,359, forward strand.
ACCGTAATCAGACTCAGATATAGGCATGACCCAGACTGGCACTTGTAGGTCTGACCGTAAAAGGTTATGCCCTTAGGCCCAGATAATCTTGTGTGGCTCAGGTGCTCCTACCCCATTGCAATGTTACATTAGGATACTACATAGTCTCATTGGAACATTGGTCCATAGAGGTACATCACCACATTAGGTCATGAATTCATGGTAGAAATAGCTTCACCAACTGAGTCGGAGCTAGTTTCAGCAGAAGATCCAACTTTTCTAGTTAGCCAATGCCCTTTATGTTGAAAATATACAATTTAGCTTCAATTATTTTAGGGTGGAAATAATGCTGGACATACTGTTGTTGTTGGAGACAAGAACTATGACTTCCACCTGTTACCAAGTGGCATTGCCCATGACAACTGTAATGCCCTGATTGGTGAGTTTCTGTTAACCTTGGCATCAGTGGCAAACTTCTGCCTAGGAAAACTAGGCAGCTGCCTAGGGGACCTGACCAGGTGCTGAAGTGGTAATTATAATATGTAAAAACGTATGATTGGTACTTACCTATTTGTCTAAGTTTGCGTGCCTTTTTTTCTAAAGTCAAAGGACATAAAATAAATAAAAGTAAAGTTTTTTTTTGCTAAATTACAACCCTGTTAACTGCTTAGAGTCTCTTTCTCTATGTTCGGGCGTGCTTGGGACTACTGTACTAGTGCTTCAATTAGTAATTTGAGAAGAAAAAGTGATCAATAGAAATGGCTGAATTTAGGTCGTCTTCTTTTGTAAAGGGTATGAGTGAAAAACAGTGTCAATATAGCTTCCATACAACAACTTGATTCTTATGTGCAAAGTTTGTAAAGACAATTTTTAAGCAAAGTAAGGTTTTTAACGTATATTTTTATTGAAATAATAATGTTCAAGAAGCACTGTAAAGGAAATTTTGTATACAAAATAAGTAGAATTCCGTACCTTTTGTACACAGACGGTGTGGAAGCTTAACACTAATCTGCCGGTCAGGAACTGGCAGTATCATTTGCGCTAGCTTACATCTTCTTCAGTGTATATTAACTTGCAGATTTCCTAGAATAGGTTCTGATTGCAGGTAACGGAGTTGTGATACACCTTGGTCAGTTTTTTGAAGAAATTGACAAGAATGTGGCTAAAGGGCTCCAGATCGACAGTACTAGACTTTTCGTCTCTGACAAAGCACATATCGTTTTCGACTTCCATCAGGCAAGTGTTTAGCATTTCTAGAACTAATGGACGGATGAAATGGTAGTGAAGGTTGGTAGTGGGAAATGGTCTAAAATAAAGATTTTCCATTATTTTTACTGACATACTCTCTTTTATGATGCTTATGCGGGGATCGAGGGGTTTTGTTGATCTTTCGTTGACAAGGTTGAAAGGCAGATCTTCACCCGCCTCTGTCCTCACTTGTCCGTCCGGTTCAAGAACCGATTTGTTGCGCCTCCAGCAGATTCAGGGATGAAATTCAATACAGGGGGACTGCTTTTAAGGGCCTGGTCGCGTTTCTTTAAAAAATATTCGTTGTCCCACGGTAGTAATTTAGATCGATTTTGTTCACAGTAATGAATAGACGTTTGGGAAGAACAGCACGTTTTTCAGCCAAAAGATCTCGTCCTGTTTGTGGACTAGAGGCCTAGAGATTTTTAAACTCTGTTGACCATGACGGGAAGGCTGTGATGAAAATTCGTGGTCCCTCAGTTGGATTTACAATTACGGCTGGCTTTTATCTGTGTCATTGCAAAAAAACAGTAGAGAATTAGAGGATAACGGCAATAGGACCTAAGTAGCCTGAGCTTCCACCAGTTATGGTGTCGTCCACCATAGTACTTTGTCCATGTGCTTGAACACAGTCCGTTTTAGTCTGTCAGGGTGCAATCTCTATCGGTTTTTGTTGAGGTTTGGAACGTTTGGTGCGCAGCTTTTGTTCTTAGAGCTGTTTATACGTATGTTACAGAGATGGCTATATTACAAAGATACCTTCCGTGACGTGGGGATGTGAACTGATCAGATGAATGTGCAGTCGGGCAGGATCACTGTCTCAGTAGCCGGCTTCTATCTGACTATTGTAAAGGTTTGGGAACTATGCAGGCCCCTCGGTAGCTCGATTGGTAGAGCAGTCGCCTTGTAAGAGGATGGTCCTGGGTTCAAATCCGGCTGAGGAGTATTTTTGTCTTTCAGGTCACTATTTATAAATGTTTCTACGGTAGCCTGTATTTTCTGCACGAGTTATGTGACTTCGATTTTTGAATTTTTGCAGCAAGTCGACGGTATTCAGGAAACTGAAAAAGGGTCACAGTCCCTTGGCACAACCAAAAAAGGAATCGGACCAACCTACTCTTCCAAGGCCAGCCGGACTGGTGTTAGAATCTGTGACCTGATCGGCGATTTCGCCCTCTTTGAACTGAGGTAAGGCACGCATGTCTGTTTTTGAATCGTGTCTGTTGCGGATGTTACCCTGGACTGGGACGTCGTATAGTCCATAACAATTAGCCTATGTCTTGGAAAGTATAAAGGTAAATAGAAGCTATTTATTAGGATCAGAGCTGGTGGACTCGGACTCTGCTCGCCTCGAGACGTCTTCTTCATGGACTCGTCCCGGTCTCGTCGTGTACGGAGTAGGACATGGAGTCGTCTCGTCCAATTAAACGTCTTAAGTGATTGACCTCCGAATACGACTCGGACACATAAACGTCGCAGCTCCGACATCTCTTCTTCACCCATCAAGTTTGGCTCGAATCGAACCATATCTGCCAATTTCCGGTACTCCCTTCGTCCCTCTCACCGTTACCGAATCCGGTCCGGACGCCAAATAAGAGAGCGATTTTTGTAGTTTGTTGTGTTTTTTCTTGTTTTGTTGCCATGACCCCAAGGGTTTTTTCGTGCAATAAATTCATTCATTCATTCATAGCCAAGGGGTGAGCAGTGCTCTATTGTTCTGGAAGATTGGGGCTGTCATTTTACTAAAGAATTTGACTCGCACAGCCTCCGTTATCGCGGCGGAATTCAAGCGGAAGTTTAGTGAGTGTATCAGCAAAAGAAGTAGTGTGAATTATTATGTAGCGGAGCGTAGTGTGGTGCTACGTGCTATCCGGACGTTAAAGAAAGAAGTACTCTCGAGGTAATGACGAGACATGCGCGGCTCTCTTAGGAATGGCAAGTGATAGGCTAATAGATCATATTTACATTTTGTTCCAAGTAATCATAGAAACCGGAATTATGAATAGTAGCTTTTCTGAGGGAAAGCATTACCCCACTTTGAAAAAAGTAAAATCTCCTGATTCTTGTAGTTCGTACATCCCAATTACAGTCTCAAATGTATTGTTCACGTTTCCCGAAATTTTCTCGGGAGTATTATGTGCACCCTTGTCAATTTGGTTTCCAGAAAGGACTGGGATGTTCCCACGTACGCCCTTCCTCCTGTTTGTTCCATTATGTTAGATGTAGAGTCTGGTAATGAGTCTTTAGTGCTTGCAAGCCACGACGTTAGCAGGACTTTCGATTCGCTTGTCACTGAGTATATTCTTTATGCTGCTTGTGAGAAAGGAGTAAGCACATCTATAATCCGTGCTTACCGGGACCTCTACGAAAATCTAGTCGTTGTTATCCAAATCCCTGGTTTTCCGGATGCTTTGTTGTTGTGCCCGGTAAGAAAGGAGTAAGACAGGGCTCGGTAGTTTCGCCGCAAGTCTTCAGTACTGCTGTGATAGAACCTCAAAGTAATGTAACGCCGGCTTGTATTATTCGTGGAATTGACGTTAGCCTTGTATGTTACGCAGATGACATTCTAAACCCCAGTGTCACAGTACTCGTCTTGAAGAAAATTTTGATACGTTAAATGAAGAGTACAGTAACGTTGGAATGAAATTTCACCCTGAAAAATCGCAAGTCGTTCTGTTTAATTGGGAATCTATCCCTGATCTAACTGTACGACTGGGAAGCTCTAACGTCAGACCAGCGGATTCGCTTGCTATCTTGGTTTACCGATAGGTCGATCGATCAGAGAGACCAGAGCACTGTTGATCAAACATATTCGAAAAAGATTGCTGCGGTTTATGATTCCATTGTGGCAAATAAGTTGTAATTTCAGCCGCCTTGTTCTCGCCACGATTTTAACTCGGTGGTCCTGCCTCACATTTTGTGTATCGGACCTTTCTGTTAAATAACACTGATAAAAAAAAAAAAATTCGTTCCGTTTACTTTCGTTTCTTTATATACCTGCTCCGTCTCCCCCCCCCCCCCTGAGTCCCAAATAATAAAATAGCCGCTACTTACAATATCACTGACCCACTTACAGCAGTTGGACAACTTATAAACAAGTTTGATCAATAACAATATCTATCTATCTCTCTATCTTAATAACAGTAACAATAACATAATGTTCAACAATAACATTATCGACGAATGGAAGAGCATTCTGCCATTTGCAGTTTCTATGTTTGTTTGTTTTCCGTTTATTTTAATGTTTTCTTCTTCTTTTCTTTCCTTATTCCTACTCCGTCTGTGCCTTGTGCTTTTTGGTGGGGAAAAATAAAATAGTTATTGTGAATCTAGACCGCATAAAATTGCGAATGTCATACTTTCTTGTGCGCTTACCCATTTTCTGGAAACCCCCTCCCAAACACCCAAAAATTTCACTGGAATTGGATCACATGATCGTAACTGACACGTCAATAATTTTGCGGATTCGCTTCCGTCAACTCTCCAAAATTGGTCGGAGGGCAAGCAAGGCCGTTTCCGGGGGGGGGGGGAGGGTTAGAGGGTTGAAACTTCCCCGAAACATACAAAAATAATCATTTTTATAGGCTTTTCCCTCTTATCTATGTGTTTTTTGTACTTTTTTGTCCGACCAGCAGGCAACCCCCCCGCCGAAAGGCCCCCCCCCGCCCCGAATAAATTCCTGGATACGGGCCTGAGGGCAAGTGCCATAAAGTTTCATTTCTTGTGACTGACCAGGGCTTCATTTGGGATACAACGTAAATGGAAATCTTATTGTTGAATAGTGTTTCTGAGCGAAAATACGTCTGACTGTGCCAGTAACCTATTCATTCTTTAATCTCGAGTCCCGTTATGTGATTAGCAAATTTCATTTTACATGGTATTATTTAAAATTTCTTCATAGTTGTTATTTAAAAAATCACACCCCTCTTTCCTGTTACACATTTTCTTAGCAAAATATTTCGCCGAAAACACTGATTTTTGGTTGGCATTCCGATTTGCCTCAGTTTTTCAATGTCCCTACTTTAGCTCTTATAATTGGTTCTGACTGTTTTTTTTTATATCAAATTAACTAGCTTTAAATGCGGGAAAATCTTGATACATGCTTTTCTCCTGATCTGGTCAGTTTCGGCTTCATGTATACTTATACCTCGTTCAAATATGCTGGCCCGATCCTTGATGAAAATCTATTTTTAAAACGGCACACCGGTTCTTTGGAACTGAACCTGATCCAAAATGATGGTTGGTCCATCTACCTCAAACAGCTTCTTCCATAAATCATCCTTCGGTTGATTTATTTCGACTGACTCATTCTCATATGAATTCTCTGTATATTGAAGCACAATGGGCACTAACTATGCTTTAATTTTTATAAAATGCTTCACATATGCACATTTCTGACTTCCACTAGATAGCGGTTCAAAAATAAGCCGTTTTCTTGTTATCGCCTGTCATTGACTCTTCGGCGTATCAGCGAAGAAGACGATTTCAGAGCATGGTAATGCAAGGCGCGGAAATTCAAAAACTCTCTGCCATGTACGAAAATCAGTCGTTTTGTACAGCTGAGTGATGAGAATGCCATGGCTGCTAAAACAAACCGTCTCTGTAGCTGGCAGATTGCTCCAGTGTTATCCGATGAAAATTTCTGTTGTTTGTAATATCGAAGACAAGTTTTGCTTTCTGGATGTAAAGTTACAAAACTGCCAAAAAATGTACAAATATAACCGACCTACTTGCAACTGATTCCAGAGCTTACAAGAAATTCTCAGTTAACACCGTTAATATGAATATTTGTCAACAATACAAATAATCCGGAGTATATAATAACAACGAACAGATAAGAAAAAAGAAACTCCGCTTATATTTGTCAAAGCTAGTAAATCGGAGTATGGCAGTCAGCAAAAACGGCGTAATGATATTAACGAAAATAAGTTGTCGAGGAATCTTCTGATTTCTGATGTAACATTGTATTCTAGGGGGTGGTAATGTGGTATCATGATTGTTTGATCCGCCCATTGAACTTTAAGAATATAGTTCACTATTTGAAGAACAAATTTGTTGTTAGGACCAGTGCTTCCACTTGCTCCACTTCGAAAATCCTGCCGGGAACCCCATAAATCCTGAAAAATCCTGCTCGGAAAGTTTTAAAATCCTGCAAGAAATCCTGCCGAAAAAACTAAATGTGTCCGTACTAATTAAAGGGATAGTTGTTAAGAGGACGTAACGACTGGGGGGGGGGGCACCTCCGCCCCCAATTTTGTTGTCCAGTCAGTATAAAATTACCGAGTCTGCGCGAAGCGCCGCGATTTTTCGTCAAAACAGTTGATTTTTTCAAGGGAACAGTCGGTTTTTCTGAAAATCAGTTGATTCTTTACCAAAAAGTCGTTTTTTCTGAAAATCAGTCGACTTTTTTTCAAAACGGTGTGGTTTATACTCACAAATATTCCAAGCCTTCAACGCCTACTATAAATGACGCACCCTTCTTCTAAATAGGGAATATAAACTACAAAATGCGCCGCAGGCGAAATTTTGTGAAAACACTGATGATCAAAGTGTCTTTTTGCTATCCGAAATGAAGACACGATCAGACGATTAAAACGAAAGAAATAAGCCGCATCCCTTCGTTTTTATAGCTAAAATAGATTTATGGTTGCGTTTTCTCAAAAATCCCTAACTCTTACTGCAGTCTGTTAAAAATATCAGCAAATTCCTGATAAATCCTGAATAAGTCTGGAAATCCTGTAAAATCCTTGAATCTCAAAAATCCTGAAAAAAATCCTGCAGGGACCCATAAATCCTGAATTTTAGGATAAATCCTGCAAAGTGGAAGCACTGGTTAGGACTCGGGGCGTGACCCGGTCTCGAGACGCTTTTTTCACAGACCCGGTCTCGTCTCGTCCGAACAACTTAGTGTGACTTCGGTCTCGGACATGCTGGACTCGACAACAGCTGTGGTTGGGATCCACCCCTGGGTCATCCGCCTATGCGGCCCCAGTTAACTACAGGAATGAATAGCCTGTTATCGATTTAGTGTCGAGATTGTCTGGATATATGTCCCTCGTCGTTTTGTTAGTCCGCATGGAGTGTTGAACGCCTAGAAGACCAACTTTCTGTAAGTTGAAAGCACTGGAACAGAATCTCCGCATGTAACTGAATATCGAACTCCAAATCAGATGACCGATTTACTTCCTTGGGAAATCACACTGTTAAGAGTAGCTCTGATCACACAAATAAGAAAGAGTGGAGGATATTAGTATGTGGTGTGGTATGCTAAGAAACAGTAACAAAAGCAGTTAATATGTGGCAGTGTTTATCCAATAGTTATAATAATATAATGCCCAAAATTGGCTAGTGGCATCTGTAGAAACAAAATCTACCAACAAATTATTCTGAGGTTGTTTTAATATTTCTGCTTAAAAATCTTATAGATTTTCAAATAGAAACGGTGTTTCCGCTAGAGTCGGGGTTTACTAGCAGACCCGGTGAATTTGGTCAATGCGAAACAAAAACCGTAGCCGGACAGATTTTGCTACTCAGATATTACATACCTGGCAGTAAAATGTCGATAAGAATCGACATTCTTATTTACCAGTATGACTGGTTCATACTGGGCGATCTTTCCTTTTTCACTCGCTGATTCAATCCCTCCTGCGTGCTTCGTAATCTAATCATCCAACGGTCATGTTTATCTCAGTAGACTCATACATAACATCACAGAGGAAGTCATGTGCTTGTTTTTGCCGTTTTATGGTCGTGTTATCGAGTTACATGACTCAGTTGAGATTGCGTTACGCTGGACTGACGATAGTAGCAAATCGTGACAATCTGCTTCGACAGTTTTACCTGGCGTTCTTACTATTTGTTTCCATTTCTTGGACCTGAAATCGCAACGAAATTAGCTCTTTCTCTCTTCTGGTTGGGACAGGCGGTCAGATATTCCCAGCCGGTTTTCCTTCACTTTCATGTCGAAGTTGATAAATCTGATTTTCCTCATGTAAACGGTAATGGCGCCGAAAATCCTGGCTGGAATTCGATTCTGCAAAAGCCCGACCTTGGTCATTTGTCTGAATTAATATGAATCGATTCCGTTGGCGGAACCGAAGGTATCACTAGTGCCAGGCAAAACTGCCGCTGGCTGTAGTAGCAGGTGATCGTGTTTGCTATCCATTTCCTCTTTTTGTACCGGAAAACTGGTACTGACCGGATCGAGAAAGTCAAAACGCTCCTCATGTTGGGATCCCCTTGCCTTAAATCTTAGGTCCTCCTCCTACGCATCCGACAGAGGTACTTGGGAGGGGAGGGGGGGGGGGAGGGCAAAGATCAATTCTGGGAAAAATTAAAATAGTTCTCGAGTATACCTTACCGTAATGTCATTGCCTTAAATTTTGCCTTTGAAATCTATTAAGGAGCCTAAAAGTAGTACCAAGATGTCAAGTTCTGTGCCCCTCAGAAGTGTGTGTGTGGGGGGGGGGGAGGGGTCCCATTGGGATCGTCCTCCAAAATGACGCCTCTGACCTCCAGAGGCGCTTAGGGCATCCAATAATGTTATTATGTTATTATATTTATGACGATTGGATTTGAATTCTGTACTCAGAATTGAGTCGCCAGTCGTCTCTTGAATAAGCCGATGAACAGACATCTTGCCATCCCGGCTGGACGGACGCGTTGATGTTGGGGAGATTGGTCTGATAGGTGCGACGGAGAGTGTTCTTTGGTCACCCCTTTTGTCTGGACCCCTCCAATCCCCACTCACTGAAAGCTAGAGTTCGGGAGGCTAGTGCTTCCCGTCGGGGGGGGGGGGGGTCACTATCACCTGGCGGCTCGCCAGGTTTGTGAACGCTTGGGATCCCACCAGAAAGTTATGGTCTTTTCTTTGGGATTCCAAGACGTAAGTGACAGAATACCTAGGACTTCGTAAAAGTTGTCCGTCTGTCAGCACGATAGCTATTGAAGGGATTTAGATATATTTGTGTAAAATAGAGGTAATGCTCGTAGTTGGGGCAGGGGATTTAAGTTAAGGGGCAAGTTAGGGATAAATAGTAACATGCTGACGGAGTTTTGCGAAGACTGGAAATCTAGAAGACCCCATTGTCTGGATCAAGAAGTCCAATAAATGTTCCAGTTGAGAGATCCCATTGAACCTTTGATCTCTTTTCTTCAACAAGCCAGTCTCAGTTGACTCTGTCGAAAAGTCGTATCTCGGCGAAAATCTGCTCGTCAAACATTGTGCATATCAAAAAGTTGTTTCAAACCGCGATTTGACCATCAAATACCTTCAGACCAAAGAGTGGGTAAATGTGTAGGAACAATTAAACAAATCATCCAGCCCCCCCCCCCTCCACACTCAAGAACGAGAGTTTAAGAAGTTCGTTTTTTCTAGGTTCCGAACAATCGTAAGAACTTTCGAAGCCGCTTATCAGTCGCTCAAAGTTGATGTTGAGAAAGAATTGGAGGTCTATCGGCAGCATGCCGAGAGGATTCGGCCGTTCGTCGTGGAAGGCCTGTCCTTCCTGAGAAACCAGATCAACAGTGGGAAGAGGGTCTTAGTGGAAGGAGCTAACGCAGTCATGCTTGACATCGACTTCGGTAAGAAAGCCACTAAAAATGAATCTTTGAAGTTAAGGTTGGCTTCTTGTAACCATCCGGATAACACGAGTCTTCAGGTTGGCATTCGCGAAAATAATCCAGTTGGATAATATACCCCACGACTGTGGCTGAATCGTAAGCACGCCAGACTCGTAAGCGAAGGGTCGCTGATTCGAGTCTTGATGGTGCCTACCGTTTGGTTTGACTCGGGGGTTTTGTGGCGTAATTCCGTAAGACAGGCCAAAGTCCACCCAGCTTCAAATGGGTACCTGGAGAAATCAGGGGAAGGTGACAGGAAGGATGTGTGAAAGCACCAGGATGTCTAGCCCCCCACCGCCCCATTGCACTTCCTGGATGAGGGCAGCGAATCGAAGATCAGCACCGCCAGTTAGGCCTGTATAGGCTGGTGCTGACACCTTTATATTTTTTTGTTATGCCCTACGATGGCGGTAGGCTGTGGTTGTGCAAATTGGTCTTGGTAACTTCTAAAACTTGTATAGTCGCGAAGATAGTTCCGAAAATAATAGCGTTAAGGTACGTGCACACATTGCTTTTCAACCTGACCTAAGTTGCATCAAAGGTCCTGACGCATTCTCGTTATCCAGGCGGATCCGGGCTACCCAAAACGACCGACCGAACTAGTAAGCTAAATCGAGAAAGGGAAATATTCATACGATTGCGTTGCCAATACTCTTGATGACTAACTCTTCGCGCCGATGAAGAATCACGGCGTGCCTAGCGACTTGCCGCAAGCGTCATCACAGCTGGCCCCAGCGAACGATGTTGATTGGTTGACATAGGGTTTGAATCATCGTTAGGGCGACGTTTCTTGCTCTTCCCGAGATTCCCTGGCGTGTTTTGGGCTTAGCCATGTTGAGTATAAAGGAGGGCTAAGGTCTGCTAGAAATGCGAAAGCCCGTTTCAATGGAAAGTCCAAGCTGAGCCCCCACAGAGTTCGATACGAAATGTGCACGCGGATATTCAGACTGGTCGAGTTCGACTGGTATAGTGTAGTTCAGTATCCGATTTTCTGGTTGCGTCTTCGAATATTTGTGTTTCGATGCAAAATTAGGATGCTATACTCAAACGAAACTAAGCTCTTTGGGAAGCCTGTGAGAATATGTACTATGTTAAGGTAAGGTACAATCCACTAAAAACGGCAATCACGCCAGTGCTGTAAAAGCGTCGGACATGCTAAAATGGTTAAAGCTAATTAAAAAGCCAACTTATTTTTTGGATAAAATAAATTACTTGTATTGTGTTAATGTTTTTTTGTTCACTATATGGTCTGGTATGATCTGTTCAAAATATCTACGGCCGTCATTTCAAGGCATCATTTCACGAAAACCTAAGGGAGGCAACGGCGTGGAGCTCGGTCTGATAAGGATGAAAGCTTGGTAAAAGACCTTATTCAACTTTACACGGCCGTCATCACCAAGCAAAGTTCTACTATGACGCCGACAATTTGATCTCAACACAAACGCGGCTTTTCAGTGGCCCGCGGTGCCCCAGGTGGAGAGTGCTCACTGTGTGAACACGAATTGTTCATAAATTGTTTTCGTCAAGCATACAACACAGGTACAAGCGCATAGAGTTACCACAACTCTGTCAGAGAAAATTTATTCGTGAATAGCGGAGCACCGAAGTAACACATTTTCGTCGGAACTTCAAGTCTATTTGAGTGAGCAAGGGATGGTTAACTAGATTGTTCCGTCACAGTCCTTTCGGTTAAACTATTTTAGCAAAGGCATCATTTCACGAAAACCTAAGGGAGGCAACGGCGTGGATCATTAGCTCGGTCTGATAAGGGTGAAAGCTTGGTAAAAGACCTTATTCAACTTTACACGACTTCCTGTCATAATAATATTAGTTACTTTTTGGGATCCCAAAACGTAAGTGGAGGGATACCTATGACATTGCAAAAGTTGTCCATCTGCTCTGTCTGTCCGTCTGTGCGCGCCATAACTCTCGAAGGGAATGAGATATTTGATGAAACTTGGCGTGAGGACTCTTTGGGTCAAGAGTAGCCTAAGGTCAAGTTCGTAGATGGGCTCTGTAGCCCTACATTTAGGGGTGGGGAGGGGGATTAAATTAAGGGGCAAATGAAATTTTTTAAACAGATAATCTGATAGTCGATTATGGGGTAAGAAGACATAAAACCATTTTGTCATCGGACAAGTCGTTAGTCCGGAATCCGGCAAAAACCGGAAAGTTGGTTAAAAGTAAAAGTTTCGTTTGAAGTTGATGAAATGTTTGATTTAACGGTAAGAAGACATGCTGAACACGATGGTGAAAACCCTTTTCTAGCCGGACAAGTAGTTCGCCCGGAATCCGGCCAAACCGGCAAATTTGTTAAAAGCAAAAGTTTTATCTGAAGTGGATTAGAGGTTGGATTTAAGGATAGGGCAACATGCTGAATCCGAATATGAAAAATTATTTTCTCGGGAGACAAGTAGACCGCCCGGAATCCGGCCAAAACCGGAAGTTTTGTACCCGGAAGTAAGGCTAGGTGTTCGATTCACGGGTAAGAAGACATGCTGAATTCGTCTATGCCAATCATTTTCTACCTGAACATAGTTCGCCACGAATCCGGTTGAAGTCGGAAAATTTGTTAAAAGTTGAAGTTTTATCTGAAGTTAATTAGAGGTTCGATTTAGGGGTAAGGAGATACGCTGAATACGTTTTTGAACTTCAATTTTTTGCAAGACAAGTAGTTCGCCCCGAATCCGGATGAAACCGGAAATTTGGCGGAAGTAAGCCAGGAACTTCCGTCAAAGTAGATATGACGCAGGAACACACATGGTGAATCCATATTTGAACTTGGTCTTCTCAGATTATTACCATTTGCCTTAATCTGTTTCTAAAGTTTATCAGTAAAGTGCTCAAGGAGTCTGGCGAAGACTGGACCTCTATAAGACCCTATTGTCTGGATCAGATAATAAATTTTTGGGATCCCATCGAAACTTTCGTCTTGTTTCTTAAAGAATTTATGAAACGAGGCCTCTAAATTTTAGGACAATGTTAAACCTTGGACTTTTCAGGCACATACCCGTACGTCACCTCGTCAAACTGCAGTATAGGCGGTGTCTGCACAGGACTCGGTCTACCACCGCAGTTTATTGGAAACTGCTATGGCGTTGTCAAGGCCTATACCACCAGAGTAGGAGATGGACCCTTCCCTTCTGAGCTGACTGACGTAAGCAAATGCTAGAAGCCTAAGTTCACATGTGGGATAACTTTTTTTTGTCGACTCCGGTCTAGAAGGTGAAGTGGTACCAAACGCTACTGAAAAAGGGGTGGGATTGAGGTAGCCGATCTGTATGCTGCGGCGGCTTCTTTGCAAACTTGTTTTATTACCAGTAAAAGGGGTTGGATGTTACTTAGAGAGGCTGTCGCGAATGTCAACAAAAAACAAGAGGATTTTGGGGATCCCAAAAAGATTAATGACGGGATATCTATGACTTCGTAGAGAACTCTCAAAGGGGTTGAGATATGCTATTCACACTTGGTATGACGATCCTTTGGATCAAAGTACAGCTTAAGTTCGTAGATGGGCCTTGTAGGCCTACATTAGGGGTGAGGTTTCCAATTTAGGGGAAAAATAAAAGATAATGAAATAGTTGATATTGGGGTAAGGAAACATGCTGACTAGTGACTCCATATGTGAAGCTGATATTCTTGCCGGACAAGTAGCTCTCCCGGAATCCGGCCAGAACTGGAAAAATTGGTAGAAGTAAAAGTTTTTCCTGAAATCGATCAGAGATTCGGCGTAGAGTAAGGAGACATGCTGAATTTGTTTGTAAATTTTTTTTTTTTTTTCCAGATAGAGATATGTAGTTCGCCCAGAATCGGCCCAGACCGGAAAATTTGCAGAAGTAAAAGTTTCCGTGAAGTCGATGACAGATTCGGTGTAGGGGTGAAACTGCATAATGAATCCGTATCAATCAATCAATCAATCAATCATTGAAGTTTATTTTCCAAATAGCTTAAAGGTAGAAGAGGAATACAATATTTACGAAATACACAGACACGAATTAACTAATACCAAGATATGACCAGAAATAAACGATGGGATGAAACTAAGTAAAAGTTGGGCAGAAGAATTAGCAGGATATGGAGAAAACTGATTGCCAGTGTTCCTCTTGGACCGACGCATGGGAGACGGGAGGGGAGGGGGGAATACATGGTCCATCTGGGACAACATATTATCTTTGCTCCAAAACTTTTTGAAAGAGTATTCCTGCGGTCTGTTAATTTAGGCACGTCCAGTTTAATGAGAGCCGCTTCATTGAAATATTATGATCACCGAGAATGATTCTCACTGCTCTCTTTTGGACATTTTCCAGGCGAGAGCTCTGCAGAAAGAGAAGAATGCGAAACCGGTGAAGCATATCAAAATGAGGACGGAGATAAGGTTTAAAATAACAGAGGAGGTATTCAGTATCAAACCGAAAGAAGAGGGGGATTTAATTAAAAAGTTGGTTTTATGGATAATATTGTCAACATGAGATATCTGAAGTTTATTTCGTGCCCGACAAATATTCAGTCCGGAATCCGTCGAAAACCTAATTTTTTCTAACAACAGTTCTGTCTGATATCGGTTGAAGTGTCGAAATAGGGGTAAAAACACGTTTGATCCGGATATTTTACTCTTTTTTTTTCTACCGGAATGATATTTGACCGGAATAAAAAAAAACCTGAATTTTGGTAGTACTAGTGATTGCTTGGAAAAGCGGTTTAGAATGTCGATAGTGGGGTGCTGACATGTTATATCGATCTATTTGCTATATTTTCCTGCGTGGTTGATCCTATCAACGGACGGTGAAAAACGGGAATTCCGTAAACAAAAGACAGAAAAGAATTGTCTAATGGATCTGAAAATCTATGACCCGGTATGTCCATATGAAGAAGTCCGATAAATATTCCCCTTGGGATCCCTTTAGTCTTGTTTCCCTGTTCTGGCTCTTCATTCTTGAGAAAACCTTAGGCTAGGTTTTGAAGCCTGAGGTTTGGTTGGCCTTGGAGGTTTAGCTTTGAGGTTTAGAAAATTCGCTTCTATTTCACACGATCTTCGTCCTAGATCTCAATATTGTTCAAAGTGGATTTCTCAGATATGGGCAAATTCGGCGAGGCGATGTACAACTCGACCTCATTTGGAGCTAAGCATAACTTTCCCCCCTGACTTTATAGGAGATTGGAGAGACTCTCCAGAGCTACGGAGCCGAATTCGGTGTCACTACCAAACGGAAGCGTCGTTGCGGCTGGCTTGACCTTGTGGTCCTACGTTACAGCAATCTGATCAACGGATATTCTGCGTAAGTACAGAGACTGTGTTTTAACTAAGTAATTTTGAGCCAAGACGAGGCTCAATGCGCATGGATTCCCTACTTCTCCGGTAACAAGTTTCGGATGTAAATTCAGCATATCTGCTTGCCCCTACATCAACTATCCCATTGGCTTCAATAAACGTATTTTTCGCCCCTTAATTCGGAATCCCCACCCCTAATGATAGGCTTTGCAAGGCCCATCTACGAACTTGACCTGTGCTTTGACCTAAAGAATCGTCAGAACAAGTTTAAAAAAATATCTCAACTCCTTCGAGAGTTTCCGTGCTAGATAGACAAACAAGCAAACGGACGGACAAGCTTTAAGAAGTCAATCCCGTCTAACGTTTTTGGATCTCAAAAAGGAAAATAGATTGTCAACTATCGTCCTGATTGTTGCCATTTGGTCTCTCTTCCAAATCACCGTCTTATATTATGTTACCGGTTGGATCCGCGCTAAAAACTACTTGAACTTGCGCCCACCAATTGACTACCCCCTCCACCAACTTACTGCACTCCACAACTATACCGTGTTCTTCAAAACCGTGCTAACTACATTTTCATAATTTTTGGGCCCAGTTTCGTGTATGCCATTTGCGTGAAAAAAGAAGGAACTCGGAAAGTTAAAACTATTCTGCCTGTGGCTGTTAGATGTTGCTCATGTCGTCATCTAATACTTAGCAAAATTTAACAAAATACCAAATCAGCTATGTTCTTTCCAGTAGTGAAGAACACGGTACAACTGTGACTGATGGAACAGAGATAGACTTAGTGCTCGAAAGTATTTTTGTTCCCAATCTTCATAATTTGCTTCTAGTTTGGCGGTGACGAAGCTCGATATCCTGGACGTCTTTGACGAGGTCAAGATCGCAGTTGACTACACACTTGACGGGAAGATCCTGCCGTCCTTCCCAACCAGTTTGTCTGAGCTAGCGCGGGTCGAGGTGCGTATCCATATTTTTCAACCGCTTTCACATTGACGCGTTGAGCCTTTCACACTGAGCTATGAAACCTCTGCGTCGCGCTTTCGACGACGCAAAGTAGAGCTTACGTAGACGAATAAAACGCGACACAAGAACAGGACCAAGTTCTATCCTTGCGTTACGTCGACGCGCACGTATCACATTTTTCAGTGAAAAGTGGAAGTTTTTGAAGAAAAACTTATTAATGATTAAAGAAACGAAAATCAGCAGAAGAAACCGAGAAAGGAAAACGCAAATATACATCCAGTATGCTTCTTGCGCAGGCGAGAAAGATACAGTACCCAACTCAAGATAAACGCAGGCGCAACACATCACAAGTATCGCAACGACGCGTCAGTGTGAAAGCGGCGTTAGCCTCCATGTCCGTGTTACATAGCGTCGCACTTGCCATCAGTGATTTCGGGCGTAAAATTATGAACGAACACAGCGGACCGAATGAGCTACAGAATAGGGGTCGGCACCGTCTCTGTTTCTGTTTTTTTACTACCGTTTTCTGTTCTGTTTTTTTTTTAAATAACAGAAAACAGGTAGCCGTTTTTTTAATGCCGTTTCTGTTTCTGTTCCGTTTTTTATATGACCGTTAGCCGTTTCTGTTTTTATTTTACCTGTTTTTTCGAAATTTCCGTTTTTTGTTCGGACTTAAACGCGTGGCGTCCTGGCATAATCTAGCGGGTTTTATTCTCCCGGCGGATTATGCCATCTACCGATATTTTCCGCTTTTCGGAAGGAAAGGTTTTTGAGTCAGAATAGAGAGATTGCACCCTGCCCGACGAGACGGATATTTTTACTCCATCATTAAAGGAAGCATATAACAACAAAATTAACATTAGGAGGTATAAGACTTTCGACTTACAGACTAAATTATTGGCCTTTGATAACCATTCTGAGCTGTTGAATTGCTGAAAACGACGTTAATCTTGCTATTTCTTGTTGGTAAAATAATACTTTTGCTGGAAACGTTAATCTGGCTATTTCTTTTTGGTATAATGACACTTCTTCGAAACGGAGTCTCGCATCCCAATCATCCCATTGGTCGGTTAAGAGGCATTTTTTGAAATCCAGCCAATAGGAAGTACGAATCGTTTTGTACTGAAAGCTTGAAGCCTTCAAGCTCCCATTTCTGATGAGACTTTTCTACAAAGCTGTAATTATACAACTAAGAAAGAGCCACCGCACTTTTCCGATGTTCACAAGTTTTTTTTTTCACTTTTCGGTAAAGATGTGCACTTTCAGGGTGCTAGGACTAAATTTTTAAGCAACACCGTTGTGGCGCAAATGATCATGGACCCTCCGGGGATCATGAAATGTAAAGTTTGTCAAAAGTAATTTCTCACTTTGCTGTTAAGGTGCGCACTTCAAGGGAGCTGGCAGTTCAATCTGTACTTCAAGGGAGAAGATCTGGAAAGTGACAATTTGTGAACCAGGTCTTATCGAGACTCTAATGTTCCAGCCAAGTTTCGTCCTTCTAGCACACCTGGAAGTACCTTAACTCGTGATCACCGGACTTCCGGACCCCTCCAACCTCCCCCACAGTGCAAGAATCCGGTCCGTTCTGTCTCGGGTGTACCTAGTTCTTCTGCTGGTTCTTCCCACCAAGTTTCGTCCCGATCATTCCACTCTAAGCGTGGCACAAGATTTCCAGTACTCCCGCCCCCCCCCCCACACATTCATGGGATCCGGTCTGTACTTAAATGGGACGTCCGAGAAACAAGGTCTATCCAAATATCAAGGTTCATTAAGATCCGATCACCCGTTCGAAAGTTACAATGCCTCAAGATTCCGGCTTCCTCCTCCTTGCACTCCCCCACGATGCCCGGATCGGGGAACTGACTGTTTCCAAGTTAATTTGGTCGGGTCTTTGATTCCTGCCAAGTTTCATCGTCCTAGCCCACCTAGGAGTACCTTAGCTCCGGATCACCGGAATTCCGGAACCCCCTACAACTTCCCCCGAACTGCCCAAATCCGGTCCAGTTCTGTCTATGATGTACTAAGGACTTGTGCTTGTTCTTCCCATCAAGTTTAATCGTAATCGCTAAATTTTAAGCATGTCACAAGATTCCCCCCCCCCCCCACATTCATCGTATCCGAACCGGACTTGAAATGGAACGTCTGAGACACGAGATCGTTCGAAATATCAAGTTTCATTAAGATCCGATCACCTGTTCCAAAGTTATACATATACATACGTCAATATTTCGGATTCCCCCTCACACCACTTCCCCACGGTGGTCGGATCGTCGAAGTGTGACTATTTCCAAGTTAGTTTGGTCAGATCCCTGATATGCCTGCCAAGTTTCATCGTCCTAGCACATCTGGAAGTACCCTAACTCGGGAACAGTGGACCGACCGACCGAAAAGTGATCGGTATATGGCACTTGAATGAAGCCCATGCAAAACGTTGTGGCATGCTGACACTGGTGACCATGGTTCTCACACGTAATTGTACCCCTTATTCCGCATTGGGGTATCAGTATGCAGTACTTTGGGAACTAAAACAATTTGTATTAATTTTTTACCTTAAAATGTTTTGCTTTTAAAGGTTCCTGGTACCCTTCTGGGGAAAAAGGGGTGCACATACATATGACTTCCATACTCACCCCTACCAGTATACCCCAGCATTTGACCATGGGTATAAAAAAGCGCTTAGTTTACTAGACAGGTGCAGAGTCCTTTTTTTTCACCTTACACAATTATACTCGACCTTCTCTCACTACCTTCTCCTGTCACGCTGTCCCCTCCTCACGCTATTCACTTTCCAACAGCCGCCTTACCGTTCCAAATGGTCGCCTTACTGTTATCTTATAAACCCAAAGAAGTAGGAAAAAAAAAACAGAAATCTGTTAAAACGGCCGTTTTTTTTTTGTATAAAGGGTCCGTTTCTGTTTTTCCGATAAAAACGGAAAAACAGAAACGGTTCTCCGTTTTTTTTTATCACCGTCTCTGTTTCTGTTCCGTTTTTTATTTGCCGTTTTTTACCGTTTCTGTTTTAGCCAAAAACAGAAACGGTGCCGACCCCTACTACAGAATCCTTCGTGACATTCTGACCACAGTACTTCGAGCGTGTTCCACCCTTCCAACAATAGTAACTATTTTCGTTCCATCCTCGTAAAACGTTACTACGCTAACCGTTCCAACCCTCTCAAATAGTAACTAATAACAACTATTTGCGTGGTAACTACGCATCTCTGTAACGTGATTGGCCCGATCAGCCCGCGGTGCGATATTTTGACGAAAATAGAAAAGTTAGTTCCAGCCTTGACGCCAAGAAGCCAGGATTCGTGACGTCATGCGTAGTAACTACGGTAAGTAGGGTAGAACACGCTCGTAGTTAACTCATGGTCGTGTTTCCGCGGGACACGGGTCCAGTGACCGCTAAGGGCGTTCGTGCGAAACCTCACGCCTGACTGGAAAACCAGCGCCTTCAGATGACGTCTTCCACCCTTGGGGGGCATCAGGCGGCGTTTGGATTGGGTTTTCGCTAGATTTTCTAATGCCTTATACCAGTGTAGAGAACTTACTTATCACAAGAGGGGTTGATCCTTCCGTTATTAAATGTCTTCGTTACGTGTACAGTCATCTCAGAGCTAAAGTGAAAGGGGGGTCGGAACTCTTCAATGTATTAAAGGGTGTAAGACAGGGAGGTTTACTTTCCCTGCTCTTTTTAACAACTACACTGTAAAATGCTTCTACGAATAAGGATGCAGGATTTGCAGTATTGGGATAAGATTAATCCGAATTAGGGGTAATCTTATCTCAATAAAGATTACGATTAATTTTTACAGTGTAGGTTCTTCCTGCTCAAAGTTCTGTCGAGTGCACGTATATTTATGGCGGTATCGATGTGTCTCTGTTTACTTGCGCCGATGATATTTTGAATTTAAGTCGCACTTTTTTGGGAAGCTAGAGTACGTTTTCGAAACTAAAACATGAATATCATCAGATCGGACTGAGTTTTAATGTTTACAAAACCGTAGCATTTGCTTTCAATCTTAAGGGTAATCCAGACAAGCGACTTGAAATTTCTGAAACTATTCGGCTTTCTAATAGTCTTGTTTACCTTGGCATGCCCATCGGGAAAACCATTAAGAAACCACCAAGCTTGCCATTCACTAGCTCTCTAAAAATATAGAGATCGATCATGCTTCACTTGCTTCTAAAATCACACATCTTATAGTCTGTTTCATCCTTCTAAACAGTCTAACTGTGCCCCATCTCCTTGCCATTTGGCAATTTTTTTCTGCTTCTAATAAGAAAAATTTTCACCGGATCGATTTTAAGTTTGCCAAGAACCTGCTGCATTTGCCCCCTTGGACCAGTAATTCTTCCTTGGCGCAGAAATTCTATCTGGATGCCTGCTAAGATTATTGATAAAGAGTGGAAGATTTCAAATCTTCCGCTAGTAAACTGAACCACCAGTGGTCTTCCCTCTTCGTGTAATCTTTAGTTATGTTTGTGCTGTGTTTAGTGTAAAGTTTTGCTACTTTTCTTTTTTTTGTGCTCAGTCACTAGGGCTACACGCCCTCCGTTGTTTCTCTTGACGGGTAATAAATATAATGATTGATTGACTTTGGAGTCCAGGCGTATTGTCTCTCGAGAAGTTAGTTTAGCTTTCCTTAAGGGCCACTCCCTGTCCAATACATCGATTGCATTTTTGTCACAGCTCTGATCAAGCCTACGTGTTGTCCGCAGCTTTTTTACTTTTTTAAAATCTATTGCAATTAGATTTATCCATTTCCCGGGTTCATCTAAATTTTTAAAAATAAAATCAAGTAAACTAACGAGATAGTGAACAGTTGAACACTTCGGGATGTTACCAAATTGCCTCTTATCGATGACTTCCGAGAAGCTTCCTCTTCACATTCTCCCAGTTGTTGCGAAAAACAGAACTGGATTCTCAGAATTGTGTCCCAAGTCGCGAAAGATTGTCAAAAACGTGTTTGAGAAAGTGCGAAACTAGGCCAAAGCCTTTAGTGGTATCCCAAACAGGAAATGCCAATAGCTTGTGTTAAAGAGAAAGTTGTCACGCATGCTTGATTAACAGTATTTGTTTGAATATCTCGGAGTTATCGTTTTGAGACTGTCGAGAGTCGGACATGGTTTTGAGATCCCGTAAAATAATGCAACACGAGACAAAATTAAACAACAAAACACACGAAACTACCCTTTGTGTTTTCGATTTTCAGGTTTTTTTTTTGGTTCGAATATTTTAGGCGAAAAATTAGGACGAATATTTTAAATGCTCAACAAATGATACCCTTGCTGGTGGTAAGATATAAATTGATTCGACTCCTAGGGTTAGGGTTAAGGGTTAGAAGTCCTAGGGTTAAGTTAACATGGGCGTGGTTTGCTGCCAGTTTGAATTCTTGATATGTAAATATTTCGATGCACATTCGAATTAATTTTGTTGTGGGGGGAGGGGGGATTTAGTCGGTAGCGTGGTTAACGAACGTGCTTTTTTAAGGTCGTGTACCAAACGCTGCCTGGCTGGAAAACAGACATTACAAAAGTGCGGAAGTTTGCTGATTTACCCGAAAACGCGAAGGCGTATGTCAAGGTGATAGAAGACAATCTGAAAGTGCCTGGTAAGTTACTTAAAGCCGCCACGGCTGGCAGATTATTTCCCTGCAGGTTATTGATCCTCCTGCCAGAGATGGGCTAATCCGATCATGAAAGAATTCGAACCCGAAGCCAGGGTTTAGGTATGAATCCGATTCCAAATCCACCATTTCGTGCTGAGTATTAGAATCCGAATCGAATCCGACCTTCATAAAGATCAAATCATGTACGTTACAGTTTAAAAAAGATGAAAAAAAGCACTGGTGCCTAAGGCGAATGAGACGGTTAATTGGACGATGTAAACCATATTTTGTGTTTCCTCCCGGCAACCAGGAATGAATCTGGGGCTGGTTAAGCACACTACCTAGTACGCAGTGTGTAAAAATTGGGAAAATGAGGGCTGGGACGGATTCTTAAGACCAGAAGGAGGAATCCTGGATTCGAATTTTAAACCGAATTTGCCCACCAGTGACGTAAAACTGGTCAATACCGCCTTCATACCAGTACTAGGCGTCCAGCAAATCATACTCGTACGATCTGTTTTGTCTTTGTGCTTCAGCAACTTAGTATTATTGATGACACATAAAATGCTGCTCCTCGCTTAGTTTTAGGGCCTACCACCTATCCTTGTAAAACGATGTCTTAAGACGACGCCAAATTCAAAACAGCGCCGTAGCGTGCTCAGTCAAGTAAGCGCGGCGCTGCACTCTTTGCCGGCTATAGTTCGCGCTCGATTCTGCGCAGTGAAAAGTTTTAGCTACTATACCATTCCAGAGCAACAAGTCTCTCTTCCTTATGTTTATTGATTGCTGGATTCTAGCGATTAATGAGTAAATAAATAAATAACTATTATTAACGTTTCCTTTTCTTCACAGTTCACTGGATAGGAGTTGGCCAGTCCCGTGATTCAATCATCCTTGCCAAGTCGTAGTTCTGAAGATGAAAAACCGCAAGCCAGTGCCATACATAAAACCCATAGTCGCGTTAACTAGAAAGTGGTTTGATCTGATTTTTAGCCATTTTA